>JBAMBJ010004614.1:0-600000 GCA_037043495.1 Drosophila recens
ATGAGCTAATCGGGTAGTTTGACTTGGAGAGTCGAATTGTCTTAGGGTAGTCAAATAAATGTATGATGTTATTATGTATAATATTGTATTATGTTTGAAATTCGTATAAATTTAATCGGAAACTTTTGATAAGTAGCCTAATTCTTTTCCCGTTTCTGCTTTTGCTCTAGTTTATGATTTTAAGTTCAACTTGGATTTTAAATTAAAATTTTTTTTTTTAAGTTTCATAAATTGGTAATAATTAAAGTTAAACTAAAGTTTGTATCTTTAATTAAACGAGCAACAAAAACAATTTTAATTGTATAAAGTGTACTCATATTAAGTAGTATTTAAAAATTTACTTTAATAACTAAATTCAAGCGTTTTTCTGGAATAAATCCAAAAACGATCAGCATATTAGTCGCTTAAGAGTTAGACTTACACTATTATTACTTATAAAATATCATAGTAATTAATGATTAAGAAATAATAAGATGGTAGAAATTTTTTAAAAATGAGATCACAATTTAATAAGTTATAATATAAATATATAAAATTAAAAATAATCTATAAATAGGCTCAATGCGTACGTCTTAATTAAAAATTAAATTAAAATTTCAAGATTCAAAGTTGTTTAACATATTGCAGTGAATTTTATAATTTTATATTATTAACTAATTTTACAATCTTTACATTATTTGTTTTATAAGATTTGTATTATTTATTTCATAATTTTATGATTAAAAATAGTGATATGATTTTTTAATGAAAAATTAAATAAAAATGCAAAAGTTGTTCAACATATTGCATTGAAATTTGTAATTTTATATTATTTACTAATTTTAAAATCTTTATATTATTAATTTTACAACATTTATATTAAATATTTAATAATTTTATGATAAACTCTTTACACGGTATTTTAATTTCAATACTGTCAAAGTAAGCTGCACTTTTTTTGCTGCTGTTATGTTATTTATGTATATTATATCTTTTGTGCGATTCACAAATTGTTTTATTTGCTGTTGAAAGCATCAGTTGTGTGTGTGGAAAGAGCGGACAGGGAGCGGGGGAGGTAGGGAGTACTAACTGTCATCATCTTTGACTGTCTAACTGTTCGCCCAGCTTGTCTCCTATGTTGCCCATTTCCATTTATTTGTCAGTCTTTTTGTCAGTCTAGTTGGGCAAAGTAAACAATTGACGGGACGTCGCGAGTTGTTGCGATTTGTGTGACTGTGAAACTGTCAGCGAGTTGTGTGACAAGCACAGCAACAACAGCAACAACAGCAACAACAGCAACAACAACAATAACAGCAATTGAACTGACAACAATTTCACGACGTGCGCCGACTTGTCCAGACTTGTTCGACTATGCAAATTTAATGTTTTGCATAGCATACATTTTGGGGCAACTGAACGCTGCAAGGACGAAGGCGTCGCCTGCCGCTTGTCGCCTGTCGCTGTCATTACATAATGACTGTCATTAATGTGGCCGATAAAGGGGGTGGGGGTAGCGGGTAGTGGATTTTAGCCAAAAGTGTTGCGGTCATAATAACAACAACAACAACAAAATTAGCATAATCAATTTGCACGACGCTGCGCTGCGCCTTCGTTTCGCTTGATAAATCGTTGCGGCAAGTGCCTCAACATGGGGCAACAATAGCGAGAGGAGTTTACAAGAAGCTAAGATGAAAGTAGGCTTCAAAGGAGCAACAGGAGCAACATTAGCAGCCGTAGAAGTGAAAGAGCAATCGACTGGCGAGACTGAAAAACAAGTGAGAATAATGAGAATAGTCTAAATCAGAAGGAACAACATTTAAATTACCATACAATAAACAAAATATACGAAGCACAAGCTAAGCGGTGAAATAATATTTAAAAAAAATTCCTCATGAAAATTGGTTCAGAGTTTACAAAGAGGGGAGAGAGAGTGCTGAAGAGAAAACGTGATAGACATAATGGGGGACAGAAAAAGAGAGGCGTTCTAAAAGAAAACTGGAACCCATCTCGCCAAAAGTCAATTTATGAAGAAAAACAACACCAAGAGTTTTCATTCGATTGCTTGAAGATGAAAGTTTTAGGAGAAAAAGCCTAGTTAGTTATTTGCCCAATTTAAAACAAATAAAATTTAGCATTAAATGGAAGCATCTACAGTCGTCGGATAATGTTATTTTGACAATTTTTTACTTTCCTCGATTTTTTACAAAAAATATTTTGATGCAAAAAAATTCCTCAAACAATTTTAAGAGTGATTGGAAAACATTTTTTTCACAAATCTCTTCGCTAGTATTTTTTATAATTTTTGAAAGTTGCTAAAAATTACTATTTAAACCCATTTTGCCTACTTTTCATACAAAAAGTGACTTATTGGCAGTTTCAAAAAATTATAAAAAATACTAGCGAAGATATGTTTGTAAATTTTTTTTTCCAGTTGTATTGAATTTTATGTAAAAAATCGAGGAAAAAAGACAAAACCGTAGACTTTTACGTAAATTCAAAATTTTCAATGGGCACTCAATGGGTTAAGGAAAGTTTTGTATCATTCAAACGGAATTTTAATACCTTTCCATTGATGCCAAACTTAACATAAAGTAAGTTCAAATTACGCGAAGATTTAACTTTAGTTTTGTCAAAATACTTTATCCGACGACTGTATATTTCCCGCTCATGACATCTCTGCTCAAGAGTTGTTAACTTTACTGTGTGAGTCAATGTTAAAATTCTGACTGTCATCAACAAGAGTACGTTAATTTGAACACCATTATATAATGACAACAAAAATGGTCAAAAACACTATATTTGCAGCGGGACTAATAGGAGAAATAACAAAAGCAGAAGGATTCAAAACAGCCCAAGAAAATGCAACAGAAAAAGTATATGCAGAAGGAGAAGAAACAGCAGGAGCAGAGGAAAAACTGGGAAAGAGGAAAAGAAACAGCAGCAGCGGGTGCAGTAGAAGAAGAAGAAGAAGAGATAAAGAAGAAGTAGAAGGAGCAGATGCAGGCAATCAACTTGAGATTTTATTTTATTATTCGTTTTCTTTCTTTCTTTCTTTCCTTTTTTTTTTTTGGGCTAATGGACAAACGCAAAAGTCGCATCTTAACGCCTGAATGGGCCTGGTTAACGTGCTTGGGCCTATGGGGCATGGCAAAAGGGGGAAGTGGAGAAAGGTCCGTGTGGCATGTGGCATGAAGAGTTGTGCCTGCAACTGAAGTTGGCTGCGTTGTGTCCTGCAGGCGACCCACTTAACATTGCAGATACGCCGAACATTTTTGCATGCAGCAGGCTGCAGTTGTTGTTGTAGTTGTTGTTGCTGTTGTAGCTATAGTTGTTGTTGCAGCCATTTGCGTGGCGCATGTCGCACGTAGAGGCGCAAAATTTAGCGGCAAGGACAAGGCAAGAACAGGGTAAAGGGTCGTCCTGCTAAAGGATTTTGCCATTTCAGTTCAGTTCAGTTTGGTGTTCGTGTTTGTGTTCGTGTTGTGCCTTGGCAGTTTTTAGTGCATCTGCAGCACATAACTAAAAGGCGCAACAAAAGCAACACAAGAAGCAGCAGAAGAAGCAGAAGTAAAAGTAGAGAAAAGACAACAAAGAACAAATGTAACAAAAGCAACAAGCAAAACAACATACAAAGTTACGGTCCGTCTGTCTCGCATGTCCGTCTGTCCATCTGTCTGTCTGCCTGTTGTTAGCCTGGCCCATAAACTGGCCAACAGTCATAGTTCGAGTTTTGCCGTTACACAACTGTCGACTGTCGATTGTTGTTGTTGTTGCTTTTCTGTTCTGTTTCTTTTTCTTCTTATTTCCATCGCTTGTTTTGTTTTTGTGCAAATTTATTACATTTGCCTTTGATTGGCTCCTTTAAGAAGAAATAAAACACAAAATACTAGAGTAGAAACCGCCGCCTGGCCAAAGGATACCCTAGAAATTGATCTAATGAAAATATGAAAAATTTGAAATATTTCAAATTTGAAGTGAAGAAAGATTCAAGCCTTAGAATTAGAAGCTGTGCTTGAGTAGATATCATTTGGAGAACCTTTAAAAAACTTTGTGTGAATAATTTATTAAATTTGCAACTCCTTTATTTTAACACAAAACTAAATATAAACAGTTACATTAAATAATCGCAAACATTTTTAAATTTGGAAAAATTTATGTAATTTCCATTTATCGAGTTAATAAAATTTGAATACTCCCAGACATCATTTTCCATCAGTTTTCTATTTAATATACAATGTTGATTGTTAATAAAAAAATTATAATTTGCAGAATTATTTAAATTTTGAAACTTTTATTATATTTTTTTGTCTTTAATTTAGAAAAATGTTAGTTTAGAATTGTGTTTCGGTTTTTTTTTGGAATTAAGAACTGATGACTTTAATGCTTTAGACATATCCATCCACTTTTCCAGTTGTTCCCTAATGCAGGGTATAAATAGACGTTTTAAACTGCGATTTCCAAACACATTAAAGGCAATTGAAAAGTGTGCGCGTTTTTGTATGAAATATGCAGAGTAATAGCGACAAAATTTGCATAAATAACAAATATCGCTCATACGCCGCATTGTGCGCAACTGATGTTGATGCTGATGCTGACTAAAGTGGCATGCAACAAAAATGATGATAAATCGTGCGTGGCAATGCGACGCCACAAAGTATGTTATAGACTTTGACACTTCTGGATGGTAAAAATAGTCGAAAATGGGAGAAAAAAAGTCGAAACAGAAGGTTAGGGTATAAAATACCAAATACAATTTTTTAAATTACGCTTGAAACAATTTATAGAAGAAACACATATATTATTAGCTCTTTTTTTTCTCTGTCATTATTGCTTGAAATATTTCCCTCTCTCTCTTGTGTTTCGAACTGTCCAGTTTGTCTTTCAGTTTATTTATGAAGTTTTGCGGCTTGTTTTCAGGCGCGACAAGACAAATTGTGGTGAAAAGTAAACAGCAAACTGCTTGCTAATTGCAAACGCCAAATGAGTGCGACAATGTGAGACAAAGATAGCGAAAGATGGCTAATAAAGAAAGCAAGAGAGAGAGAGAGAGAGAGAGAAATGGTTCGCAAGTGCAATTGGCACGTGAAAAATTGCCAGTCATTTGAAAAGTGTCCGCGTGACAAAGTTTTTAATAAATGAAACTTTTGCTTGATACTCTCTGCCCTCTTCTTCTCTTCTCTCCTCTGTCTTCTCTCTTCTCCTCACTCTTCTCTGCTGTTTACTGACCACTGCTAACCACAAAACATAATTTTTTTTTTTGGTTGGTCTGTTGTCGTTTCACAAAACAAATGCGAAAATTGGCCAAAAAGCTTAAACAAGCTGCCAATATTTTGTGTCTATTTCCGCGTAGACCCCTAGCTTCCCTTCCCCTCCCCTGTCTTCCTCCCCTCTCTGTTGCCCCAAGCACCTCTTGGTGGTACTTCACTTCACTTCAGTTCAGTTCAGTTCAGTTTGCCATTGTCGTTACTTACCCTTTATTGGGTTTTGTGTGTTTTCTGTAATGTTTCTATGCTTCAATTCGCCGAATATAAATTTTTTATTTATTTTCAAGCCCCTTTTCTGTGGGCAGGGAAAGCCAAGGAAATGGCGAAAAACTAAATAAAACGCATTTATGTCTGTTTTCATGTTTATTGTCGCACATAAAGCAGGAAAAACGACACTGGCCAACTAAATTCCACTATTTTTACGGCCAGTTGGCAAATGTGTCGCTCGCAGTCAGCTTTAAATTCTATTAAAAATCGGGCAATGGCGACAAAAGGATACTCTATCTCTCTCGCTTGCTTTCAATCGGCTTTTCTCTCGCTCTCTCTCTCTTTCTCTCTCCGTGCAGGACATGACAAAAACGCTTACGACAACAAGAAACGAGCTGAAAAACCAAGCGACATGCACACCACATGAACAACAACAACAACTACCACAACAACAACTATCACAGCAACAACAACAGGAAAAATAATAACAATAACAACAATAGCAAACAAATAAGCATTGTACTAGCAGAGCTTTATAGACTGTGAAGATGCTCTATAGTTGGATTAATCTGAAATTGCAATCCAATATTCATTTTTTATTTAGCGCTAAAATTCATTTTGTAAATTTTAAAATAAATAAAAATTATTACCATTGAATATATTGGATTTTTAGGAAAAGTAAATATTAATTAAAATTAAATTTTAAAGAACTAATTTATTCTACAATTTATAAATGGAGAATATTATGGGATAATTTTATAAGGTATTAATCTGTGAATTACTTTAAGCAAATTTTTAATTTTTATTATTATTTAGATATATATAAAATATATCTATACGATTTCTTAATTAAACTGCAATCGGCATAAAACATTTAAGTTTCTTTCGGCAATACTGTGCTTACAAAGTTAATTCAAAAGTGGTGTTCATGCTGAACATGATGGCAAATGGCTAAGTGGTTTACCTAATACGTATCTTGACTATACGACACTCTTTTTCTTTTGAATTTTATAATTGTTAAATTAAAAGAAAAATTTGTGTTCCAGGCTGCCCAAAAAGTATGCTATAAATATTACAATGCAATTGTTGCCAATTAAATAAGGCTAAATCTACCAATTAAAATACAAATTGTAGGTAGCTCTTATAGCCACACTGTACTGTATGCAGGGTATATGCTTAGGTAACTGCCTGCCACGCCCCCTACCCACCCTGCGCCCCTTGGCTAAAAACTGCTGTCGACTTTTGTGCGCGCGTTGACAAAAAATCGCTTAAACGCAGGCCAAGGCACGTTTGCTAAACAATTGCTGTGGGTAAACTTCATTAGAATGCTGAGCAACAGCAACAGCAACAGCAACAACAACAGGAACTGAAAGAAAAAGAAGGAGTAGAAGTGGAGTAGGAGGTGTAAGAGGCAAAAGGATTCGCACAAGTGACATACAAGTCCAATGAGTTTGAGTTTGAGTTTGTTGCGTTTTCAACTCTTCTGCTCTGTTCAGTCCGACAAAGCAAACAAAGCCTGTAACAAAAATAACAAAACAGAAAAAAAGAAAACAAAAACAAAAAAAAGCAAAAAGAATTGAAAAAATTAATAACAAGCCAAGTACGTAAAATGGCCGAAAAACGCTGTTGGGCATTTGTAGAGCAGACAAGTGCTACAAGGTTTCCGGGCCTAACTCTGACCACGCTTCATGCCCCACACACACACACACACACACACACACACCTCGGAAAACAACCAAAAAGAAATGACATTTGTGCTAAAGTTTTGTTATACTTGTTGTTGTTTTCGGTTGACCAACGCGAATTGCGCGCGAATTTTAATTAGTGCGCCCTTTTTTGGGCCTCAACTCGACTGGAGTGGGCTGAAAAAAAGGCAGTCAAGAAGACGGCAGCTGTGACCCAACTATGTATGTGTGTGTCAGTGTGTGTGTGTCTCGCAACAAGCAAACAATTAAAAGTTTTTAACCTTAATGCGGATATGTTTGTTAAATTGCCAACAAAACAAGAGAAGAGCCAAATAACCAAACAGCTTTTGGTCAGCTCCAAAGAAAGTATGTAACTGCAAACAGGCACAACTGTGAGATACCCTGTCCAATAAAAAAGGGCAGTGATAATAAGCGAGATATAAAACAGAGAGTGGACTACTGAGATGCTAAGCCAAAATCAAAAGAAGAGTGAGAATTCAGTGAGAGTTTATTGAGAAGTGATAAGAGTCAAAACAGAAGACTATTAAAAGAGTAAAAAGAGAATAAATAAACTCCAAAGTAATATTAAATTAAAAAGTTTTTAAGAAAATAAACAGAGAAAGAAGTACACCTGTTTCAACAGATTTCAGTCTCTATCATCGGCCAAGCCTAATTTAACCTTTGAGACGCTAGAACCAGTTGAGAATTATATGTCGCAAAAGTGTTGTAAAGCTAATCCAGACCTTTGTGTGTTCTTGCTGTAGCGTTATTGTGAAAAGCCATCGGTAAACTTTTGAATTTTAAAATATTTTGGTTATGGTTACCGCTTTTTTTAATGTTTCGGCTTTTATATACCGGTATAATTTGGGTTCACATAAAAATTGGTTGTGTTTACTTTTAAAACATGTTAATATAACGAAAAAATGCTTGGGATTTCAAATAAAATATATGCATTTAATGGGATGGACATTCAATTTGTAAATAAAAATAAAAAAATGTTTTAAAAAACGATGTTTACACCTTAGAAACATTATTTAACTAAATAATTTATGAAATTTAAATACTTTTTAAATTCTGAATATAAATAAATGCACACTTAAATTAATTTTAATAATTATTTATATTCTTTATAATTTGCTTGCAACTTTTCGTTGGTTTTCATTCTTTGAATTTAAGCTAAAAGTGCCTAATTTAAGCACAATTCAGGCATACCCCAAGATTTAAGGTATGCAGGGTATGCCAACGGGCATGCTAAAGCTAATGCGTAGCCAAGTTTTAGGCGCAGTGGCTAGCGAAGTTGCTCGCGAAAAATCCACAAGAATTTTAATCAAGTCTTGCGACAAGTTGAGGCAAGTGACTTGAGGCATTCAACGCTAACAAAATATTTGTTGGACTGCAGGACAAAAAAAGAAAACACGAGTTAAATAACTCGTTACCCAAAAAAAGTGACTTTTGACGCATTGCAAATTAAAGCCAGAACAACAACAACAATAAGAACAATGAATCCTGTTGCAGTTGCAACCACAAATTAACCAACCGACTGACTGAGTGCTGCATTGACTCTTCAAAAAGTTAATCACACAAAGGGGCGGCAAGTGGGCGTGGCACACATACACACACACACACACAACCAATAACTGGACCACAAAAATGATGTGCAAAATTGACCGAAAATTGCAATTGCTGCAGTTGCAGTTGCAACAATTTGGGGCGTGGCAGCTCATGACGCCCTACTGGAATTTGCTTGACAATTGATTGTTGCACCGAAAAATGATAACCAAGGTGGGTGGTGGGTGGTGTTGTGGCAGGCATTTAAAAAGGCTTATGCTGCAATTGTTTAGCGGTTTTTCGAAAATTGCAACAAATCGAAAATTCAATTTAATGGCAATTAGAACAAATTTGCAACACAGTGTGGCAAGTGGTGAGTGACAGCTAAGCTCGAAGACAAAATATAGAACAACAGTTGCAAATGCAGACAATAGACAGAGAGAGAGAGAGGAGGCAGTTAGAGACAGAGAAACAGAGCTCTAAAGCTAAAAGAGCTTGTTTTGATGTGGCAAAATAGCTAATTATTTAGTTAAATATTACAGAAATGAAAAGAGTGAGTGACAAAAAAGACTTCGACTTAAGATACCCCGTCGATCATTATGGTAGATATGATATGGTAGACAAGATTCAAAAGAAATAAACATTTTAAAGGAGGAAATTTTTTCTGAAGTCAAACAAGCTTTCTTTAAACTTTAAAAAGCTAAATATTTAGTCAAATATTTAAAAAAAAGGACAAAAGATGACATTTTGATAGGAGATACCCTGTCGATAAAAGGGCTGATATGTAAGTTAGTAAAAATTCAATTAAAATAAACTTGTTTCGTTCAACATTTCTTAGAAAATTCTTCAAAGCAAATTTTTTTTGGTGGAAATTTGCCAAGATTTTTAAGCAAAGCAAATGATACTCTTTAATTTTTGGGCTTTAAGAAATGACTAAATATTCGTTAGCTCAGAGCATGAAAATATTTGAACAAAAAAAAATATCACGCTGAAACTTTTTAAGGTACAAGAGTATCTTAAGGTTCATACAAAATTACTAAAGAAACTTTTCGTAGGCTTATTGAAAAGATTTGTTCGAAACAAACTCTATAACTAGCTGTTAAAATGTTTATAGTATATTCATAAAAACTTGAATTAAAAAAAAATAACAAAATAAAAGCTAGATTTGGCACAAAAAAGGCTAAAATTTGCAGTGTTATTTTGTGTCAAAATAAACGCATTGCTTATGAAAATCATTTTTAAAACGGTGCTCAACAATTTGTCACAATGCACAATAAGAAGAAGAAGAAGCACACATACTCACACTAATATAAACACCCACACACACACACGCATGCATAAATATGTATCTTGCCTGGTTGGGAAAACAAGTCGAAAGCTGAACCAAATGCAATTATTGCAGCTGTAGTTGAAGTTGAAACTGAAGTTGTTGTTGTTGCTGCTGCTGCACCCAAAGGATGCCGTCTAATGTAATCCAAACTGCACTTGCCACACAGGAGAGAAAGAGAGGTGGAGTGGGAGTGAAAGGAACAATATATCTGGATAGACAAATAAACATATCAAAATTGCATATTGTTTTAATTGTTTTGTTACCAGGTTTCAGGTTATTTGATGCCAAGACTAGAGATTAACGCATTTACACTGCAAATCCTGACAGTCTTTGGCACAACACACATACACAGACATAACATACAACACACACAACCAAACACACACTAACATAATATTCACACACTCTATGCACAATTTGCATGGCACTAAACAGGCATAAATTTTGTGTGGGCCAACATAAAGTTGTCTGTGTCTGTGTGTTTGTGTGTGTGTGTGTATTTATGTTTGGGCTTATTTGAGACTTGACTTGAAGGCTTGACTGCATGTTAAACAATTATGCATATTAAACGTTTGACTTCTGCCCTATTATAATAATTGTTAAAGCAACTATCTTCGAGTCTCTTCCCCTGTCTCTCTATCTATCTCTCTTTCTCTGCTTCTGCCTAGCTGCCACCTTTGGTTCTTAAAGTAGCTGCCACTTTAAGTTCGACGATCGTAAAAACAAAAGCCATAAAATGCGCATAAAAAAGCGACCAAAATGTCCGGCAAACCTTTTTGGTGCTGTTTATTTTGTATACCCTATAAAAATGTTCAGGCATTTAGATGATTTTAAGGAGTTTACGGGTAAAGTTGCTTCAATTCTGGGAAGCGTTTAAAAGTGATGGAAGGATAATTTTAAAATATTCTCATTGTAAACTAAGTTATAATGAATTAAACAAAACATACACATATCAAAGCAAACTAAACTTAAATGTATTTATTAATAAATAATAAATATTAAAATATAAATAATAAACTAATTTATTAAATAAAATAAAGCAAAAAAGTATATACGAAATATATAAATGTAGATTAGCCAAAAATTAAAGCCAAAATGCATAAACTACGAGTTTTATTTTAATACAATTTCACTTTAAACACTATTAAGTTATGATTATAATACTACATTAATGTAGATTTTTAAGTTAAGAAATTTTTACCTATACCTTCGGGTGGTATATACTGCCAGGTAATTCAATCTTATCGGACGGTCGTAGCTAGTTTTCCATTATTCCTGTATATGGTATATGGTCACTAGCGTTGACAGTGATTTTTGAAGGGTTTTCAATCCTGGGCACGAAATCTGAGTTCGGGAGCACTACAACAACAAAAGCCCTATTAGAGTGTACCTAAGTTGGGAGCAGCCGCTGCTCCCGGAGCCACTGCGTGCCCACCGCAGCTTTATACATATCTTTTACAAGCTCTGATCTTACCCTACTTTTTCTTAATCTTTTCCTTTGTCTCTGCTTAAAATATCTCTGTCGGTATTTTCTTTATCTTTTGTTTATTTATCCCGTTTTTTTATTTTTAAATATATTTTGTTTCCTTTTAATTTATTTGTTCCATTTTTTCTCTATCCTTAAATTAGGTATATGTGGATTCTTTTCGTTATGTATTTACATCTGATTACTTTTTATATTTTCAGTAATTATATGTTTCAACTATTCTTTTTTCTACCTCTGTATTTTTACTCTATTTATCCTCCCGTAACTCACATAAATAATTTGATTTTTATTCCGAATTCTTTTTTATATTTCTCCTGTCCTTAGAACTATTTGGTCTTTTTGACAAACTTAACATAGTATCCCATTATCCCTTTAGTTGTTTTCTTTATCTACCTGTAAAGTGCATTCAATATTCGTTGTCCTTTTCACTGCACACTTTCGCATTGTTCCTTTGATTTAGCAGGATGTGTTCAACGGTCGCCACTTGACTTGACTCCGAATTCTTTGGCCGCCCATTATTATGGTGTGTCCGCCAGACAGACGGACGGACGGGCGGACAGGCGGACAGGCGGGTGGTTGTTATTGTTGCTTTTGTTTTTCTTTTGGGGCGCTGCAATTGAAAATTTATTTCGTGTGCTCATTTTGCACCTAATTTTGCGAAGCTGAAGGAAATGAGTCGCAAAAGGAATAAAAATGAAAAGCGAACCAAACTTGCAAAAGTCATTTTCATTTTGCCACATCGTAAAAATGTTTTTTCTTCTTTTTCAGCATGTGTGTGTGTTTGTGTGTTTTGCCATTCTCATCATTGTTCTGTTAGCCTGTACTTGGAATTGGAACCCTTCTCTCTCTGCTCTGCTCCGTTTTATATATTTATTTTAGATTTATTGTAATGTCCAGCAAAAAGATTGCCCAACATTCCCCTCAACCTCTCCGCTTCCCCCTCTTTAACCCCTATGTGTTGGCCAGTCTTTACAGTTTTTGGCTTTTGCGACACACACGCATTTGGTATGCAGTTTGCGTTTGAGGCCTGTCAGGACATGGCCTGGCCCTGTCCTAGCTCTGTCCTGGCCTGGTCAGAATGGCATTGGAACTGGAACTGGAACGGGAACTGGACATGGACATGCGGCTTTCATACGCCCATTGCACAGGCCTCAATTCCATTGCTATCTCTCTCTATCACTCTCTCTCTCTCTTTCTCTCTCTCTCTCTGTCACTTTGCCATATTGAAAGTAATGTTTACGTTTCCGTTTCCGGTTTAAGTCCATGTCAAGCCATTCAGCCAGAACGTTTGTATTTCATTTTAAATTTGCTTCCAGCACCCAACAAAAATTTGTTGTCATTTTTTAGTTATTTTCACACAAGTCAAAGAAGGGGTTGAGGGTTGGGCAGGGAGTGCAAGACGCTTGACATACCTTGTAAGTGATGAAATGCCTAAAAGTGTTTCAATATACGCAATATTTAGATATATAAACATAGATATAATCAATTGATTGAAATAAATGAGTTAAAAGAAAATTTGTATGTGATAAAATTAAATTCAATTAAAATAATAAAAATAAGTTGTATGATTATAAAGTAGGGAGCTCTTAGCTCTTTATCAAATAAAATAAATAAATTGTAAAACTTGCTAAATAGTAATTATTTAAATATTAAAACTAATATTAGTATCATGTTAGCCCAAATTGAATATTCTTTCTTCATTGTCTAAATGCAAGATAATGTATATAGTAAATAAAATATTTTTAAAACCAGCTCAAAAGTTATTCTGAAAATTCTTTTCTATCTATCTATCTATCTATCTATCTATCTATCTCTTTAGCTATATTTCTATCTATATATCTATTATCTTCACAACTATGTATGACATTCAAGTCGTTTTGTCTTATTTTTAATTCTTCACTTTACTCAATTTCATGCTATACTATGTACAGGGTATCATTAAGTCGATTCCATTAGCTTTACACAATCTTCTTTCTTGTTCTTTCTCTTACGTTCCTTGCTTTGTGCTTTGTTGATTGCAGCAGCAACAACAACAACAGCCACAAAATGCAATTTGATTATGGCCAACTTTTGGCTTTGTCTCAGACCTTCATTAGCCTAAAGACTTGCATCATCTTATGATGGCTAGCTCACTCAACCCATCAACCCATCATGCCATCATTCTATCATTCCATCATTCAGTTATTTTTGTCGCATCAGTCCACTTGCTTTGTTTGGAGACTGAGGGCTTTCAAGTAATTAGAAAAACTGCTAACAAAATGACGAAAAAAAGAATATTACACATACGCCGCATATGCCAAGTGTCTTCGGGAGGGAGGCGGCTTTTTTGTGGGCGTGACCCGTTAGCCAGTGGCGCATAACAAAATTGCGCATTTAGCGAAAATGCAAAAGTGCAAATACGAACATCCGCTTCCGTTGCATCACATCACCCAACACTGGATCGACTAGCGGAAACCCTTGGTAAAGGGGTAGGCAGGGTGTCGGGGGTTGCTTGTCCATTTGTTTTTTGTCGTTGAAAGCGAAGAGGGGTAAGAGATAAAGAGGGATAGCTACTGTTTGGCTAAGTGCCGCCACTGTTGCCTCTTTCGCCTGCTGCTGTCGTTTACCAACACTCTACCAAGAACTGCTGACGACCTGAAGCACTGCCCCCTCCCCCCCTACCTATCTCCCTTTTCCCTCTCACTCTGTTGACTTTTACGAGTCTGGGCCGCCCAGTGTATTTGTGTTTGTTTGTTTGTCGGTTCGTTTGGCCTCATGTAGTATTTTTTTATTTTGGACATATGCCAAAAATTTGACATATGAACTGCAGCCGGGCAAACGCGGGTGCCAGTTGTGCCACGCCCACCACCCAGGATGTCTCCTATAGTTCCCTCTTCTCTCTTCTGCCTGTTCTTCTCCTCCTTCTTTTCCTACGTCAGTTACATCATTCAACGGCCGCAAAAGAAATCGCACTGCATTATTATCAACTTCAATTTTGTTGTCGACATTGGACTCGGCTCCACAAATCAGCCTACTTGCCACGCCCCCTTGCCCCGACTGCTTGCCACATTGGTGAACCTGCGCTGCATACGCGATGTGCCACACAGGACACAACAACAAGCCACAAAATTGAAATTACATGTTTTACTTATAAGTTGGTTTCGCAAAAGGCGCATGCGAAACACACACAAAAAGAGTAGGCAGAGGAGTGGTGGGGTGGGGGTGGAAGGGGGGTAAGGGTGCAAGGCATGCTGGCAGCTGCAGCTTGTAGGTGGCTCATTAATTTGCCAAAAGCCAAAAGGCAGATAAGCAGCAAACAGCAGTAAAAAAGGATTGAACTCACAAACTGAAAAGGGGCATGAAAAAAGCAGGGGTAGTGAGGGAAGTAGTGAGTGAATGTGGTGCACCCACAGCATGCGTATGTGCCACATGCAAAACGACTCTATATACATATGCACTCTATATATATATATGTGTATGTATGTGTGTGTGTGTTTTGTGGAACCGCAGCTCAGCCAGATAAAATCCAATATGGCGCCAATTTTCTCACGTCTGACATTTAATTAACACAACAATGTGAAGTGAACAGAACAAGCGACGGAGCGAACGAAACAGAGGGGCTGACCGAGCGAGCGAAAGAGATGGCAATAGCAGAAGTTATGAAGCTTCAGCCTCGGCAAAGTATGCTGCGGTAAAATGTTGTCATTATAAAACGTGAATTATATACAAAAGTTTTCGAAAGTTTTTCCACTTGTTTATTTTCGAGATTTTCTTCATGATTTTTTTGTAGTCTCTTCTCTTGGTAATTTCTTAAGTTCTTTTTTCGTACACTTTACGCATTGTTTTCGGCTATTTGTTTTTGTGTGCGTGTGTGTGTGTTGTTTATGCAATGGGCGCTGAAAGTTGTGGTTTATGAAGATTTTTGCAGAGGAGCAAGCTGTTGAGGTTATGTTATGCTTGGATTAAGTTGTTGTAATCAACGTTAGTTATTAAAACAAGTGAAACAAGCTGAGAATATGGTCGACTGCCAGATACGCTGTATTTACTTAAAAGGGAAAGCAGAAAACACAAAATACATATGGGCATTTCCAGAAAAAGGTCCACCACGACGAAAAACGTAAAATTGGTTAAAAACTCACATCTTGTGAAATTTTCTTCCAAAAATGTATTCAAGTTATTTGTTTTATCAATATACGCTAGAAAGAATTCAATAGGATGAACATATAGATTCTACATAGGAATAAATTTACTTTTTCCATATTTTTGCCTATTTTCTTAAAAATTGATTTTCAAAATGGACCGTTTGTATTTTAACGATTACACTAAGTCAGGGAGTAAGATTGTAACATAAACCATTTTAATACAGTCGAACTTCCCTAACTCGAATCACCATTATCCACAAAAAAAGTTCGAGTTAGGGAGACTTCGAGTTAGGGAAGTAGAATTGTATGAAATTTGCCTAGTATTGCCACTCGACTTTGTTCGAGTTAGAGAGACTTCGAGTTAGGGAAGTTCGAGTTAGGGAAGTTCGACTGTATATAGAAAAATATTGAAAGTTTAATTTAAACCAAGTTCTAAGAGCTATATATCGGAATATAGAAAAAAATTTTATGAACAAACTCTTGGAAAACCTAGGTGGAAATCTTGTCACGTTCGCGATGTCACGTTACAAATTACTAAGAAAACTTGTAAAATATATAAAACGGTAGTTACATATCAAAGTTATTTCTAAAATGGAAAGCTGCATTATTTTATTATGGTTTAAGAGTATTTTCTTTCAAATTACTCGCCACACTTCGCAGACTTTCGCATTTGCCAAGATGAAGTCAAAAATGAGATCCATTTTTGGTCGCGTTCGCGATGCATTGTTTTCTATAAATAATTAAAAAACGATAGGTCTTCAAAGATTGTCTTTTATCATAAAAATAGAGTTGATAAAATGCATTAAACACGTGAGAAAACATTTTTGAAAATGTGAATTTTTGCCATTTTTTTTTCATTTAAAGTCGTGCGAATGTCGAGTTCGCGATCCTGGAAATACCCATATCAAATTTGTAGTGTCTAGTTCCAAGATTCTTTGCGATCACTGTTTTCGTACAAAAAAATGTCAAGAATATACAAAAATGTCTTAACATTTTTGCTGTTGATGGTGATAATAAATATACAAACTTTATATAGTATTTATCTTTATTGGAAATATATATACACAACCATCGAAAAATGTATAATCAGTGTTAAAATACTGTTTTTTCATGTTTCGATGCAAATTTGAATGGGTTATCGGACTCCGATCAAGGTGAAAGCTTGGTTTTGAGTTCTTTAGGACCTAATAAACAAAATAAAAAAATAAAAAGTTAAAAAAAAAAAATTTTTTTTTTGTCCCATATAATTTTGAAATTTTCCGATCCAAGTCGGCACGGGTTATCATACTCCGATTTAGGTAAAAATTTATTTCTGAGTGCTTTAGGACCTAATGAACAGAACTAGCCCGTATGCGTTTAAAAATATTGACTTTGACCAAATAAGGGACACCCTAATGTACATTGTACAAAAACCACAACTTTTAATTGGAAAAAAGAAATATTACATAATTTATTTTCAAGAAATAAATATCTTTTTCAGTTTTTCATTTATTTTTTAAACTGTATTTTAGTTGCTTGGCATTCCAGAAACAAGAAATAAATAATTAATATGTGAGTTTTATTTGTTGTCAATATAATTACTTGACATACTGTACTTCAATCAGTAGATGCTTAAGACAGTAAATACCTGAACGTTGCTTAATTGTCTTTAGTTGTGGCAGAATATTTAAGTAGTTCCAACTAAATGAAAATCATTACGCATATTAAGTCAAGTTAAGCTTAAAGTTCACAACACTTGAAAATTGTCGAATTTTGCAGATCTTGTGTAGATTGGCAAAACGACGCTGACGTCACTTGAGAGTTGGCGGCTGCGACGCGACGCAGACTGCGTTCCAATAAGGCAAGCGTCTATTTTTAGATCATTCAGCAAAAAAGGCAAAGCAGACTGGAGAATGTGAAAGAGATAGAAACAGAGAAGTAAAGAGAGAGAGAGAGAGAGGGAGGGAGGCAGCTTAGCCAGGCTACTTAACGGCAAAAGACGCCTAACGTCTAACGTTAACTGTAATTTTCAACAGCAATAGCAAGAACAAAAAAATAAAGAACCACAAAGACAACTACAAACAAGTGCAGTTAAACGAGTTAAATGCGAAGAGCGACGAGACGCGACGGCAGCGGCAGCGGCAGCAGCAGCAGCAGCAGCAGACGATGAGAAACAAAGAATTCAAGTGCAAACGGCAAATAAATCAAACGGCAAACAGAAAGCGCAACGTTGCGTCGCGTCGCGTCGCTGCTGCTGCTGCTGCGTAAATATTTGCTTAACAGTTACAGAGAGCGGCTCAGGTTGGAGTTATGCACATGTACACACATACCTAATTCCCCCCGCCCATCACTCCCAACTGCCCACTGAGTTGATCTAGCTGCAAGCTCAACGAAACTGGGCATAAAAACTGCGTCAGTGTGTCAAGTTCGTTTTGTGGTCTTGCAGAAAGAGAGAGAGAGCAAAGAGTGCTATTGCGAAGAGAGAGCGCACCAGCTAAGAGAGAGATCATTAACCAATTACATACGAGCATGGCTGTGTTGTAAAATGTTTGACTTTGCACTCTTTCAAGTTATTTGCTTTTGATCTCTTCGACGGCGCCAGATTGTAAAGGTAAATGAACTTCCGGTTGAATGTAAAATGTGTTATGCGAAAGAAAGTACTTAAATTTTAATGATTATTATATGCATATAAACATAAATAGAGTGTTTATGAGTACATAAACAGGAGTATATTTATTTAATTGGTTTACTCACACACACACACACACATTCGTTAAGTAGTTGAATTTAAGTATGTATTTCTTTATTTGTTGTATTTCTATCTTCTATCTGCTCAGCGTTTTGAGCGTACTTCGGTTTGAGTTTCGCTCTCGCGTGTTTTTACGCAGCAGCAGCAGCAGCTGCTTTCTTGTTGTTTATTTTTTGTGGGGCCCAGCGGGGGTGCGTGGGGAATTACGAAGGTGGCAAACTGCGAATATTAACTGTTGTTGTTGTTGTTCTATTTATTTTTATTTTTATAAATATATCTGTTTGTATGTACATATGTACACATGCTTGTGTGAATTCGTACATTCAAGCAACTACATTAAGTAAGCGTGCTCAACTAGCAGATACCCATTAGCCTGCTTTTGAGAAAATACTCCTAAATGGTTAGAGTCACATTTAAGAGAATAATAAAGCACCATGCTTACATATAGTTCACTTTGTATGCGCTAGATGGCGCTGCATCCTACATTTTCAAGCTTAATACTGAATTTCATCTTTTCTTAGTGTCCTTTAAGTATGCAATTTTCAAATACATAATTTTAAAAAATTAATTATTAGATTAAAAAATTAGATTTTAAATTACATTTTAGATTTTAAGAATATGTATTTATATTATTTTCAGACATTTTTACATGATAATTACACCCTGTTAACACATTTTTTAAGTACAGGGTGTGAAAACTACTTACGCTCTGGAGAATTAGAGAATTGGCTCTGCTCTCTTCAAGTTTCGAGTGTTTACTCAGTTTATTCATTGGGTACTTCCCCAAACTCACGTGTTTTGTAGGGTCTTAGAAACATTTGGCGCCTTTGTTTGTTCACCACTTCTTCTATAGAGTATTTGAAATTCTTTGTTTAACTTTACACAAACTTATCGTTACTTATGTTATGTTTATTTTTATTGACAAAAAATGCTGCGCAAATTGAATTTTTTTTGCGGTTAGTTGACAATACAAAAACAAGAACAGCAATAACAGCAATTGGCCAAATTATGTATACACAAACATGTGAACAATTGCCTGATATTTATAGGTACCGTAAAAAGAATAGATATAATAATAATAATACGAAAAGTCACATTGCTGAGCTATGCAAAACTTGGTATCGATTTGCAATTCAAACATTTGCGAAATGATCAAAATATTCCTTTGGGGGGAGATATTTGTAGTGAGATTTGGCCAAGTAAAGTTAAATTCATTGAACAGATTCTGGGAAAACAATATGGTTAATTCAATCAATGTGTTAAATTCAGCATATAAAATAAATATACTTATGTATATACAGTTTGTCAAGTAATTGTTTGCAAAGCCTTAAAAATGTAATATTTCGACTTTAAATAAGAAAATAATAGCTTATTATATATATTTGGAAAGGTCATTTAATTTTCGTTCAAATGATGCAAAAATTTCCTTAACCCATTAAGTACCCATTAAAATATTCGAATTTTAAAAAAGGTCTACTTTTTCAACTTTTTTCCTCGATTTTTTCCAAAAAATGTTGGGATGCAAAAAAATTCTGGAAACAATTCTAAGAGTAACTGCAAAAAAAAATTTTCAAAAATATTTTTGCTAGTATTTTTTAGAATTTTTTGAAAACTGAAAAAAAGGCACTTTTTGCATGAAAATGAGGAAAAATGGGTTAAAATGGTCATTTTTAGGATTTTCAAACAATTTTAAAAAATACTAGCAAAAATATTTTTGAAAATTTTTTTTTGCAGTTACTCTTAGAATTGTTTCCAGAATTTTTTTGCATCCCAACATTTTTTGGAAAAAATCGAGGAAAAAAGTTGAAAAAGTAGACCTTTTTTAAAATTCGAATATTTTAATGGGTACTTAATGGGTTAAGGAAATTTTTGCATCATTTGAACGAAAATTAAATGACCTTTCCAAATATATATAATAAGCTATTATTTTCTTATTTAAAGTCGAAATATTACATTTTTAAGGCTTTGCAAACAATTACTTGACAAACTGTATATATTTGGCTAAGCTAAATATTAGTAAGCGATCTGAAAAATATGGAAGGTTACCTATTAATCAAGCAATGTAATGGAGGATCCCTCCAAGAAAGATCCCTCAATAAAGTAGAGAAAAAATATATTTACAAAGAAATAGAATAGAAATTTGAACTCATAGTAAATTTTTATAGAGAAAAGCTCCCTCCGAAAAGGATCAGAGTCTGGCTAGAAATGTTTTTAAAAAAGATGGTATTATATCAGAACTAGAGATGGGCATGGGCCGTGCCGTGTCCGTGCCGTGCCGTGCCTATTTAAAAAAAATCCGTGTTGGGCCGTGTTGGGCCCCTTATTAAAAATTGCCGTGTTTTACCGTGCCAAAGTCGGTAGGCACGGCAGGCACGGGAGGCACGGTAGGCACGGGAGGCACGGTAGGCACGGTACAGATTTTGAACTTAAATATGGTACTTTCGATAAGTTGGCGTAGTTTTATCGCTTGTTTGTCAGCTTGAGCTGTAGAATTCATCAATGTATCGCACAATTTGCGAACACTTACAGCATCGACAGCACGATTATAATAAAAAAAAGGACGCCACGATGACAAAAATGAATAAAGATAATTTACAAAGTGAATTTACAAGCGCCCGTGTTTGGCCGTGCCGTGCCGTGCCTATTTAGAAAAATCCCGTGTTGGGCCGTGTTGGGCCTCAGTTTTTACCAGCCGTGCTTGGGCCGTGCCGTGCCTCAAAAAGGAGGCCCATGCCCATCTCTAATCAGAACATAACTTTTAAGCTTGAAGCTTAAGCAATGAGTTCTACTTTAAAAAAATTTGGTTAATTTTCATATAAAACATAATACAAATTTGGTTTTCTACAGACATCTTAAATCTTTCAACTTTTTTTTTTAACTTAGCTACGCAGCTAATTTCAAATTCTTCAAACATTAGTTTGTAAGTTTTCTTTTGTAATTATTTTTTTTTATTTCAAATTTTGTACATGTTAAATTTTAGATAGGTGTTTTATTAAAAATTGATATTTAAAATTATGTTTATTTTAATGATTATCCAATTCTTATCAGCAAATAACGGCAATTCGCATGATAAGCAATTGTAGTTTGTGGCCCGTTTAGCATTAACTGCATCATGTTGCAAGTGGCAAGTTGTGTATACGAGTATATACATATGTACATGCATATATATGTGTGTGAATTTGCCATATATGAGTTGCCTCTGTTTTTAGCAGCTGCTTTCTAATGCAACATTACGAGCAGTAGGCGACTCATTACAGGCAGACAACAACAACAGCAATAAAAACAAAAACAACAACATAAGCAACTGTACAAACAAACAAACAGACAACAAACAACACGCTTTAAATATCAGCAAACAAACAAAGCAAATGAAAGGCAGCGAAAAGTCAAAAGCGCCAAATCTGCAAGTTGCAAGTTACCCATAAAAAAACAACCATACAACATAAACCTAGTCCCAGGCCAGACAGAGGCGCAGTCAAAAGGGGGACAGAGAGGAGGGGCGGGAAGGGGGCAGAGTCACTTGTTGCAACAATGTTGCGCTAATACGAGTGTCTTGCAACGTGCGACAACCTTGCACGGAGGACGCTCAGCAAATAATGATCATAAGATTATCGTCAATGGTAATGATGATTGCTATAATGATAATGATGATGATCATGATAATGATGATGATGATGATGATCAGACATTGCCGTTTGCCGTTGCCAGACATATTGAGACCAATTAGTGGCTCGAAAATCCGCTTTGCAGCAAACGGAACTGCAGCGTCTAACTGTTCAATGTTGCAACAACTGCTGCTTTTTCTGCTGGCTGCTGTTGCTGCTGCATGCGGCGGTTGCATGGAATGCTGCACGCGACGCCGACACCGACGCCGAAGCGTTAGACGGACAGCGGCAACTGGCAGACGATCGCGGCCTACTTTCTCCGCATTCCGAAATTCAAGTCAACGTCTCTGCGGCGACTGCGCGGCGACTCCGCAACTTGCCACATTGCGACTTGCGACTTTGTTGTGCAGTCAGCGCGGCAGCCAGCAGCAGCAGCAGAGGCCGTAGCGGTGGCAGCAGCAACAGCAGAAACAGCAACAACAACAGCAACTGACGGCAAACTAGACAAACCACCAGCCATGGAGGAAGTGACTGCAACTAAATTCTAGCTAGTTACAGTGAAACTTGGCAAAGTCGAACGCAGTCAACTTGAAAGACGGAAAATTTGTATGTAAATAAACGTATTGTTGTAACAATTATAAGTTTTATGGAAAGATTTATAAAATAAGAATTTTTTGCTGATTTTAATAAAATAAACTGATAAGAAATTGATTACTTAATTTTTAATTTTTTTTAAACAAAGTATAAGAATATAATTAAACACCAATTTTTTTATTTGGTTTCTTGTCTTATTCCCCATTTACATTACACAAATTCAATGTTTTGTAATTTTTCTTTTTAGCTCCTTTTGATTGTATAGGAAGAACAGAACATTTTTGCCTATATAGACTTCTCTTTTTTTTATCGACTCTTATATTTACCTCTATTTTATTTATTATGATTTGTACTCCTTTGCCTACTTATGCAATATTTTTTAATAATAATTTATGGTCAGTTTTCTAGAATGTTTATCACTCAGTTTGTTTTAAGATCAAAATTCTACGAGTATACTTTTCTGACCTTAATTTTCCTCATTTTTCTTTGCTTTGTCAATTTTTCAACGAAATGTTGTCCTCTTTTCTCTTTATTCTCTTTTTCATTTGTTTACTTTGTTGAGTAAAAGTGTCATTCATATTGAGTTTCTACTGTGGCTGCGCCCAAATTAGCGCCAACGAGGCGCGCCACTTAGCACTTCAAGTTGCAGGCAATTTTTTAATATTTTTTCTATTTTTTTTTGGCTTTTGGTGCCGCTTGGCCACTCAAACGATGCAGTCGCCAACAGCTGGACAAAGTCCAGTGCGAGCAGCGAGCGCTTTTTACCGTTCTGCCATTGCATAAGAAATGACTCTGGCGCTCAGCTGTTAAGCTGCTCATGCTAACGACTGCGCAGTCGCAGCGCTGCGTTGCGTTGCCGTCGACAGAGACAGCGACGGCGACGGCGACGAGTCGCAGTTGAACTCATTGAAACGCATTTAAATGTTGACCTTGCGATCACGCTAAAATGTGACAAATGTGGTACATTTAGCACTTCTTGGTACATTTTGGACTACTGGGTACATTTTTACACTTTGGTTCATTTGACAATACAAAAAAAAAGAGTGAAAGCATTTTAATTAAATAGAAAAACAATGAATTAAGCATTTTTAGTATTTTATTTTAATTTTTAAATGGTATTTAAATTTTAAATTAAAAAAATAATAAAAAAATTTAATAAAATAAAAGGGAATACTATTAAATAACTTAAATACATACATATGCAATCATTTGGTACTTTTACATAGATAGAGAATATTTAACTAACTTTTCTCTTCCTCCATTTCATTCCTTACTCTTTCTCTCTCTCTTTCATCCTCTCTTTCTCGGATTTGAAAGTGTGGCAATCTAATTTCGCTCACTGATCACTTTCCGCCTTATTGTTGTTGTTGGCGTTGTTACCTTTGTTGCTTCTGTTGTTGTTGTCGTACTTTTAGTTCATTTACCTGCCTGAAACGTTAGCGCTTAAAAAAATAAAAAAGCTGCTTGGACCTAACTGTTTATTGTTTCTTCTTAAGTCCGAAAATAACCAAATGATTTATGTTGTTCGCTTGTGCGTGTCTTGCATGATTGCCACAGCAACAACAGCAACAACAACAACCGCAACTAGGACAACAATAGCAACAGCAACTACATCAATAACGACAACAATATCACTTAAGTAAGATCCATTTGAGTCTGTTAGCCTGGTCGAAATAATAATAAATTATATATAATATATAGTAAATATTAAATAATAATTAATAAAAAATAAATATCTGAAAATAAATTGGTTCAAATGTTTGTTATTTGACCTTTCTAATTTGTAGTATTGTAGTAAAAATTGGTTTCGCTATTTACTCTACTGAAAGATACCCTACAAAACCCTCTAAATCCACTAAGTTCTCTTTTCATTCCTTATTAAATCACTTGTAGTTTTCCCTGGTCAGCTTAACACTTCGATTGGTTGAAGTGATGTCTAAAGAAAGTAAATGGAAGACATTTGTTGAATCTTGGCAATTGAATTAGTATAGTATAGTATTAGTATTAGAATTTCGTTGGAAATACTCGTATACATACATATGTATCTGTGTGTCTGCGTGACAGGCAAATAAATGCAAAATTAAATCGGAGAAAGAAGTTCGACGTCGGATCGCATCGCATCGAATTGAATTGATTTATTAATTGGGCAACTTGACAAGTTGTTTGTGTAAAATACTCCATCAGTGTTTGGGGAATTTTCACATAAGCAAGCATTCTCTCTCCCTCTCTCACTCCTCTCTCTCTCTTAGCTATCAAATTAATTTCAATTTGTTTTGAGTTCCTTGTGGAATTTACAGCTTTAAGCATGAATACATTTGACGCTCTCCAGGCATGTCAAATTGCATTTGCAGCTTTTGCTAATTGTTTTATTGCGTATACGCAGCGTTGTGTCAGCTCGGACTTCTGGTCTGCTCTGGCTTTGGCTCTTCTTGCTCAGCTCAGCTCAGCTCGTTGAGCTGTCAATTCCTGGGGGGCATCATCAAAAGCGACTTCACAGCAAACACGACTTGGCCAAGTTGACTTGGCCACTTTGTTTATTGGCCTACAAAGTGTATGGAAATATTTATGAGATTTGCCCAAAAAGCCCAAAATAAAACAAATTCAAACAGTAACGATTTTAAAAGCAGAGCATAACATGGGGTAACTGAAAGTCGGGCAATTTTGTTGGATTTTAAAAATAAAAAATATAGTGTTTTTAAACTTTTACCTGTTCTAAATAAATTTTATTTTAGTTCTCATTATAGAATATTTGTATTGATATTGACATAACTACTTATAATTAATTTAGATACATTTTTGAATAAATATTATTAATGGTAATTTTTTAATGTATATGGTAACTTTTATCTAAAATATAGTTTCAAAACTAACATTGATTTGTATGGATTTTATATCAAAATATATTATCAAATGTTATCAAACTTTGTTATTTAACTTTAAATTTCGCAACAGGACATTTTTATTCAAAAATATATGTAAATTAATTTTGTAAAAGCTTTCAGCTAAATCTTTAATAAGATTGCAGCGTACTCTCTAGTTCGTCAGTTGTTTATAATTTATATTATTGTTGGTTCACTTGGAAAAGTTGTAAACATAATCTTTAAAAGAACTCAAACTTAAACTACAAAAGTTTAACCTTTCTACGGGGTATCTGCTAGTCGTGTTCTGTTTTTTAATATTATTTTTCAATGCTGTGATAAATAAAATAAACTCAAATGAATCATTTGCATTTTTAATGCGCAAAACATAATAAAATAATAATAATAAAAATGTTTCTGCTGCTGCTTCTTTGCCTTCCTCTTCCTCTATCTCTATCTCTTTCTCTTCCTCCACTTCTTCGTCTTTTTGGCATTGGAAGAGAGATGAAGTTGTTGGCATTTTGTTGCCACTCAGGATAATTAGCGGCCATTTACAGTCGGTGGCTGCTGCAAGTGGAATTTATGGCACTTTTTAAGGACATTCGTCAGGACATTCAGCAGGAGTCGCCGGAACCGAAACCAAAATTGAATTCAACTTAAACTGCAAACAGTTTGTGGCAATTTGCTGACCGAATCATTCATAATGCAACAGCGACGCTGTGGCATGTGGCAAGTGGCATGTGACTGTGCTTTGCTTTTTCCTTTGCCAATTGACATGTGCAGGAAGTTAGGTAGAAAGGTAGGTGATGTCCTGGTGCCGGGACTCTGGCCGGATCCGGTTTCGGACTTTGTCTGCCGCTGCCGCTGTTATTCATCTAAGCCGCAAAATTTGCGCTGGGTAAAAATTCATTGAATTTCAAATGTGACTTGGACACCGTTGTAACGCCCCTTGTCGTCCCCCCTCCCCCCCCTCTCAGGTGTCCACATGATGTCAGCTCGTCAATTGGGCAGCGCCACGTTGTCCACTTCAATTTGCATTGATATCCGTGTCCTAGCCCGAGCTCGTTCTCGTCCTGGCCATGTCCAATGGCAATTCATGATTCATTGGCTGCAACAGCAACAAAAGCAGTTGGTTTAAATTTAACTCTTGCGACTCTTGCCACACCAAATTTGCAACACAAAACAATTGCGCCTCGCACTTGACAACAAAGTCAGACGAAGAAGACGACAACGTCAAGAGTGTGAAGACTCAACACAATTTGGTACCCCAACAAACAACACATGCAACAAACAACAAACTCACACACTCACACACATACTCGCACACATAAGAACAATTAATTATTTTCAAGCCTGCGGCTGAATTTCAGCACATCAAAGTTAATTGAAGGCAAACTTTTTCACTTTTTCACCTTTTCAATACCCTAGAAAAAGCATTTACCTATGGGTTATATCTGATTGTATGTTGTATATGTTGCTAAATTAGTAAAAAGTAATCAAAATATATTGACTAATTTTATACCATGATTAAAAAACTGACAAACTTATTATCAGACCTAGATACCCTGTTTAGTAAGTGAGCACTGCTTGTAATTTAGTTTTCAACTTATGATTCGGAAAGCTTTTTAGAGCTTTTAATACTTTCTTGTTCATCGAAAGTATATAAAGTATAATAATCCTATTCAGAATCAATACTCAAATTTTTTCTTAAATTGCTTTTATTATTTTTTTGCTCAAAAATAATGCTGATCTTTTTTTTAAAATGTGTTTTTATTGTATTTCTGCTATGAAACAATTCTAAAAGCTCTTTCAAATTGAGTTTTTTTTATGCTCGAAAACAATACTGATAAATTTTTAAAAATTAAAATGTAGTATTTTTTATTTTTCAATGCTGATAAAATTTTTTAGATTTTATTTTTTTTATTTCATTTATATATTTATTTATGTATTTATTTATATATTTTTATTTATCCATTTCCTAAACTTTGAATCATTTTAATTTTTAATTAATATGTATTTAATTACTTGTATTTTTTTTTTTTCAAATATTTTAAAATGTATGTATGTAAGTGCGGGGCATCTGCTAGTCGCCGTTTTTTTGGACTAACAAGCACTCTGAGTTGTTTGCTTTGAGTTTGTTTGAGTGCAGAAGGTGACAGAGTAGAAGTATCTTTGCTTGTAAAATACTCTCCCCACTCATCTCTCACACTAACTACCTTTATTTCTCTCTCTCTCTCTCTCTCTCTCTCTCTCTGTCCTTCCTCACTCTGTGTGGGGGAAAACTCTTGTAAGTCGTCATGAAATATCGCACGTTACGTATACGCAACGCAGGCCCATCACATGTCTGAGGACATCGCTGGGACGCAGCTGGTGATGAAGACTAATGATGTTACTGCCACAGCAACTGTTGTTGTTGTTGTTGTTCTGGTTGTTGTTGTTGTTGCCTCTTCTGTCTAATATGCATGCCACACCGTTGGCTATTAGCTGCAAGCTGCCTGCTGTGTTTCCTACGCTGTGTGTTACTGACCTCATTCGTGGTGTTAATGCCACAAAATGTTGCGCTTTAATCAAGGCAACTCAAGTTGTTGCACACACCAATACACACACACACACACACATCCATATATCATCATCTTTAGACAAAATGCTTAAGCTGAATATATGAGATGCGTCCATTGCGTTGCGTTGCGATGGAAATTTGCGTTGGCGCATTTTTGAAATATGATTGCCATATTTTTCATAAAATAGTTGAATGGCGGCAATGGCAACAAGAACACTAAGATGAATGTCTTCCGCTTGTGGCATTCAATAATTTAAGCTCACAGCAGTCACTTGTTAACAATTAAAGTCAAGAGTTGTAACCTTTTGCCGAAGGACTCTCTGACTCTGTTTTATTTTTGCTCTAGACTCGACTCGACTCGACGCTGAACAATAAATAAAACATGCAAGAGGCAGCGAAATATGAAACTATGGCAGGAGTCGCAGGAATCTCCTTGGCTCCTTGGCTCCTTGGCTGTTGCTCCTGCTCCTTGTCGTCCTTTTTCACTTCGTTCGGTGTGCTGTGTTTTGTATTATGAGCGATGATGATGCTCGTTGCCAGCTTCTTCCTTCGTTGACAGCGTTAACTTGAATTGTTTATTTGACTTTTAGTTGTTTTCCTGCTGAAATGCGACGCGGCAAGTTACATATACCCTGTAATTGATGAGGTATGATGTTCACAATCTGAGCAATTTATATTCTATTCATTTACATTTGAAAAACTCTTAAAATTTACGTTTTATCAGCTAAATCTTTATCATCTGCTCATTAGCAAACTATACACATTTCTAGGGTATCTGTTAGTTTAGCACATACTTGCTGCTTTATTCTTTTTGGCCTGCACTCAACTGAGTTCAAAATTCAAAGAGTTGCCGCAACTTTTCCTCCTCACTCTGCCCCTTTTCCTTAGGCAACTCTGAACACAATATGCAAAGCATTTTCTCATTTTCCCATTTTCCCCATTTTCCCATTTTGCCAGGCATCATCATCCAAGGCAAGGAGCTAACTTACAAAATGCTGCATCCCCAGAACATGTCGCCAAGAGGCAACTGTTGCTCCTGGCAATAAACAAATGATTCGCTGATAGAGCTTATCACGTTGAAATCTAAGGAAATTACGAGTTTTCCCTTTGCCAGCATTGCCAGAGTTGCCTTCAATACGGGTTTAACCCAATGCGAAAACTATATGAATAGATTGCTAGCTTTATTAATAAATAATTTAGTAAGAACACCTATTTCTCTATTTATTTAAGACAGTTTTTCACTCTTATCGTCTTCCGATGGGCATAATGTTCTGGGACTTACCCAAATTGAGCCCATATTAAACCAGTTCCAGATTTCTCAAAGCGTTCTACAACAAAACAACAAATATAGGTCAGAGACTCTAACAATATTTAATCTTAAATCAAAAAATGTTATATAAAAATTTTGTTGTTGAACTTATATGTACTATATATGCATTTTAACTAAAATGTTTTGCTTATTATGAAAATTATTTAAAATATCTCCTATTTAAACAATAAAGAACTTAACATTATTATGCAAATTTAATTTCAATCATTCAATTATTATTATCTATATGCTGTTTCCACCTTGATCCTAATATTTTTGAGTACATATTTGTGGTTCCTAAATTGAATAGAAATAAAAAATTCATAATCATTAAGTTTTTGCTTTTATAGTTTTATAATTTTCTTTTTAATCAATTATTGCTTAATTTAAACTATTAACTCAACTTAAACTTAAGTTCATCTATTCAATAGTTTAAAACTTTAAGTTAATTACTTGCCTCTTATACGAATATATCTATAAAAGGTTTCTAGAGTAAATTATTTATTTTTAATTGCTTGCTTTTTAAGAATCCCTGACCTTTCTAAATTGATACTTGTACAGGGGTGGGCACTCGAAGTGTTACCAATTAAAAATGCTGTAATTTTGTCAATTTTTTTGTTTTTCATTTCAAAACTTCAGATTATTTTGAAAACATTTCAAATTTTACGAAAATGTATTTGTTGTTTGATGTAGCCACCCTTAGCGCGGATTACAGCATCGAGTTTGGTCGGGAAGGCTTCACACGCAGCACGAATGTGGTATGATGGTATTTTGTTCCATTCTCAGAGAAGAGCAGTTTTCAAAGCGTTGACCGTCTCATATTTTTTAGGTGACACTTTGGCCTCCAGAATGGACCATATGAAAAAATCCATTGGATTTAAATCTGGGGAATATGGCGGCCAATGCTGTGATGAAATGAAGCTGGAAACGTTGTTTTGTAAAAATCGTTGTGTTTGTCCGGCTTTATGAGATTGTGCCGAGTCTTGTTGAAATATCTAATAGTTTCTACGGAATTGTTTGCGTGCCCAAGGTACCAAAGCATCTTTTAAGACCTTTTTAAGGTAGATATGTTGGTTAACCTTTACGCCCTGCTCGATAAAAGCCAGTGGTGAGCGTCCTGTGGCAGTTACTGTGGCCCAAACCATCACTGATGCAGGTGCTTGCTTTCGCAGAGCAATCCGTTGGTCTAAAGTGTCGTCTGATATGTCCTTAAACCATACGCAATCGATCTGCTTGTTTACAAATTGCTGAACTATAAAAATTTTTTCATCAGAAAATGCAATATTTTCAAGTTCGCCACAAACGTGCAAGTGTTGCACTTTTGCGCTTCAAGTCCATTTAGATAACTTCTTTTAACTGCGACATATATTAATATACTTTTGTAAGCTTGTAGAAAATTCATCAGACAAACACTAGCCAAAACATGAGCGCGCGGCCTTTTGCCGTTTGGATGCTAGAGCAGCGTATTGCTAGTAACACTTCGAGTGCCCACCCCTGTATTACCACTAATTATTACTACTTTTACTTTATAAACTGATTAGGTTTTTCTGGGCTTTTCCCAATCCTTGCAACAAATATGGGAACATTTAAACATATTTTGAATGCGCCAGATTCTTAATTCTTAATTTTTGATTAACTTTCTATTCTTTAAGCTTAAATTACAATTTAAATATAATTCAAATTAATTTAATTATTAATTTAATTTAATTTTTATTAGTTGACATTAAATAAATAAATAATTATAGCTTATTTACAGCCTAGTAAAAGAAACAAACAAAACGTTTAAATGCATTCCATATATGCGAGAATTATTTGCAAGCACATTGTAAAGCAGTTGAGGAGAAGAGGAGGGAAAGGCCAAGGTGTTTGGCTTAATGACAGCGCTGTTGGCCACAATGCCAAAGTCAATGCTAAAATGGTTGCTGTCAGCTGTCATACGCAACTTGTTGTCTACATGTGTGAGTGTGTGTGCTGTGTGTGTGTGTGTTGTGGTGAGTGTGTATGTGTGTGTGCTGCGTGGGTTGCAAAAGGGAGCAGCAAGCAAGCAGTCGACGCTAATTGAAAAACGCTACACGGCGTGTGCAACTTGACGTATACTTAATCTTCTCAAAACAGACATGAGGGTGCCAGAGTTGTGAGTGTGTGCAAGTGTATGTGTGTGTGTGTGTGTGTGCACTTCAATGTCGAGCACATCAAATGGGTTAACAGGCAACCGCAAAACTTGACACACTGAAAACGTAGAAGATTCAATGCAAATATAAACAAATCAGCACAAATTGGCTAAAAAGGGGTTGCAGCAGGAATACATACATATAAGGGTAGAAGGGAGGAAGGGGTAGAGGGGTAGAAGAGTCTGTGTGTGTGTGTTTTTGTTGCTTGCTTACAAAAGCCGCAGATCAGCAGAAATTTTAGTTGGTTGCCAGTTTACCGCCAGCTGCCAGCATACAAACATATGGAAATTACATTTTCACAACAACAACAACAACAGCAAGTAAAGAAAATGGGAAATGGGAAAACTAAAAGTAAAACACAAATTTTTGTTGCAGCATTTTTGGGGAATAGTATTTTGGGCATATTGTGTGTAGGCGTTTTGTGTACGTTTTCGAAAATGAAAACTTGCAGCAGTCGCCGCAGCAACAACAACAACAACAACAACAACAACAACAGCAACAGCAACAACAACAGCAATTGGCAACAACTTGCAACAACAACTGGCAACAAGAGGCAACTGAGTCGCTGCTGAGTTGGCCGCACAAGTTGTGGGCAGAAAAGCACTTAATCATCTTAAACCGTTGTTTGCACGGTTTGCCGCAGACGTGGCTGCCACATACGCCACACACATGCCACACACACAACAGGCATGCACTCGTGGGGCACACACTTTAGTGCCACACGCAAAAACAAAAACAAAATTTAAAAAAAAAAAAAAGCGAGTCAGAAAATACACCAAAAATATGTTTAGAACTGTTTCTTGCCCCTTGCCACCTGTCCCACCCGGTGGCAGCCACAATTTGATCAGCTGCGCAGCTAACTAAACACATGGCTTTTACCTGAGCACCACCTGCAACACACAAGCAACCACCCAACACCCACTCAGCGACCACATTTCATTTCATACAGTCGCCCCCAAAAAGCTGAACCGCATTTAGCGCGCATTTAGCGGTTGCCCAACAAAACGACGGCTCCCAGCTCAATTTCATGCCACGCCCACACACACACATGCACACACACTCAGACGCCTCTTCAGAGAGATACTTTTTATTTTCAGGTGGTTTTCGGTAATTAAAAAATGCAAATCAATTAACAGCACAGTTAAGGAAGGTAACAAAGCACAACGAAAGAGAGCTGGCTGATAAGTGAAGAGAAGAGAAGGAGGAAGGAAAGAAGAGAGGGGAGAAGTAACAAGAAATGGAATGAAGCTGCTGTATCAAGTGGCAGAATCAAGTAAAAGTCGACAATTGGATTAGAATTCTACCTTTGATCTGTGTGTTTTAGCTCTAGTGTGTATCAGGTGTGTCTAGTGTGTGTGTGTGTGTGTTTGTATGTCTGTGATAGATAACTGTGTGGCACTCTGATTTGCATCTCTTTCGGCAAGCCTAACAAACTAACACAATTTAAATTATTGTCTTTAGATTCAATTTGGATTGTCTCATGAAGTCGATTTTTATTCAATTAATCCTATTTTTCACTTCGAATAGTCGACATCTCGATTTTCAAGTATTTTTACTCGATATATTTTGTTGACTATAAAACGAGTTAAATTAATTCGACATTCACGAAAAATCAACAACTCAATGGAGTTTGTTCAGCGTAACTTTAACTTAAGTAATTTCTAAAAAATTGAGATTTAAAATTTCCAATTTCCGAAATCGATGAATAATCGATTTTCTTGGGGGAAAAAAAAAAAAGTAATTTAAGAGAAATTTAAATGCACAATTTAAAGGACAAACCATGACTAAAATGACATCCAGCCTGAAAGTCTGTTCAGATTTCACAAAGATATGAAATTTTGAAGTCGGTCTGATTTTCGATATTGCAATTTTTCAAGTCGTTTTGTTTTTATTTATTTATTTATTTTCGGGTTAAAAGCAGCCGACACGACAAATAATTTAAAAATAAAACATTCGATTAAAATTAAAAAATATAAATATTCAAATTTAAAAAATAAATTAAAATTTAAAATTTAAAACTCTGGGGAATCTAAAATGAAAAGAACATGATTGTGTAAAATTCGGTGGCAATCGGAATTCGTATACAAATATAAATTATGATAATCGAAAAGAGCAAATTGCTTTAAATTCAACTATTACCTAAAATTCGATAAAGGATTTTAGTGCAATTTAAATTAATATGGCGCCTTTTGAGCCACCATAACTTTGTTGGATGAGTTTTCTCGACGATTGAGTGCTTAAGCGTTTTATGGTCTCTGGCCTTGATCAGCTTTTGAAGTGGCTTTGAGGGGAAGCCTCTCAACGTCGCTCATAGTGTTCAGCTCTAAGTACTTGTTAAGCACTTCCTTCCCTTTTTTACACACCGTCTCGTGCTGTCTGTCTTTGTCACACTGTTTGCATAATTAAAGTCAATTGGAGTGAATGACATGTCAATCAAATGGAATATTGTCTGGTGTATAGACTAAATGTCTGATATTGCAATTTGGTTGGGAAAAGCGGAAAAGTGAATCGCCGATTGTCAATCGAGCGGAGAGAGAGAGAGACTGACAATGCCTGGCACTTTATGCTAATGCGGACTATTAATGCTCGTGTCCTTTAGCGCTGCCTTTTGGCCCTTCTCAACCCACCTTGCAACTTGCCTATCGGTGGGGAGCATACATAGATATAGTGTGCAATTAGCTCAATTTGTGCCACAGCCGCGTCCCTGGGTGCCAACCGAACTGACCCTGCATTTGCATCTGATCAAAGTTAATCCTTTGGCATATTACGACTGTGTGTCACACTGCCCAATGTATGATATTTTGGATATCCTGTAAATAGAACATTTTCTAAAAAGGGCTATGCAGTTGCAGTTTACTATATACTAATGCTAATGCTTATGCTAATGAATGATTGGTGATTAGTGATTATGATAGTTTGAATGTTAACGTAATGAAAATTATAAAACTTATGCTAATGCTAATAGTACTGCTACAGGTATTGGTAATGCTGATTGTAATAATAATGCAAATTATAAAACCAACGATATTACTAATGCTAATGCTTATGACATTGGTAAATATGGAAATTATAATACTAATGCAAATGATATTGCTAATGATATTAGTAATGTTAATTATAATAATAATAATATATATAAAACTGGCGCTTATGATAATGGTACTACTAACGCTAATGCTAATAAATAATAATGCTAATGTTAATGATAATGGTACTGTACTAATAATATTGGTACTGTTAATTTTCATAATAATAATGATATTTATAAAACTACCGTCAATGCTAATGGTACTGCTAATGCTTATGAAAATTACAATTTTTAAGATTATAATTCTTTTCTAGGTCAGACTGTATTTCTATTAAACTTTACTGCTTATACTAAAGTTAATAATATTGGTACACTTGATAATAATGATAATGCTAATGATAACTTTGTTTTCTAACTCTAGCTCTAGTGCTATGACTAATGATATTAAAAATTCTGTCGCTAATTCTTATGTTAATAGCAATGCTTATGCTAATAATAATGCTAATGAAAATTAGAATTTTTAAGATTATAATTCTTTTCTAGGTCAGACTGTATTTCTATTAAACTCTACTTAGAATTCTTAAGCTTATTTTAATAATAATGCTGTTAAATCTAATGATAATGCTAATGACAGCAAGTAATAAGAATTATATTTCTTATTTTATAGGATATTTATAAGTTGCACTTCAAACTGCTTACCTATTTTTTGTTTAGTTTGTTGATTTTGTTGTTGTTGCTTGGTTGTCTCGTTGTTAATGTTGGTGTTGCTGCTGTTGTTGTCGCATATCTTTTGTGCATTTTTGCCATGTTATAAAATGCTTATATTTATTTAGATGCATTTGAATATTTTGCGCATATTTTTGGCGCGTTGCATAACTTTAATGCAGGCTTTTAGCATAGTTAGTATGAATGAAATTGCCAGGGGATCGTCTGATTAGCATCGTTTTAATGTTTAATTTAAGCTCTGGTGGCCGGCGAATGGAATCGCCAATTGCAATGTTACTGCCACCATTAGCTGCACATTAAATATTTTGCAAATATAAATTGAAAATATTTATATAAAAATACATATGTATTCTATTTCTTTATTGCCATCTCTAACTCTTTCTCTTTGTCTCTGATTTATTTGTGCCTGGCAATTGCTCCGCTTTGTGTTAATGGCAATGCCAAATATTGTAAATAATTTATTTCTTTTTTCATTGTTAATTGCTGCCAACTTCTTGTCGCTGCCGCTGCTGTTATTTTGGCAACATAATTTTTGGTTTAATTGCTAGCAATTTTCCGGGAACCCAAACAAAATTCCAATAAAAATTTCGAAATATTGTAAGGCCGGAACTCAATTTAGCGACAAAATATCTAAAATGCAGTTTGCAATTCGCCAATCTAACACAAACACCGAGATATTTCGGGATACACTCAGAAAAATGATGTTGATTAAATTTAAAAAAAAAATCTCAAAATAAAATTAATTTACGTAAGTTGTTATTTGAACAGATATAGATATGGTACAAAAAAGGTACAGAATAAGGTACAGAATAATGTACAGAATGAGGTGCAACATTAGGTACTGAATAAAGTACAGAAAATGTATAGAATAAGGTGCAAAATAAGGTACAGAACAAAGTAAAATAATGTTAAAAGATTAATGAAATATTGTAAGTAGTATCATTTAAGAGCAAAAAACGATTTTGACATTAGTCTTCATAAGTCTTAAGTATATTTGTGGATCAATTATAAAGCTCCTTTATATAATTGCACTATTTAAGATTTTCTGAATTCCTAAGTTAAAATTCTCAACAAGTTTGAGAAATATCTGTTTTTGCTTTACGGGAAACTCCTGCGATAAATTCCAATCGACAGTATAAAAACTAAATGTTTTACCTTTTAAGTTAATCAATTTTTTGTGCAGTGTATAAATATTTGCATATTTTTGGTCATATCGAATATTTAGTATTTTTGGCATATGAAAATTGTGCGCGGTTAAAAGGCGACATGTGTGGAAAATTGTAAATATTTGAATGTGTGTGTGTGTGTATTGGTATGCGAGTAAGTGTTAGATATGTGAATAGATTTGTGCATGTGTGTGTTTTGTGCAGAAATTTAATAATAATTTGGAGTGAAAACTTTTTGGCAAGTCTGAAATTGGTTTGTAATTTAATTGTTGTTGTCTGGTTCGTGGCATGCCTCGTCGTGCTGCATGCCACAAAATTAAAGCCAAAACAAAACAGAAAATAAGTTGAAGCGACTCGTCAACGATTCGCCGCCTGGCAACAGCTTGAGAGTTTGAGTTCAGCTAATTAAATATATTTGCATGCCAATTGCACACGCAGAGTGAGGGAGAGAGAGAGGGAGAGAGATAGATACATATATATTCTGTGTTGAGCAGCTACTCAGCTCAAGATGTGCTAATAATAATAATGAAAAGTCAGCGCCTGAACATAAACTGCACGAAAAAGAAAAGCAAGAAAAACAGAAAAAAAGAAAAGCTAAAGAAAATTCAGGCGCAAATAATGATGAGAAAAGAGCCCGCAGGAGCTGAGCCAAAAGGACAGTGGCAGTCATAAAATGTGCCCAGTCGTCGTCGTCGCGAATCGCAGTTCCACTTTATGGTCAGTGGACAGAGAGAGAGAGAGAGAGAGACAGTGGGGCGGGGGGTTGGCGGGCTGTCGGACTGTCGGGTTGACGGGGCATCTGCTTAAGCGCTAAAACACGATAAATCTAATAATGCGACGAGAGGGCAACTCCTGTCGTCGGGCTGCTGCGGCCGCTGCTGCTTCTGCTTCTGCTGCTGCCTGTCAAAGTCTGAGCGCCGCATCGAAAACGCGTCGTGTGGCGGCATCGTCAGCTGGCGTCGCGTCGCTACAGGCGACAATCATGTCGCAACTGACCTGCCCCACGTGCCATTCAAGAGCAATACATTCCGCTCTTAAGTCCTGTCACTGCTCGCCATCTCTCTTACATGCGCTCTCTTTGGCAGAGCACCCCAGGAGCTCGCAGTCGCTGCTCTGCTCCGCTCTGCTCAGCCGGGCGGATGCACTGCAAAATGCCGGCTAAATTGAAGCTTTCCGTTTACTTCCGCTGCTGGCGCCAGCTACATTGTCTCCCTCTCTCAGTCTTTCCCTTTTTTCCATTTGTTCTCACTGCGTCACTGCTGCATTTGTTTTTATATTATTAATTTTTATTTAACTGATCGTAAAATGTTTTTAATTCTTTTTAGAATTTTATTACTGCTGCTGCTGCTGCTGCTACTGCTAGCAGCGCAGTCAAAGTCGACGTCATTTCGTGGGAATTCCTTTGTGCAAAATTGTTACTGCAGTCGAAAAGCAAAAGCATCGACGCGACGTCGCTGTCGCTGTCGCAGTCGCAGTCGCTGACTTGTTGATGAGCAACGACAAAAACGACGAATCGTCAAGTGCGCATCTAACGGCACTCGGCTACAACAGCAATGCAAATGAGAGTTGTCTGCCAATCGTTTGCTCTCTCTCGCTCTCGCTCTCTCAATGCGTGTAACTTTACTACAGGCAGCGACGCGTCGTCGGAGCCTCGTGCAAAGTTTACTATGCCAATGCACTCAACGGTAAGTCTTCGTCTTCGTCGTCATCGTCATCGTCATCGTCTGGCGCCCAATGTTCGGCCCCACACCCCACGGACTGTTGGACTCTTTGCAATGCAGCCGCAGCAGCAGCAGCAATATTGGCAGAGCAGAGCGCCGACGCAGCATAGTGCTCTCTCTCGCTCTCATTGATTGGCGTTTACTGGGGCCACCTTCACCTTCACCAGCTGTTTGGTTGCGTCGCAGTCGCGTCGCTGCTTCTGCTGCTGCAATAGCTGCGCTTGGAGTTTGCCCAGGTCGCAATGCACACAGCAGTTCTCGTTGGGCAAGTCCCTGTAAAGTAAGCATTCAGTTGAAACGCAACATTCGCCAGCTGCGGTTGCCCAACGGCGACAGTTCAGTTCAGTTCAGTCCAAGTGCAGTTAACTGAGCAGACACTAAAACAGAAGTAGACGAAGACGGAAATGGTGACAGCAGCAGCAGCAGCAGCGGCGGAGGCAGAAGCAGAGCCAGCAGCACAAACAGCAGCGGCAAACACTCTTGCAAGTTCAGTCGAGTTTGGCCGCTCAGTCGAAACGGTCGTCAGCTGCGACATGCACGTAGAGCAGAGAGATGCTAAAACCGTTTGCGAATTATTGCGAAACGTTGCGCATACGCACTGTCTAACAATCAGTGTTCAACAACATTCGTCAAATTATGCCATGTCAGCATTAAGTTTGAAGAGTTTTCGTCCAATTTTAAACAGTTTGAAGTGATCAGCAAAATTCGAGGCGAGTGACAGAACAACGCCGATAAAAGTTGTGAATAAATATGTAAAATATACTATATAAATGCATAAAAGTACACTTAAGTATGTCGACTTCTCATATGTTGAACGTGTAACGCGAAACGCTGAAATCAATTTCGTGGTAAATCCATTTCCATTTCCATTTCGTCGTTGTGCTGTTTTTACCATAATCAAATAATGTAATCAAAGACTTTGAATCAAAGCAGAAAATAACAAAAATTGCAATCGTTGAAAATTCCTCAATTTTAAACAATTTTTATACAGGTGAGTGCTGAAAACATGATATTGAAATTGAATATGATATGATTAACTGATCTTGGAGGGTTTAAGATTGAATGAGAGAATAGATATATAATGTAAATTATTTGACATGAAACATTTTATAAAGAATCAGCAAAGTTATTTTATAAAATCGATTGAAATAAAAATATTCTTTAAATACGTAGTTTTTATAGAATACTGGTAGATTGGATAGAAATGAAAAGAATTAGGTTAGCTCTTTTTTATTACTATTCATTACTTTTTTAATACAAAGGAGGCTCTTTCAATATTAATCTTTCTTAAGTTATATGAACAACCAACACACTTTTAATGAGTTGATTTATATAGAAGTTATCAGTAATAATATAAAAGTTATATGCACTTTGTTAAACTATTTTAATAGATTGTGTAAGAGTTGTAATTGTCTTTAGAACATAAAAACATTAGCCTTTCTTTTCTTATAAAAATTCTAAAGATATATTTTATTACTTATGTATGTAATAAATTAGTAGTTGCTGACAGATCCGAAAATCGTTTTTTTTTGTAATTTTTTCCATAATTCTTTGCAATAATATTGGAATAGCAAAATATCTTTGATATTGGCTGTTTGTAAAATGGCAGCTGGTCAATAACCATCATCAGGTTATTATTTTTGCCAAATCATTTGGTAGTTGTTGCTAGTTTGCGGTAAATGGTGTTAAATAGTTTGACTTTACGAGTTTTTACACGTCTCTGGTTTCCAGTTTTCCCAGTGTCGAGTTCTTTGGCTAATGATTTGCACAATTTCGAGCGCTGAAACTAATTTCAAGTTTGTTTCTTGCCATAATATCTTATCATAGATAGACAAAGATAGGAAGAAAAGAGTGAGTGGGAGTGAGATGGAGATAGATGGGCATTGTTATCAGCAACTGCAACTGCAATCCAAATGACAATTTCATTTGGCGCGCATTTTGATGCCGTAACAACCCTGCCTCTGCACCGCCCCCCCTTTTAGCCCCTTTCTCCGCAATTCTCACGACCCCTTGAGGCGCTTTCTCAATTGCATTCGCTGATAAGCAAATTAGCTTGCCAACTGGCCTAATAATTGAGTCTGCGCTTTGCTCGGGCCAAAAGAGTATTTTGGCTAACGATGATAGCGGGGAAGGGGAGGAGCGACGGAGAGAGGGGAGACTTACCTGGAGGGGGGCGTTAACCAGTCGAGCTAACTTCTAAGCGCTTTAGCCGCCACCGCCGCCGACTGAGCAAACCTTTTTCGCCACAAGCGGTTCTCACATTTGTCATGGAACAGCAGCAACAACAAAAACTAGATAAAAAAATACGTAAAAAAAATGGGAAAAGCAACAAAAAATCATAATAAAGAAAAGTGGCCGCAAAGAGTGCTTAAAAAATGGAAATAGATGAGTGTGCCAGCCCAAAAGGAGTGTGGGCGAGGGCAGGCCAGGGGTGGGGAAAGGTAGTGGGCAGGTGAACTAGCCAAAAAAAATAGGAAAAAACATAAAAAACGAAACAAAGAATCAAGTAGAAGAAAAAAAGTAAAGAATTTCTACTTATAACGAGTTTTTATTACAAACGCGCGAAAGCGGCGTACAAACAAACCCAAAAAAAACGAGCCTCCCCTCGTGCCCCTCTTCCACCGTCCCGCTGCCCCAAATCCCGTTACTTGTAAGCGAGCAACCAAACAGCCGAAAATGTATTAAAAAAGTAGTAAAAATGGGCAGCAAGCGGCAGCGGCAGAAGCAGCGACGGCAACGGCAACGTCGACGGCGGTCTAACAAAATTCCAAAAGGAGTGCCTGGGCCGAAGGGTAGTGAATGAAGTGCAGAGCGAGAAGGGAGAGTGGGAGAGTGCACATAAAAAGTAACAGCATTTTTGCCTAGCAGACAACTGCACAGACAGACAGACACACAGACGAAGGCAGATGAAGACCAAGACTGCGAAAGCATGAAGCAACATTATTCAAAAGAAAGCCAAGTTAAGGCATGCCGAGCACACACATACTAAGAGAGTGAGTGAGGGAGAGCGAGAGAGAGAAATGTAGATAGACAGACAAAAGCAGCAGCATAATGCAGCGACAGAAGAGACTGCATGGGTAGGAGACGTGCGGCACAGTTACAACTACAATGGCGGATCGGACCAAGCATTAAACATCAGCGACAGCACTAGCAGCAGCAGCAGCAGCCCCATCGACAGCGACAGCGACGCCAGCAGAGTTTGGCGGCGTCGGCGTCAGTAACAACAACAACAAGCACATGCCGACATTCTTTCATTCGTACAACGACCTCGACTTTGATTTGCAGTTTTAGCAAGTAAAGAATTTGCAAGTGAGCGAGCGAGCGGGAGCGAGAGCGAGAGCGCCAAAGCAAAGAGCAAAGTAAGTGGCCTCCAAAGAGAAATGTAAAGAAATGGCAGCAACAAACGGCCTCTAGACGACCTACACGCGTGAGCAACAAACATGATGAGAGCGAGCAAGAGAGAGAGCAGCAATTTAACGAAATCGTTTAGCTGCCTCGCGTCGTTTCGCGTCGCTTCGTGTCGTTTTGCATCGTGTCTTGTCATCGGGCCGACGCTGCTGCTCAGCTGCCGCTCTGCTTTACTCCGTTGCTGCTGCCGCTGCTGCTGCTGCTGGAAGCTTCGCAATGTCGTTGGTTCGCCAACTTCATTCATTCGTGCTGCGCGTCTCGTCTGTGCCGGTCGCTTAACGCTAATATCAACGCTTTGCCTTTAACTTTGTTCCATTGTCAATTTTGCCATTCAGCCACATACAACCAAAAACACACACACAGATACATAGCGAACATTTGGTGTTAAGAAACAAAGACAAAGCAGTGCTAAATGTGCTAAAATCAAAAGTGAACAAGCTCAGAGCAACAACAAAAATAAATTTAAAAAAAAAACTAAACAAAAAACAAAACAAGTCAAAAAGCCGACGCCTGTCTGTGCTAAAAGTCGCCAAAAAGTTAACGACAACGCGTTACTCACTCAATATAAAAAGCTTGACTATCGCAGACACTCACACACGCACACACATGGAGAGAGACAACTGAGGCCGGCCAGACGACTCACACACACACACGTTTGTACACATGTGTAGATGTGTGTAAAGGCGACTTTAGCTAGCAGTTAGCAGCTACAGTTATCAAATGCGGCCGCCGCCGGTCTGTCAACTTGTCCAGACACAGAGACGTAAAGCAAGCGACAGAAAGAGAGAGAGATAGTGTGACAGAGAGGTAGATCCAATTGAGAGTAACAGAGGGGAGAGCTTATATTTCTGTATATAATTCATATGTGCAATGTTTGTGCGACTTTGGCGACTTGGCGACTTGGCGTATCAGTTAACCGGATGTTGATTTGTTGGCCATGATGCACACACACACACCGCTAAAACAACAACATGGCAGCCGTGTTGCAGCCATCTTAAAAGGCAGCGGAATGAAATGGGATTGAAACATCCTTAAAAGATGAAAAAGAATGCCAAATGATGACAGATAAAAGACTTGCAAGCGTTGAATACAGTTTTAAAATCAACAGCAACAGCAACAAACAAAGCGACCTCAAAGCGACTCTTCCCCCCACTCCTCCGTCCGCTTTTTATACACATGTGTCCATGTGTTTAGAGCAACAGCTACAAGGAACTGCAAATCCACCTATACTTTAACTGGGTAAGCTAAAAGCTAAAGCTGACTTTTTTTTTTTTTTAAATATTGAAAAGCATTAGAATTTGAGATCGAATTTTGTGTTATTTTTAGATCGTTAGCTTACACGTTAATCATACGTGAGAGCGTTATCATTCGTATAATTATTAATTGGGTACAATGTATTATTTGCAGAGTGTAGAGTAACTGAGACAATTAAGACAAACCAGATTAATAAAAACATGTAATAAACTACACATATTCATGATCATTTAAATCAATCTTTATAAGTTCTGTCATTACAGATTCTAACGTGATAAAAATATTTAAATTGTATTTTTTGCTTTTACAATTGAATTCATTTTTTTTTAAATAACTCTCAAAACGAAATAATAATTTAAAGAATAACTTGTTCATTTTATTCATCAATTAATTGAGACTAAGAAAATTTACGAAAATTAGGCAAAAGGTCACTTGATAAATGAAATTATATTTCAATTCTAGACCAATTCAATAAAACAAACAAATTCTTCAAATTACATACATATAAATTTTGTCTTACAAATAATTAATTTAGACATTGAAAAAACAGACATAGAAATGATTAATAATTTTTAAATATGATAGAAAACAATATAGCAAACTTTATAACTATAATTACTTTTGTTATTCATTGCCACAATATAACAATTAAGTGCTTTTAAAAAAAACGCCATTAACTTGCTGCAATTTCCATAGATCCGTGTGCAACCTGAAAAAGGGGGGCACGTCAACGTCCCACCCTTCTCGCTCTCTTCCTCTCTCTCTAGGCAGCTTTTGTGGCAAATCGTGGCCCAAAAGCGTGCTAATAAAACATTTAATTAAAACATTAAGCGGCAAAAGCGACGACGACGTCACATAATTAAACTGTAGCACCTGAACGACCAGTTGGAGAGAGAGCTTGTCTGCCTCATCTCACACACACACACGTAGATATATGTATATGTATGTATGTGAATCTACAGTTAGACAGCCTCGAAAAAGGCTGTCGACAATTGTAGTAAAAGTTTATCGCCCGCATTAAAAAACCATGGATTAAAATTCTACTTCAAATACGAAAAATGAAAAGAAAAAACGAAAAACGAAAAAAGCGCTTGTTACATTTTATTCGGCATGTTTTACTTCTTTTACTTACATTTTTCTCTGTTTTTTTGCCATAGCACCCACATTTTCTTGCTTTTCGCCGCCCTTTTGGGCTGCAATAAAGATAAGAGCCCAGTTAGTAGCTCTACCTGCATTTGCCAGTGGATCTGGATCTGCCTTCGAGTTGGTTGGTTAACAAATGTTGTCCACTAATTGCAGCGCCAAACATTTTTCGCCTATCTATAGCCTGCTGCTATTAAAGGGGCGTGTCAAGGGAGGCGGGGGTGGCAAAAAGTCAGACAGACATGCAGACAATTTCATATAAAATGCATGAGCACGAAACCAATTCAATGGCCAAAAATAGAGATGGAACCAGGCAGCAGTTCAAAGCAAACATATATACAGAGAGGGGTGTTTTAGAGCGGGTAGAAGTTAAGGCAGGGGGGGAGGGGTGGTAGTGGGGGTAGAGGGTAGCTAACTGTCGAGTGACTGCCACACTGTAGTTGTCGTTGTCGTTTGCGATATCCACAAAAAAAAAAGAAAAAATGAAGCAGAAAGCAAATTACTCGGCAGCAGCCAGCAAACTTATAGATACAAGATACGATGACGAGCAAAAAAAAAGAAGAATATAAAAAGAGCGAGATGGAAAAATAGAGAGAAATTTGCACGAAAAATTAAAAAAAAAAAAAAAAGGAAGTTAGGAGAAAAATGAATCGAATTGGAGGCAGCAAAAAAGTTTTCGAATTAATTTATTGATACGACGATAAGGAAATGAAAATGGCAGTGCTATGCTATGTCAAAAGAGGGGGTCAAAGTGGGGAAGGGCATCTAAAGAGTGGAAATTGAAGTTGAAACTTTGTTTTAATCAAATGGACGCATCATTTAAAGGCAAAAATTGAAAGAGCAGCGTGCCATAAAAATGATTTGTGACGTGTTGAACAGTGTAAAATTAAGAAGAAAATGAACTTAAAAGAAAAAGAAGAACAGACAGATGCAAGTGGAGTGGATCAGAGAGTGAGAGAGAGAGATAGAGAAGAGACAGATAGCAGTGATGCGTCAGAATACGTTGCTCATACGCACCGTTGACGACACTGGCATTGAAAATACACTTCTGCTCTTATATTTGTATTTGTCTTCGCATTTGTTATTTTATCTGTCTTTGTATATTTACTTATGCAAAAAAAAAAAGAAAAAAGAGCTGAAGAACGAATTATCTGTATCTGATTAAAAGCGTATATAAAAAAGAGAGAGGAACAAATGTTAACGCGCAATGGAAAGTGGCAAAATTGCAAACGCGAATTCAAAGTCAAAGATAAATACAAATAAAAAGTAAATAAGCAAAGTAATATAGAAGCTTAGATACCCAAAGCTAAAAATAAGCATTAAGAAAATCAAGAATTGACAGAAATATATAAAGAAATGTTATTTAATAAAATTATATAAACAAGACTTTTAATAAATGATGTTCTGATTCGAAAAGAACAGGAAAACTAAAAAATATACTTTAATTTAATTTAATGCTGTATCTTTTCTTTATGAGGCTCCCAAAATATATAAAGATTATTTTGCAGATGTCTTAATTAAAAGAGTTAAATAAATGGCGATTAATGATTTTATATTGACGAAAAATTATCTAATCACTGCTGAGTTATTTGTTTTATTGATATAATCTGAATTTATTAAACTCAATCTTAACTATGACAGTATAAGATCCAAATCGGTCCCTATCTCAGTTTAAAAGCACGAATTTGTTTCATTAGTTATTCTTTAACTTTAATATATAACGTAATAAGTTTCAATCAGTCTAATACACCCCATTGTAAGAAGTATATAAAAAAAGGTATATTAACACACGCACAAATTAAATATGTGTAGACAGTTGTAGCTGCAAGTACGTATTTATATACATATATGTACATATATTGGATTGCTCTCGCATATATGTATGTATGGGGAGTATTTGCGAATGTTTTGCCACAAATATATGCACATAAGTGAATAGCATCTTCTTCTCCGCTCTCTCTTACTCTCTCTGTCTCTGTCTCTCTCTCTATCTCTCTCTTTGAGCTCTATCTTTATCGCCAGTTGATACTTGTGTTCAATAGCATTTCGATAACATTTCGCTCTGACTTTGACTTTGCGCACTTCTCTATATACATTCTATAGTCATAGTTTTGTTGCTGTTGTTGCGGTTGTTTGTTGTTGTTATTGTTGTTGCTGGTGCTGCTGATACGACGCTTTAAACAACAAAAAATGCAAATTTTATTTCGCTTTTTATATTTATACGCTTGTTTTTCCTTGTTTTGTTTTGCGATTCAAATAGTGAACGAGTTTGTTGCTGTTTGTTTTTTATTTTCATTTCATTTTTATTTGGATTTGTTTTAAAACGCTGCCCGGATTTATTTATTGTGCCATTCAATGTTGCTTTGCTTTTGGCAGCAACTGTAACAGTATTTCCATTTCTATCTGCGACTCTATTTGCAGCTGTATCTGTATCTGTTGCTATTGTATCTGTATCTGTAACTGTAACTGTTGCTATTGTATCTGTGTAATGGCTGTGATATTTATTTATTGTCCTTGCTTCTCTTTTATTTTTTTGAGAGCCAAACTCGCAACTGCTGCAATTTATTGTAGCCAAAAGCGAAGGCTAATAAAATATTGAAATATAACAATTTTACATGATTTTTGGTTCAAGTATAGCTTTATCTCTTTTCCTTTTGTATTCCCTCTTTCTCCGTCTCTCTCCCTCTATGTTTCTATATCCATAAATAACAGACGTCGCCATAGTTTTCTGCACTTCAGTTTAGATAACTGCAATTTGAGATTTAATTGACAACATCAACTGGGGAATTGTTGGAATTATAGGTACTTGAATTGTTTGTTTTAACTGTTTTAGGGATTAGCCGTGATATATGTTTGTTTCTGCTTCAAGTAGCTTACAATTGATTTATAACTGACCTCAATATATTGACAAGAGTACAGAACATGGCTATGTTATGCTTTAAGCCAAAGATTGTACAGAACTTAAGACAGAAACAGTTTAAGGCTAGACAGGCAATACGTTATTTTAGTAAGTTTACGTTTGATTGCCATATTCCCCTTTGAAATACTTTCGTAATCGTTTTTCGATTGCCATATAATAAAAGGGGAATTTAAAATATATTTTTATATGATTAATAAGAAACTGTTTTTCGTACAGTTTGTCTTATATTGCGTTCTTTCTTTGCCTCCTCATTCGTAAATGTTCTTCGTTATATATGAAATGCTGTATTTTGTCAATTCTGCTTTGTGCCTTTCATTCGTAAACGTTACATACGCTTGTGCTAATAATCATAATCATAAATTATCATGCAAATTTTCTTTTTATGGTTTATATTTTCTGTCTTTAATAATTTCATGAACTCCTCTTTGTGTCCCTCATTCTTAAACGTTTTTCACACAAGCCAAACGCTTTCAGTCTCAATAAACCATTGAAAACTACAAAGTTGAAGAAATTTCTTTTTCATTTTCAATTTTCTCAAGGGTTATTAATGATGGTTAAAAGGCCATGACATGACATGAAATTTCAGCGATGATGATGCCACATTTTGGGCCAAATGTTTGTACAATTTGAACACGTTTTAAGGCCACAAAGCAGCTGTTATATTTACGAGGCTAAAACCGTCTTTGGCATAACTAAAATGTTTATGTGCACATTTAGCCAAGTTTAGTTTAGTTTGTGTTGCATAGTCTGGGGCGTTAAAGCAGAAGCAGCAGCCACTTAACATGCAGCATTTCATTTGGCTTTGCTTGTGGCTGTTGCCACTTGAAAGTGGCAACACATGCTCTCTAAAATGCGACTGTTTGCCTCTAAATTGTGGCGGCTATTTTCATGGGCATTACGTCAACACAGATACCAACAGCCAGTTTGAGATACACACATATGTACATACTTGTTTTGTGGATACAAATAAATATATGCAGGCAGGCGGACGGACAGACCCACATGTTTGAATATGCGAATTGCCGTCGCTATTCGCAATTCGTGATACATAAAAACTGCTGTAAACAAATAAAGAACCAAAAAACCAACAACAAAAAAAGAGAGCAAAAAGCAAACAAAACATAAACAAAGAACAACAACGAGAAGAACAAAGTTCGATGAGCGATGACGACAACATTTAAAAGTTTGGCACCTTCCTTTCATCCCTACGCATTTTGCAAATAGGCTTTCAGTTTGAATGCCAACAACAAACAACAAACAGTAACAACAAAAAGCAACAGCTTGTCAACGTTGTTAAGCGTGGGCGTTACTTTACTTTAATATGCAGCCCATGTGCCTAAAATATCAAATGTTATAAATGTTTATCGCCTTGTCGCACCCACAATAAAATCTGGATTTTTCTTTCTTCTAAATTGTTGTAATTTTGAAATCTAAATAGCTGTTTTTGGTGTCCGCTTTAAGTTGACGTTGAGCAAATAAATCTATACTTATTTGAATAAACAATTAAATATATAAATATAAAGTATTTTGAATAAATTAATAATAAAGTGAAAATTTGGAAAAAAAATAAAGTTAAAGTAAAGTAATTTTTGTTTAATAGATTATGGTACAATGTAATTAGTTCTTTTACCTTCATGTACTTCAGCGCTGGTAATACATAATTATGTCAGCTTTGAGACGCTAAAACCTGTTGGAAAAAAGCTATAAAACTGATCTAAGAAAAACGCTAACATTATAGTGTACAAATTTCTTTTAGTCAATGTATAGTCACTCTTGCAGACTGTATCTATGGCATAATCTTTGTTAAATACACTTTGATGAACTTCAACATATATTTTAAAATAAAAAGGTTGTTCGAACTTCAGCTCAAATATAAACCAAGCATTTTAAATATTTTCAAATTTTTTTATTTGCTTTTCAATTATTAAAACTGTTTTAGGTGTGTTTCAAGTTTTAGACCAGCTTTAGAATCAATTATTAGCTAAATTATAGCAATCTAAAAACTGCTCTCGAAATTGAGCTAAATTTAAGTTGGAAACTCGTTCAAAAAATTAGTTGAATGTGTTCCGAAAAAGAAACTTCGCTCAAGTAAAACTTAAGGAGGAACAAGAAAGAGGAAAGTGTAATAAATAAAAATACTGGCAGCACCTGTCGCCTGTTGCTGTTTCTGTTTCTACTGTTGCTGCCACATACACTGCCTGCCCCCTGCCTCCTGTCCCCTCCCCCTGCTGTCTTCTTTGGGATTTAATGTGGCCACATAAATTTAGGAAATCAAAAACGCGTTTTATGGTTTGGTTCCTTTCGCTGATGTGTTTCATCTGTCCATCTGTCTGTTCATCTGACTTTGTGTCCGAAACGTTGAAGTTTTGCGGCCAACAGTGGAGCTAACAAAATTTATTGCATTTACAAGCATATTACAAAACGCGCAACGCGCAACGCGGAAACGCTCACGTAGTAGTTGCCGCAATGTGGCATGTGGCATGCTACATGGCATTGCCTGGACTTGCCTGGACTTGCCTCTTGCCTGGCGTCGATTCCAATTCCCAGCAGCCACATAAAAAGCGCGTTTCACGTCCTGCCAAATTGAGGCAGACGCTGCGGCGCCAAAAGTGAAGAATCTCTCTCTGTCTCTTCACCTCTCTTCCTGCCCCTGCTCTTTCCACCCTTTTAGCTCCATTCCCCAGCTGGTTGCAAGATTGATGGTCCGTTGAATTGTTCGTTCTGTTGCAACTTACAATATGAATTACTCATTGCTCATTTTTAGCAGCAATTTATTGTCATTGTTGTTGTTGTTGTTGCTGCTCTTCTTGCAGCTTCCATGCAATTTCTCTTGCGCCTTTTTTTCTCTTATTTTATCTACGTTTTTTCCTTTTATCACAATCTTTTTTTTTTTTTTGAAAGATATTTCATGTCTTTCGTCGTCGCATTGTGTGTTTGGGCATATTTTGTCGATACTTACCTTAAAAATACACAAAGGACACACGTTGATGTAGTTGCAACATTTATGGGGCATGCTTCTAGTTGCTTCTTTGCTTTTAAAACTTGATTTCACCGTTTAAGGCACATGGCGCAGCAATTACAACTAATGCGGCAGCTGCGTGTTTTGCTGCAAACATGGCTGACATCATTAGACTGTAACTAACACACACACAAACACACACACACACACACACACACACATACTCTCTCACTTACATACACACACGCACACACAGAAGCACAGCGACTTCCGCTTTGCCCAAGCTTAATTTCCTGCAAACGGCTCCACATGGCGTATGTGTAATCAAGTGAATTGTAGCAGACACACACACACACTCACTAATACAACACACACTCACACACACACACACACGCGCTGCTTAATCACTGAAACTGCCATTTTTCATCAAAGTAATTATCACAACGACATCGGAGCATTTCATTCATTTGTGCCACGCCTCCCTCCCCATAGGCGCCCATAGCGCGCCAAACTTAGTTAAGCTGTCCAGCAAATGAAATCATTTGATATGCATTATAATTTTATGCGCCATTTTATTTGACAGCATTTCCAAAGGTAAGGCCTCTGTTTCTCTCTCCCTCTCTCTCTCTCTGTCCCTCTGCCTTTGCAAACTTTGTTTATTTTTCTCTGTATATTTTATATATTATTTTGCCGCTGACTTGGCACAATTTTTGCATAGCGCAAAAACAAACAAACAAAAAAGTGTTGCCTACTTTTCTGCGCGCTTTTTCTCCTGCTTCTGCTTCTTCTTCATTTGCCATATGAATTTTTCATAGAGCTCAGAAAGGCAAGAAAATGTTTTGTGGGAAAAACTTTCGTGCTCTGGAATTTATGAGGCACAACGATAGAAAATTAATATTGCGCAAATTTATTTTTCACGGCGCAACGTCAGAAAAGGGCGTGGCAACAACAACAACAACTGCTGCATTTTCAGGTATGCTCCAAAGTTAAGCGCCCTTTTCTCCTTTTCTCTTGTTCTCCTCTTTGTAATCTATACACATTTATGGTGCATTTTTATTTGTTTTTTAAATATTTGTTTTTTATTTATTGTGATTTGTTTGTTTGTTGCAACAAAGCCAAACGATGCCGCAGCTTCATTTTTTTTTAGAACCAATTTTATTTGTTGTTGTTGCCAAAAGGTATTAACGAGCCAAAAGTTCCGTTGCCGATTGCCAAAAAATGTTGGTGCCCCCATTTTCAGGCGGTGCCAAGGTGGCTACGACGAGCTACGTGCAACGGTTTTCTGTCTGCTGCCAATTTGGCGTAGGCAGTGCCCGATTTTGCAGTGCCTGACCCAAAAAATCTCTACCTTGCCACTGCCACACAGACACTGCCACAGATACAGACACTGCCGGGCTGCCTGCCAGCTGCCAGTTGCAAGTTGCAAGGCGCTTTTTCTGGTGTTGCATGCATACCAAATACAATGGCTTCCTTTCTCACTGTCCTTGTCTCTGTTTCTCTGTTTTTCTGCTGTGTTTTTGGCTCACTGCAGGTTGTCATAATTTTTAAGTGACCCAAGCGCCGCATGTGGCCGCCTGCCCCATGCCACATGCCACACATGGACTCTGTGTAACGCTAAATGATTTATGTAAGCAACAGCATAATTTGTTTTACGTTTTTTTGTAGTTCAGTGTGCTCTCACTCACTCTTTGCCTCTCTTTCTCTTTCTCCTTCTCTTTCTCTTGCTCTTTGCCTTTGAAAGTGTTGTGGCAAGAACTGATTGCTTGACGCCGCAGGGTGTCGTTTTCCTTTTGAAAGGGGTGGCAACTTTGAGCAATTACTTAAGCAGCTCAGCTTGCGACGCGAGTTCAAAGGTCAAAGCAATTAACATTTTGATGCCTCGCAGCTGTGTTTATTAATGTCCCGTTGCTGGGGCAACAAGTTAATTAGCCTGCCCCTTAACGAGTATCCTTCGAGAAAGGATTTTCCCAGAAGTTAAAGTCAATAATTCAAATCAAATTCGTTTGGTTTTTGCTTGCAACATTTGCAACAGCTATCGTACTTTTTCTATTACAATATTTTTGCCTATTTTGCGTGTCCTGTTGTTGCCTTGCAGCCTTACAGCCTTGCAACAAACGAACAAACGAACAACAAAGGAAACAAACAACAACGAGACACTCGCAGACACATTCAACCAGACAGACGGACAAACAGACGTACGGACAGACACATGCAACCAGGTCGCATTGTCTTGCAGCCGCTGCTGTTGCTGTTGCAAGTAGAGAATGCAACGCTGTGCTTAACAAGTCGTCGCGTAGACAATGCGGCAAGCTTCTTCAGCGAGTGCCACATCCCCAACCAACACCCCCCAACCCCCCATCGACACTAACAAAACCTTGTTCCTGTCTTATGCCATCCCAATACAAATACAAATGCACATGTACATGTCGAGACACACCCACACACACAATCGAAACTTTGAGTGTAGTCGTGCGGTTGCAGTTTTTCTGTTGAGCTTGCGGTTTCTGCGTATACCCTGTTAATTACGTGTATGCAAAGGCAGCTCGACAAATTTGCAGTTTTCTTCCAATAAAATATTTAGTTTTCCTAGCTCCCATAAGATGTTGAATTATACTTTTTTGGCTGAGAAAAAATCCTGATTCTTAATGAGGTTTTTTTAAAGGGAAATTTTTAGCTATTTAACAGAAAATTTCATTTATAAATCTTTCGTCTAAAAAATAAACCTCAAAAAATAAAAATTCTTTAAAATAGCAAAATATTTCAATAACATAAAAGAATACGTTTTAAGACCACTTACATTTGTATTTTTGGCACTTTTCTTAAAGTTGTATTATTTAAGAAACAAAATATATATATTTAAGATGAATACTCTTCATTTTATAAACCAGGTTTTTTAACAGTGTATATTTACACATATTTAAAAAAAGCTGTTCTCGAGAGAAAATTATTCATATTTTTTAAATATTTAAATAATAGCTAAACAATATTTGTAAATTAGCTGATATCTAAGCAAAGGAAAAGCACATTTGACTTGTCCTAAAAGTATAAAATATTAAAATGTAGTTTTAAAAAAGGCAAAATTTAATCACAAAATAATCATCATATTAAATATCATATAAAATTGTACTTAAACTAACTTTTTTTCCTGATATGCAATACGAAATTGAACTGCTACAGGGTATCTTTTAAGCTGAGCATGTGACGCTTTTGCTGACTTTTACTTGTTTTTCATTGTTGTTGTATTGTTGTCGTCTCTTCTCGTCCTCGTCCTCGTGTTTGTAGCTCAGCTTTACAGCTAAAACTGTGCATTTGCAAGTTGTAGTTGTAGCTGTAGTTGTAGTTTTGTAGTAGTCTCCGAGCATGTAGTTTTTATAGACTCCGCACTTGTCGCAGTCCATTGTCTTGACTGAGAAGAGACAGAGAAGAGACAGAGGAGGGAGAGAGAGTAGAGTGTAGAGAAGAATAGAGGAGACAGAGGACAACTTGGTTAGTGATGTCTCTGATGTCTGCTGCTCCTTTTAGTTACTGTTTTCATGGTCCAACTGTTTTGTGTTTCTGTCTTTTCCCTTGTCTCTGTCTTCTCTTCCTTCTCCCTCTTTTTGTCTAGCAGGTGTTTCGGTTTAGTTTGAACAATGCGCAAAGAAAACATTACCTTTAAATTCATACAAAAAGTAAGCGAAAGAGCCAGAGAGTGGCGAGTGGCGAGGGAGTAAAAAAGAAAAGTTTTTTAAGCATATTATGAAACTTAAATGCGACATAATTTGCTTGGTTACTCAGCGCTGAGGCTAAGCCCTGCTTAGAAGCTTAAAGTATCTTTTATATATGTATATGAGAGTTCTTAGTTCCGAGTTCTCAGCTTTTTTTAGTTTGTAGTTCGCAGTTCTCGTTTCTCATTTCTGTTTCTGATTGCGGTTGACAGCTGAGAGTGGCAATGTTGCCTTAAAGCGATATGTCATTGTCCTGGCGCTGTCAGTTTTTGTCACCTTTAACTACAAGCCTATAAAAAGCATAAGGATACCCTGTAGTCTGAGAGATTATCTTTCTACTGTGTGAAGGGATTAGGCCAAGATTTGTCATAAGTTTGTGGTGTGTTTAATTGAGAGAAAGTCTTGCAGATATTGGAAAAAAACATTAATATTGTTATGAGTTTAACAAGTAGTAAGTTAGAAGTTATGTCTAAGAAGCACTTAAGTCTAGTTTTAAATCAAATTTGTGGTGTATTTGAATGAGAGAAATTCTGAAACAAAATATGTTAACGCCAGTTGCAAAAAAAGTGATTTAAATAGACGGGTTATTAATAGTTGGCTATAAATCTATGGCTTTTTATAGGTCGAAAATAATAAATAATGCAAGTAAATAGAAGCCTATTTAATCTCACAATTTATTAAAATTTGGTTTCAAAATATTATATAATTCTATTTAAAATATGCCTACATTTTGAAATTAATTTTTGTTTACTCTGAACTTAATAAAATCTATTTAACTTGTTATTAATCTAACGATATTCTACGAAATTGTTACAAAACTTTTGCTAAATATTAGTAAAAAATTAAACTTAATTAAAATTTATAGTCAATAAAATATATGAATAGATGGAGTTTTTTCCTTAGCAGAACTTCAAGCTATCCTTGCTTGCATTTGCTCGAGATACAGGGTATTCGGCGAGCCTTGTCACTGATTATATCGCCATTATTAGAGGCTGTTGTTCCCGTTCTCCTTTCACGTCACACGCTTGACGTATATGATGTTGCATGCCTGCTGACAGCTTGCCTCGCAGTCATATCTCTGCCACTCTCTCTTGCTCTCTCTCTTGTGTCAGTCTTTAATTGCAGTAAAGTTGCCACATCCTTTTGGGTCGTGGGTTGCTGTCTCTCCCGTGTGTCTCGTCTTCTTCTCGGCTTCTAATGAGGTCATTGCTTGACAATCGCATTTGCCATGCAACATTTGTGCTGTGCGTTGCACTTCTGATTTGTTTGTTGCACATTGCCATTTTCATTTTACATTCGCATTCTCATTCGTTGTCATTCTCTCTTGTCGTTGTCTTTTGCCATTTTTCATTCTGCATTGCGCGTTGCTTCAATTTCCGTTTCCTGCCTTCAAAATGTTGTTGCCTGCTTCTTGCCTCATTGTGGTTTTGTCATTAGGCGCAACACCACCACGTCCCCTTTTGCCCACTCCCTAACTCCCTACCTCCTACCGCACTTACTGGCACATTTCATTTAATTTTAGTTCATTTTAACTGTCTTTTGTCTTTTGTTTTACGCTGGCTTCGGCATCTTTTGCCGCTGCGTCGCTTTCATTAATTTCGCCAGGCGCCGCTCACTGTGCCACCAACTTGGGCCAAGGGGGGGTTAAGGGGGCTAAGGGGAGCAGCGACATAATTTATGCGACAAGGCGTGCAAGAGATAAATTTCTGTCGTTTGCCATTTTTCGCTTGCGTTGTATTTGTATTTGGTCTAAATAAATTAAAGCCGCCTCCAAAGCGACGACGAAATTATGCTCCAAACTATTGGCAACCATGAGAGAACTTTACTACTGATGGCGTAGAGTGGAGAGGAAAGAAAAGGGAGAAAGTTGCTCGCTATTTCGTGTCCATTTCAAATGCCGCCTGTTGATTAATGCGCCACGTTTAATTGCATGATGACAGAACCAAGAGATACTTGCCACAAATTGTCCCTACTTCAACAATGCAACCCAAAAAGTAGGCATTAAAAACTATAGAAATTAAACAACAGCTACCTGGGCGTATGCGTAATGTTGGCTTTAAATGTTGCGAAGCAAGTGCAGCTGGCGTTGCATATGAAATGTGTTTGCTACTCAAATGTTGCCTATGTGTTGCATGAGAGCACTAATTTACAAGCCACACAGAGAGTGAAAGATAGAGGAAGAGAGTGAAAGAGAGGGAGAGAGATGGGCAGACAGACAGACAGCTTATGCCACTTTGGCACTCTTGGCAACTCGCAACTCCAATTCCAGATACTACAACTGTGACATGTCTCCATGTAAAATGGCATTTTCGTGCGTTTGTTAATTAAAAGTGTAGCTGCTGAGGCCAACCAAGAGACAAGGGGTGTAATGAGGGGGAAAGGGGGGAATATGAGAGAGTAAGAGAAATGAAAGAGGGTGCAATGCCGCCAGCTGTGTGATGCGTTTTCGAGGTAAACCATAAATAATGAATGAAATTAACAACGCAGCAACCGAAGAGCGTGACACTTGCCATGTGTGAGAGAGAGTGTATGTGTTTAAGTGTGTGAATGTGTGTGTGTGTGTGTGTGTGTGTGTCATATGTTAATGTCAGACAGACTGATTCATACTCATATGAGCTGCTGCTTTTTAGCCTAAGCTCAACCCATTCCTGCCGAGAGATTCCGCTCAGAGAACTTTAATTTTTTTTTGTCCTTTCTCTGTGTTTCTCTTCCTCATTCTAAGTGGAACTGAGTAACAGAGAAAGCTGCGAATTGTGCAGCATAATTTCTAAATATATTTTGCATTTTATGCATATTTCTTTTTTGAATTATGTTGCCATATTTTATGGAAATAAAATGTTGAATTCTATGATTTATAATATGAGACATGTTAAAGCACAAGCTAACTAGATCTGAGTATGTTAACTATAAGCCTTTTGGAAGTTAAAATTAGTTAAAGCTTAACAAAAAAATTAAAATATATGTAATCAAATTTAATATAAACAAAGTAAAAATCATAAAGTAATAATAATAATATTTTAAAGAATTTGTGTAAATCTTTGAGCTCCATAATCTAATTAGAGACGCAAATTATAAAGTCAAGCTCTTGATATTTGTATTAAAAAATAATTATAAATTAAAAAATAATAAATTTATACGAATTTCTGGTTTTCAACAACAACAACAATTTTATCAATCAAAGTAATTGCTAAGAATGTAATTTAAAACTGTTTCATATTGACAGCTATTTTTATGAGTATATTTTATTTTGATTTATGAACTGAAAATACGCTTCTGAATTCCTAGAATTCTCACTGATTTGTTATCAATAAAAACAGATTAGTTTCAACTGGGAAATAGCATAATGTTTTAACTTAACTTTATTCAAATCCCAGTGCAATTTGAGTTAGTTAATAAGTTCCGAGGAAATGCCTTGAGGGAAACAAATTAGGAATTACACTTTGAGTTGATGGCAGCTCACGTAGCCTTCCTGCTTTAATGCCATTTAAATTGCTCGGGCTTTTAAGTGCCAATAAAAGTGTTGTTCGTGCGTATTTCCAGTTGTGAGTTCCGAGTTGTGTGTGTGTACCGAGTATAAGAATTATTCAACTGAGGGAAGGAAACTGAGCAGGGGTTTTCCTCACTCTTTTCTGTGCATTTCCGCATGAATGCGAGGCAAACAAAGCGCATAAACGACGCATTGAGTTGAGTTATCAAAAGAAATTGCCGGGAAGCAACGCTTGAAGACCTCCTTGAAGGCAACGGCAGAGACAGGGCCAAAGAAGAAGAAGAAGGAAAATTCTGAATTCTGCTTTGGCTCCTCGCAGTGACAGGCGTCAGAGCAGACACATTATTTATGGGGTGCAATTACTCAGTGACCGAGCGAGGAGCTGAAAAGAGAGAGAAGAGAAATTGAGAAATTGTTGTTTTCGCAGCAACAGCAACAGCAACAAAAATGGCAAAATTGCAGCAGTTGAACGCATAATTTGCTCAGAAAGATTGCTATCAAATAAAAGATACAAGATACAACTAGATAATAGATAATGCTAGACACAAGCTGCTTGCTATAAAACTTCAACAATGAAAAATGCCATTTTGGACAATAATTTACATACAGCTCTACAAAAATATTCATTTATTTCATTTTGTTGGCAGCCAACACAAGCAGCAAGCCACATCAATTAACATGGCCAGAACACATACTTATGCGTGTGCATGTGTGTGTGTGGTCATCTGTGGGTCGCTTGGCAAGTTGCTTATCTCGGCTCGTTGCATTTTCATAATAAACAAATTTGTTGTACCGAAGCGAAGGCAGAAGACGAAGAAGAAGTCCTGTGGCTTCCGACTGGGTCTCGGCCAGGCATTTTGGGCCAAACTAATGTGCGTTGCACTGGAAGACAATGCCAGCCACATTAAGCATTTTATAAACCCCCAGCTGGTAACTCTTTTCGCTCCCTCTCTCTCTCTCTCTCTCTCTCTTTTACAGTTGAGCAAGCAAGGCAATTATTTATACTTTTTTGGTTTTTTTTTGGCTGCGGCTTGTGGCGCCTTCCAAAAAGCAAGAAAAGGAACAACTCTTATTTGGGGCTAGCACTTTATAAAGGACTTAACTTGCAGTTTTTCCCTGCCACGCCCACAATTTAATGCCTTTGCTTGAACTGAATATATATTAAAGTCGCACGCAGCTGAATATAATTCAACGTGGCTCAATAACAGAATTTGTGCAGAGCGCGCAAAAACGTGGCAGGACATTGAGGACATTCAGTGGCAGTAGCAGCTGCTGCCATGCATTTTATGGCCTAGTGGGCCTGGTCCGAAGCAAAACAAAACAAAACAAAAGGCCAAAAGCGAAGCACACGTCGTGACTTTGGCCCAAAGTAGTTTTCATTGTTTTTTTTCGGAGGGGCAAGGGAAACGCGACGACGACAACGACGTCTGTTTTGTTGTGGCCACAAGCAACAAGGACTTCTAATTAGCACACTGTCAGCCGCTGGTCAGGACAGGATAGTAGAGTGCAGGACAATGACGACAAATGTGCTTAAATGGCCAAGTTAGTCGACCCGTTAAAAACTCTCGACCGAAACCTAAGCACAAACGGAAGCGGCGCTGGCAAATAACAGCACAGCAAAGACTATACAAAGAGAAAGAGAGATAGAGAGAGAGAGGGAGAGAGAGAGAGAGACAGAAAAAGAGAATAGGGCAGTGAAAACCGTGGCTTAATGCGGCTGAAGGACATTACATTTGTTGCTGTCAGTTTTATATACGCGACCTGTTCTATAAACGTCTATCTGTAGTGTACAGTGGGCGCTAAAGGTTTTGTACTGAGTGTTTATTTTATGTTTATCTTATCACAATTTAGTAAACATAATATGTACATTGAAAACAATTAATTCTGATTTTCCTATACAGAAAAGCTTTTAAAAATATTTTGTATTATTGTTTTCAGTATTCTCATTATGTATTATAATAGTTTTTATTATTTGCTTTCACGTATTCTTAACAAATTTTTCTTGAATTTTAATAATGTAAAGCATTTTTATATATTCGTTATATATTATTTAATATTATTTATTATTTCGGTTTTCTTATTATTATAAAAGCTATAATTATTTAAAAAACATTTCAAATATTCTTAAACAATTTTTATTGAATTTCTTTTTATTTATTTTTTTTTTTTTCTTATTATAATTATTAGTTACAATATAAGAAAATGTAATTTCTTTAATTTGATGTATTATAATAAACTAGTTATTAAAAGTTGCACCCAACTTTATTAATTTTTATTACTATTATGAATTATAGTCAATAAATACAAGTTTAATTATTTATTTTACTTGAACTTTGATCTTCTGTTGCCCATTGTACGACTTCCTCTGTCGCCTAACACTGTCCAACTGTCCAACTGGCAGTTTTTGGCTTTTAAAGCGACCACAACAAAAGCAAAGCCTCATTGTGTTCACAATTCACGTTGTTTGTTTTGTTGTTCGTGTTATTGTTTTTGTTGTTTTTGCTATATCGTTTTTATTACAATTGGTTGTTGTTGTTGTTGTTGCTGTCGTACTTTTGTATTATTATACAAAAATTGGTAGCGAGTTTGCGCCGTGTTTGCTGCAGTTTTTATTTCCATTTTGATTGCCGCTTTGCTTGTTCGTTCGGGCCTCTAAGTGAGTTTTCCTTTCTTTTTTCTACATTTCTCCCATTTCTCCATTTCTTCCATTTTTGCCTCAACTGCTGACAAAGCGCACAAATGTATGCAACACATTTTGTATGCAATGGCCACAGCAAATCCGCACGAAACGCCAAAAAGCTATAGGGGAGTGAGAGGAGAGAGGTGAGTGGTGTGGTTGGGGGAGGGGCTTGTAACTGGTTGCCACTTCCGTGCTGGCTATACGGAAATGGCGGCGTCAGGTCGCCAGACCAACAACGACACCGACACCAGGGCCAAAACTGTAATCCGAAGCGCCGCCAGAAACACATGCAGCTGGCCAATTGAATAAGCAATGCATGTGTGTTAGTGTGTGTGTGTGTGGTTCTGCTTTCAAGTGCCGCCACTCAACTAGCACTTATTGCATGCGACAAAGGACAAACGACAGCAGCAGCTGAGGAGGCAACAACTGCAAACGGACCTCCAACCTCGAGTCCTCGCGGCCTGTTCCGGATGCGGTCGCAACTTTTTGTCGTTTTCAATTTTAATTTTTTCTTTTTTTATTCATTTTATTTACTTTTTTCGTTTTTTTTTTGACTGTATGTAAGCTGGCTGGAGTTGTAGTCATTGCCACAGACAGAGTCGGTAACTTGCAACACACTTAAAGCAGTTAGCACGATGACCATCATTGGCATATCATATGGCACACTGCACTGCGAGAAATAGTATGCAACTACACAGAAAAAAACAAAGGAAATAAAGAAATTTATTACACAATTCAAGCTCAAAATTTGACTTATTTATTTGTTTTAATTAAATTAAATATTAGCTAACATAAAAAACGATTAAGTTTTAGGGTATGCAAAAAATTATAATTGATTTAGCATTTGTGCTATGACAGCTAAGACCCATCTTTCAGTTATAATTGATATAAATTAATTAATAATTTATGGTAATTAATAATTGATGAATTAAAACTATTGTTTAGGCGGCTCAAGCGGCAATGTCTGTGAATTAAAACGGACAAATAAATTTGTAATATTTTATTTAAATACAAAAGTTTTATAATCAATAATAGAGAGCAAAGTAAAAGTTCTGAAAGTACTCGGTTTCAGGTATTCCATTTTGAAATTGAAATACCTGATCATTTTTGTCAGTGTATATGTAGATGTGTAGTCTTTAAATATCAGCTTGTTTGTGGCACAGTGCAGTTGCAGTTGACCACGCCTCTGGCTTTGGCTTTGCCTTGCAAATGACCATTTGCTGCACATGCCACGAATCTGAATTGCGAAATTTCAAATGTAAAATGCGAAAAGTGTAAGAGACAGAGAGGAAGCACAAGAGAGAGATATGGCGAAAGAGGCAGAATGTCACGTAATTGTTAAAGCAAATGGCACAAGCACTTGAAAATGGCGAACATTACGTATACGTAATGGAACGTTACGTATACGCAGCATATGCACCTGCGAATGCCTAAGCGACCGTGAAGCGAATAAAAAAAAACCAAATAGATTACTGCAGCTACTGCAGTTGAAGCTGAAAACTGAAAACTGAAGCTGGAAACTGGAAAACTGGAAAACTGGCAGCCAAAGCTGTTGCCTTAGTCCCACCTGGCTTGCAGTTATTATGACCATAACCATAACTGTTATCTGATTTCTTTTGCTATTTTTGCCTGTCTCTCTGCAAAAAAAAACCTAAAAAATTTGGCGTCGCCTTCCTTTGGGCATTTCAGGCTGCTGCTTGTCGTCGTTTTTTTGCTCATAATTTAATATTTACAAAGTGGAGCACAGAAAACTGCAAAATAATAAAACGAAATTACCAGAGACAGTGACAGCGCGATAGAGAACAGCACACAAGAGAGAGAGAGAGAGAAAAAGTAGAGAGAAGGGAAAAAAAAAGAAGAAATCTGTGCGCTGCATTAAAAAACGCTTAGAGCGGCAACTTTTGTCGCCTACTGTCTGCCTGCCTGGCGGCTGTCGCGACTGTCCAGTTCACAGATATCCTGCGCCTGAGTCTGGTCCTGGTCCAGTTGCTGGCCGTGTCCTGGCCATGTCGCATTGTTCATTGACAGTTTTTTCTTCTTGTTGTTTTTTTTTTTGGGTTCCTGCGCCTCTGTCGTGCATTTCTGAAATTTGTTTGTTTTTAATTAATTGCACGCGGCGACGCTGAAGTAAAGTTGCCCCCACAACTCACCTCATCTCATCTCCCCTATTTACTGCGCCACATGTGGCATACTGTTGCCAGTGGGCGTGACTGCGTGCTGCAGGGTGATTAAGCTGCCCTGGTCACTGAGCTGTGGACTTGAATAGCGTGACAGGATTTTAGATAAGCTTAAACCTCTCTCTCTCTCTTTCTCTGTCTCTCTCCCTCTCTTTCGCTGTCTACACACCTCTGTCCGCAGTGCGTGTTGTCTTTTGGGGCGTGGCTTGTTAGCGCAGCGTCGCCCCAAAGTATGTCATAAAAAATGTTCACAGCCTGCAAAAAAACAAAAAACAAAAGAACTGAAACTTTAATTTCGATTAATTTGTGCTCCAGACACACACACAGACACACAACTAACAACTCACACACGCAATTACCAACACCATCAAATGGCATCAAATTGAAGTAATGTCTGAGTATGAGTATGAGTGTGTCTGTGTGTTTGTGTGTGTGTGTGGCAATAACCATTTCCTGGGCCATCAGGAAAAACCCTTTTGGGTTGACAGCACAATTTGCATAAATTTTAAATTTCAATTTGCAAGCCAAAAAAAAACGCAAAAGCAAAACTGAAAAGTGAACTGAAATGAAATGAAATGAAAGAAAAATTATGCACACCAAACGAACGAACAAGTAAAGAAGAGCAAGAAAGCAGAGGAGAAAATAAAAAATGAATATATACGAAATTAGCAGGCAACAAAGAAAAAAAGGCAACTGAGGGCAGTGTTGCCAGGTGTTGAGCGCCCGCAAAAGCTAGATTCTGACTAAAAATAAGCTAAAATAAGAAAAAAAATATATGTATATATTGCTGAAAAGCAAGCCATATCTAAATGCAAGAAAGCACGCAAAAAAACATTTGGATTTATTTAAATTAAATTAGTTAACAAATCATCGGTTTCATCATTTTCTTTCTCACTTAAAAATTTATTGTTTTTTTGAATAAGACTTTCATAGTTTTGTGGCAAGTTGAAGGTGTGGCACCATTCTCCATATAGCTAAAAAATAAATAATTGTGATTTAAAATAAAAACCTTATGCCTAATTTTCCATTTAAAGTTTCTAAGTGCGCAATATTGTTTATACTATATTTATCTTCGAGAGCATTTGAATGGCAAATAGAGTAAAGGACTCAAAACATGAATGACACCACCAATTGGATAACCAATTCACGATCATATGAATAAAGTTCACGTAAAAATCGGAAAAAAAGAAAAAGCTGCCATATTTTTATGCCGTGAAACATTTTAAACTTGTAAAATACTATTATAAATACATTTATTGCTAAAAATATTCTAGATGTATAGCAATAAGCTATTTGCAAATTTTATAAGCTATTCCATTTTCACATATGCTAGATCTAGCCGGAAATAAACTAATCTGGCAGCACTGATTGAGACTAACGCACTTTTAGGTACTACGAAAAGGGGACATAGAAAAGGGTCAGCAAGACAAGACGGTGACTCTTCTTTTTTGCTGCAGCAGCCTTTTTAGTCATCTCCCAGTTTATGCTGTCTCATTTCACTCTCCTCCCCTTTCTCTCTCTCTCTCTCTATCTGACTGTCTCACACTCTCTTTTGCCTGTCTCTCTTTGGATAGCAGAACTCTTGTGCAGGTTTGCGACTCTTGTTGCTGACGCTGTGGCTCGTTTTACAAATTCTTACACATCCGCAGTGTCACATGTGAGTGTGTGTGCTGTCTGTGTGTGTTTGTGTGTGTGGCTGCTACAACGGAAGAGGAAACAACTGGCATTGGCAGCCATACGACGTTAAGGATAATCGTGATGACAGCATATTTGGCTGGCCAAAACCCAAACCCAAACCAAACCAAGAAACTGCGACAAGTTTTGCTATCTTTGTTGTTGCTGCTTCTGTGTGTGAGTGTGTGTGTGTGTGTGTTTGTTACTTGGGGGCATCCTTTTTGTGTCAGCTTTGTTGTCTTTAAAACGACATTAAAATGCTCAAATGAGTTTAGAACGGCAGCTTATCCAGCACTTTGATCCTGTTCCCTTTATCAAAAAGCAAATAAAGAACAAAATTTAAAGGAAACACAATTTGAAATAAATCACAACACAAAATGCCTTTCGAGAACGTTCAACATTTATTCTTAGTTTAAGTTTTGGACTCTCGTCTGTTCGATTACAGGCTCAAAAAGGCGTAGTTCGCTTTTCTTTTGCTTTTTGCTCACAAATCAAATTTTTCACATATCTTTTTTGCTCATTTTTGTTTTATTGGGTTTCAACTTTTGTCTCACATTTTGATAAATGCGATTTTTATGCTGATGTGCATAGGAAAGTAGAAATATTCTAGATATTGTGAAAGACAGAAATAGATAGAGAAAAAGTGAGGAGGGTAGAAAAACCTGTGTATGCTCATTACAATATCAAATACTTAACGTTTATTTTTCTTCACTCTCTTTACAGTTGTTCAAGCTGATGACGCACATTGGTTTTTACTTTTGAGGTAAGTAATAAACATAAAAAAAACCTCTTTACGAGGTAAAAGTCTAGTGACGAAAACATTTTCATGCCCCAAAATTTCTGATATCCAATTTTGTGACGAATAATATTAAGTTTTACACATAAATTATATTAAACAAAATTTTTGCACTCGGCACATTGCGCTAAAATGTCTCAATTCTTCAGACCAAATAAAACTCACTGTTTTGCGCAGTGCCGAATGCACAAATTTTGTTTAAAATAATTTATGTGTAAAACTTAATATTATTCGTCACAAAATTGGATATCAGAAATTTTGGGGCATGAAAATGTTTTCGTCACTAGACTTTTACCTCGTAAAGAGGTTTTTTTTATGGGATATCAGAAATTTTTGAATAAGACATCAGAAATTTTAAATTTGCAATATTTGATGTGATTTGACGTGTAGATTTTTCTTAATTTGTCAAAATGTGGGAAAAAATACCTTATTTAACCTGTAACTGTAACTTTTTAGGTATGCCTAAGAGCTCTTCGAAATACCTTTTCAACGATATATAGATCGCATCTGTAGCTTCTATCATTTGGATGCTATAGGGGCTTAAATTTTAGCGGTTTTTAGCGATTTCCCGCTAAACTAGCGATTTTTCGAAAAAGTCGTAGAACAAACGATTCTATATTTTTGATTATAAAATGATTTATCTGCCGCAAAAAGAATTCACCACTTGCAAGCAGTTTACTTCCGCATTACGCTGCAAGCAGTGTACGAGTATATACTGCATATTTACATGCAGTAGTGTGAAGGTAAAAGGTATATTCAGTTAATAGGTAATATCTTGTCCAAACGAATTTTGACAGATATGTGTTATATGTCAAAAAACGCGGAATCTAATTGCCTAAAATATATAACATATTTTAAAGCGATTTCATGTGTAGATTTTTCTAAAATCGCCAAAATGTGGAAAAAAATACCTTATTTCACCTGTAGCTGTTTACCTTTTTACTTAAAAAAAAAACGTTGAAGGTTTTCCTAAAAGCCCTTCGAAATACCTTTTCACCGATATATAGATCGCATCTGTAGCTTCTATAGTTTGGATGCTATGGGGGTTTCAATTTTAGCGGTTTTTAGCGATTTCCCGCTAAACTAGCGATTTTTCAAAAAAGTCGTAGAACAAACGTTTCTAGATTTTTGACCGGGAACAAGTCCTCATTCAAACTTTTAAGCTAAAACAACGATTTGATACTAACAAACAGACAAACAGACAAACAGACAAACAGACAAACAAACAAACAAACAGACTGACTTTTCATCTCGTTTTGAGAAGGGCACCAAAAATTTCAAAATAATTTATCTTTTGAACCAGTAGTCGGATTTTAATGATTGAGGTGTCATTCGACGCGTATTTTTATGAGAAATATTAAAAAATTAAAAATGTTGACCAAAAGGCTCCAACGGCCCCACTAGCTCCAATCATTTAAATTTTGCCCCTTCCACTTACACCTGTTTATTTCACGAACCAGGTGAGTTTTCAAAAGTCTTAGTATGCACATTTGTAAGTTAAATTGATACCTTTCGATCGGTATATAACTCGACCTGATCGGACAGTCATAGCAAATTTTCCATTCTTCCTGTGTATATATGCTAGTTGCCTTCGCACCCTTCGTGCTGCTTTCGTCACTAGCGCGGACTGCCGTCCGCAGTGATTAAGAGAAAAATCCAGTGTTAACCAGTAGATAAATTAATTTAATTTATTATTTATTATTGAATCAATTTAGTCTTAGTTTTCTTTTAATATCTATAGTATTTATAAATTTAAGGCTAGGCACAGTTGAAATAGTTATTATTGGGCTCAGAGTTCCTAACTATATTTAGAATTATTGTCAGGTACGACCAGCTTTCCAATCTATTTATATATTTTATTTAAAGATCTGAAATTGCTCTGGAATTTGCTGATAAACAGAGATATAAGAGAAACATGGGGGGAGAGAGAGAAAGAGAGATAGAGATTAACATTTATAGTTTGTTTGTTTTCATACAGAATTTGATTTGTATTTGCTACTTATTCTGTTTATGGATGATGTGGCTGCTTATGTTAATGTTGCCAGCTTCTGTTCTACACCCTGCCCCGCTTCTCTTAACCCTCTTATGCCAACCACGAATAGTTGAAGCGAAAATTGCGTATACGCAACGTTGCCAACGTTGAAACTACAGGCGGCCGAGTGGGCCGAGTGTTTTCTTTGGCCACATTAATTGAACGCTGTTTATTTATGGCTAGTAATTTAAATGCGGCCAAGTGGTTTTCGCCATATAAAGCCAAAGTCGTGGCTACGCAAGAGTCTAGAAGGGCGGGCGAAATAAGGGCTATAAATTGTTAAGTTTTCTGCTGTTGTTGTTGTTGTTGCTGCTGTTGGCTGTTGTTTTTTTTTATCAGCGCGGACAACAACATGAATAATAATGCATGCACATTATTCCAGTGCTCATTTGCGTGCCACACACACCACACACACCACACACACCACACACACCACACACACACACTTACATGTAGTTGCACAATTGAAGCGGATGTGCGCATTGTTTCCGCTTTTAATAAGGACTGTTGTTGTTCTGTTCTGTTCTGGGGTCCTTGGCTTAACAACATGAGCTATGAATGCAGCCAGCCAATTGCAATCGCATTATAAGCCATGGCAACAGCTCTGGCAGAGCCCATAAATTGCATTAAATTGCATTTAAATGTGTGTCGGACAGGTTAACAATACACTGTATTCCCTTTTCTCCTTCTCTCTCTCCCTTTCTTATAATTGATTGTGAACTAAAGTTGGTAACAGGAAGAGCACTTTAATCCTAGCACATAGCTTACAAATTATTCTTACCAAGAACTTATTCTTCTTTTATTTCATCCAATTTCACGGTTCGCTCAGAAACTGAGCTCAGAACTTAAGCATGCAAATTTGAGAATTTCGAAAATTTCCAAATAAGAGAAATGCAAAGTTATGCTTATGAGCATGAAATGGGCAAGCCTTAGCAAAGTTTGCTTTGCCTTTTCGCCACTGCCATTGCCTTTAATTTCTTTTTTATGGCCAGTTGCAGCGACACGCAGGCGACAACAGTTCAACATTCCACATTCAGCATTCAACTTGCAATTTGCTTAGGCAACTTAGCACCAAAGGGACGTGGCCCGAAATGCCTTTTGGCAAAGTGCACGCACCGAAAGAAACTTTTATGTCTGCATTTGGCACTCACTGTGAAGGCAACAACACATAAAAAACAAAGCAAAACTTAAGAATAATACTAGTAGTTACCCTGTACAGAAATTAATAAGCACATACAGATCAAGATAAATATGCACATAATTACAGATGAAGCTGCAGATAAATAATAAATAAATCAAATAAATTGACAAATATTTCTAGCTAAAGATAGAAACTGAACTACTAAAGGGAAAGTTAAAGCTAAATTACTAAAAAAAATATATCATTAAATAAATCAAATAAATCACAAATATTTCTCGATGTAGATAGAAACTGTATTACTCATTATTAGTCAAATTAATGTTATAAATAAATCTCATACAAATAAAACTATAGTCAGATTTTATATATTGATATTTTTTTTAAATTTTATTTTAACCTAATAAAATTTGTTTTTCTAAATAAATTAAAAAATAATGTTTAGTTATTTTTTTTATACATATACGGAATCAGAAATTGATACTATGGATTTAGTTGCTGTTGATTTATTAAATTATATTATATTTTATTTTTTATATATTTTAAAAGCTATCTTTAAACTAATTACTGGAATTTAATACCATTTCTTATGTTAAACCACTAATAAATATAGTTAGAGCAAGTAATAGATCTCTTCAATCCTTAACTTGTTACTCAACTAATTGATATCCAATGAACCTTCTGCATTTTCTGCTACAGGGTATTAAAAGCCAACAAGGCAAGCCACGTTGAGCAGTCCAAGTACTTCCGTTATGCAATTAACAAGCACTCGTTAGCTCACACTCCATTCACCCCATTTTGAGTGAGTGTATGTAGTGTGTGTGTGTATAGTGTGTGTGTGTGTAAATGTGGCATATAAGTTATGGCATGCGAGTCGTCAATTAAACAAATTTTGCATACATTAATTGTGCCGAAAAGTTTCGCTTAATTTCGTTACGGCCTGTGTTTCGTGTTGGAACTGGAACTGTGAACTCTGATTCAGTGTTGGGAAATTTCTCATTTGTAATGGTCGCTCGACAGCTGGCTTGGCGTATACTTAATATTTTTTGTGGTACTCACAGAGTCGAGAGAGTACGAGGCACAGTTGGATCTGACTATGATATATGACTCTTTGGCGACTCTCATGCAGCGCCATGTGTGGCATGTGGCATGTGTGGCAGGCAGGCAAGGGCTGGGCTGGGCTGAAGTCTGCTTAAAGCTGCCATTGTTAAAAGCAACAACTTTTGTTCAGCCACTTAATTAGCATTTTGCTTGGATTGCTCGGTTTGCTTTTGTTAAGCTCTTGGTGTCGAGTGCACGCGCGTGTCTATCGATGCGTGCTAATTGCACAGCTTCAAAACGAGCGCAGTATGAGAAAGCACCAATCAGGTGGGAGAGAGAAAGAAAGGGGAGAAAAGAACTGCTCTCACTCTCACAATTTCATTTGCAGCTTCAATTTCAATCCTTGACTGCATTAGGTGCTATCAAGTGTATGAATGAAACTTTGCCTACAAACTTTGTGCCAAGAAGCAGTTCTCTGTCTTGCTGTCTCGCCGTCTCTGTCTCTTACACTCGCTCTTTCTGTCTTTCTCTTTTGTGTGCTTCTAACAAGGAAATCCATTCGAGTGCAGTCTGACAGCAAGTCTTACATCGACCTTCCACTCGTACAGTTTACTCGAGTGTTGCCTTCCTCCACTTGGCTAGTCGAGTCCGAGTGCAAATAATGTTACTATTCTCTGTCTCTCTCTTCTTCTTTTACTTCTTTTTCTCGCATCAAGTGCTGGGTCTCAATTGTTGATAGCACCACTTTAGTCTACACTTTGATCAGCCGAAATGGCTCAGTCTCAGTGTAATGAAATCAAATATAAAACACGGCTATTATTGAGTGATTAGTGATTTTCATCACTTAAATAAAGCGAGAATCCTCAACATGACATAATAAAATAAATTTCACATTGGAATAGATCAAATAAAATACTTCAAGCTGAAAAACTTAAGCTCTAATACAATATCAAAGTATCTGCCATTGTGGTCAATTATGATTGACTTGTGATTGACTTGACAAAGGAAAAACTTGCATAGAATTGAAAAGCAACAGAAGTATGTTGCAATTGCTCTGGATTGTTATTCAACTTTTTGTGCTGTTCACAAAAAACTTTGAACAATGCAAAAGCCCTTAGATGTACATGTATCTGTATCTGCACATGTATAAGTAGAAAAAACTCAACCGCAAGCTGAGTCAATAAAAAACGTAGCTAACCCACTGACAGCACTTATCAAAACGTTCAATCAATCAATCAACTGTTGCCAGCAACTAAACTGTACAAAAGACAGGACCAAAGCAAAAAAAATATCACTCATACGCCCATTTGTGCAGGGGTAGAGAGAGAACATGAAGAGAACACATAAAACCGACGTAAATCAGCTTAGAAGCAACAATGGCAACCAAAAAAAATATAAAAAAACAGGACCCTTTGGCTGGCAAAAAAAGAAAAGAGAGCAACATCCCAAAACGTTATAATCAAAACACACACACTGGAATAGGCAAAGGACCGCATTGATACAAAGGACATATGCCGGGACATATAACAGGCATAACAAACATAAAAAGGAAAAACACACACACACACACATACACACATAGAGCTGCCTGTTTTTTGTGAGTCGCTGCTGACCCAAAGAGGCGACCTGTGCCCAGGGCCGGAAAAAACAAGTCAATGACGCAGCGAATGCCAACAAATCAGTGCAAATCACACACGGACAAAAAGGCAGCAGCAGCGACTCGCAATTGTTGTTGGTGTTCTCATTGTTGTTGTTGTTGTTGCCCAGATTCGTTTGTCAAACTGTTGACGAGGAGAAAGAGAACAACAAGCAAGAGGGAGAAGGATGACGACAACAATTTCACCTGCCTTTGACAAAAGAGTGAACAAGCGAGGCTGTCACTTAGACAGTTACTAAGTCAGTCAGTCTGTCAGTCTGTCTGTCAGTCAGTCCATCAGTTCATCAGTCAGTCTGCCAGTTGTTGGGAAGTGCAGCAGCTCGTTAGTCTGCCGCGACACGTCTAATAAAGCAATTTAGCCCAAAAAATATGAGAAATTGTAAAGGATCAAAACAGGAAAAAAAACTGAAAAATGGAAAATGAGACAAGCTGCAATGAAGAACGAAGCATGAGAGCGACGCCATCTTGCACATGCATAGATTAAACTCACGCACACACACACACACACACATATTTTTTTGCAAATTCACAGATACTTGTTTGCACACACACACACACTTATACTCGCACACACATCGTTAGATTGCGGAAGATATTTGCATATGATGTCTATATGCAAATGTCAGCTGAAGACGCGCCAACGAAACGACAACGAGCTGGCACACGCGGCGTATACGTATTCAGCATTAACATATCAATCATTTGAAGAGCCATACACCAGCATGTAAGACTGTCACGCCCCCCCCTTCTGCACCGCCGCCTTCAACTTGCACGGGTGTGTATGTGTGTTGGGAATTCCTTTAGGCACAGTGCAAATATTTAGTTAATCTAAAGATGAGTTTTCTTCCATCATTTTGTCGGGGTTCTTTGCTTTTCATCATGTGGAAAGACAAACTTGTAACTAGCAACTTGCAACTTGCAACTAGCAACTGCTGCATTACAATTGGCAAATTGTCATCATAAATTTAAACAATTCATACAAAACTTAATTGCACAAGTAAATCAGTTACAATAAATTTATTGCCACAACTTGCAGCTAACAATTGTCAGCGATATCAAATTGTTTGGCTATTATTTAAACCATGCACACACACACATACGTATGTATACACAAATACAAATACGCACACACAGACAACACTGTCAACATTTGTAATTGTTGTGCTGATTGTTTAATTGCGGCCATTTTGCGTGCACTTCCGACATTTTAACCAGCCGACATTCAATTGTTATAAACACGCAGCTGGCATAAAAATTGCCATACGTTGGATTTTATATAAAATACCCTGAAGGAAAATAAATACCAAACAAAGGGACACCATAAATTAAATATGTATTATAAATTTAGCTATTTACAGGGCATCTGCTAGTCGTTCAATCACATACTCGTTTATTTATCTATATTTTTTTGCTTGCCTGTCCACAAACAAATTAGCGCGACAATTTCATCAACGTGCATTTAAATCACATGCAATTTTATGATATATATTTTATTTTGATTTTACAATTTTATTTTTATTTCTTTCAGGCATTTTCCGCTTTTAATTTTCCTTTTTTTTTTGTTTGCATATTTTGAGCGGCATTTTAAATTGACTTTTTACAATGTTTTGTTGTTGGCAAACAATTGACGTGCATATTTTAAAACGTATTTGCATATTTGTTTGACCAAATAAAAGTATAAATATATTTATATTTATATTAATAATATATCATTATGATGGGCATGCATTATTATTATAAATTTGCATAATTTGCAATTGACATTTGTCCATTTATTTTGCGGCATAAGCTGAGAAAATATTGTTTTAAATCATTACGAAAAGCGAACATTTATAATTTACTTAAAGCAAATACACAAAATGTCATAGGAATTATGCTTGGTCAATTCTCGGTCAACATGGCGTATGATTTATATATTTTTGTATATGATGGTCCCGCATTTGCACAGTTTTGCAGTTTTGTTTACATTACGCAATCCTTTTTGTCATTGTCCTGCGGTCACATTAAACTTTTAATGTGGCTATTAAAAAGCCGCTGCAAGCACTTTAATTGCCTTCTATTTGAAAATTTATTGACCGTTAATAACAGCTGCTAAAATCTGTTATTATGTTTGGTAAATTAATTTCAGTTATTTCATTTATTGATTACGTTTTGTAAATTGCAGCCATAAATTTTGAAACGTTTCATATTGTGGTAAATTTACTCACTTTAATGCTGATAAACTTGGAGATTGTTACTATATATTTATCAAAACGACAGTTTAAAATAGAATAAAAATGTAAAAAATTTAAATTTAAAGTAAATGTATGTATATAACGAATAAAATATGTTATCTTGTTTGAGATTGTTAGCTGTCTAAAAGCAGATATAGTCTACAATTATTTCTATTAGATACTTGCAACTTTTTTCCTAAATTGTTTTTTAATGATGCAATAAGTTTAAGTTTAAGATTTCAGTGTCTAACACTCACTGATGTCATTTCATGGAGTTGAAAATATATTTGTGCAATGATTTCAACCATTAAAAGACTTGCGTCATTTGAATTTGCTACACCTACAAAAAACAAGTTTTGAGCTCATTTTAAATTTTTGCTCTGCTTTCTGTATGTTGTTGCTGTTGTTGATACTCGTATTGTTATTCTTATGGCTGCTGTGCAAAGTGTAAGGCGATTACCAATTAGATGAATCTAGAAACTGAGACCTCATTGATACTTAACGTTGCCTCCGAGTCAGCTTAGCACTCAGCCAAAGAGATTGCTCTCAGCTTTATGCAATTTAATGAATATGTGATGGCGAAAAGAAAAGAGAATGGCAAAAATACTGAAATGAAATCGTAACCGCATAAATTTTGAGCACCCCTCGTGGTACAGAACAGAACTAAACAGAACAGAACAAAGAAATATTATTATCATTGTCTGTTCATCTTTCCCTCATTCCATCTCTCTGTCTATCTTTCGGTTTCTGTTTTTTTTCGCTGCCTTCTAGCTGCTGTTTTTCTGCATTTGGCAGCTGTTTTCCTGCGGGTGCCTCAAATATCCACAAGAACAGCAAGAAGATGAAAAAAATGAAGAAATTTCGACGTACCAATCTCGCCGAACTTTTGACGCTCCTCTTTCCCTTTCCCATCCACAGCATTCTCTTTTTCCTCCTATCTTCTCCCGACTAGCTTGTAATTGACGCGCTGCTGGGGTAGTCATTTTGAATACCCTGTAAATAGCACATGCATAAGCTGGGTATCATTGACAAAAGACTCATTGTTAAACATGCGAACTTAGAAATTAACAACAATAGAAATAATCTAGTTTGTAGCAGTTTTAACTTTAATTACCCTATTTTTTACACGAGTCATTGTAGGAAAACATTCTTTGTAGCTGTTGTATTCTATCTAAACTTTGAGACCAAAAAAAGTAGATTAATCAAATTGTTAATGTCAATATATCATTGCATTATTAAGTTTAGTTCTTTGGTAGCCTTTAAAAAATTTTTAATTTTTTGCTATGAATGCTTTTTAATAATATTTACAAAATAAAATACAATCTATAATAATATATAAAAGTAATACAATATTTAGCTCTCATCCTTCTCTTACATTTTAAAGGGCATCTCTTAGTCGAACATTTTTGTTGCTGTCTTATTTTCCTGCTTTTTCTGGTAATTGCTTCAAAGTAATTTGATTATTAACTTCTGTTGTGCGGAATTTAAATATTAATTGAAAATTTTGTGACTTCCTCCCTCTCCATCCTCCTATCTGCCCCATCTCATTTAAGTCAATGGCACTTTTGGGGCGGGGGCGTGGTGACTTAACACGCATTTTGTGTTGCATGCTTTGAGGCGTGTTTAATGAATGTGGAACGGTTTGAAGCTTGTTAATCAATTAGTCGAAAAGCTGATGTTGCATTTAAATGTTGAATGTTGCTTGTGTTTTATGTCATGTTGTTTGGCCAAGATTTATGCGTATCATAAATGTCAAATGCACACACAAAAATACAAATACAGGTAGATATGTGTACAGCTGGTCTACAATATTATATGTGTATGTATATTTTATATGTGCAGTCAAAAGGACTTCAATTAATCTTGATAATGTCAGCATACAAAACTGCTTGGTTTTCTGTTCTGTATGTGTGTGTGTTGTGTGTGTGGGAAGGGAAAGGAAATTCATCACCTGCAGGCAATGTGGGAATTGAGACAAGTGCAGTCATTGACTGTGGCAGGCAACACACACACACATACATTTCCACACACTGACACAGAACACACATTTCAATGTTGGACATTTCTAATAAAATATTTCATGCAAAATTTACAACATGAAAGCCAAAACCAAAAACTAAAAAGAAACCATATGTCAATTGCAGAGGCACACACACACACATATACACGCACATTCGTACATACACACATACATAAATGGACAGCAGTTGGCAGTTAACTTCTTCTGTCTCCCTCTTTGCTCTTGTCCCCCTCCTGCTGCCTGCTGTTTCTTCTCCCTGCTGTTTCTTTTTGGCATACACAATGACATGTCAAGTGCAAAATGCAAAAGTACACACACACTGACACACACACACACATACAGATAAGAGGCAGCTTGATTCCTTTTTTTTTTTGTTGGTCTTGTTCTCTGCTTGCTTTTAGCTTCCTTTTGCTGTCGACTTTGCTGCACCTACAACTTCCGGCCTTTGTTGAAATAACCATAAAATCAAGATAAGTTATTGGATTTGCTGGACAGGAAGCTCGGGCCATAAGCACTCTTGCCCACACCCACACCCCCATCCAAACCCCTCTTTCTCTGCCACCCCCCGCCTCTGTGCTTGTCCTTTGTGTCGCTCTGTGTCATAGATTAATTGCTTTCTCCTTTCGTTTCGTGCTCTGGTTGAGAGCTCATCCAAAAAACGTAGAAAAAAGCCAAAATAAAAGCACACATTTTTGTGTAATATAAATACTATATTTTTTTGTGTTATTATTTTCTTATTCTTTTTTACATTTTTTTGAGGTTGTCGCAGCAATTGCCTGAGCCGAGTTCTGACTGCAGCCCCAACTGGCGTTTTCTTTGTATAAATAGTTGGCGCTGTCCTTGTTGTTGTAGTTGTCGCACAATGCGCAGCTTAGCGCCTGGGCCTGGGCCAGGACTCAGGACTCGGCACTCGGTACTGTGGCGCCACACAATCAGTTTTCGCACTTGCCACGAACCACTTGAAGGGGCAGAAGTGTGAGAGAAAGAGAGAGAAAGAGACCTTGCGCTTTGCCGCACTAATGCGATTAAGCCGCTTGTTGTGGCTGTCAACGCGTTGACTGCCTGACTCTGACTCTGACCCACCTCCCCCTTCCCCTTACCCACTCTCCCCTTCTCACTCTCCCTTTTCTCTTCAGTCAGAAGCTACTAGAGCTGCCTCGGCAAGCTGCTTTTGTAATTCACTTAAGTGTGGCATTTTGGCCTGCGGTAAACGGCGGCCATTGTGCGCGCGCCTCTCCCCCTTCCCCCTGCCACATGCCCCTTTTGCCACTGCCACTGATCTCTTTAGCATACGCTCTGGGCAGTTGGACACTTGCTGTTGAGGTAAGCTCCACCTTTTTGACTACAAGAACGGACTTTAGTTTAATCATAAATTTCATTTGGCCAAAGTGCCTCCTGCAATGCTGGCACGCTGTCTTTGTGCAACTGCCACAGAGTCACAGTCACAGCCACAGTCAGCGTCAAAAGTCAGCAGCCATCAGTTGTGCTGTCAACTGGTCTTTAACCCCGGCAGAAACTACGAGTACAATTTATGATGACATTATGGCGTGACACAGTAATCAGATAGAGGCAAAGGCAACTCACAGTTACAGTTACAGTTAACAGCAAAAGTTGTATTAACTAACGGTAGAGGGACAGTGACTGCCAAAGTGTCACAGTTCGACACGCCCTACGTTTGGATACCCTGTAAAAGTATGTATAACACAAAGTGGGAAAATTGAAGAAAAATACGATGTTTTAAATTACAAAATTACAAAATATAGAGCAACATTAATAAATTATCTACAACAAATTTTGGTAATAGTTAAATTAAAACCAAAAGAAAAATATTAAAATAACGAAAGCAAATTAATAAAAAAGAAGCAAATAATTGAAGAGATAAATAATGAAATTAATTATGACATGAATAAAATCTTAAATAAATAAACAAATGAATAAACAAATAAATAAATATATAAATAAAAAAATTATAAAATATATAATTAATTAAATAAATAAAATATAATAAATAAATAAATAAATAGATAAATTGATAAACAGGTGAAACAAATAATGAAATAAATAAAAATGTAATCAATTTTATATATATTTGAAACATATATTTTAAATTGAATTCATTAAAACAAAACAATTCATGTTATGGCCTGCTTGATGCCCTAGCTTTCAACCCAAGCAGAACAGCACGATATTAAATTATCCGAGATTTTTGCATTTCAATTTTGATAAGAATAATTTGCCAGGATATCAGCTAGTCAAGCAATAAGACTAACAAGCTGCTCAGCCTGCAGGCAGTCAGGAAATCTTTATGAGCTCGCACGCTCATCAGGAAGCTTCGTCGCCGGCAATCAGGCAACCCCTCCACAAACACAAGGGAAAAAAGAAGGAAGGGTACGGCAAGGAGTATAGGGGCAGAAGCGGGCGGTTGAGGGGGCGTTGCCAATTGGAGTTTATTAATTTGGGGGCCGTGCGTGTTGAGTACTTGAGTTCAGTCAAGGTATTTACAATTGTTGTAAATATTTCCTTTATTATTGTAATTATATTTATGGCTATGCGGAATGCGGACTGTGGACGTTGGACTGTGGACTGTGAACTGTGTGGCATGTGGAATGTGCAACTCCCTGTGTGTGCGAGTCTGTGGCAATGCTGTAATTTGTGTCACCACGGAAGGGGGATGGGGATGGAGATGTAAAGGGGACGGAGACAGGGACACTCCTGCTGACATGCTCATGACAATGTTGCGTGTCACTGTGGAATCGAGGCAATTGCCATTCCATTTTGTTTGGTTTGTTGACTTTCTGTCGCAGCTTGAAGAACATTAGCAGCATATTTAAATTATTTTTATTGCGGCGGATAAATTGAAACCCTTGGGGGAATACACCCCCACACACAATTAGTTTTTACTTGCTTTATTGTTGGGAAAGCGGGATTTAGCAGCTTGTTAAACTGATTTCTATGGCAGAGAATTAAGTTATTGTTAAATTTATTCGATTATCGTCTTACTGTTTTAATAGATTTTTATAATTAATTAAATATAAGAGAGTATTAAGTAGGATTAAGAATTACTTCAATTATTTTTTGTGTTATTCAATAGATTATTTCACATATTTTAAACAATCGTGAATTTCTCTTCCAAATTGAATTATATAATTTATGAATTTTTAACGCCACATTGACAGATTATCTGAATACTTTATTACCTATTCTTTTTTTTTGTTATTATTTTAATGTAGCCATTTTTGAGACACTTGACACTTTTGCCATTTGCCTTGCGTTAAATCTGTGCTTTCAACTCATTTCCCCCTATCATCCGACGACTGTTATTTATGATATTTCTACTTGTTTACTTTTGCAGGCAATGCAGAAAATTTATGCCAAGTGCCTTGGGATGCTCTGGAGCACACACTTCCGGCACAGGAGCACGGCTGACTTGACTGGAGACTCCAAAAACTCGACTCAACTCGACTTTACTTGACTTGAGTTGAAATGAGTCGACTCGACTAGTGGCAAACTTGAGGAGGCGCCTCCTGATGTCTCAGGTAATTATGCATATTTAAGCAGTTTTGTCTACAACAGTTTTCGAGCCTAAAAGCGTCCTTTCAACTGAATTATTTATGCAAACTGAGAGGCCTCCAGCCCCAGAGAGAGAGAGAGAGTTTTGGGGTCTGATGTAGTGTCCTGACATTTTGCAAACATTACCTCAAGTTGTTGTCAAGTGGATATTCATTTTGGCCTCTACTTTCTGCCCTAATGTGTTTAAAGTCCACATGCATACGTATTACGTACATCTTGGCATATTAATAGAGGTCTGCGTCTATAATTGGCCGCCTAAAAGCAGACAACGATATATGGTTGCTGCTCAGAATTAATGTTACACTATTAATGCTAATGTGCCATCGGTTTGTACATTTGTCAATGCCATTACGGTTGATTATATAGCATATACCCTGTAAAAACATTGAAGGAACCCAATAAGGTGTTTGCCATCAGATAGAATTTAGATGCTTATGCATATCTATCTTCTTTGCGGAAATAGATAGATAGATGGACAGACAGAGAGATAGATAGTTAGATGGAAGATTGAATTTTTGATGACTAAAAACATATTTTATTTAAATAAGGTGTCATTCAAATTTTGAATCAATCAATTTCAAAGTTACCAACTGCTTCCACTTTTTAGAGGCCATCTTTTAGTCATGTAATCTCAATTGAAGCACACTTGCTTGATCTTCTTCAATGTGATTGCGTTTCATTTCCCCTTAGAAGACACACACACCACACTCACTCACAGACACACACACATACACACAAACTTGAATACACAGCTTTGCTTTCAGCTTAATTGTTTTGCAACTAAACATCAGAGCCAAATGCCTTTCATCATTTTGACTTGGCCATTGCCCAATCTGTTTTTCTCTCTCTCTCTCTCTCCCACTTCTTTCTCTCTCTCTCTCTCCTTCGCTCATTGTTGTCGGCTCTAGCCAAAGTCGTGTCTAAGTAGCTTTTGTGTAAATGAAAAGCGGAAAATGAACGGAAAAACGAACGAACTGTAGCACACTTTGAGGCTGTTAAACGAAATCAAAGGCCGCATTTAGTTAAAGAGAGTGGAAGGTAGAGAGTGTGAGGAAGAGAGTGGGAGAGAGGGGGACGGGGATGAGGAGGCGTGATTGCCACAGGACTCGTTTCGTTCGTCCTTTTGCCTTGGCAGCTAATTAAAATGTATTTAAATGCGTTTGTCGCCTCGTCGCCTCGCCAGCTGAAAATCGAGTTTGTAATTTATGCGGCTTTAATAGAATTTTGAGGCAAACACACACACAAAACGACACGGAAAAACGCTCACAAAGGCAAACAACAAATTGGTTTACTTAGGACAACAAAGACTGGAATTGAAAACAAACCGAAAAAATCCTGAAAAGAACAAAATAAAAATAAAAATAAAAAGCAGACAAAGCCATGTCGGAAATTAGCATAGTTTTAGACACAACTAACATTTTGTAGCATACTTTTTTGGGCCGAGCCACGAAACTTTTTTGATGTTTTTGCCAATTTCCCGTATCCCGAAATTCCAAATAAAAGTTGTGGCACACGTTTAAAGCAGCCGCTTAATTTATTGATTTAGGTCAGTTGGAGGATTGGGAGTTTGGGCCTAAAGTTTCGGGTAGAGATAGTGGGCGTGGCCCACAACCATGTCGAAGTCGTGTAAATTTATATGTTTGGCCTAAATGGCAATCAAAGGCTTAACAATGCCAAACGCAAATCCCCACAAAATGGTTCACTTAATTGAACTTTGAACTCGGCGAACTCGATGAAGCCAAAATGGTTTCGAATTCGAATTCGAATGCGATGCCAATTGGTTATCGTGGGCTCTTGAGTGCTTTTCCAGTGAAATTCAAATAGTTTTTCTTTTTATTTTTCTTTATGGCGACTAAATAAACGTTTTGGCCTGGCCCTAAGTAAATGGCCACTACTGCCTACCTAAAAAGCTGATCTGTCATTTGTTCTCATTCTTGTTTTCGGTTTTCTGTTTGTTGTGTTTCCTTTCTCTGTTGATAAATGCGCACAACCAAAAACAAACACATAAATCACAAGCATGTGGTAGGCGTTGGGCAAATCTATCTACACTGTGAGAAATAGTCATCTATTTAGTAACAAGATTTCGTTGGTGGAGGTTGCTATACAATGTTGTTTAAGCGCCTTGGAGTGAATTAAATTTCCCGTAATGTCAAAAAAAAAATAAAACAATAAAAAGATTTCTTTGATTATTAAAATATAATAATTGTTATTTCTTTGCAAGGTATTCTAGTAGTTCTCCTACGTTCAAAAATTGTAAATGTTTTCAAATTCAAACGTCAAGCTTAACTTTCTTAACTATGTTTTCTATTGATTCTACTTTCAATTTATTTATTTATTTATTTAATTTTAAAGTAAGAAATGTTTAAATTGTGTGTTTTTTCTCGTAGTGCAGACTTGTGTTGCTCAAGTTGCTTGGCAGAGACAAACCAATAACCAATAGTCCAGTTAAGGTTAAAGTTGTGCTGACATGGTCCAAAAAAACAAAATCCACCTGCAGCTGCTGCCAACATTTTGTTGATAACAAATTGTGTTGTTTTTATTAAATTTCATGTTTAGCACGAAACGGAACACAGAACAGAACGCACTTGGCCTATCGATTTGGGCCCGGCCAAAAACAAAAACAAACAAAAGGCCACAAATTTTGCAAATTTCCCAAATCCAAAAACCCAAAATTCAAAGTGCATTCTGTCAGTCAGCAAACAATGCAGTCAAGCGTGTGTATGTGTGTATTTGTGTGTGTGTGTGAGAGTGTGTGTGTGCTAAAAGCCAAATGAAAATTGGCCAAGCTGAAGCTGAAGCTGTGGCTGTAACTGAGTTTTGGGGCGCTTACTGCCACATGCCACATGCCACTTGCCACGCCCAGACGCCCAACCGCAACAGCCAAAATTTATGCCAATATTTGCATTCAATGCCCCAAAAATAAACCGTAAAATGCTTGTTGGCACAGCCTGGAGAGAGTTGGCACAGCAAACAGCATGGAATTGGACGGGGAAAGGGATTGGAGACTGGAGACTGGATAAGGGGCATGCCACATACTTGGGCTAAGGTATGAGAGAGAGAGAAAGGGGGAGGTGTGTGAGGCAAGCGGGGTAATGTGCAACCATGCAACGCAGGCAGGCTCAAAATTTCATATTTATGATGGCCTAGAGAGAGAGAGAGAGAGAGAGAGAGAGGAGAGAGAGGGGAGTGAGAGAAAGAGGGTGAGGCAGTGTGAATGTGTGCATTGACTGCAATAATTCAATTGCACACCTACGCAATTTACTGGCGCCACAACAACAATAACAATAACAGCAACAACATCATATCGGAATATTGAAATATCGTCTTTCTCTCTGGTCAGCAGTGGGAAAACGTTTAAAGCGCTTGAACGAACATGGCCAATACAGAAACACATACACACGAAAAGGTTAAAGCCAAAATTCATAGAGAAACAGAGAGAGAGAGAGAGAGAGAGAGAGAAAGAGAGACTGACTGAAACATGGTCAGCATTTAGCATATTTCCTAAGTTAGAAGCTAAAATCTTGTTCGCATACAAATTCGATACGATTCGATTCGATTGCGAGTTTCGGTTACGTTTCGGCACAACAGGCAGGAGTTGGGCATAATTGGATTTGTTTAGCTGTCAATATTATGTCAGAAGGCGACATACAAAGTTTGACACATGACTGCGATGAGAAAGACAGACAGACAGACAGACAGGCGAGGTAGACAGAGAGACAGGCAGACGAGGCAGATAGACAAAGCCGATAGCAATACACTCGAAAGATACAGATACAAATTGACAAAACAGACAGACAGACAGACAGTTGAGCAAACGGACAGTTAGTCAGGCTATATTTATGAATATTTTAGGCTTGACTATAATCATTTAAATACCCTGTATGCAATAAAACATATGAAAAGCTTATTAAGAACTTGTGAAAATGTTTTGTTGCAAAGACAAAGTTAGATTTTTATGATTCTAAAAGTTGAGATGAGAAGATTAATTTCGGAAGGAGAAGAGATTCGTTTTCTTCTTCCACATGTCTGACAAAAAATTGATTTAAAATTTAATAAACGATAAAATTCTCACGCCTTTAAAAATGTATAAATATAACTTTAGATTTGTCCTTAAATATGATAATTAGTTCATAGTTCATTAAAATTACTTTAATACAATCATACTCTGTCATATTCCAAAATTTCAAAAATATTACTTTAGATCTACCCTTTAAGAATAGCATTTTATTTATTAATTATGATAATAATAGTTCATTAAATATAACTTTAATACAGGGTATTTTTCATTTAAGAACTTTCTCTGCTAAATCAAGCCTTTGTTAAAGTTTCAGTTTGACTGACGTCAAGTCAAGTGAATGATTCAAAATGTTGACATTCGACAACGCGATGAATCAAATTGCCAGGAGACAGTGAGCAACAGAGAGGGGGATAGGGAGTCAGAGGACGAAAGAGGGACACAGACGAAGCGCAGCTGCATTTGACAGCGAATTGCCTTTTGCAATCATGACAAAAGGTGGCGAAAGCAAAGCGAAAGGTGGATAAAGGTGGATGAAGGATAAAGAACGAGTGAATTGGCAACACTCAAGTGGAGACTTCTGCAACGGCAACATATTTTCATTGTCCTTTTTGGCCAATTTTACAAGCTGATGCAAGCATTTTTCTGCTGCTGACCCAAAAGCAGCTCAAGTAGCCCTGATTGTTGTTGTTGTTGTTGCTGTTGATTTTTGTGTTGCCTTGGCAAACATCTCGTAATACTATTAGTCTTCATATCAATTACCAAGCACTGCCTCAAGTCTCTCCACAACCAACTTGAAGAGCAACCTCTGCAAACATTGCGCATACGTCACGTTGGCTGTGTAGATAGCATATATATTTGACTTACGGCTGAAGCCAAACACTTGAGCCGTAAACCAAAATTACAACAACTGCATATTGCCAAGAGCTGCTCATTAGCCACGCCCATAGCCCCATACCGCCCCTTATACACACACATACACACACACAGCACTACAACTACTGCTGTTGCAGCTTCTTCTGGCATGTGAATGATTTACAAACAGAGTTTTAATAAAGTATTTGCTAAGCTACAACAACAAATTCAAACACTCAATACTTAAATGTACGAACTCTGAGTTACTCTGTAAATTTCATATTTTTCAGTCATTTGATATTATAATCTTAGAAATTAATATAAACTTTGAATTTTAAATGGAAACTTGGGCTTTTGTAATAATAATTCAAGTAGCTTAAATGTTGGCAACGTAAATGAAAATAAATCGGATATACGTATATTTAATTCTATGGAATACTTAATGCTATCTCAATAAAAATGCTGCGTTATTGAAATAAATAATTTAATTTATAATTATTTATGATTATAAGTGAAAATTCTGCATACGCCTGCATTAAATTTCTATTGAGTCATTAAATTATTTATTGTTCAAATCTCTAATAAAATTAACAAAATCACATAAATAGAACTGATTAAGAACTAAATTATATATAAGTTGAAGCAACAGATATATGTATATAAATCTACATATTTTAGATGGTGGAATTGTTTCCGCTTCCAGGTTGTTCAGGTGCTTCAATTACGGCAACTTTATGAAGCCTTTTTTGGTGCTATTTATGAGTGTAGGGTATGTGCAATTGCAGACACTGAATGACAGAAAAAAAACATGAGCACAGAGATAAATAAAGTGAAGAAATGACAGTTGGTGGGAGATGAAGACAGAGAGAGAAATACGGAGAGAAGAGAGAAGTGAGAAGAGAGACCAAGAGTTGACTTTTGTAATCAGCAAGAGCTGCAACGTGGTGCACTGACGTTGATGGGTGAGCGTCAAATTTTCAACTCTGACAGCAAGCAGCAAGGAGGACAAAGAGGGGGTTAAAGAGGAAAATAAGGTGAAGGGAATAAGAAAAGAGGCATGGCTGAAGTTGCAGGCTGGAGGAAGTGGCTGAGTTGGCACTGGCATAATTTACATATGCCAAACAACAACAGCAACACTTTGTTGTTGTCAGTTACCGTGCAACACAAAACTGCAACAGCAACAACAACAATCATAATAAAACAAGGCACATACAACTGAGGTTTATTTATATGAGTGATTAGCCACTGACAGAGACTTGAAGCGGAGGGAGGATGCAGGTGGATTGGTGGCAAGGTGGCAACGTGGCAAGTGGCAGTTGCAGGAATCGTGCATCTCGTAGCTGCTGCTGCTGTCAGTTGTCTTTGTTTATTTATTAGTGCAAGGTGTTATCCCACGCGTGTGTGTGTGTGTAGATAGCCTGTCATGCTGTCTGTCTGTCCGTCTGTCTGTTTGTGGCTGGCAAATATAAATAGCTGTAGTAGCTGACACACACGTGTGCGACACTTGCCACACACACATTCTTATGCCACAACTCTTGAGCAACCGCCTTTAAATTCCTTTCTTTGCTTTCTGCTGCAACTTAAATGTGGCCACGCCCTCGCCTCCGCTACGCCCATTTTGGAGAACACACTAATGCTGCCTGTCAATATTTGAGTTTATTTGCTTGCATCAGCTTCTTTCAGTTGCCGCTTGAGATTTGCCTTGGCAATGTTGCCAGTTGCACGTTGCACGTTTCACGTTGCACACGTTGCAGTTGCTTTTGGTAATTGAGTTGGAAAAATTTTGTTGACGCCCAGCGACATGTAGCGACAATTGTAACACACCCTTGTCCGCCCCCTTGTCCTGTCCTGTCCCTATGTCTCTATGTCCTTTGCATTTGAATGCACATCGATGCTTTCTCTCTCTTCCTTTTTACTCTCCCTCTGCATATTATTACGTGAATTCCTTTTTTTTTTTTTGGTCTTTCGCGCTTTTGGGCATTCGCTCTGTTGCCACACACAGCAGCATCAATTTTTCTTGCTTCTTTCTTTCTTTTTGTTGCACTTTGCTGGCTGTGGAAACATGTGCGCAAACATTTAAATCAATTGTGTCCCGAACGATGCTCCCCGTAGAGAAGGGGGCAGTGGGGAGTGGGAAGGCGCCTCCTTTGCAATTGTTATGCAAAATACGAGCACGCGCGCAAATCAAGCAACAAATGTGCTTCAATTGACACAGCAACAATATCAGAGCAACTGCAACAGCAAAACAGAAGCTGACGACAATTTTGGAAACATTTTTTAGCTACTCAAACCAAATAAATGAAGCTTTAGTGAAAGAGAGAAAGAGTGAGAAGGGACACAGAGAGGGAAAAATTTATTACATATTTGACTTCAATAAAATATAGATACGATGTAAATAGTTAAATTACATTTAATTTAAGCACAGCAAAGGACCAATAACAAAAGGAAATTAATAGTTACATGCCTCCTAAATAATGGATAACATTTTCTAGGGAAAGTAGAAATACATTTCTTAAGAATTGATAATATCAAACAGTCAACAGATTTAAGATACATATGTATATAGGTATATCATTATATGTAAAAAAAAAATTTCAGCATTTGAAATGTAACTATTTTATTTTTGATCGTTTAACTTCAAGTTGTTTGCTACATTTAAATCGTTTTCTTAGCGGAATAATTACTTATGCTTTGTTTGGCGCACAAATTAAATCTGCATTACAATTCTGTTCAGTTGAGCGATTTAAACTACAAACAAATTTGATTAATTTCTACCATTTTCTTAAAAAATTTTCGATTATGTTAAGCCTCTAAACTGTGTTAAAACTTGCCCTATTTCCATGCCGATGTCAATTTAATCACAACTTAGGAAAATTATTTCAGTATAGTTTGTCACTGCTTAAACATGAAACTAAAGTAAAGTTTTAAATGGTGAAAAGATATCGAGAGGTAGACAAGTTTAAAGGTTCGATTCTGTTCTGGTAACTATCGGATTGCAATTCTAAGGACAGAAAATTAATAACAAAAATCTTAAATCTGATCTAAAGATAGTTCAATGATTTTCTATCCCTTTTTTTTTGGTATTGATTTTGTTATTTAAATTGCTGCTTGAGAAAATGCTCGCTGGGCAGTTGAAAGTTGAACCAGCTGAAGAGCTGTTCGCAATTTCAATTTGTGGCGATTTAAATGAGAATTTTAAGCCGTTGTCGTCGCAATTTTCCTTGGCATTTGCCGTGGAAAACTTGCATTAAAATGTAGTTTGCCTTGTGTCTTGTGCTCAATTTCAAAAGAGCGCATCGGGGTGAAAGGTGAGGGGGGATTTGATGTCCTCATTGTGAATGGTAGCTATACACTCTCCCCTTCACTCTCACTATGCAGTTGCTGCTGTCCCTTTCTATTTGTTGTTGCAAGGTGCAGAGTTTCTCACAGCGCGAAGGTTGCAGTTGCAGTTGCAAGTTGCATGGCATGACAAGGCTCTGAATACAGTTTTACGACTAGTTTCCATAGGCTGCAACGATGGAATGGTTGTGTTGTGGTGCGGTGGTGTTGTGGTGCAAGAGCCTCAGGCAAAATAACTTTTCAACTAAGCCAAGCCAGGGCAAAGAAAAAGAAATGGAAAGGATAGAAAAGAAAAGTCGACGGCCCTTGGAAGCCAATAAGGTGGAAGAAATGTTTGTACATTTGCCACAGTTTGTGGCAAGGTAATATATATTATGCAAATGCCGAACGAATGCCGAGTGTCAGGCCTATAATATTAGTTGTGGCCCCTTTTAGCCCGCTCAAGTTTGCCAGCTATTTAAATTAGTACAGTATAGTACAAATATTATAAAAAAAATTTGCTTGATTTGACTCTTCCGTTAAAGAACGTATCATATTTTCTAAAATATTTTTACACTGATAAAAAAATATACAAATATTATTAGTGGCTTAAAATCTTCGCTTTGTTTCCTTTTTAAATTTGAAATAAATTTCATAATCAACTTTAAATAGAATTTACTTAAAAACCGGTTTTTTTTATCAGTCCACTACTCTTGCTGCTGCTTCTTCTGCTTCTATTTTCATGCTCTTCAAATTTAAATAAGATTTTGTTTAGCAGCTGCTATTAAATTTAATTAGTTCTACTAAAGTGCGGCCTAAATTAATTGCGACTTTCAAAACTTTTCAGTTGGAGTGTCAGTTTAATTTGCTTTTTATGGCAAGTGTCACATATTACCAAGAATTTCTCCGGCTAAAAGCAACATTTAACAAGCTGTTTACGGACCAAGTCAAGGCTGTAGACGGCTAAAAGGGCAGCGGCAATCGCAGGCAGGAAGCTTGTGGCAGACACGTCTACAGATGATTTGCCGCTAATTGGAGCTGATAAGCGTTTTAGCCAGCTTTTAATTGGCCTAAACTTACTGTGTTAACTCTCATTAGAGATGCGCGTCAGGTGTTAAAGATTTGCACAGTAGTCGGCTGCATGTTGCAAGTGGCAAGTTGAAGTTGCACTCTGGACTAATAAAATAACAAAATTAAATACATACTTTTTGGCGACTTGCAAAACCGCACGAGACATTGCAATAAAACTAAACGACTCTTTCAACTAGCTACTTGCAACTTGCCACATGCTATGTACTTATACTTGCAACATGCGCAAACAATTGAGTAACTCACTGAAGAGGAAGAGAATCAAAATGCACTGATAGAAAGCAATTGAAAAGGCAGTCAACGATAGCAGACAGAGATAGAGACAGAGAGAGAGATGGAGTGAGAGTGAGTGGACAACAAAAAAGAAGCAACAACAACAATTTTGGGCAAAACTTTATCCTGCAACGCGACATGTTGCAGTGTGTGTCTTCGCTTGTTCTTTATTGAATGTTTATTTGCATGCAATGAGCTTGCAACTCACCCCACCCCCTCTCTTTTTGAGTGTGTGTATGTGCGTGTGTGTGTGAGTGGCAAGCAAACTTTAGCTGCACTTTTAAATAGGTCGTCAACAAGGGGTTAACAGCGTTCTTAATAATAATAATAGTAATAAAAAAATAGTAAAAAAATCAAGTCAAACTCGAAAAACTGCGTAGCAAAGTTAAAATGAAACTTTTTGCTTGCCACAGAAAAAGTTTTGCAACAACTTGGCTGGAAGCTCACGTGGAGCGCAGCCGCCTAAAGCTACTTAAAGCACAAAGCACAGGAAGCAATTCGACAAAATGGCTGCCAGGACTCTATTAAAGCGCGGATTAAACTCAATCGCCGTGCGGCAATTTAAGCTAATCGATAAGCCTCGACTTAATGCCACGTGCGAGTGTGTGTGTGTGTGAGTGTGTTCTGTCAGTGTTGCCTCCAAATAATATGCATGCCACAAACTCAATTGCTGTTACTTGACTTTCGTTTGCTATTTGTGTTTCGTGCTCGTCTGCAAATCATGGCCAAAATACCGACGATAACTTTATACGCCTCATCAAATCTGTTGGCGCTTTGCTTTCGACGTTTATCTAACTTGCATTATACTCCCGGATGGATGTTTAATTATATTGAGACGTACAGCTTTAAGTTTAGCATTGTTTGTTTAAAGATATACTGTTAAACCTTCTCTAACTATTTTATCGATAACAGATAAATTAAATATTATTCTACCTCTATCCCTTTCTTCTTTTCAAGTTATTCATTATGTTAACTCTGTAGAAGATAAAGAAAGAAAGAGCTGTCTCTATTGCATCTAATTTAAATTATCTTTTTCAACATTTAATTTAATTTTATATTCTTTCGCCATCTCTCTCTGTCTATCTCTGCTTCTTTTGCTCTCTGGCCTAAGCTATCTCATCCCATTTTTCTAGATTTGTTTTCACAATTCATCTTGTGCTGTCAACATTATTTAAAGGATTTACTCAAAAAAAATTGGCAAGAGAAAAGTTGAATAAAATTTAAAGCAATCACAAAACTCTTATTGAAGTTGCGTGTATCTAAATTGTCTTGCTGACGACTGCTCTGGATTACACATACGCCGCGTAGGACAGCAATAAAAAATGAGTCAGAAAGCAGGTACAAAAACATGCAGAGAAACAGGGAGAGAGAATGAGAGGCGCAAAAAGTGTCAACAATAATTTTTAATTAAGATTTGTTCCATTTTCCATATTAGAGCAAAAGACAAGCAAACACACACACCAAACATACACACCAAACACACACATTTGAGGAGGAGTTAATTTGAATTTTATAACAGCGTCAAGTTTTGTTATTTAAGACTCTGTCTACACAGCGAAAGGCGTCGAGCAACACATGTTGCCCCAAGTGGGCGTGGCTCGTATGCAACTAAGTACATATGTAGCTGGTGTGAGTGTGAGTGTGTGTGTGTACTTTGTGCTGCTTTTTGCTGTATTTTCTTTTGGAGAAGCAGCAGCAGGACATGCCTCAATGCACACACAAGAAAGACTTGCCAGAGAGCAGAGAGGACAGAGAACAAACTGTGAGACTGACTGACTGACAAACTGCCAGAGTGTCAGACAGAAAGATAGACAGTCAGAGTCGAGACCGAAACTAGCGTGAACTTTGCATTATGCACGTTGCTAAAAAAAAATAAATAAAAAACAAACTTTTTCAATTTCTTCAACTGCATTTTAGGGGCAGAATCGTTGGCTAACCTGCCCCCTTGCCTCATCTCGGTTTGTGTTGCATGCTATGCTTGCTACAAGTTAATCTGCCCCATAGACTCAACTTGCTAGCTGTCTGCCACTTCCTAGAGAAACGGAGAGAGAGAGATGCCTTCAGCCTGGCACTTCATTTCCTTGCGCCAAAATAAAAAATACAGAGAGATTTTCCACAAGTTTTTCCCGTTTTCCGGCTGCAACATTTTCTAGACTCTGCAAAAGTTCTAATTTCGTTACATACTCAGCACAAATTACACATGTAATGCATATGTAAGACACCCCCTCCCACACCCACTCCCCCTCCTTTTCTCTTTTTTGTGTAACTCTGCAATTTATTACGAATTCACCAGCTCCCTTTCTCTTTCTCTGTCTATCTCTGCTGCTGCTGTCTCTATTACAAGCTCAAGTTTATCGGACTTGCCAATAAGGCCAAGTTTATGCTGCAATTAAGCAAAGCTGGCCCAAAGAAAATGCCTCGGCAAATGGGAAATGTGTAAAATTGAATATTTTTGTGGCACATGCCACATAAAACTGCCTGCCTGCCAGCTAAGTGCTGGAATGTTGCATAAACTGTCTGCCTTTCTGCCTGCACCGATTACTTATTAAATTATATGCTCAAAACTTTGCAATCTGTGTGCCGGCAAATGCCGTTGCATACTTTCAGGCGGCGCAATTATTTCATTATGTGTAAAGCGAGCTAAAATAAACGCCTACCCCTTCACATATTTATCCACCAGCTATAATACAAAACGAAGCTCTGTTTGAAAACTTTGCACAACATTCTTCTTGACTTTCTTCTTTTCACTTCTCTCTCTCTCTCTCTCTCCCTCTCTCTCTGTCTCTGCGCTCGTTGACGCTTCATTGTTATTAACATAATTGCATAAAGTTGCAGGGCCGCGTTGAGTGCTGCAAAGTGTGGCAAAGACATTTTTTGAGACAACGACAGCGCTAAGCGCTTAATGTCATTTATTTGCTTTTACTTCTGCCCCTGTCTCTGCCTCGTTTTATGTCTCTGTCTTTGCCTTATTCGCTATTTCCGCCTTTGCCTTTTGTTGCTGACGTTGCATACTTTAAGGCGGCATCGGTTTTAATTATTGTTGCGTCTTCGATGCTGCCTCCCTTTTTTTAAGCTTCATTAATTTGATATGCAACATCTCTAGACTCTTTCCTTTTTCCATTTCCCATTTCCCTGCAATCTACAATCTCATTCTCCTTAGGTCAACGTTGCGTATACGCATCATTAAATGCGTCGCACGCAAAATTAAAGTGCCATATAATTTGCCCCCAGCCCACTCAGGACACGCCCACAAAACACATATACAAGAACAGCAACTTTGCAAAGAAGTCAAAAAGAAAAAAGAAACGCAGATTGAAATTTGTGAGTGATGAGCTGACAGTTACTCTCTGAACATTTGAGAAGTCTTGACAAATTAAATTAAATAAAATTTAATTTATATATCATACTTTTTCTATATTTTACTGTCTTATCTATTTAATAGGGATAAAATCAATTGAAAAATAATTGAGATGATGAAATAAAATTTAACAAGTTTCGAAATAAAAATAATTAAAATGCACAGGTTCATTTTATTTTATAATTTGTATTTTAATACATAAAACGTTTTTTCTAACTGAGTTCACATTTCTTTAAGTCTGACAGGCCCTAACAGCTCATGTGCTGTTTATAGGGTATGTAAATGTGTATTTTGTGCGCTTTTTTCTTGGCTGTTTTTCTTTTTCGCTTTGACCTGAGGCGCTTTTTTGTGCCGTTCCAAGCGATTTGCCAGTCGGATGTAAGTGATTATAAATAAGAGATTTTGTGCCTTTGTGCCACACACACACACACACACACACACACACCCTCACACCCACACATACACATACAGAGGCGAAATGCTAATGCGTGTTGACTTCATCAAATTTCAATGCTTGGCCGCATGCTTATTCACTTGATTGAGGGTGCAAGGGCGTTGCTAGAAAAGGGGGTTGAGGGGGGTATAAAGAGGACAGAGGGCAGGATGGGAGAGGGGAAAGAGGGAAGGCGTTGCTTTAGCAACATCATTGATTGCGTCAAATGGGCCGCTAAATGTTGACTTTGCTTTTGAAGTTGAACAAAGACAGGCTGCATTGTTTATTTTCCCGCTCCCCGTTGCTCCCTCTTCACCCATCCCTTCGGGTCTCCTCCAGCCCCTGAACATGACAAAGCGCAACGGAAGCGGAAATGTCCGCAACGTAGAACCAAAGGCGCTTGATTTATTATCGGTCTTATCGATGGGGCGTGACCAGAGGCAGCTGCATTCACGACGCACTCACTTTGGTATTCAAACGATATTCACACAGTATTCACTCACCATGTGATTAAAACGTCGCTTGAGACTTGCTTCTGCTGCGGCACGAATATCAAACACTGCCTCCATCCCATCCGGGGCAGTTGGTCAGCAATGCGTGACATGACGCAGCTTGAAATGCGCCCAAAATTATGCTACATTTATTTGCAAATCAGAGAAGAAGGAGGCAGAAAGAAGATATTGAGAGTAAGTTGGCCAAGAGAATTTTATGTATAAACATGTTCAACATTTAAGATTAAAGTAAAAACTGATAAATCGACAACAAAATGAAATTATACAACAAAAATGAAAAAGATTCAAAAAAATGGCAAAAAACGTTGTCAACTGTGCCGCATGTGGCAATATTTCAGCGGCAAATCAATCATAGGTATCAATCACAGCCACTGTTTGATTTGTGACGGGATGATGGCGAGGGGGCGTGGCCAAATAGGGGGGCGGATTACAGCGTGATAGACACATGGTATTAAAATTATTGACAGGCAACAATTTATTATCAATTTCAATGGGAAACAAGATGAAATGAAAGCAAAGCAAACACACAAAGGCAACAACACTAAAATCAATTGCCGATGAGGCGAGAGGAAAGAGGGAAGAAGAGAAAGAGAGTGTAAGAGGGAGAGAGAGATGCAGAGAGAACTAAAAGCGATTGATGAATTTGGAAAACAATTAGAATTGCAAATGAGCTGCAGTAGGGCAAAGGGTGGAGAACTGAGGAGGAAATAGAGGGAGGTGGGGGGATGGGGAAGGGAGAGGTAAGCAGCAGGTAGAAGAGGAGTATTTAGAGGCAGCAGGTGGGCCATTGAGTCCAAAAAGGGGTTTCAATTGCAGCCAGAAAATTGATTGCATGTTTTATGAGTTTAAAACTTAAACATGTGTGTGCGTTAAAGTGTGTGTTTGAGTCTGTGTGTGTATGTGTGTGTTTGTGTGCGACACAATTTACATTTGTTGTTTGTGTCTGTGTCGCTTTTTGTGTTGTTGTTTGCCTTTGCTGATTTGTTTAGCTATTGCTCACTGCGATTTGGCCTAAATGCTGCACTCGTTTGGCCAATGCAAGCACATTGTGGCTTTAAGTAGCGCATACGCCATGTTGTCCCGGCTGCTGCTGTCGCTGCTGCTGTTGCAGCTCATAAATAACAAAAATCACATTAATTTAAAACTCATTTCGCGAATAAACACAGACAGTGAGAGGGGTTAAAAGGGGTGGTGAAGGGTGGGTAAAAAGGGGAAGGGAATTCACGCATTTTGCAGTAACCGAAAATGCATTTTAAATTAAAATTAAAAGTTATAACGCGTCCCATTATCAGCAACGGGGACAAAGCCAGCAAACAGGACGAGAATGAGGACGAGAAGGACAGAAGGAGGACCAAGTCCTGCATGTCCTGCCAGACAGTCTCTTGTTGTTGCTGTTGCTCTTGCAATAAATAATAAATATTGTGTACGCATACAATTATAGCAGCTGCATACACACACACACACGCACTCTTTAACTCAGTTACAACACATACAATTTGGCCAGTTTTTCGGCTGTTGTTGTTGTCGTTGTTGTTGCCAGTTATGAGAAATTGGCCAGGTGCAAAAGTCTAAAAACAATTAAATGATTAATGACATTTGTAGCGCGTAATAATAAGCGAACGCTGTAATTTGATAATAAACTCAATTATGCATTTAATAGGCATTTGACAGCGAGACTTTATATTAAATATTCTACACTTACAGTTTAAGTATTTTAATAAAAAGTATATATCCAGAATACTAGAAACTGAATTCAAATATTATTTGAGAGAAATGTAGTCTGGAATCGGTTAAGGATATTAAACAGGCGACACTTGATTGATGATACTCTCATCTGATTCCAAATCATTTAACTACGAACATTTAATATTTTGGAGACAATTTAATAACATTTAAATTAAATTCAATTTCTAAATTTTAATTTATTCTTTTATAAATATATTTATATTTATATTTGTATATTTTTTGGTGTACAAATCTTTTTCATTTCCACATTAATTAAAGTGAAACTGGTGCTAAAGTGGAATTAAGAATTGGAATTGATAAGCACAGATTGTCAATTGGCAAATGTGAAGAGCGTTTTTCACTCAATTGCATTCGATAGACAAATCGAATAATTTTAAATCGAGTTGTTTTGTTTGTTGTTCTTTTTTTGTTTTAAATGAGCAGATTGCGACGAGTCATTGATAATGTCATCAATTGAATGGCCATGTGATTGATTTTTAATTAAAAACGCATATTTATTGAGTTTTAATTAAGTTGATTGACTTTGCGCTGGGCAACCACAATCGGGGGCAGAGGCATCGCAATCGTGGCAGCAACAAATATTTAACAAATTTCCGTTTATAAATGTAATAAATTCGTTTATTTTGTTTTTATATTTGCAGGCAGCTAAGGGGCCAAGGAGCACAATTGTTTGAGGCATGCCACCATGCAGCACCAATAATAATAATAATAATAATAATCAGCTGCGTCAGCCGCAACTTGCTTGCCCCCAGGGGAGGCATAAAGAGCGGCCACGTTCGTGCTTCTTGTTTACGGGGTAAGTTGTGGGTTGGGCATTGGGAATATGAAAGGAAGAAAGGAGAGGGCGGGAACTTTTCTGTCTGAAGTTGGTGTGATTTGCTTTGATTTGGCAAAGCAGGCACGCATCATTGACAAGCCGTGGGGCACACAGTTACACAGCTACAGATACAGATACATGCCGCATCGAGTCATTAATTTCAATTTTGGCCAGGACCTCAGCTTCTTCATACTGGGCATGATTGAAGGGTTCTTCTTTGAGTTTCAGTTGTTGTTGCGAGCAGAGACAAAAATTATTTATTTACAAGCGTTTTGGGTTTGCGTGCCACAGCCAGAGCAGCAGCTGCCCCAAGTTGCTGCCACATTCAGAATGTGTCCGTACTGTGCCGTAGCCTTGCAGTCATTTTGGCCAAATAAACAATAAATTAAATTGCCACATTTGATTGCAGCCAACGTCAAATTTTGTGGAGGCCAAGCAAAATATTTGATATGCCCCATGTGGCAGGCGTCAGTTGCCTAAATGACTAAATGTTTTGGGCTATACATTATGCAGAGTCCCCCCTTTTTGCAGCCATAACATAAATTTGGACACGCCCCAAGTGTCTCCGTTTGCTCAAGCCCTGTTTTTGTGGTAACGATCATTATTACGCATTTATTTTGAAATATCATCATCAAAAGAAATGCATTGGAAATTTGAATTTGAATTTGAGTGCGAATTCGATTGTGAATCGTATTCGAATACGTAGCAAGACTAAGGCCGCAGCCTGAAACAGAAGGACAGAGGACATGCCACTAAGATTTATGGGGCGAAAGGACATTTTTCATACTGCAAAATGCGAAATGCAAAGCGCAGAAAACGTTCATTGAAAACACATTTTCCATTTTCCAGCTGGCAGCAAAACCGAAGCCGAAGCAGCGACGAGGGCTTTGAATTGCGATTCAATTCAATAAAGCATTACGTAATATTGCCAAGTCACACAGACACCAATATATATATGTGCATGTGTATGTGTATGTGTGTGCACACACTTGTAATGCAAGGCTGGCCATGTGAGTGCAATAATTTACAACATTTTAATCGAATTAGATGCAGCCAGAGACAGCTCGATAGAGATAGAGACAGAGACAGAGACACAGAGAGAGAGAGGGGACACAGGCAGCTTGAGTGAGCGGCCAAAAAGCAAAATGCATTTTAAGTGTTGCAAAACGACGGGGGATTGTGGCAAGCAGAGGCGGAGACAGAGACGGAGACAGTTAGAGGGCAACTCGGCAGCTGAAAGGCAGTTGGAAGGCAGTTGGCGCAAGTGCCAGCGGCTAAAGCCATAAGACAAAAAGAAATTATACAAACACACACACAAACACTTACGTTTACACACCAGTACACACACATACATAAACTGCGCAAAAAACGAAGCAGCAAAGCGTTAGAATTTTATTTTGAACATGTGCCAACAAATGTTTGTTGTAATTATTCCTGTTGTTGTTGCAGCTTATTTTTGTTGTTTCTGTTGTTGTTGCCGTTGTTGTTGGTGTAACTTTTGGCTTGGAAACTTGTTTCTTGCTACCAAAATTTAAGAAAAACTATTTTAACAAAGCAAACGTTGAACGTTTTAAAGTTCTTAAAATTCCCACTAAAGGTTAATCAAACCTTGGAGCTGCTGTATACTCAGCATTAAAGCTCATTTAGTTTGTTATTGAATTATATGTACCTAATACAATCAAATTAAAAATTATCTAACAATATAAACAGGCAAATTATATTTTATTTGTAGCCTTAAATTAAAAAAAATCAATATGAAAATATTAAAGCAGTACTTTAAAATATTAATTATATAATACAGTACTTAAATTAAAGAAGAAGTTTATAATTAAAATCAATACAATACATCAATCAAATAATCAAGTCCCTTCAAATATTTCGCGTATTTAGCACGGATGAAACCGTAACCGTTATTTAGTAATAACCGATTGAAATTGACAACCGTAACTGAAACCGTTACCGATCACAAAACTGCCATTATTCAAACTGAAATAACTGATAAGAAACCGATTGAAGTATGCATAGCGATAGATGCGATACAATCAAGCTTTAAATTGAATTATATTGTTAATATGTAATCATTGTTTTTCCAAAAGAATTTTGATTTCAATTCTCGTGAAATAGATACATACATTTTTGGAATTAAAGTGCTTTCTACTATATATCAACATATTTTAAACATTTTAAGCAACTCATAAAAACACCGATTTCCAAAAATACAGGCATATATAATGTCAAATAATTTTACTTGTATTTAAGAAAATTCAAATTAAAATTCCATTTTATATATGATTTGTACAAGGTTCCACAATAAATGTAAGCAGTGCAATTTATAGAAAATTTGCTGAGAGCTTTATACATGCAATTAAGCTCACTTCTGGCTTAAAGTTGTGGTCAATTAACAACTTTGAACTCAACTTGCCAGGCTAATTTGCATTTTAAATGTGCAGCACGAGTAAAACAAAGTTATTTGCAGATTTTCTCTGGCGATTCGCAAACTTGAAAAAGGAGCGAAAAGCCAAAGAAAAAATCCAAAAGTACGTGAAATGTCATAAATTCCAGGCAATAAATTTCTATTTGTTTCGTATTTTTAGTCAGTTTTTTATTTGCAACGCGTTGGGGGCACCGAGAGTTGCCAGTTGCCTGCAGTGCCACATTGCCACATTGTAGTTATGCTACTTTTGGTTGCATCCACTTCGCTGGCCACAAAATGAAGCGCATACTGAAAGAGAGCAAGAGACAGAGAGAGAGAGGGAGAGAGAGAGAGGGATAAAGGGAGATGTCAGTTTATGCAACAAGCCGAAATGGCAGCAACTGCCGCCCATTTATTATTATAATATTATTAAGTATACGCCAAGTAAGCCAGCATATTTCATTGTTGACATTTAGTAACATTTATTGGGCAGCTGCACGAAACTTTTTGTAATTTAACGATAGACAGAGAGAGAGAGAGAGAGAGAGAGAGTGGAAGATCGAAGGGGAGCTTTAGTTATTTATGCTGATTTGATTTCTTGCTAAGGAGCAAAAACATAATGAATGCGCTACACTTGGCAATTGACTTGTGATATTATGAATAATATACCCAGGTAATACCCATGGCTATAACAAAAAGTGGGCGTGGCAAAGCTGATTGGTTGCAATCAATTTGATGTCGAGAGAGAGAAGAGAAGAACGAAGCCAACTGAGGTCTGTCTCATTACATGTCAAGCGTGTGTCGCGGGCGCTTAGCGGATTTTGTGGCAGGTAGGCAGCCAGGTAGGCAGGCGAGGGGCAGGCAACTGCCAACGTGCCACTTATGTCAAACCAATCATTTGTAATGCGCCTCAAGTCGCGAACTGTGTGTGAATCTAACTCGTGCCGCATCGATTTTTTACAAGACAAAAGTTATTAGCAGCCAGCTCTGATATTTAGTGACAGCAGCGACGATTAGTCGCTCAGCTTGCCACAAAATGTGGCACGCAACGTGTCGTACTGAATTGCCCTGCATTTTAAGTTGAGTCTCAAGTCAGATTAATAACCGCCATACAAGCTGCTGTTGCCAGTTTCCAGTTCACTTTTCATCTCCAAGTGCTGCCCCCCAAAAAGTATGCTACAATAAATGAGGCAAATCCGACAGAGCGTTGCCTTTTGTGAATGTTGTTGCAAATGACATGCAAGCGCTGCATTATGAATGTTATTATAAAATCTTGCCACAAGTACACACACACACACACACTCACATATATATGTATATGCACACTATTTGTATGCATTTAAACGACTCTATTTACCACAAAATGGCTGGCCAGAAACAACAATAACAATAACAGCAGCTGCCACTGCAGCCGGGGCATGCAACAACATGCCAACAAACAATGTTGCACGATAATAATAATAATAATAATAATAATGATACCAGCAACAACAGAAAGAACAGCAACAAAAACGTCAATTTTAAAAAGCAAACGTTGTAAGGACTACAATAAAATCAGGCTGAGCAAAAATACAATTTTTAGTGGGCGTATTGTGTGTGTGTGTGCGAGTGTGTGTGTGTTGGTGTGTGTGTGTGTGCACTTTACAGCTATTTAAAATTTAAATAATAGCGAAAAGCCACACGAAATAATAATAAATCATATGTTATATATGCTCTCTCTCTCCCGCTCACACTGCCAAGTGTGCGTATGTGTGCTGTGTGTGATGTGTGTGTGTGTGAATTCGTAACGCTTGTGTGTTGATTTAATAGCCGCGGTCACAAGCATTATGGCATGTTCATGATTGCCAAGCGGGCTGCCCCTTTCCAACTTTCCTTTCAAAGCTACCAAAAAATACGTGACCAGCTCTATTCCTCTCTTTCCCTTTCTCCCTCCCTCTCTCTCTCACTCTCTGGCCCTTTGGCCATTATATGTTACGCTGTCGGCTTTTTGGTGTTTCCCTTCTTTTGTTGTATGTAAATTCGCTTTTAGCATTATTATTCGCATATGCGCAGTTTTTCATTATTTATTGTTGTATTTAAACAGATTACGTATACGCCACATGTGCGAGTGTAAACTTCGTATGTGCATGTGTTTATGTGTGCCACATACCTAACTGCCTTTTGGCCAAGATTACAACTGATGACGGTCACAAATTGAAAGTTGAACAGGTGGGAAAATGTTGCGCAACCTCAGGAAGGGAAAAGGGAGAAACTTTCTCTGAAAGAATGAAGACTGAAGGCAGCTGTAATGCCATTAAGCTTAATAGTTTACAAACTTCGATATTTGACAGTAATTGTGCAAGTAACTTGGCAGATAATATAATATATAAAATATTTAAAAGTATTTATGAGAAGCTTGAACGATTTTCAATTCTGACTTTCTCTTTAACTTCCTTATAGTCAGATGTCCACTTGAATAATTTGCAGTTCATTTTAGGATCCTTGTATGCAATAAAAGTATGCACTTGAATTTTTCTAATGAATTTTCATTTCATTTAGAATTTATGTAAGCCGCAACAATGGCAAATATGGCCATATGAAAAGCTGAACAAAAGCAGCTGAAAAATGTTAAACGTAACTAAAAAAAAAATGAATGCGAGCTGAAGAAATGTTGCATGCAACGCAGACATTTTGTAGCTTCAACGTTCTGCACTCGTGCATAAATACAATGGCCAAAAAAAAAGGAGAAGGACTCGCCAAAGAAACGTAAAAGAAACGTGAATAAAGTAGAATAAAATGCAATGCAAAACTGAAATTGGCAACAACAACAAGAAAAGCAAAATGAAAATAAATAAATAAAATAAAGTACAACAGAAGAAGCGACAGGGCGCAACGTGGGAAAGGGTAAAAGATGCAAAAGAGGGTGGGGGGTATAGTCAGTCAGCCACTTTGGCGTATACGTAATATATATTTTTGGGCATACGCCGAGAGTTAGGGAGACAGAGGGGGCTACGTGCCAAACGAGCGACCCGAGCTAAAAAGATGTAGGTAAACGGTATTAATGGCAAGCACACACACACACACACAGGGACAGCCCTAGGACAACCCTAGAGGCAGCTGGCAGTTGGCAAGCGTAACAGAAATAGCTGCAATGCGACTTTTTCGCCATATATATATTATATATTTTTTTCTTGTTTTTTTGGCTACTTTTATTTTGGCTCTTTCTGTCGTTACATGCACGTGCAACGTATGTACGTTCGAGTGTATGAGTGTACTCACTCTTTGTAGTTGTCGTAGTCAAATATTGCAGCAGAAATCGAAATCGAAGCAAGAGGCAATCGAAACTTTTGATTGTTGGCCTGTTGCATACATAAATTTAGCTCTCTCTTTGAACTTATGAGCCCAGTTAGCAGCTGTCTAACACTACACTACGACTAATCCATTCTTTTGCTTGCTTTCTTCTTCCTTCTTCCGCCTTTCTCCCTCTCCCATCTGTTAGCTTTTGTGGCAAGTAGCGTTGGCAATTGCCCGGAGGCATGAAGCGGCTCTTGAGCGTCATCAACACATCGTGTACGTGACTTTGCTAACAAAAATTAACAATTTCATTAGTGGGCAACCGGTTTGCAGCCCGAAAAGGATCAGCAAAGGATACAACATGCTTGACGTAGTGTCAGCGAACAAACAACAAAAACTGGCAAAGAGCTATACAAAAAAAAACAACAACTAATAATAGAAAGAAAGCAAGAAAAAATATAGAAAAAATTGCTGCCACTTATCAAACAGACGCCACACACACACACACACTTCCTCTTCCTGTCTGTGTATGTGTGTGTCAAAACTAACGAACCGCGTCGACAGGCGACGCCACGCCCCTTGAGCCCAAGTGACGTCGACGCCCACGCTGCAGTCATTTACAATACATCTGCACATAAAAAGGCGCTGCGTGCTGTACGTGCATCAAGTGTGCTTCAAATGCACTTCATTGCCTCCGACACTCACACACACACACATGTATAAAGTGCTTAGATTGTGCATGTGAGTGTGTGTGTGTATGTGTGCTCTACAAAGTAAATGAAATCGCAGAAGAGGCAAAGAAAAAAAGTGTGGAAAAAAACTAAAAAAGCAGACATCAAAAAGCGCCAGCTCAGACGCCGTTGAATCAGACAGAGAATAGGGAACGGACGGAGAGTGAGAAATAGGGAGAGAGAGACACAGGAAGAAAGTAGAGGAAAGATAGGTAGAGAGAGCTGCATGCTGACAAACAATTGGCCAAAAAGTAGTTTAGCTCAAATCAGAGAGTCAAATCTTGGCTTAGCCCATATGCCCATATGTGGAATGTGGAAGCCATGCTTGAAATCCACTTGGCATTCACTTGACAACCACTTGGCAGCCTAATTCATATGCCCACACACACACACATACATATTCACATGCATGATATATATAAACAATATTTCGATTTACTTATTTGGCTTACAAGTCATTTCATGCCTTGGCTTATCCACAGCTCACAGCTCGAAACGTGTCTCAAAAAATAACGCAATGCAGTCAACTTGTTCCATTCTCCCTCTCGCTCTCTCTCCTTCTCTCTCTCCCTCTCTGCCTCCCTCTAAGCGGCAGCATGTATGCTGAGCATTCAACGAAATCTGTCAAACAGCAAATAAGAAATACGAAATACAAATACAAATACAAAGTACAAAGCACAAGTAAATAATAAAATCAACTTGGGCAAATTTCGTTGGGTTTCGTGTCCTCGTAATGTGCTTGAAATTGATTTTCATTTTCATTTTCTTTTTGTTTTTTTTTTGTTGTTGTTTTCTTCAGCTGTTGCAAGAACAAAGCGCAGACATGGAAGGAGGCAACAACCGTTGGAGTCTGGAGGCTGCGACATATCCTTGGGGTAAATATTTGCTCAAAAACAAAATAAAATGGGTAAGTTAACTCAGCAGGTGTCGAAATCTTGTTTGAACGAACGCTGCAACTGCTTGAGAATTTTAAACGAGTTTTTAGAAAATTATTTTTTATGAAATAATAATGAAATATCAAAAGACTTGTTAAGACGGTTATTGGCCGAAAAATACTATAATATGGAATATAAATAAAGTTGAAAATATAAAGTAGAATAAAATAGATAAAATTTTTTATTAAAAAAATAACAATAATTTTATGAATTAGAACAGTAGAAAATAAAAAAGCATAGAACAAATTTTAGAATAAATTAAAAAAATAAAAATAATAATGTAAATTAGAAAAGCAATTATATTTTAAAAATACCAATGATTACAACAGTTTTTTTTTTGGTCAACTTTTCACAGAACTCATTTAATAATTCAACTGTCCAGAAAACAAGCGATTGATTCGTCGAATTCATGGATGGCTTAAGTGGCAAAAAGAAAGCAAAAAATATAAGCAGAATCAAAAAATACCGCTAGATCAATAAAAGTTTCAATGGCTTAATACCAAATCGAATGCGAATGCGAGTCCGGAAAGAGTCCTTCGACGCCTGTTCTGTTTGGTCCTATCCTGTCAATGCCATTGGCGACAGTCGCTAAGTCCTCGCTAAGCTCTTCAAAATATGCCGATATCTTTTTTTTCGCGTCCTCCCTCTCCCTCTTCTTCGCGTTTGTTGGTATTTTTCTGGTCTATTTTTTTTGGGTTTGGAATTTGTCTATAGTCTCGTTGCAGGCATTTTTATTGACTTACTTTTCGAGTGGCATTCGGCAAAAGTTTCTGCAACTGTTTCACAAACTTTGCCATCTTTTATTATTATGGTATTGTGTGCGAGAGTACGAGTGTGCACTGTACAGGCTGCACTCAGCCGAGAATAGACTTTTTTAACTAGAATAAAATATATATTATAGTATACATTCTCGTATTTCACGATTACAAATGAGATTTATTTGCCATTTCCGGCAGCATTAGCGGAAGTGCAGTGCTAACTCGAGTGTGCGGCCATAAAAATGCCAAAAATTGTGTCTTCTTACTCTCCCCCCTTTCCTTTCTTCACTCTCTTCACTGCCAAAAGCTTTTGCTGCATTTTTGTCGCATTAACCAACACTTTTCTTTTGCTCCTTTCGTTTAGCAGGACGAGAAGATGTCAACGCAAATGGGACCACGCCTAATGTACTTTTGATAGGTGCCAGTTCACGGATGCTGATACTGTATCTGAGGGCAGAAGGATGAGCAGCATGTCCAGCACAGCAGCGATTGATAAATTATCATGTGGACAACAAAATGGTTGAATTCCGGTGGCAGAAGAAGAGATAGATACCCCTACTCCGAATCCAACACCGCTAACGACCCCCAACCAGCATCAGGTGCAGCAAATGATGCTGCATAAAAACTAAACGCCGCAAGGTTTTGGGGTCAATTTTTAATCAATTGTTTATGGTCATCATGGTACGGTGCGACCGGATGATGGTTCACAACGACCGTGCTATTTTTTACTGGTCGGTGGGACTTTCGTCCGTTTGTAACGCCATTTGTCAACGATTTATCATTGAATCAGCGCCGCTGATATTATTATTTATGATCCCAAATGGGACGACGACGAGTTGAACCATTTATCGCTCCATCTGTCGCTGGTAGTGCCTATCGATAACCATGTCATTAATTAAGTATTAATTGAAAACCTATTTTAATACATTTTCAATAAACAAATTCACAACTGCATCTCTGTATCTTTTTTTCTTTGGCTGCTGATCGGGAAATAAAGAGAATATATAAAGAAAAAAAATAGCGTATCTAAGAGGATATTACTAGAACTATCAAGTTTATTTTAGAAGTTTTAATCAAATAATGACAATAGGATTTTACTCAGTCAATTAAATTAGCTAATGGTCCGGATTTCCGAGCGGAGCAACAATTTAGACAAAATCAAGTAAATTTGTAATTCTCTGTTTCAATGTTTAGTCTAGTCTAACTAGAAGATATTTTCAGTGTAATGTATAAGAATTAATGTCAAATTCAAAAATATCTATCAGCCAAAATTTATTTGATTTTCAAAACTTATTAAGTATTTTGAAAATTCTAAGAATTCCGTGGAGTCTTTAATATCTATTAAGAGGCAGATCATTTAATTGCACAAGTTTTTTGCACTTTTGCAATTTTATTCTTTGGAAGGTAAGCTAACTTTTATAAAAGTACATTTGTTTGTTCATTGTGGCGAGAAATTGGCAATTTTTTTTGTTATTGTATTTTGTTTTGTTTTGGCGTAGTATAAATAACTTGTACTTCGGTGTTTTCCAAATCAAGATAGATACTGTCTATGCATCGATGTTTGCGCAATGCTTTCAAATATATAAGTGTTTAATAGTGATGTAAAAATACATCAAAAAATCTACAACTTATTCATAAAAGTTAATTTGCTGAATTAGTTTCATTTATATATGACAGGAGTTGATTAAATGTATAAACTAGAGATTTGAATATTGAATTTTCTAAAAAGGATCCCCTTAAAAATCGAATACGAAAGTTTTGAATCTTTTGAATCATATTTAAATATTTGTTATTGCATTTTCAAAAGTCCTAAATCAGTCAGTCTAAAATTCAAAATAAAATCAGTGGAATTCGTTTTTTTTTTTGCTCTTTTATGTTTATTGTTTTATTTAATAATTGCACATTTGGAAACAATTGATAATATCTTTTCAAATAATAAGTAGCATAACAAGTAAAAACAGATCTTTAAATAGGCGATTTTTTTCATTTTTCTTGGCTTCACATGACGAGTACGTAAAATAACAAAAAGTTTGATGGCTTAGCCCAAACAAAACATGGAATAATAAAAATCGTATCGTAAATCGATAATATAACGCGTACATATATTCTATTAATTTTATTACAATTATAATTGTTATTGACTAATTTGGCAATGCATTGAGGGTAAAAGAGAATAGGGTAGAGGGGAGGGGGAGGGACTAACTAATGTTTGTCCCGGCATTGACACAAAATTTATATATTCTGTTTTGATTTTTTATATAACATTTAAGTAACTTCGAGTAAAAATAGATAATTATATAAATAATTTGACTATTGACTAGGGATAAATTTGTAGTTTCTTCTCTTTGCTAATTTGCTAACATGTATATTTGGAATAATAAGTATGTGTGTATGTGTTTCGCTGTGTGTGAGAGTGTCTCATGTGTATGTGTATGCGTGTATGCAGTTAATTAATAAATTAATTTAAAATTTGCAATGGATAATCATAAAAATGAAAATTGCACTGGGCGTCTACTTAGCATTAAAGCGTTTAAAGTGCTTTCAGACGAGGATTTTTTCACCGACACTTTTTCACCGACGGTGAATTTACCCATTTACACAATTCGCATCGGTGTTCATACCAAAATACCATCGGTTTTTGTTTTCACGGTAGCTGGTCACACCCAACACACTTTTAGCTCGCGCACACTTTTTTTTTGTCAAAAAGCACAAAAAAATACCAAAAAAAGTGCGATGTTAACGTATTGATGTTTCACCGACGCAAAAAACCGGTGGAATAGAACGTGTTCTATTTCCATCGGTGAGCGTCGGTCTTTCACCGACACTTTAAAATTTTGTGTGTTTACACGACACCAACAGTTTTTTGACAAAAAGTGTCGGTGAAAAAATCCTCGTCTGAAAGCACTTTTAATATACCGTTGGCCTGCTCGGGCATTGGAGTCCTGTTGTTAGAGGGAGAGCGAGAGATTCCTTAGCTAAATTCGCCATTCCAATTCGCCGCGCAGTTAATAAAAGAAAAGGTGCGCGACCCGGCTAAGCAGGCCAGGGTATAAACTTATCTACAGCTGGTTCTAAACTAAACTACAAACAAGTTTCTTCGATTGGCAAGACTTTCGTTAAAATTAACAGTTTCTCATTTTTTTTCTCGTTTCGATATTTGTCTTAATGTCGCTGTTCATGCGTATAGAGCTAGAGAGAGAGAGCGTGAAAGTGAGAGAGTATCTATGATATATAAAGCTCCACACAATTATTGCTCACAATGGGCGTGGCATTGGCAGCGACAGTTTGGCTGCCAGTTTTCAGCGCTGGCGTTGCGCTTGCCGTATGGTTTGTGTCCAGGCTAAGCAGTGCTTGTGACGACGACTGCAAAGCGGGTGCCATTACCGACTGAGCAGGCGCAGCTGCCACAGCTGTCGGCGTAGACGCCGACTGCGACGCCGGCGCATTGGCTTGTATTGCTGCTGTGACCGTTAGCTTGTTGTTGTTATTGTTGTTGTTGTTATTGTTGTTGATGTTGTTAATGTTGTTGTTGTTGTTGTTGTTGGTCAGCTTCGCTGGAACGAAGGGCACAGCGTTCTTACTGGGCGTCAGTATCAAGCCGGCGTTGGGTGGCGACAGCGGCGAGGGGGGAAAGAAGTCCAGGGGATACTACGAAAAAGAAATATAGTCATGGTTAAAGTACAACCTCATATTACTCATACCTGTTAAATAAAGATTAGTAATCATAATCATTAGTAATTAGGTTATTTTTGTTTAAAAGTCGAACTTATGATTAAATTACGATTATTTTCGGTTTTGCCCAATTATTTAATGATTACGATTACAAAAAATCAAAAATAATCTAAAATTATTACAATTATTCAAAAATAAGAAAAAATCAAAAATAATCTTTTTAGGTATTCGGTTTATTTTTGATTTTTTTCTGATTACTTTTGATTATTTTTGAATATTTCCTATTTTTTTATGACTATTTAGTAAAAATCAAATTATTTTAAATTTTCACAGTCAAAGTAGCCAAAATAATCAGAAAGATTATTTTTGATTACTTTTAATTTTTGCTGATAATTTTTGAATAATTGTAATAATTTTAGATTATTTCTGTTTTTTTTTGTAATCGTAATCATTATTTAATCACAAATTTTTCAACAGTGAATTATATAGTCACTACGATTATTTCCAAAAATAACAGGTATAATATTACTATATAAATAAATTCAAATATTCAAATATCATTTTATAGTTTAACCTAGAGCAAACTTCGGTTAGGAAATATTCTAGGCCATGCCCACTCAAATAAGGAAATGGGTACAAAATAGAAATGGGTTCGGAAATGGGTTGGTCTTTATATACACCCTAAACTTCCTGGCGCTGTTGCTCAAGTCCTTAAAATTTTTGAAGCTAGGCTACAACCAAGAATTTTTCAAAGAATCTCAAAACTGATGCTTATTCTTAAAAACAAGTTGTTCAGTTATTTTCTCTTTATGAATAATACTTGCTCTTGTTGTGATTCTTGTTGTTGTTGCTTACCAAGGCCTGGTGCTGATGTGACGGCGAATGGGCGCCCGGCTGGCTGTAGTAGGTGGTGGGCGAGACGGGCGGACTGGGGTAGGGCCAGTAGACGAGCGGCGGCGGATAGAAGGCGGACGCATGATGATGATGATGGTGGTGGGCGTGCGTGTGGGCGTGGGCGTGATGGGCACGCGGCGTGGCCAGCAGCGGGGTGTGGGCCGACGGCGGCGGAGGTGCCCCATAAGCCGGAAAATGAGCACCAAAGTGAGCGCCTAGCACAGTGGCACCTAAGGGGGCAAGGAAGAGAGGGAGAGAGAGAGAGAGAAACTTGGATGAGAATGTGTGACAAGTGAATGCTTAAAAAATGAAAGTCAAATCAAACGGAATAAATAACACATTTGGACGTCAGTGTTGTGAGTATGGGAGAGGGGAGTGGGGAAGGAGTAAGGTTAGTCTTAAAGAAGCTAACGGTAATTGCTGTTGTTGAAGCGACACAAATATAAAGAAGTAGAAGAAGAGACGCGGTTGCAACTGCAACGGACAGAGTTAAGATTAGTTTTTAATAATGTTTGTTATTATTTGTTTGTTGTTGTTGTTGTTGTTAGGATTAGTAAGTTAGTTATCAAGTATGTAAGTAATAATCGTATTCAAAAACACTCACCGTTTAGACATTGCAAATTATGGTAGAGGAGACATGTAGTATATAAATATAATAATATTTCGTAATATGGCAAGTAATCAGTATATTTATATATAGTATTTATGCATGTATATATTTACCACTTTACCCAGAGACCATGAATACATTTTGCGCACATTGTAAGACTTAAAACATGTTTTTTTTTTGTCATTTTCCCATCTGTTTTAATCCAAGCACCAACCAGCCTTCAAGAGGATAACATATCATTTAAATTTCTCATGGTATGTTTCGTATGCAAAACCAAAAAAAAAAACAAAAACAAAATGGATACAAAATACCAAAAATAATACCAAAACAACACACACAGAGCTGAAAGGAGCGGGGAGACCACTGACAAAAACAGGACGACGGCGAATGAGAGTTTGTTATCGTTATCGTTATGGTAGATACAAAAAATAAAACAGTTAAGAGTTGCCCCAACGCGTTACAAAAAAGCAGCAGAGCAACTAGTTCCATTTTTATTATGTTGTTGTTACATACAAATATGCGTGGGTGTGTGTGTGTGCCTATAGTGAAAGAGAGGGAGAGAGAGAGAGGAAGGGAGAGAGAGCATAGCGCTATAGTGGGTATTACGCAAGTATTGCTGACTGACACGCCCACACATATAGCAAAGGAGACAGGTAGAGGGAGAAAGAGCGAGAGGAGGAATGAATTTCCAATCCAATTACAAAAAAATTCAACCAATTTGTAGGCAACTCTCGCAACGCCGTCAAAATACACCGTAACGGCCTCACAGACCAGATACATAGATAGATGCGCCTGAAAATACGTATAAAGCTAGACCCAAGCCCAAGACCCAAGTTATAAATAAATATAAATATCTCTAAGGACAGAGACAATAGGACTGATCAAAGAAAGACAGAATAAGGAAGAAATATATTAAGAGACAGATTTGGAAATAATTAAAAAGAGATACCGCAAAAAGTTAGCTGTTCATTTCAGAAATTATTACTGTGAAAATTTTGTGTGAGAAATAGAGAGAGAACAATTCAGGAAAAAAGAGAGAGGCGAGATTGTAAGATATATATGTATGTATGTATTGAGCGATATGTAAATATTTTTATTGAAGTATAAAAAATTAATAAAAGTTTCGATTGAATATCAAAAAATGTTGTAAAAATTTGTATTGTGCGTTAAAAACTAATTAAGTTATCATTAATATTAATTATTTTGTTGTGTTTTCTATTTTTTTTTTTAAGTGGCTGCTTATGAGTTTCGTATGGAAGCCAAAAAGATATTGTAAACGTGTATTGCATTTATGCCATAAAAATAAAACCCATGGGAAACCACTCGATTTTTGTTTATGCACTAAGAGTTAACTAAGAATTTAACTAAATACTAAGCTACGAAAATATTTCCCATGCTTTTGAGATACATTTAACTGGTATCTTGTCTTTAAAATCTTTATGGAAATGCCGCAAGCAGCGTAGAACTGTTTGTTAGACGCAGAAGTGGAGTTAGGATCGGTAAAAAGTCGAGATGCAAAACTATCGATACATTTTATTATCGAAAATTTCTAAGGACCCTTAAGTCAATATCATAGAATTTTGTTACTTTATTAATAGTATTTTGTATAGCTATTGTTTTTAAAACAATTGGTCGTATTTTAGCGATAGTATTGCACCGATAGTAAAAGAGGTTCAGCTCTCTGCTCGAAAATATTAACCGTATGATAAAATCAACAGTCAGACCGTGTGTAGTTAAGAACCGAATACAATGACAGACAAACGGTGTACATATAGAGGGGAGCAAAAGTGCGTACTTGTTCACAACACTGACTTTGATCATTCATAAAAACAAAACCATACAAGGAAATCCACATTTTTTTTATTTTTTTTATTTCAATTATAACAAATGGGAGTAAGGCAACATTAATAAATAAGACGAATTTTTAGATTTTGAAAGAAAACGAAAATAACCCACAAAAGCTCACATTTTTAAAAAAAAATTTTCAAAAATCTTTTCTCAAGTATTTTTAAAATTTTTTTAAAAATGGCAGTTTTTGTATGAAAGTGTGGAAAAAGTGTCTATTGAGCCATTTTCAAAAAAATTTGAAAATACTTGAGAAAAGATTTTTGAAAATTTTTTTTGCAGTCACTAAAAGAATTGATTAGAGAAACTTTTCGCACCAAAACTTTTTTTTCAAAAAATCTATAGTCAATGGTAAAAATGTGAGCCTTTGCGGGTTATTTTCGTTTTCTTTCAAAATCCAAGAATTCGTCTTATTTATTAATGTTGCCTTACTCCCATTTGTTATAATTGAAATAATAAAAATAAAAAATAAAAAAATTTGGATTTCCTTGTATGGTTTTGTTTTTATGAATGATCAAAGTCAGTGTTGTGAACATGTGCGCACTTTTGCTCCCCACTGTATATAGTCGTATATATAGAGCGTATACCCAAAATATCCAAAACCATATCACGAACGTACAATGATTATAAGCAATTTGAGGAGTTCCCTTTTTGTATAACGATAATTTATATGTATACATAATAATAATAAGAATAATAATGATAAATAATACGGCAGAGAGAGTGAGAAGAGATATTGGGGAAGGGAGAGAGAGAGAATTTTGACTATAAACTAGGAATTAGTGATGACAGAGAACATTCAGTGTTGATAAACGAATATCGAGTTGTAGCTAAATTCCAATTTTTGCGACTAACACCAGTTACGCACACTTATAGATAGCAGATACAGATATAACGAGTTATAAGATATAACCATATTACGATAAGTATCGATCAATATCGATATCGATTCCAAATGGAGTGTTAGAGCTGTCAGCTAGCAACAGCGAGCGTTACGATCTAAACTAGTCCCAAAATGAGCAATATTTATGTAGATAAATGTTTATAGTATTACAAATGTAAAGTAAAAGTAAAGATAACATCGATATAAATGTCTAGCTAGATCGCAACACTCGTAACGCTGTGGCATGCCGCAACAGTAGATACAGACATAGGAAAAGTTTTCTAATGCTTACGAGATATGTAAATTATTGATGCCAACCAATTTTACAAGTTGTACGAACTTAGAACTACAATTTTCTCATTTCTTTCCATTATGATTATGATTATTATTATTAATATTAATATTAAGTATTATTATTTTTACTAAGTCTAAGTTGTCGCATTATAAAACAGTTTTGGGGAGGTTTTCTTTTCATGTTGAATCTGTTGCACTTTTTATTTTACGCATGTGCCAACACCTGACGTAGTTCAGGCAGCGAGTGTGCGTGTGTGTATGGGTGTATGAGTGTGCGCCATTGCTTAAATATTAGTTTATAGATTGCACTTTTTGTGGGCGTGGCACACAATCACACACACACACAGACATGTTGAATAACACTCCGCTCGCTGCTTGAAGGACGTTAGCCTCTGTTGTTGTTCTTGTTGCTGTAATAGCGCTGACACACACACTCACCGACTACTCCCACACACACACATACAAGCACATACACAGACACATAGCTTAGTTAAGTAGTACTATATATAGTAAGAATTGCCCTGAATCAGACATTATTGTAGTGAACAAAAGTGAAAGAAAAGAAATTTTTGAATGTTTTTTTTTACATATTTGTTAGCTGCCCGTGTGTGTGTGTGTTTATGAGTGTTGTGTCTGTGTGGGTATGTGCAATTTATGTATGTGTGTGCAGAATATAAGTAATGCTTAGACCATAGACAAAATGCTTAAAAGTAATTTTCATTTACTTTTTTAAAATGACTTAAAAAAAACTACAAGATTTTACTATAAAAAATGTACGATAAAAACGAATTTTAAGCGCTAACAAAATGTCTGTTGTATGTATGTTTGTGTTTGTGTTTATGTGTGTGTGTGTGTGTGAGTTTGAGTCTGAGTTTGTATGGATTTGCCAAGATGAGCGATGGATATACATATTTGTATGTATAAGATATTTATAATATTTTGCCACTCATCATGCATTTGCAAATATTGTCGCCTTGGAATGTGCTTGAAGCGTTGGAGTTTAATTTAAACATAATTGATTGATGAATGCTTGACAGCTTTAAAAATCAATCATTCATAATTGAGCCAATATATGCCCTGATTTTTGTAGAATATGATTTTGGAATGTGATTGGAAAGTTGAAGTTTCTAGATGCAGACATCTTCAATCAATCACCCGTGATTGATCATTAAATATTTGCATTGAAGTATGAATTTGACTCAAAGTATTTCGATGCAAATGCACAGTCATCAATCATAACTAAGATTGATTGATTGAAGTATATATATTTGTATATGGAAATGATGATAGATCATTAAAAATCTGGATTGCTGTCATTGCTGACATTGCAATGTGTGAAGTTGTCTTGATGCCAATCCACATTAGTGATCAATCACATAGTCATGATTGATTGATTGATTGATATATATATATACATTAATATATAAGAATGGTGGTCGACATCTTAAAATCTGAATCAATCATGTTGTCGATGTCTTTGTGTATATTTTGTTTGTCAACATCAATCAATATTGATTGAGCTACTAAATGCCTGGATTATAGTAGGAGTAGACGTTGCTGGGGGCTCGGGTCAGAGCCCGTTTAGCAGCACTCGCCACAGCCGCTGCTCCAGCCGGATCCTGCTGGAAGGCGTTCTCATAGGAGCGCTTCATGGAGTGCGATTGCAGGGCCAACCCCGCATTGGCCGCACCCGCACCGCCCGCCGCACCACCGGCCGAGGGAACGCCAGCCGCGGCGGCGGCGCTGGCGAATTGGTATCCGCCAGCGGAGGCGGGCATGTAGCCGAGCTGAAAGGGTTGCAGGTAGGGGCGCTGCATGAACACGAATTGCGGCTGGGCGTGGCCCATGGCAGCAGCAGCGGCGGCGGCAGCGCCCGGATGTTGCATGTAGAACTGATGTGGCTGCAACATGGCGGCATTCGCGTACATCTGCTGCTGCTGCTGCTGCTCGGCGGCCACGGCGACCGCCTGTTGACGCGCCAGCAGCGTCTGCTGGGCAATGAACTGGGCCTGCTGCTGGGCGAGCAGCGCCGGATTCGAAGCAGCGGCGGCGGCAGCGGCAGCAGCAGCGGCTGCCTGACTGCCGGCCGTGGACGGCATGGAGAGATTGAAGGGGTAACCAGCAGAAGCGGACGGAACCAGACTGCTGCTGGACAGGGAGCCCAGCGAGGAGTGCGTGGTCATGGTGGCTGTCGGAGGGGCGGACATGAAGCCGGCCAGGCCGCTGGGCGTGGAGGCGTGGCCGTGGCCAGCGACTGGCGAAGTTTGCAACGCATGATGAGCTGCTGCCGCGACGGCTGCCGCAGCAGCGGCATGGGAGTGTGTGTGTGCGTGCGCATGCGTGTGTGAATGTGGGTGCGAGTGTGCGTGTGAGTGTGAGAGTGAGTGTGTGTGGGAGTGTGAACTAATTCCCTGTGCGCCGGTGGGTGGCGGCGGCGGTTGAGCTAACATACCCGGAGATAGCAGCGACGGCTGCTTGCCGGCAGCGACAGCAGCAGCGGCAGCGGCGGCGGCCAAATGAGCATGGCCAGGATGTGGGGGCGGTGCGACGGGTGAGGCGAGGCCGCCGTTGAGCACTTGATTCATGTCGTCGCCCGAGCACTGGAAGACCTCGATGTAGCGCAGCTTCTTGCCAAAGATCATGTACTGATTGTGCTTGCGCTGGGCACAAAGTCGAGCCGAATCCTCCGAGTCCATTTGGATGAAGGCCTCCCCGCTGGGCTGACCCTGAAATTGGAGAGAAAAGAGCAGCTTAGCAAGTGAGTACCTCGAAAGAAGAAACTAGTATAAGAATACAGTTAACGATCCAAATCCAAAATAATGATGAAACATAATTAGAAATTAAAAAAAATCAAAAACCCCTATTTAAAGAAAAAATATAAGAATGCAATATAAGGAAACCAAAAAACAGGAAGGAAAAAATTTTGGGTAATTAAAAAAGACACACATTTCAAGTACACAATTTAAAAAAAAACAAGTAGACCAGCGGTGGGCAAGCAGTGGCTCCGGGAGCAGCGACTGCTCCCAATTTAGATTTCTTGAATTTAGGTTTCGGGCCCACCGCTGATCTAGATCATCAACGTTAGGCAAAGTTGCATTTACTTTTCTGACCTATGTTAAACTTACTTTTACCAGTCCCTTTTAAAAGTTAATGTAATGTAAATGTTTTCTAAATGCAGTTTTTCATATAATTCCTGTATTGTTTTAATAAGTTTAGTTTTCCAAACAAAAAGAGAAAAGTAATCAAAATTAATTGGCTTTTGTCATACTAAATGTTTGAAAGATATTCATGGTTACCTCCTTTTCCTAATTTTTGTCTTTCAAATTTATTTTAAAAATTTAATTTCCTGATTACACATTTTTAAGTTTTGTTTTTTCAATTTTCAAACTTGTTTTTAATTTTAATTGCCAAAATTCGCTAGTGAAATCGTTAGTGAATAGGGATTTTCGGACTTACCTGAGCATTGATGACCATGTGAACGCCCTGGTAGATGATATGCTTGGCAAAGTCATCCAGAAAGTGAAGAATATGCTCCACCATGGCCTCGTAGGGCAGACCGCGCAGTCGAATGCAGTTCTTGGTGGTGCCGGACGTGATGAGGTGCTGTGGGGCATGGGTAAGTGATGGGCACAGGTTAGCGTGGCTAGCACTAGCTGACAGCGGGTTGAGGACGTGACCACCGGAGGCGGGACCCACCTGCGGCAGCAACGGCAACTGCATGGTGGGCAGCTGTGCTATCAGCGGCGGCTGGCTGTGATTATTCGATTCATAGGTCTTGGGGTCCATCGAACGGTTCAGCACCTGTTGCACCTCCGCCGTTGTCGACCTGAACAGCTCAATGTACCGCTGTCCAATCGATTCCCGATGACGTCCCAGCGCCTTGGGTGAATCGCATTCGTTGGCAAACAGCACAAAGGCATCTCCAGTGGCGCGTCCATCCGGTTTCTTCACAAACAGGACGCCCTCGTTGCCGTCCAGGACATGACAGGGCGATTCCCCAGTGGTAAAGAATTCCAACTGAAATAAGACAGAATTAATGGAAGATCAAGGAATCACTGGGATCTCTAATCACTTACCACTTGTTTGGCGGTACAATCGTAGGGCAGTCCACGCATCCTGATTATCACCTGAGCGCCCTTGGAGAGGAACGCCTGCGCCTCATTGGATGCCCCGCCGGCAATGGCGAGGAAATCCTCGCCAGAGGCGCGATACACCTCAATGTAGCGCGAGCCAATGTGATGCTTGTGCCGCTTCAACGCCATGTCACGATGCTCCTGGGACACAAAGCGTATCAATGCCTCACCGTTGCGTCTTCCCAGCGGCGACAGACACAAAGCAACGCCGCCTCTGCAAACAAGACAAAGGGAGAGAGAGAGAATGGGAGAGAGAGAAGAGAAAAGAAGAGAGTGATAAAGGGAAAAACTCAACAAAATTCAACATTTCACATTCCACATTCTACATAATGAATGCAGCGTCGTAATCTATCGCTGATCCCATTGACCTGACATCTCATCTCATCCCATCTCCGATAAGCGGAGGAGACATTTCCCCTCTTATCAATGGGTTGGGTTACGTCTCTCACTCACTTGGCTACGTTGAGGCCTCGAAAGAACTTGGCTATGTCCTGATCACTGCTCTGCCAGGGCAATCCACGGGCTCGCACAATGCAATTGCCGTCAACCTCGTCGTCAATTGAGCTGCAAGCAGAAAAGCAAACAATTACAGGGTAAATGTGTATTAAAAAGACAATTCAAGCGAATTATTTGTATACTATAAGATAGGATTATAGTTTTAAATTGCAGTCGAATTTCGAGAAATGAAAAGGAGTAGTTGCTGACTAAAAGTTGGAGTGCATTGACTAGAGATGGAAGTATATTACGTGAAACGACATGACACGAGTTCGTGTTCACTTTTGAGTTATTTTCCTTTTCAGTCGTCGAATCGAGAACAAGATAACATATTTAAAATGATCTTTTCTCATCTATCTATAGTTCAAAATCTCTTAGATTTCTCATCTTAATCATACTCTACTCTGGTTAAGTTATGCAACAGTCTGAACATGACTTGTCACTTGTAGAGACTTTGTTTAGTTGGTTTGCTGAGTTTTGTTGGATTGCATCGAGGCACGTTTCGGTTTTCAAGACCATAAACATTTTTCGCTGACTTTCCAAATAAACCACACTCACATTAAAGCACAAGTTTACATATACTTTTCAATATTTGTTGCTCTGATTTGTTTTGCGGTTCTGGTTGACTTTACCTTCTGCTTTAGAATCACTAATTAATATATTTTAATAGTTTTTTTGGGTATTAAAAAGTAACAGTTGCTGCGGAGTTTAGTTGAGTCGAGTCGAGTTATTAACCGAGTGTGACACACTTATTTGTATACGATTCGAGTTTGGCCGATAGCGATAACAATAGTCACATTCATAGCGCGATCCAGCGATCACATTGAAACGTTTCCAATTTCCAATTCCCTTTTCGATCTCCAAAGATGTGCGACCCGACTGCGAGTTCTTATCGCCTCCCAATCCAATCGTTGACTGACGACTACGACGACAACAAACGACAAACAACAGACGACAACGATCGACGATCGTCGCGACGTTCCACGCTTCCAGTCTCTGAGGTCTGAGCATATTTTTTATGACTTTTTTGAGTGGATTTTGGGTTAAGGCACGCTCGAGAAATAGTGCAGACCTTGACAGAATTGGAGCATTGCAGTCTGAATAAACCGCTGAATCTCAGACTGAGCGTATTCTAAAAGAGCCAGAGCAACAGAAAGAGAGAGAGAAAGAGAGAGCTCAGACTTGAGCTGAAACTGAAGTGAGACCAGGTTCTTGGGAAGCGTCAAGAATATGACTCAAGGCAGACTCAAAGTAGAAGACTATTCTATCTACAGAGGTGGTCAAAAGTATTTTCACAAAAGTAAAGTTAATTGTACTCGTAATTTGAACTTACTTCATGTAAAGTTTGGTATCAATGGAAAGGTCTTTTGAATTCCTTTCAAATGACACAAAAATTTGGTTAACCCATTAAGTACCCATTGATAAATTTGAGTTTATGTAAAAATCACTTTTTTTGACTTTTTTCCTGGGTCTCAAACAAAAAATGTTTTGATGCAAAAAGTTTCTTCAAACAATTTAAATAGTAACTGCAAAAAAAAAATTAAAAAAATATCTTTGCTAGTCTTTTTTATAATTTTTTTGAAAACTGCCAAAAAGGCACTTTTTGCACGAAAATGAGGAAAATGGGCCTTTTTGGCAGTTATCAAAAAATTATAAAAAATACTAGCAAAGATATTTTTTAAAATTTTTTTTTGCAGTTACTATTTAAATTGTTTAAAGAAACTTTTTGCATCAAAACATTTTTTGTTTGAGACTCAGGAAAAAAGTCAAAAAAAGTGATTTTTACATAAACTCAAATTTATCAATGGGTACTTAATGGGTTAACCAAATTTTTGTGTCATTTGAAAGGAATTCAAAAGACCTTTCCATTGATACCAAACTTTACATGAAGTAAGTTTAAATTACGAGTACAATTAACTTTACTTTTGTGAAAATACTTTTGACCACCCCTGTATACAATAAATTAGATGTATTTCCAGCAAATTATATTGAAATTAAAATATATTTAAAATGTAGATTTTAAAAAATAAAGATGCGCTCTCTCATACATTTTAGGTAAGTATAAAAATAAAAAAAAAAATAAAAAAATGAATTTAAGCTATGAATTTCACTGAAGAAGGATTTCTTCACGGTAAGATACGATACAGAATATCAGATTATGAATAGATTAACTCTTTTAATCTAGCACTTTTCTCATATCCAATTTTAAAGATATATCAGATATCAAACGAGTTACAAAAGATCTTAAATTTTCTTCAATTCTCTCACTGCTTAAAGACAGTTTCACATCTTGGCGGGTTTTACTTACCAAATTCCAGGTTCCAGTACCAGATTAACGAGCTCATTTGTATCAAATTTATGACCTATAAAACAATTAAAATAACTTTATTTAAAAGAAAAACAGTTGAAAGCCCTTTAGTATGAACTTACCCGCTTGGAGCAATGTTTGAATCACAGTGACCATATCGCGAGATTCGCGTATATAAAAGTCATTATCTTCCACCGAAGTTGCATTGAGCTCTATATAGTGGGGATAATTGAAACATTGTCAGACAAATGCAAAGAAAGGGGAGAAAGGGAAATGGATACAAACCTTTCAGCATTTCACCAATGGACTGCGGTAAGGGCAGAGTTGGCGATTGCAGCATCTTCTTAATGTCCTTCAAAGGGACGAGAGCACGTGACAGATCACCCGACTTGTAGCGCTGAAATTCCTTGCGTAGATCACTGAACTGATTGTAATAGGCGGGCAGCTCTACATCCTTGGCACAGGCCTCCCGATGCAGACACTGGCGCAACGGCAGCTGCCCATCGGTGATCAGCTTGATCTCCGTATCGATGAGCGATAGAGAGCGTAGATAGGCATCGAACTGTATGAAAAGATATGATATAAAATATATTTAAGACATAGAATATAGTAATAAAATATGCATATAATTTAAGAAAAGGTATTAACCATATCTTTAAATACATTTAATAAATTTCAAGTGCATCCATCGCGGGGATTTTTAGCAAACATGTTCTATAAATATGCAAATTTACAATAATTACATAGGTCGCGAAAAAAAATATAATGTATCTGAGCAGTATTAGTCTAGCATATTCTTTCTATAAATTAATAAGTGTCCAAGATGTGTTGAATCAAATATCTCCATTTCGTAATGTAAACTAAAAACTCTCTATCAGGCACCCAAAATAATATTAATTGCAGATAATTTTCTGCATACAATAAAGAATCTAAAGGCCCCACAAATATTTCAAAAAATGAGTTCTATATTCTATAACATAATATAACATAATAATAATGTGCTTAGTAGAATTCTCTAATGGGTCAAAGTGCAAAGGCTAATTTATTGAATTCAACTGACAAAAACGAAACTTGCATGGAGATTTAGAATTAGATTTGGATTAGTCTTCATGCAAATTGGCAAAACATTTTTCTAGGTTACAATAAATGCATTAGTGCAATTGGCAATTTGTTTAAACCCGTTTAGCATTTTGTTACTGTGTCTATTCGCAATTATTTTCAATTAAATGGCAAGAAAAAAAGCACAAAAAACAACAACAAAGAGTTTGTTGATTGTTTTTAGCACTGTCATCGTAAGTAAATATATATATATTAGGGTGTCCCTTATTTGGTCAAAGTCAATATTTTTAAACGCATACGGGCTAGTTCTGTTCATTAGGTCCTAAAGCACTCAGAAATAAATTTTTACCTCAATCGGAGTATGGTAACCCGTGCCGACTTGGATCGGAAAATTTAAAGATTATATGGGACAAAAAAAAATTTTTTTTTTATTTTTTTAATTTTTTATTCTTTTATTTTGTTTATTAGGTCCTAAAGAACTCAAAACCAAGTTCTTACCTTAATCGGAGTACGATAACCCATTCAAATTTGCATCGAAACATGAAAAAACAGTATTTTAACACTGATTATACATTTTTCGATGATTTTTCATGTTTCGATGCAAATTTGAATGGGTTATCGTACTCCATTGAAATAGAACTTGGTTTTGAGTTCTTTAGGACCTAATAAACAAAATAAAAGAATAAAAAATAAAAAAAAAAAAAATTTTTTGTCCCATATAATCTTTAAATTTTCCGATCAAATCGGCACGGGTACATACTCCGATTGAGTAAAAATTTATTTCTGAATGCAGGACCTAATGGCAGAACTAGCCGTACGTTTAAAAATATTGACTTTGACCAAATAAGCCTAATATATGTAGATGCCGCTTTTGATGCTGATGCTTAGACCCTTTTGGAGAGGCCCCAAAGGTTTCCACATTTCAAGATTTTTTCCAGGGACAAATATTTGATATTTGCGAGAGTTCGAGTACGAGATATGGCCATCTATCTAATAGCCATTTATTAGCCATATTGACCAAACAAATTAGTAGTATACCAGCCAGCCAGAGACAGAGCGTTCATTGCGTCACTAGAGTGTTTACGGATCTGACGACGAGTGAATTACCAAAGATGCACTTCGAAAGATAATAATGATAAAACGATAATACGACATATAATTGGCATAGCGCATCGTGTAAACAGTAAGCTAAACTCGATTAATGACCGGGACCGGGTCCAGAGTACAAAAAGTGATCTTAATGATCTTTGTTGAAACATCTCTAGAAAGCAGATCAGAGTTACTTGGATTGTTCATTCAGTCAACAAATGAAGGCTATCATCAGCATTGACTCTACAACAACTACTTTAATCGAAAACTGTAACACTTACTGCGCCCAAGTTTACCTGCAAATACCTCACTCTCGATCAGATCTTTTATCTCTGGCATTAACTTGAAACGCACATACAGTTTGTCAAGTAATTGTTTGCAAAGCCTTAAAAATGTAATATTTCGACTTTAAATAAGAAAATAATAGCTTATTATATATATTTGGAAAGGTCATTTAATTTTCGTTCAAATGATGCAAAAATTTCCTTAACCCATTAAGTACCCATTAAAATATTCGAATTTTAAAAAAGGTCTACTTTTTCAACTTTTTTCCTCGATTTTTTCCAAAAAATGTTGGGATGCAAAAAAATTCTGGAAACAATTCTAAGAGTAACTGCAAAAAAAAATTTTTTTTTTAAATTGTCTTTGAAAATCCTAAAAATGACCATTTAACCCATTTTTCCTCATTTTCATGCAAAAAGTGCCTTTTTTCAGTTTTCAAAAAATTCTAAAAAATACTAGCTAAAAATATTTTTGAAAATTTTTTTTGCAGTTACTCTTTTTAATTTTTTTGCATCCCAACATTTTTTGGAAAAAATCGAGGAAAAAAGTTGAAAAAGTAGACCTTTTTTAAAATTCGAATATTTTAATGGGTACTTAATGGGTTAAGGAAATTTTTGCATCATTTGAACGAAAATTAAATGACCTTTCCAAATATATATAATAAGCTATTATTTTCTTATTTAAAGTCGAAATATTACATTTTTAAGGCTTTGCAAACAATTACTTGACAAACTGTAAGTATATACACATATTTTCGTTACAACTCCGTGAGAGATACAAAGAGAGATTGAGCGAGCAAGCGGAGGCTTGTCGAAATTCTCAAGTAGCGAGTATTGCCCTTATCAGGCCCTGATAAGATATCGCAACGCTACATCAACATCAACAGCTCCCCAAAAAGTTATAACATGCAACCCTCAGTGACTTGACAAAAAGCGACGTCATTGTGATCCAATGAAACATATGTGACGTTTATCTATTATTATTATAATAGATCATGTAACTTGATCAATTGATTGAAAGGGGTCTTTGTAATTCTCAAAGCTAAAGACTAAAGAGTCTTGTTAGCAAATTTGACAATTCTACTTAACGAAAATATAATACACATTTTTTCACCTTGCGAAAGTCAAACAGTGTGCTAGGTTAGTATGACAACCATTGCTTAGTAATTGAAATTAATCATAATGACAGTAAAAAATTGTCATGATGAATGAAAAAAAAATATTACCACTTATCTACAGATAATTTTAGAACAAACTAATATTTATTTATAAGTTTGCATTTCTGGGTGAGTTGACAGTAAGAATCTTTAAGTTTATTTATGCATTCAATATCAAAGCTTAAAAATATTTTCTTTTCTATTCCCTTTTTCGACTATCTAAGAATCGATCTCTTGGGCAACTTTCTCTCCTCTCGTTGTACTCAACGTACATACATATGTACATATTTATTCTATCTCCTCAATCACTCAAATTTCATCCATCTTTCTCTGTCCCTTCATATCTTATCTACACTTAATTTACATCGCATAGCAGCTCTACTAAGTTATAGGTTTGTCTCAGTAAAATCTTATCTCAATTCCCCCATTTGCTCCATTTCCATCTCCGTCTTTGTCTACATACCTCCTCGATGGCCTCGGTTAGGGGCTTGCCAGCAGCCTGGGCCTCGGCAATGGGCAGAATGAGTTCGCTGCTGTTCTCCAACGTGGTCAGGCTGCTGATGCCATTGCTGGAGCTGGAGCTGTTCCCGCTGATTGCAGTATTTGTGATGCTATTCGTCGTATTATTTATTGTATTATTATTATTATTGTTATTACTATTAGAGCTATTGTCGCCAATATAGCCGATGGCCAAAGGAGGCGAACAGGCTGTGTTATTGGTAACATTCGAGGTATCCGATGAGCTGGATATGGTGCGATCCTTGATGAAGTAGCCATCGGGGCGTACGAGTATTTGTTTGGTGCCAATGATCTGTAAAAATTAGAAAAGGAAAAGGCTTTAAATATATTTCGAAAAAGAAGCATTAAGCAAGTTATTATTTTAAGAACCAAACGCTTCCCACTTGATAAAATTTAAACTTTCCTATCTTAGTTTCCAAGTGTGCTACCATGTTACACCTCAGAGACCTTATCAAGCATTTCACACCATAAAACTAACATTTTTAGCTACAATCTGTATTAATCACAATCTCTAGATAGCAATATTAATTTGGTATAAAAGTTCAGTTGAAACATGGAAAGCACAACACGAGTTTATACATATACATGTATAAGTATGACGTGATTCACATTGTGCCCTCTGGAATTGTAATCAAGGTGCAAGAGGAGCAAATACAAAGCTGATTTCCATATGCCAAGACGCTTCACATTGAGGCCTATAGGCCTCTAGGTATTCGCTTGCGTCAACGGATATGTGATCCGAATCGGAATCGAACTCGGAATAGGGAATTGTGAATTGGAAGTGGAAATGGAAATAGGAGGGAATTGAGCACAAAACTGCAGGTAGCTCAGCTCTATGCAAATCTATTTTCATTGGAAGGGGCGCAAAAGAAAACTAAACATGTAGTAAACTGTTTTCGGAATTTCGTATTTCGTATTTCGTATTACTGATTTCTGACTTCTGATGCCATATGATTTACATAGCTTTTGAATATATTGACAATGGATACGTAAGGTAAGGCATGGATAATACTAATACTTATAAACACACTACATACAAGACCAGAACACTATATGAAATATTTATGAGAAGCGAAATGTTAAATTCAACACGAAAAGAACGAAAACGAAAAGGTGTCTTCACACTTTTGGGGGTTTTTGGGGTTAAGCCGTTTGCTAATTATGCACAACGACCCATAATAGATCAGGCAGAGTCAGAGTCAGAGAAAGAGAGAGAAAAAGAGAAGAAAAGAAAAACTAATAACAAAACATATTAGTTATTTTAAACATGCTTGTGGAAAATTTAGATCAAACAACACGTACATATTAACCCATTGAAAACCAGTCTATTAGTCTAATACTAGACTAATTGACAATTAGAGAGCCGCCGTTTCTAGATCAATGAAAACATGCCAGAGTTAAAGCCAGTTCTCAACTCTCAGTTCTCAGCTCTCAGCTATCTTGGAGTAAAAGCTAATCGTATATTTTTTTTACTGAATTTCAATTAAAAATGCGATGGTCAAGACTTAGTATTTGGTTTAGCTGCAGTTAGTTGGTTAAATTAAGCTTAAGATTTGGATTTGGACCAGGCTTTAACAGCACTCGACACACAATCTTCAAGCATTCCCCTCCTCTGATCAGTGTTAATTAACTTTAATTGTTGCCAGGCGAGTCATAACTAGCCTGTAATTAACATGCCAATAATTGTGGCTATATGGGAGTGTGTGTATGTGTGTGTATATGTGACAGTGTCTGTGCTGTCTGTCAAGCAATATTGCTTTTGCAAGAAATCTATAACACTTGGCTTGTTATCTTAACTGATTGAGAGAGAGAGAGAGTGATTGCATGAGAGGAAGTCTTGCCACGAAAGGAAACTCTTGACAGATTTTTGTATTTTTCGAAAGCCAACAAACTTTTCCATAACAGTTCAACAAACTTGAACAATAGTTTAAGCGAATCTTACCAATGGATATATAGCAAAGTCATTTCAAAAGTCGTTAACGAATTAAATAGACTTACTGCATTCGTAGCTATATTTAAAATGTAATTTTGGGACGAAAGAGGAAGATTAAGGCATGGAACTTTTTATGGTTTAATTGTTAATTAATTAAAGGCAGGAATAGTAGTTTAAACTTGTTAGCAAAAACACAATTTGATAAAATGTAATCAATATGATTATACGATTATTCTGCCCCACATAAAATATAAAAAATATACCCATTTTACCAGATTTTCGAACAGACCCTAGCGATAAGGAAGTCACTGGCTGATGATTTATCGCAAGTGTACAAATTTGAATTCTAATCAAGAATTTTAGTGTGCCAAAATCGTGAGCTATGATGTTGAATTGCGCTCCATTTGGCAGGTTAATTGCAAGCAACAGCAATATCTGAAAATTATATTACAAATCAAAATAGTCATGTCAATGCCATAGAAACGAAACCCAATTATAATTGATCCATCCATACTTTTTGGGCATTGCGATGCGTCAGCTAACCACTGACAGCTAACTCTTTTCCAATCCAATAAATACCAAGTCTATTCGAACTCGTATATACATACATAGGTGTCCCTATTTGGTCAAAGTCAATATTTTTAAACGCATACGGGCTAGTTCTGTTCATAAGGTCCTAAGGCACTCAGAAATAAATTTTCACCTCAATCGGAGTATGATAACCCGTGCCGACTGGATCGGAAAATTTCAAAATTATATGGGGCAAAAAAAAAAATTTTTTTTTTTTAATTTTTTATTTTTTTATTTTGTTCATTACATTCTAAAGAACTCAAAACCAAGTTTTCACCTTGATCGGAGTACGATAACCCATTCAAATTTGCATCGAAACATGAAAAACAGTGTTTTAACACTGATTATACACTTTTGGATGATTTTTCATGTTTCAAAGCAAATTTGAATGGGTTATCGTACTCCGATCAAGGTGAAAACTTGGTTTTGAGTTCTTTAGGACGTAATGAACAAAATAAGAAAATAAAAAATTAAAAAAAAAAATTTTTTTTTTGCCCCATATAATTTTGAAATTTTCCGATCCAAGTCGGCACGTTATCATACTCCGATTGAGGTGAAAATTTATTTCTGAGTGCTAGGACCTAATGAAGGAAAGCCGTATGCGTTTAAAATATTGACTTTGACCAAATAAGGACACCCTATATACATTATATGAAAGTATTTTTATTTTATTTAGTTTCAGTTTATTGTTCGAGTTCTAAATACTTTATTACTATTTCATAAGCCATTAAAACTTAAGCACTGTGGCCAGTAAAGAGTCATTTGCCGTTGCGGCTCAGTGCTTTATGTTCAGCTTAATAAATACCCTATAAATATTATAACTGCCTCAGTAGGGTGTATATACTAAAAATATAAATACTTTTTTATAATTATTGTTGTGCAATTTGGTATTCAAAAAACTATTCTATTGGGCAATAAAAACTAAAGGTATTTCAGATATTCACGTTTACAGGGTAGCTTACATGCATGTCTAGTCAAACTCACACTGTTTTCAGTGGATATTTCAGCAGATCACCCACTGCACTTTATGAACCACAAATCAAGCCGATGACACCAGGTGGGCGGTCAGTAAGTCAACAAATGAGACTGCACCACAAAAATATATATTTATTATGCAATTATCGTACATTAACCTAGACAAATAATAAGTATGTCTACTCTATACATATACAAATTAATATATATGTATCTTGGACTAGATAGAAAGTTTGCTGGCTTTCTTCAAGCGATAAATTTCAATTGATGTTCATAAATATAAATACAAATTTGCATAGATTTTGCAAAACTGAAAACTAATATTAATTTTATAAATAGATATTATAAACGATCTCCAGTTCGCTATTTGCAACAAAATGATCAATTTCGAAAGCTGACCCATTCGAACTGTCGACATGGTCGAAAGGTCCAAACATTTTAATTAAATCTAATGAACTCTGAACCAGACGGGGACTCACCACGTTCGATTACCATAATAACGGGCCAAGTTTAGACCCAGCAAAGCATACGATTTGGGAAAGTCAAACTAAGTCTGCTTTAGTAGCTACTGTCGGTTTGGAGATTAATCATAAATTGGCCAAAAAGCGAACAATAATTATGGCTAAAAGCTCGACTCCCTACTGGGCCGCGCTGCATATAATCGCCACTATTCAATGCCAGTGTGACCCTGCCATTAAAAAGCACTTAGTGTCATTCACTTGGCGACTAAAGATGCACTCACAAAAAATATTGCGTGTTTGTAAAGTCATAAAAACTGATACTAATACGGAGATGGAGTGGAAGACTGTAGATTGTATGATTAGATTTAGGTAATGTCAACCCCATCAGAGATATAGACAGACAGACTTCAAGATAAATGCCTCTAAATACTATATCTATATTTATAATGCCAAAGCTATTTTCTTCCTCTAAACCTGATGCTTATATAGTCGAATATAGACACGCAGCTCCCTCTAACTGTAGGGAGTGCAGGGGAAAGAAAGAGGGAAATATCAGCTACGTAACATCAACATCAGACAGGCACAAATTTGTGTACGACTGTCAAGCATTTGGCAAATAATATTGCGTATGCTATTGAAATTATTGACCAGACAATATGAGACGAACCCAAAGACTAAAATTGTTGTGCATGCAAATAAAACTCAACTGAAAACTCAATGAAAAATCAGTGGGAAAAATATTATGAAAATGGCAAAGTTGAAAAAGTTTGACAAATAAAAAAAACCGGAGGTGATTATGAAATTCGTGGCTTGACAATTATTGTGCTTATTTGCTTATCCTTTAACTAAAAGAATTTAAAAATATTGAAATGTAAAATTAAAATCTACATCGGGTTCTAACTTTCAACTTAACTGAGCATGAAATGAAAATAATAAAGTTGTGATTTCTAAAACAATCTTTTTTATAATACTATATATTTTGACCTTAAGTCAAAAAAATTTGTTAACTATAAAATTTCAAGATTTTAGCTGAAATTCTACAACAAATTGGCAACTATCAGTCAAGTTTTGGGGCTGAAATTCTCAACAAAATACTTCTCATTTATCAATCAGATAGTCAAACAAAAGATTTCAACTTTTACTTGAAAACTGTTGCTTTTAGAAAAGTCAATACACGTGTTGAATTTAAAAGTCGCATTGCAAGTCTATATACGTTATTTGTGGGCATTTCGTAATAACATATACATAGGTCTGACGGCGTTTAAGTCATTTTCAAACAATTAGTGTCAATCGCTTGGCAAACTCAAAATATGCAAATACCAGGTATGGGCTGTACTTATTTATATAGTGGACGTTCTCCCTTTCTCCCTCTCACTGTCACTGTATCTCACTCCTTCGCCCTCTCTGTATTTCTATTCAACCCACTTGAAGAACAATTTATGTCCAGATTGGCAAATGGTTTTAAAGGGCAACACTAGTTAATTCCCTGTAATCATTGATCAAGGCAATATGAAATCTGTAGCTAGAATGAATTTACAAAGTTTATAAAGTTATTATATAACCCTCTTATGCCTAACCCTGCCTTTAGGCGGGGTAAAAAAAAATATTAGTTGAAACTTTAAAAATTAATATTATTATATTCGCTTTTTAATTAAAAGTATATTGCTACAAAATTTTATAGATAACTAAATATTCCATCAGCCAGTTTTTCTTTTACCGCTCTACGATGAGATTTACTACGAATTTTCTATGTCTGAAAATAAGTGAATGCTAAAATTTCTATTTTTGCCTGGCCATTAGAGGGATAAGTAACTCAGACGAGTATCAAGTCTGACTTGTCTCTAACAAAAATAGAACTAGCTTATTGGGCTGCCATACAGAATGCGAATCTGAAACTTCTTTCAAGAGATTTTAACAAGAAAATAATTTAGCCTTTTTATAAGATTTACTTTTAAGATCATTTGGGGTATCTCTCATACAAGTTCTTTAAAAATGTTCTAATTCTGGCGGTGTATCTGCTCTTCTAGCTAAGCTTACTTTGAATTCAGTTTAATTTAATGTATTCAACTCTAACAGGGTATTTTTAGGCGATGTTCCCTACAAGAAAGCCTACCAAGTACTAGATATTTTTTTTAACGAATCAAATCTGAGCAAAGCTGAGTTGATATTATTATTGCTGTTGTTGTACCATAATCAACGAGCACAGTTGAAAGTGCAGTTGTTGTTATCGCTCAGCATTCATTAATTAAGCGCAATCATTGAACAAAATGGCGTCGATTCAGTAGGCGGCGCTTAGAAAATGTTCCCTTACACAGTGTTTGGTATTCCCTTTCTGCAGCTATGGTTTGGCAATTGTAAGTGTTTTTTTTATTGTAAAACTCACCTGTCCCGTGGTTACCTCCAGCAGAACATAGACAAGCAATATGATTTCCTTTTCGTCGGAGCCGAGACCGGGTCCATTCTGGCCACAGGTGGCAATATAGAGGGAGACAACGTGTTCGGGAACCTGCATTATGTCTTTATATATCTTTTGATCTGGAGCTGCCGTAAGATTAACTATCTAAGATTCGTAAACGTCGACGATTTGCTTTCTATTTGCTTTCAATCACCGATGTGTAGTTGTTGGTGCAGTCACGATGATGTTCATTTGGTTAGAAACACATTGCAACAATGCATTCTATGGTCATAATGCCATTGATAATACCTGGAAAACAAAGAGTAAAAGTTTTAAACCAAGTTGAAAAGTGAATGGATGGATGGGTAAGTATGGATTACACAATTTTTGAACCTATTATCACCTGAAAATCAACGCAATTTAAAAACTAATTAAAAATGCATTCAAGAAAATGTCAAGCAATACGAATTGGCAACAGCGCAAGAGTTTGAGTTGCCAATTGGAAATTTTATTTATATTTGAATGACGTTGCCAATTTGTAATGCAACGTTGCCAATTTTCAGCGACAATTTGAGCGACATTTAACTAACTAAACAAGACTCTTAAAGTGCCTTAAAGCATGCCCAAAGAGGTCAAATTGAAATTATTAACCTGCACGACGATTTAAAATTTAATTTAACACCGATTCTACCTCAACCCCTTTTAGGCCCCACAGACAAATGGACAAAGTCAAGCAAATGGCGAATGTAGAAGCGACAACGACAACGTCGAAAATTAAAGTGCAATTTTATGAGCATTTTTAATGTGAAAAGTTTTACTTTTAATGAAAACAGCAAACACAAACACACACACACATACACAGCATCAAACTCTGCCCGACTGACTGAATGACTGACAAAGCCAGGCAAAGGTCGCCGGCGCGCATGGGTTAATCGGGGTGCACAGGCGCACAGCGACCAGACCAGACCAGAGTATTGTCGCAATCGTTGTTCGCTTTATGACGCCTTTTTGTTGTAATTAAAATTTAAAATAATGCAACAACAACAACTACAACAAAAGTCCAAGCTTGTGTAATTAAGACAAACCAAAAAAAGCGATTTTTTAACAGTTTTGCGACAGTTTCTCAAGTCTGGAATTTTTTTTTTTTTGCTTTTTTTCATTTTAATTTTTTTGGGTTTTTGCTTTTGTTTTATGCATGTTTCTTCGTCTTTTTAGCTGTTTAGTTGTCTACACTTGGTTAATAACTCATATTGTTTAACTTAAACTCTCTTTGTTTGTGTGCTGCACATTTCCGCAGTGGAAATTGCCAATGTTTTTGTAAAATCATCATCCCATCCATCCATGTGGTAATGCTACGACGAATAATGAGTTTGCTCTTCAGACAGACTGTTGCAATTTATGTAGTTTACTTCCCCTCCACTCGGCTTATTTCTAAACAATGCCGTTAAATGCTGTGTTTTTTGTGAATATTCAAGTTTACGAAGCATGAGAACATTATCATTAGAAAACTTAATCGAAAATGTTATGAGTACGGAAATAAGTTTTCCAGCTTACAAATGTTATTAGGAAATGATAAAGGTTGAGTGTTAAGAGGTGACAATCAAACAAATATTCAAGTAATTCTCAGTAATGCCCTTCTAAAATATCTATTTCTTAACTAATCTTAATGTGAAGTGCCAGTGAAAAAGGTTTACAATTAACATTTCTATGGATATGTAGAAAGTTGACTTTGAGCTTTGCTTTCAAAATACGCTCGCTAAGCAGCCTGTTAACAAAAGAAGAGTTATTGAATGTTCTTTAGATATCAGTTGAAACTTATTGGTAATTTATGATTTCTAAAATAGGCCATAATTCAAAGGATTGTAGGTAAACGGAGTAATTATTTATGATAACTGCCGTATTAAGTTGATTATAACGTCCAAATAAATAAATAAATAAAATAAATAAAAATAATGTCACAATAATGGTATAACGACTTCATTAAATTACTTTTATGAAATGTACTTCAAGTTGACTACCCGTTATACTTTAAAGCTACGAATCATAAATTTGAATGAATTTCCCTTTCGTTTTGCACTTAAAAACTCACTGAGGCCTAAACGAACCTCCAAGGCCTAGGTCTACATTTTAAGTACATACTAAAAAGAAGTTACGAAGTTTTCACTGAATTTTAATAAGAGGATAAACTCGAATCGACTTGACGACAACAAAAAGGCAATAAATCTTATTTTCAGTTGAAATTTCTCATTAATGAATAACGGTACGAATAAGATACGCTGAAGCGTCTTTGGGTTAATTAGAACGGGAAGAAAGCCTCAAAGCAGAAACTCCAAAATGGTAGAAAAAAAACTTCATTAAAGAAACAACAGAAACTGAACAACGGTGACGTTACGGTTTATTTTTTGTAGAGACAATGAAACCCAAATGTAGTATAAATTAGTGAGAGCGGCAACAACAACAATGAGAGAGAGGAGCAACAAGTGCAATTAATAAGTTGGTAAACCAGTAAGAAATATCTGTATGCATGTCTTTTCTTCATCTTTTTGGCTTGTTTCAACAAATGGAATGCATTGCGCAAGTGTTCGCATTGTTCCAGCGACTGGAAATGAAATTCGTATTGGAATTGGATTTGAAATTAGTGTCGTGTGCCGTTACTTTTATTTTGTTTTTTGCCAGCAGGAAACTTATGATTGCCACAAATTGCAGGCGATAGAAATGCCAATTGCCAAAGTTATGTTGCTGTCTCTTGCCCACTGACGGGAGCAACAAGTGCAGCAGCAATTGTTGTGGTTATTGTTATTGTTGTAGTAGTTGTTGTTGCTGTGATTCTGTTTGCAAAACCCGCTGTCAAAAGTAAGCATAAAAAGCACAAGACAAATCTATGTATGTATGTGCAAACAACAAAAACAACAAAGACAAGTCTCTCAAAGCGCAGCAGCAGTCAACTTTGAGAGCTTTGCAGGCGACGTCGACGTCGAAGTTGACGTCGCTACCGCTGCTGCTGCGGCTCTGATGGTGGTTCGCTCTTTTTTCTTGTCTCGTCTGTGTGTAACTGTAAATATGTTTTCACTTTGTTATGTTTGCGCATCTGCTTTTAACTTGGTCCGTGTCTTGGAAATATTTTTGGTGTAGTTGTTGTTGTTGTTGCGGTTGTTCATTCATTCGTTCATTCACACTGCAGAGATATGTACATAAACTTGTATGTATGTATGTCACTTTTAACAAATTCAATTACAACTTACAGCAACAATAACGCCAACGCTTAAAGCTCTTTTTACAGTTATTTAGTTTCCTCTGCAACAGGTTGTTGTCGTTTTGTTCCTTCTTTTTCCTTAAGAGTTTCTTTCGTTTGATCTTAACACGTTGTACACATTGCACTTTGTTGTTGTTGATTATTATTGTTGCTGTCGCTGCTTTTCACAATTTATAAATTTTATTGCACTTTCTTTTCTGATTGTTTAACAATTTTACTGCTCACATATACTTTTGTATGTGTATAAGTATTTGTATATATGTATGTATGTACATACATAAATAGTTAGTATGTAGTTAGAGTATGTACTTGTGCTTCTTTTGCTAGTCACACTGACTAGCACTTAGTCAGTCAGTAGTTACGTTACGTTACGTTAGTTTGTGTGCGTTGCCCGTTGCCGTTGCCTTTTCCACGACGCGTCGACGCGATCTTAATACCAACACGTACAAACGGACAGCAACGCCGACGTCAGCGTCAACGTTAACGTCGGCGCATACATGCAAACAAAAAACAAGTCACTTTTCGCCTTCTTTGCTGCTGCTGCTTCTTCTACTACCAACCGCCACTTTATATGTCTGTGTCTCTTTTTATTATTGCTTACTCTTGTTGTTGTTTTCTTTCTAGTTTTGGACTAAAAGGTGTGCGTGTCTATTTGTAGTGTGTGAGTGTTTACTAAGTTTTTTCTGCTGATCTAGCGACGACCGCGTGCGTCTTCCTCCAGGTTAAAACAGCAACTGATCGACGTCGTGGGCCACAGGTAGCCACGAAGGTAAGTGAGCTGCGCTTGCTTGTCAGTGTATGTGTATGTGCATGAGTATGTGTCCGTGTAAACGTAGGCAGTACTCAAATGAGAGAGAGAGAATGAGAGTGAGAGCAAAGAGTTCGGTGCTCGCGAGTTACGGCTCAGGTGTATAAGGCCACTTAACTGCTGATGATGCCTATGCCAAACAAGATTCCAGCACGCAAAGGCACAACAGCAACTACGACAACAATAATAATAACAATAGTACTTAAACATGGCGAGCTTTGTATGTTTGCCAATTGGCAAATGCAACAGTTGGTTAACAACGCGACGCCCCTTTGTGTATGCTGCACTGTGCACAACATTACAGTGAAAGAATGAATGAATGAACGTGTGTACATATGTATGTATGTAAATATGTTAAAAAAGAAAACTTCAGATGAGTTGAGCAACAACAACAATAAAATGGCTCAAAAGCAAACCCAAACACACGAACATACACACACACACTCACACAAACCAGCAGCGTCGTAGTCTAAAGGGGGCGCCCACCAGGCTTATTGCAGTTTTCCCACGCTGCGCATACTACGATACAACACAGTTACGCTCACTGAGCCATGACTCGCTCACTAGCTCTCTCTCTCGCTCTCTCTCTTTCGCTCACTCTCTCTTGAAGTTACATACCTGCGCAAGCCGCTCGCTCACCTGTACAATCGAGGTGCGTGATTGTGTGTGCGTATGTATGTGTTGCTGTTTCTGTCTATTCTGCTTCTTCTTCATCTTGCTTAATTACCAACAGAACTGCCTACGTACCTGTTTGCATTTTTCAAACTGTTTATTTTCATTTCCAGACGAGCCATTTTATTTTATTTGAATATGTTAATCGATAGCATTTGAGCACTATATGACATTTGATAACTTCAAGCCAAAACAATTATCGAATCAATAGAATATCGATGTTTATTTAAGGTTTACACTGCGGGAATACTCTCTCTCCACTCCCTCTGGCAGCAACAAGCGTCATTCACACTGCTTTTTTAAAAGTGGTCAACGCTTATCAAAGCTGGTTGAATCGATACTTATTTGTCCACTCTATTTGCGTATGCAAACACGAATAGTCGATACACTCTAAAGTGATCGAATAGCGATGGCTGCCACCTTGTTTTGCCAAAGCTGCCACACAGTTGACCATATGGAATATCTTCTCTCTCGCTCTCACTTGTTGACTACCATATACCGATATTTACCAAGTTTATACGGCAGCTTAACCTGATATAATTAAATCGGATAACTTTGTTCGCATGATGATCTTAAAGTGAATATCGTAAACAAACAGATTTTCAAGGATTATTGCACATTACAAAATAAATGTACATAAATAAAATATATAATATATAGAATACAGGCAGATATTAACAAATTCTTATAGAAATGTTTTACAAAATAATTTCGTTTTTAAAACTGCGACTCAGCTCCTTGTGCGGCAAGACGATGCTATTCAAGAGGATCTTCTCAGCGGGAATCTGCACAAAGCAACCTGCAAACGGAAGGAGAAGATTAAGAGGGGATTCCCTAAAAGGATACTCCACATGGAACATACCCAGAATGGTTATGGATGGGTTCAGTTTGCCCTCGTTGTTGAACAACGGCGGATTCTCCATTTTGGCAAAGGGCTTGTTGGGATCCGGATCACTGGGAGTGCCCTCGACGCGGGTCCAGGCGCCAATGGTGCAGCCGCGTCCCACAATCGAGTGCAGGATGAGCGTGTGATCCTTGATCTGCGCCTGCTCCAGCACAATGGACTCGCGTATGCGCACGCCAGGTCCGATGGTCACTCCTGGTCCAATGGCTACATTGGGACCCAGCTGACAAGAACAAAAGTAATGAGAATTGAAGAGGATTACAGCTGATTAGACACTCACCACAGCCGAGTGATGCACCGTGGCACTGGGATGGACATAGACATCCGGATAGACGGTACAGATCAGGTTGCCATCGCCCTCGCCCCGTTTGCTGCCCACGTTGGCCAGCCGCTCGGGATGCGTGCGCTTGTAGAGCGCCAGATAATGGCGATTGGCATAGATGGCCGAGCCGGCGGTCTTCAGCTGCGACCACCAGTTGGGCACGGGCATGGCGAAGAGCTCATCGGTGCCGGCCAGAGGCGTGAGCACCTCCTGCTCCCACTTAATGTGGCCCTGCTCCTTGCCGTTGCCATTGCCATTGCTATAGCTGATGCAGCTGTATTCCTCGCCCTTGGCATGAAAGATTTGCGCCAGCTTGGTGAAGATATCCATGGAGCAGACGTAGACGCCGCAATTGATGAACGTGGACACATAGGAACTGGGCTTCTCCACGTAATGCGACACGGCACCACTGGCACGATCGAATACGAGGCAGCCGTAGTGCAAGGATTGCTGTCGTGTCGCCTCCGTGCTCATGATGGTCACCAGGGCGCTCGACGGACGCTCCGTGTGAAACGTGTACAGTTCCTGGAGCGGAAAATCGGCGCAAACATCGCCGTTGAGCACGAAGAAGGCGCGCGGATTGCCGGCGCGTATCTGATCGCGGAAGTGGTACATGCCGCCAGCGGTGCCCAGGGACGTGAACTCCTGCAGATACCTGTGGATAAGAGTAGTTCCAGTAAAGGACACGTCACTTCTTAGATTGAGACTCACCTGATGTTGATGTTGCTGCTGCTGTACAGTGCCTGCATGTCGCTCACGAATCCCTCCATCTGCGTCTGCGGGTAGAAGCCAATGATGAGGATCTCGCGCAGCTCCTTCAGCTGGACGCAGGCTTCGATGTGGTGCGCGATCAACGGTCGCCCGGCCACCGGAAACAGCGGCTTGGGCGTGTCCAGCGACAGCGGACGGAAGCGGGTGCCCTTTTGGGGACCTCCAATCAAGATGACCGCCTTTATCATGTTTCAGGTTAAACTACAGCTTGTGACTAAACTTTTTCTCATTAAATATTTGTTATCTGTGAATTCGGTTTGATAACAATTTTTGTGTGTTTACGTTGCCAGCGCAAATAATCGATACCCAGCATCGCGTTGCCAACAGCCGCAATCAGCTGTTTGGTTGTACGCGTTGCCAACTGCTGCAGAGAAGTAACGATAGTTGCGATTCATGCTATGAAACATCGGCAACGACATGTAAATTACAACATATAAATATGTATTGTTTGTGAATAAAACAGAATCAAATTTTAAATAAAAGCATGTGCGTTGACTTTATAATTTTTCAAGCCACTTGCTTACATATTGTCAATTATAAAAATATAAACATCAATCTGCCAGTGTCGCATTGTCTATCGAAATACATCGATATTTATTGGACATCGATAATTAGTTTTGCCAAAGTCGGCCGGAATGGCGATGTAATTTTTCGTCAATAATTTTTGCAAGTTTCCTTCGATCGGCATAGGAAAGTTTTTTATAGCAATTGAAAGGGCGAGACGTCTCTCCACTGATTGTTAACTGTGTGTGCGTGCTGAAGAAATGGCATCGGCGGAGCAGCTCGTGGCAGCCGCATTGCAGGGAGCCGCCAATCCCAATCACGAGATTGTGCAGAAGGCGGAGGCGCAGCTGAGCGAATGGGAGCAGCAGCCGGGCTTCTTTCCCATACTGGCCAAGCTGAGCATGAAGCTGGCCAGCGAGACAAATGCCCCATCCGAAGTACTGACAGACGCCGTCAAGGTCCGTTGGATGGCGGCTGTTTACCTGAAGAATGGCATTGAACGCTATTGGCGTCACAATTCGCGCTTGGAATTGGCCGCCGAACAGAAGCAGCAAATCCGCGACATTCTGCTGCAGCACTACAGTGCCGAGGATGTGCCCCAGGTGGCGCTGCAGGTCGCGGTGCTGCTCAGTAAAATCGCACGCAACGATTGCTGGCCGGAATTGCTGCCCACGCTGATGAAGCAGCTGCAGGCGTGCAGCGACGCTGGCGACGCGGCCCCGGACACGCCCCTGGTGCAGCAGCAGCAGCAGCGGACACTGCTCATGCTGCACTATGTGATCAAGGCGCTGGCGTCGCGTCGCCTGATGGCGGAGAAGCGAGCGTTCGAGGAGCTGGCGGGTCAAATCTTTAGCTACATGGCGTGGGACATTTGGGCCACGCTCACCGCCCGCTTCCTGCAGCTGGTCAAGACTGAGACGGAGGCGCAGGCGCACAGTTGCCTCCAACGTGCCTACATTGCGATGCGTTCCCTCCGCAAACTCGTGGTCTTCGGATGCGGCAGCAAGCCGTACAAGTCCACGGACCACATGAATTTCATCGAGCAGCTCTTCGAGCGGCTGCGTCAGTGCCTTGAGCTGCGCTACGAGCTGCGGATGCGGTCGGCGGGCCAGCAGCTGATCAGCGATCTGGAGCGATTCATACTGAAGATGATGAAGACACTGAACGAGTTCATGGAGCGCCATTCCATGTCGTTTGCCCGCTTCGTGCCCATGGCACTGGAGTTCAGCTTCCACTATGTGTTCCACGAGGGCACCGCGCTCATCTTCGATGCCGGCGATCGGATCAACTTCAGCAACTTTGTCATCCAGGCGATTAATCTGCTCAAGGGGATCATGATGAGCGGCAACGATAGCCTGGCGCCAGATGCCTCCGCCAACACGCTGGAGGATGAGCTGCTCGCCTCGGCGGCGCAGACACAGACCAAGTTCTTCAGCGTGGAGCGTGTCACGTATTTGTGCGAGAAGATCGTGACGCATTACTTTCTGCTGACACAGGACGAGCTGGCCGAGTGGCAGCAGGATCCGGAGGGCTATGGCCAGGACGATGGCGGTGGCGATGCCTGGAAGTACGAGCTGCGTCCGTGCGTGGAGACGCTCTACTTCACCTGCTTCACCCAGCACTCGACCGTGATGATCAACGAGGTGCTGAAGTTTGTGCGGCGGGCACAGCAGCTCCAGCTCACGGAGACCTCCGAACTGAAGGCCATTCTCCTCAAGGACGCCATCTACAATGCCGTCGGCCAGGCATCCTTTCACTTCTTCAATAAGCTCGACTTTGGCGCCTGGCTGACGTCGCAGCTCCTCGCCGAACTCCGCATCGAGGCACCCAATTTCCGCATCCTGCGTCGCCGGATCATTTGGCTCGTGGGCCACTGGGTGGGCGTTCAGTTGCCGCGGGAACTGCGCCCCGTCGCCTATGAGGCCTGCCTGCACCTGCTGCGGCCGGAGGAGGATATGCCCATCCGCCTGGCCGCCGCCCGCACGCTCAATCTGCTCATCGATGACTTTGAGTTCATGCCGGAGGCATTTCATCCATATTTCGCCGCCCTATTCGAAGCCCTCTTCCTGCTGCTGCGCGAGGCGGGCGCCTGCGACACCAAGATCGTTGTCCTCGGCACCATGACGCTGCTGGTGGAGAAGATGAGCGAATACATTGAACCGCAGGCGTTGCAGCTAATCTCCTACCTGCCCCTGCTCTGGCGCGAGAGCGACCTCAACGAATACAACATGCTGCGCTGCGCCATCATTGGCACCCTGGAGCAGCTGGTGCGCACCATTCGGGACGTGCCCGAGACCATGAAGCCCTTCCTCTACAGCGTCATTGAGCTGAGCACAGATCTGCAGGTGAGTTTACTAATTTGGTAATATTTGGATAAGAATGCATCAATAAATGAAATCTTCTCTAGCAACGCTCGCATGTTTACCTCATCGAGGACGGGATCATGTTGTGGCTGGCCGTGATTGGCAACTCGACCACATTGACTCCGGAGCTCTTGGCACTCTGTGATCATCTGTTGCCCATCATTGAGATGTCTTCGGAGAATCTGCGCACGGTTCTGCAGCTGATCCATGCCTACATTCTGCTGGATCCTCATGTGAGCATCTTTTTGATTATGATTATGATAACGTCGTTAATGTTAACGATTAATTATTAACGTTAAAATATTGATTAATTAATTATTAATGATTAATAATTAATGATTACAGATTATTGGTTAATGATAATGAATATTTATTAATTATTAATGATTCAATATTAATCATTAATGATTAACAATTAAAGTTTAATTATTTACGCTTATTAATAATTAGGGATTAATAATAAATAATTAATGATAATTATTAATGATTTATCATTAGTGTTAATAATAATTGTTATAATAATGATTAATAATTAATGATTGATTATTAATGATAATGATTATGTTAATGATAATGCTTAATCATTAATGTTAATGATAATGATTAATCATTAATGTTGTGATTAATTTTTATGATAATGATTAATGATTATGATAAGTTATAAATGTTTAATGATTTACGTTTAATAATTAATTATTAATAATAATGGATTAATAATTAAGGATTAATATTGAATAATTAATGTTAATAATTAATCATTAATGCTAATAATAATTGTTATAATGATTAATAATTAATTGATTATTAGTAATAATGATAATGATAATGCTTAATCATTAATGTTAATGATAATGATTAATCATTAATGTAATGATTATTATTATTGTAATGATTAATATTAATGATTTTGGAATTGAATTTCTGATGATTAATGCCTAATTTTTAATGATTAATTCTTAATGAATAATGATTACTGGTTAATGATTAATGATCTTGACTTGGTTTTCCTGCAGGCTTATTTGAGTCGTTATGGCGAGGGATTCGTGTCGTATTGCGTGCGCTCCTTCGAGGACATTCGGGCCGAGGGCATCATTGCCATGCTGCGCATATTCGAGACGTGCCTGAAGACGGATGCCGCGATGGGATTGCGTCTGGTGCGTCCCGCCCTGCCGTTCGTGTTCCGGCAGGTGTGCCTCAAGCAGGAGTATCCCATGACCATGGGCTGGTACCTCACCCTCCTCGCCCGGACGCTGCTCATCGATCAGTCGGTGTTCATGTCCGTGGTGCAGGAGCTGCCCCAGCCCGATGCACTGGCTCGCATCCTGGACGTGTGGATCGAGATGTTTCCGCTCGTCGCCGATACGCATGCCGAGAAACGGAAGCTCTTCTGTCTCGCCTTTGCCTCGATCTTTGGCAACAACGAACTGCTGCTCGCCCGCCTGCCCCACATCCTGCAGCTGGTGGAGGAGACGCTGGCGGAGGTGATGGACAAACAGTATACGGCATCGGATGAGGGCGTCGACAAGGCGACGCAACGCTACTACGACTCGCTGGTCATCCACGACGAGCACGAGCTGGAGGACTTCCAGGACCAGCTGTACGATGACTACCACTCGAAGACGTACCACGACGACAGGCATCGCCAGCTGGTGCTCAAGGATCCGGTGTACAAGATACCACTAACCGATTACCTCAAGTGGCAGCTCCAGAGTCTGCAATCTCAACTGGGCGCCGCACGCTACGAGCAGATCATGCGCGGCGTCTGTCCCGAAATTCTCGAGAAGATTAACATGTACATAGAACAGACGGTGCCAAAGGCGTGTGGCGTTTGTGCTGGCAACAATGGCGAGGACAACGATTCGACAAGCAATCAGACAGCGCTTGATTGACTTTTCAATCGTCAATCAGTCAAGCATCAATCATCAATCACACACCTACACACACACACCAACATACACGCAGGAGCCGTTAATTGCTGTGCTTCAAAAGCTTTCTACAATTTAAGTTATTAATGTATTTTGTATTGAAATTATATATTTTTAATTGTTAACGATTCCCCACGCTGTTTAATCCCCCGCCGGGCGTCTTTCCATCTTGCTGCGCAGCAGATTCCTGATGGTTTCATCCTTCTGCTGCAGCTTCTGGCGCAGCTTCTCCAGCTCCTCGCTGTTGCGGGCGTGCAGACCACGCAGCTGGGACTCCTTGTGCTTGAGCAGCGTCGACAGATGCTGCACTGCATCGTAGGTCTCGCGCACCTCGGCCTGGCCCGCCTCCAGCTTCTGCGCCCACTGCAGTGTCATGCGGAGCCGCGCCTTGAGGCGATCCCGGGCGTGCTTGGCCTTCTCGGAGCTGCGGAGCAGGGAGGCGGCTCGATTGTGGCTCGCCTGCAGCTGATCCTCGAGAGCGCTGCGCTCCCGCGCATGCTCCTGCTTCAGCTCCTCCAGCAGCGTCTTGCACTGCTGCACTGCATCCGTTTCGCTAGCAGACTCCGCAGCTGGAGCTGGAGGCGGAGGAGCGGGAGCTGGCGGTGGTGGTGAGGGAACCGTTGTGCTCTTGAGTGTAACCAGCTCGGACTTGCAACGCGCATAGGCGTCCTGCAGATGATTCATGTCCAGGAGCAGCGTCTGATTGCGCTGCTCATAAAAATGCATCACCTCGACCAGTTTCTCCTTGACGAGATCGGTCTTCCTGGTCTGTGCCTCCGCCTTGGAGCGGCACACGCCGAGCTGCGCCTGCAGCCGGACACGCTCCTCCGTCCAGCCGCCGACGTCGCGACGCAGTTGCTCCTGCGACTGCAGCAGGCGTGTATTCTCCTCCAGCGCCCGCTTCAGCTCGCCGCCGAACAGCTCAAAGTCGGCGGCATACTGGGCCAGCAGGGCATCCTTGTCCCGGAAGGATTCGTCGTAGGCCTGCAGCAGCGGCGTCAACGTGTGCGTGGGCAGATGCGACGTCCATGGCGGCAATGTGCTGGGATTAGGAGTGGGAGTCGAAGTCGCAGTCGCAGTCGCAGTGGAGGCGGGCAGGGCATCCTTGTCGGCAGTGTGTCGCTGATCCTGGTAGCACTCGATCTGCACGTTGAGGCGGAAGACCAAAGTCTTGAGCATGTCCACATCGTTGGCCAGCTCCTTGTTGTGCTCCAGGACATCGCCCAGCTGCTGATTGAGCTGCTGGCAACGCGGGCAATTGGCCAGCTGCTGCTCCGCCTGGCCAAGACGCTGCTCCAGCTGGTCGCTGTCCAGACGCAGTTGCTCATTCTCCTTGGCGAAGCGTTCGTTGTACTTGTGCAACGTGTCCAGACGCTGTAGGAGCTGCTCCAGCTGCTGCTCCTTGGCCTGCAACTGCAGAGAAGGATAAAATTGAGGAAAAGAAGTATTCAAAGGCTGTCCACTTACCAGTCCATTGAGTGTGCGCTCCTGTTGCTGCTTCTTCTTGTTGCTGGTGCTGGTGGCGGGCAGCTCCTGACGTTGCTCCACCTCAACGCTTCGCGATCGGCGACTGAAATTGCCCGTCAATGTGTGGAGCACCTTCCGCTGTCGCTTCGGCTGTGTCGTTGTCGACGGACGCACTTGCTCCGGCTGATCCTGCTCGCTATGGTCGAGATCCGTGATCATTATTCCACGTTCCACACGTGTTCCCATTTGTAGCTGAATCTTTTGACAGTTTTCGCCTCGACTTTTCGAAGTAAACAAACCTAACAAAACAAATCCTGACCCCGGTTGCCATGGTTATCCTTTGTCTCTGGTTTGTTTGACCCTGTTTCTAAAGTTGCCTTTTTTAGGGGTGGCAACCCCTTTTCAACTGCGCCTCTGTGCGTGCTTTCCAATGGCAGTCAAAGAGAGAGCTTTTTATTTGCTAAGAGAGTGCAAAAGCTCTCGCTCTTAAGAGAGTAAAAGAAAGCCGTGAAAGAATAGGGGTAGTGAGGGTGGGGTGAGGGTTGCCACCCCTTCTTCAAGCAACGCGACGATTTCACTGCTGTTCGGGGGGTCCTTGAGCAGCGCATAAAACTAATGTCCAGGCGGAAAACTTCAACTTCGATGGGCCCTCCTCGGGGTCCATTTCTCAATGAGTTCGCCAGGTGAGCGAATAGATGGTAACCTTCAACCCCATCCCCAACCCCCTCAGCCCCTTTCAACGCCCACTCATCGCATCAAGTGTTTTTTTACTAGTTTTTCATGCGCATTTCATGTTTCTTGATTGCCAAGTGGTTCAGTTTGCATCTGCTGGGAAATACGCCACGTTTTGGAGGGATCCTATTTCTACCCTATTCCAACAGCCCTTACACGGCATCTGCAACAAGTTTCAACTCGAAACTCGACAATTACAACTTCAATCAAACCGCAGCCAACTGTGGCGAACCTTAAAGCCAAAAAACAGTAACGAAAACTGAGATACCTGTGGATTTGCCAGATTGTGTGTAGAATTATTTGAGTTTTGAACTTTGACGAAGACTAAAAAGTAAGCACAAGATTAAGCAGACTGACAGAAAAGTTTCAAATGGAACTAGGGAATTTCGGGTTTGTAATTAAACAGCTAAGAATTTGCATACTAAGACTTAAAAATTATGATATAATTGTAATTATTTTAGTTATTATTAGATGAAATTAAGAAAGATTTAGGCCTACGATTATATTTAATTTTCTTAAGAACTGTATAGTTTTTGTGGTTTTTAAGCTAGTTAGAACGAAGATTAGCCTATGAACTTTTAAGAATCAAATTCTTTTTACTTTAGGGTATTAAAAATACTATCTATAAAGCGAAAAGCTTACTAAAATATAACTCAAACAGTTTTCAAAATAAAAAAAAAAATATATTTATATGAACATATACATATATTTAAACTTCTTTTCAAAGAAACAACAAAAAGGTAAAGATATTATCTGATTTTAACAGAATTTTCATGAAAAATCACTGAAAAGAGACCATCGAATATAATTTATTAAAGCCTGAAATACGAGTGTATTTTGCTTATAATTTTCGAACTTTCCATCATGAAATTAACGTTTACTCTGTGGAGTTGCTCTTTAACCTGAATTCGCATTCCATTGAATGCATAATTGTCGAGTCATTTGTGCAAACATTGCGATGCGAAAAATCATTTTATACAGAAAACGATAGAAGGAACGAACCTCGGTACACCGAAGAGAGAATGCTCTTTCAAAAGTACACAACTTTATAATTTATTCTCCTGCCAAAAAGTATGCTATAAATTATTTGTTGAAATGAAATCGAGGCTGTAAAACGAAACAGACAATGAAAGCACACTTTTAGGAGAAACCAGAAAATGGAATTTTATTTACATTTATAGACAAAGATTCAAACGTAAGTGGAGACATTTAGACTTATACAAAGCCTGGAAAAAATTATAAAGCGAGTGATTAAAATACAGAAACTCTCTCATTATGCAAATGAAATGTCCTCTCGGGTTGCAGTCATTAAACACAATACATATACACTATATTTACTAGGAAAAATCAGTTCAGAACGCAATGCCATGGAATGAAATGAAATCCCAGCACACACACACACACACACACATATATATATATAAATTATATATATATATACATATATATACTCTTTCTGTGTGTGTAAATGTGTTCATTATGTCATGCAATGCACTGTGCATATTGAAAAATTCGCTTAAATTTGCATAATTAAGGCGCAAATGACCAACACACACACATACCACAGGCACACACACGCACACACAGCCATCAATCAGGCACGCAAACAGTTAACAGTTATTAACGCCCACACACGAAAGCGCCACCTGTCGTCGTCGCTGAGACCAAAAACCAACAAACATAAAGAGGGAAGAACTTGCAAATTGGTTGCAGCACACTTACAACAACTTGCAACAGTGTTGCACGCGTGCTTTATGTTGCAATCTCATTGGAAGGGATTGCACGGGGAGGGAAGAGACATTTAACATAGGCGAAGTTTTTGCGGCATTGGCGACAGTGAGTTCCAATTGGATTGGCAAGTAGTACTAGTTGTGTTTCCTTTCTATGTGTATTTACTGTATGTTGAAGGCCAATGTGGCAGCTGCAAGTCCAAGTAATCGGCTGGTGTCGCAGGTTTGCATTCAGTTGTTCTTCAAGCGCCATTTTGTCGAAGACTGCACTCTAAATCTGAGTGTCTGTTTGTGTCTGTGTGTGACTGTAGTGAATGTGTGTGTGTGTGAGTGTGTGATAACGAAGTTTTGTCTTGGCTTTGACTCAATCTCCCGTCAGCAATTGAGACGCCTGGCATAAAGGTCACAAGCACACGACCACATGCAAAAACAAATCAAATTATAGATAGTCAACTAACAAATACCCTGTAATCAGCTGTAGACTACGTGTGCTGGCTATTTATTTAATGTCAACTAAATAAATGTAAAAATTAAATATTAATTTGGAAAAATATAAACCTAAATAATTTATTGTAAACAAATTTTAAATATAATTATATACGGGGAAAAATCTTAAATAATTAATAAACAAATTAAAAAAAAATATACCGAAAATAAATAATCAGTACTAAATAATAATACAGTGCTACGAATCTAAAATAAAATTTAAGTGTAACATATGTTGAAAATTTTTTTTCGCAATCATTAATAGAATTGATTTGAGAAACTTTTTGCATCAAAACTTCTTTTTTCAAAAAATCTAGAGTAAAAGTTGAAAAAGTGAGCTTATGTGGAATGTTTTCGTTTCCTCTTAAAATCTAAGAATTCGTCTTATTTATTTATGTGTCCTTATTCCTATTTGTTAAGAATGAAATAATAAAAATAAGAAATAAAAAAAATTTGGATTTACTTGTACAGTTTTCTTTTTATGAATGAAGAAAGTCAGTGTTGTAAACATTGAATCACTTTTGACGGCCACTGTATGTTTGTATTCACTTATTTAAGAAATGCCGTTTTTTTAGTTGCATACACTTTTTTTTATTTTATTGCTTTCAAAAATTATATTTTATTTGTTCACACCCAAGTCAACAGTTTTTAATTTAGTGCCACTAAATAAAAAAATCAATTAGTAAAATATGTACACAGTACACACTTTCAGTCAGTGCTTTCATTACAGGGCATACGAAGAAACGCTAACTCCTGCCCACACTCGCACACCGACAGAATTTCAATTTCTTTGTCACTTTTGTTGCTTTCTTGTTGTTGTTGCTGTTATTGTTGTTGTTGTTATTGTTGCTGGCTCTCATCTGCTGTTCCTTCTATATATTTACTTGTCCCCTTCGTTTCCAGCTTCGTCATCGGCCTTGCCTAATGCTCAACAAGTGTGTTTTGCTGGCGAAGGGCGTTGATAAAGCTGCAATACAAACAACAACAAATAAAACAACAACATCAACAACAACAACATCTAAGTTAGGTAAAGAAAGTAAAATTTTTTCGTTGGCTGGCTGCCTTTGACTTTTATGCTCTGGCCATTGCCATCGTCGTTTGTCGTCTTTGTTTTCGCCATCTTCGTTGACTTGGCACAGTGGGATGAACGTTGCAAAAAATCATTAATTTTAAATTTAATAAAATTTTAAGATATTTTAAAATTAGTTTGCAATAAAGGTGTATTATTTTTAAATTCGAATATCAATAATAAAATGTTTCTTAGACGTTTTATATTGAGTACATTATATCTAAGTGATTGACTATTAAGAATTTTATATTCCATTTAGATTCCACATTATGATAAATTCGAGTTTGTTTTCTAAGTAATTTGCATTATGTATGATAGTATGATACATTTAATTTCTTTCAAGCTTTTTAAAAATTACGTTTTTCTTTTGTATTAGCGTTAATTATTATTATTAGCTATACTTCTACTTTTTTTTTTTAAACAATAACAATAACAATAACAAAGTTTATTAGACAAGTGTGGAATTCGTACATTCAAATTAGTGACATAACCAACACAATTAATATATTAAAAAGAAGACCTAACCTTTTGTATTAGCGTTAATTATTATTATTAGCTATACTTCTACTAAATCGGAACAAGTTCTCAATGTAAGTGCTCAAAAGTATGCAATAAACAATATTTTATGTATATTTTGATAAGTAACGAGCAGCCTATAGTCGGAAACTCGCCTATCCCGCTTGCTTTTATTTGTACTTTTTATTATCATTTGGCTTTTAACGCTGTTGTCCCACTGTGCGACGTCTCTGCGTCTGTTTGCTTTGGGGCAAACTTTGTGAAATGGCATTTTGGCATTTGGCTGTGAGACAACAACAAAAATTGCGTCCATTTAGCGTCTGCTTATTGTCTCAAAGGTCCTGTGTGCCACGCCTCTAACGCCCACCCATGTTTATTTACAGACATTTAACAGATTATTTTGTCAACGTTCATCTTAAAACATTTTAGTTTGTAACGTAATCAAAAAAAAAAAAGAAATCACAAAATAGAGAACAAAAATAAAGTGAAAATAAAAAATAAAAAAACCTGTTCCGAAGAACTTGTGAGATGGTTCGGAGGGGGCTTAGCTGGGGCCACCAGGCGGGTCGCGGGTTGCGGATAGCGAATGGCCACCCCTCGGGGAGGTTAGCTGCGAATAGCGGGTCTATCCCGTAAATAAGCAGTCCCGGACAAACAGCGGGTACGATACCGATCATCGTACCGACAAGGCGTTTGTGTTGCCGCCTTTTAAAGCATAGCCTCACACACCCCTCAACTCCCTCACAAGCACCTACCTCTTCCTTTCCCCTTATCTCACCCCGGGCCGGACTAAGAGTGTTACTCGTACCGTGCTGAGAGTCAGCCTGGCTGGGGGCCCGGGTCAAAAACTAGCTCAGTCGCTAACGGTGGGCTCAGGCAAGTGGCGACCGCCTGTTCTAATCAGCCTTATCCGGGCATGCGGACCTCTGCTCGGATGGACCTCACCCTTGTCGCGCTAAACGGAACTTTTTTATGGATAAAAAGACTAACAAATTGAAACTCCCGCAGGACCTATCTGCGGAAAGTGTTGCCAGACACTTTGAGGACCGCAACCTTGATAGGGAGCGGCCCTCCAACGTGGTAGACCACCCTCCACGTAGCCAAGCTCCGGGCTCAAATAGGAGAGTGCCACCGGCACAGCAAAGACGGCCAAGTCTTCAAGCATCGCGGAAACACTCGCAAAGGAGCACGGTAGGACCATCCCGACCGATGCGTCCTGCGCTAGCCGCTGAAAGGAGTACGGTAGGACAATTCCGACCGTTGCGTCCGGCACTAGCCGCTGACACACGGCAGGAACAACGCCTGCCATGGAAAAGGAATCCTCTGCCGGGCCGAGGAGAACCGGGTGGGGTAGATGACCCCAACAGACGTAGTCTCTGTGGTTCAAGGACCAAGTGGTACCTCCGGTACCTCCAGCAGGGGATGTCGCAGGAGGATGCGTTCGCCAAGGCCAAAGAGCCAAGACCGACGACATCCGATAACAGGACACCTGCCAAAAGGTCGAGCAGTGCGCTTACACCGCCAACCGACACCCCTAAAAGGGTTTGCGCGGCGGAGCCAACTGCTCAGAGGCCCAAAGCAGTGACACCTGTAAGAGCAGAGCACAAAGCTCCAAAATCAGGACGGCAGGAAGCTCTGGATGAGCGCCCCAGCACTTCAGCAGCAGCAGCAGCAGCAGCAGCAGCAGCGGAACCAACAGCTGAACCAACAGCCAGGAAGTCCACCTCCTCGGCGCCCACTGAGCCTCGCGCATCCTACGCGGCTGTCGCGAGTAAGGTGAAAGTGGCCGTGTTGCCTGCGGAGTATCCCCAGGTAATTCTCAGTCGCGGGGACCTTTCCGCGCTTGAGGAGGCCATCCTAGATCAGGTCATACTGACAGGATGGGACACTGCCGTTTCCTTCCTTGGAATTCATTTCCGGGTAGGCTTTCTGGTCATTGAGTGCACAGACCAGAACTCGGCAGACTGGCTGGCGACGGTAGCATCACAGCTACACTCCTGGAAGGGTGTACCCCTTGATTGTAGGATGGGGGATGACATACCGTCACCCCATACCATCACGATCTACCTGCCGAGAAGTACGGACAGAGAAACGGACGACTTGCTGGTTATGCTGAGCAACCAGAACAAGATCGAGACTCAGGAATGGAGTGTCATCTCTAGGAAGGAGGAAGGGGGAGGTGCCCTTCTGGTACTTGGCATCGATGAGATGGCCAGGAACGACATAGTGACCAGAGGTCACCAACTTTTCTTCCGCTTCGGGAAAATTCCCGTTAGCGGACTGAAAAAGACGGCGGATAAAACCGCACCCGCAAGCGAGGACCTCCCTCCAGCGGGACAGAATTCGGAGCCGTCCCCGGCAGCGAGCGTGTCCAGCGTCTGTCCGGCAGGTCCTTCCAATTCATTGGAGGATCTTGCCGAGGACGAAGATCTGGCGGATCTCACATTGGATCCCGCTGCAGTTGAGGAGATGGACCAGCAGCCGGCCATGTCGTCCCAGGAGTTGCAAAACGAACTGGAAGAAGCGGACGTCACTCTGACGTCTCGCGATGACGAGGGGAACTCCCGGCCCTCCTCGTCATGTGAAATGGAGCCGCTATTATAGTGCGATGACGCAAGTCATCAGCACTAAGCTAGCCCAGGTGAACATCCACCGTGCGAAGGCGGCCTCGGCCGTCCTAGCCAGGATGTTCACCAACCAACACCTTGGGCTAGCGTTGGTACAGGAGCCATGGATCAACAATGGCATCAAAGGCCTGTACACAGCGGACTCAAAGGTAATCTGGGACCAAAGAGACCCAGTACCAAGAACGTGCATAATGGTGAGAAAATGTATTAACTATACTATTCTTTCAGAATTCCTAAGCAGGGACTGCGTTCCAATAGCCGTGCAGACGGCTGGCAGCGCATGCAACACTGTGGTGGCCTCGGCGTACTTTGCTGGCGACGGAACATGTCCACCAACGGAAATCGTTGGGCTGGCGGAGCACTGCGCCAGGAAGAAGCTCCCCCTGATCATCGGATGTGATGCCAATGCACACCATGTGGTCTGGGGAAGCACAGACACAAACACAAGAGGTGAGTACCTTCTTGACTTTATATTTAGATATAATTTAGAAATTGGAAATGTCGGTTCCACACCGACATTCGTAACTAGAATCAGGGAAGAAGTATTAGACATCACCCTGATAAGTAGGTGCCTTAAGCCACACCTAAGTAACTGGCATGTCTCTATGGAGGAATCTATGTCTGACCATAGAATCATCCTCTTTGAGCTGCAAGTTAACACAGACAGTAGCACACCAGCCCGTAATCCCAGAAAGACAAACTGGGAAAAGTTTAAAGCGACCCTACAACTCAATCTATCCAATGAAAGGACGGACTTACCCCGTTCACAAGTGGAACTAGAAAGAGTTGTAGGAAATATAAACAGCAGCATAACAAATGCCTTTGAAGAAAGCTGTCCTCTTGGAAGGAAGCGCAAAGCAACAGATGCCCCTTGGTGGAACGATAGCCTCGAGAGGCTACGACTCACCACTCGGCACCTCTTCAACAGAGCGAAGAGAGACGGGTTATGGGACTCTTACCGTGAAAGCCTTACCTCCTATAACAAGGAGATCAGAAAGGCCAAGCGGAAGAACTATCGCGAATTCTGCGAAAGTATAGAAAGCACATCCGAAGGTGCCCGGTTCCATAGGGCACTTTCGAGACGCACGCCAGAGGCTAATTTAGCCCTGAAACGAAGGGATGACACCTTCACTAGCAGTAGTAGAGAAAAACTAGAGCTATTGTTTGAGACACACTTCCCGGGAAGCACCCCATTACAAGAAGACACAGTCGAAACAAGTAACATGTCTAGGCCAGTGTCTGCCGACTGGAAAATTGCTAAGTCGACAGTCACAACAGAACGATTACAATGGGCAATTGGCACTTTCCAGCCCTACAAATCGCCAGGCCTTGATATGATATCACCATCCTTCTTACAGCAGGGGCAGGATATACTCCTCCCCATCCTTAGGAAGGCAATGATAAGCAGCCTTGCACTCGGATACATACCGAGTGCGTGGCGTAGAGCTAGGGTGGTCTTCATCCCCAAAGCAGGGAAGAAAGATATCACCAGCCCCAAGTCCTTCAGACCCATCAGCTTGACATCGTTTTTGCTGAAAACGCTGGAAAAGCTGGTGGACCATAAGATAAGAAGTACTCTTCTAGTGCAGTCGCCGCTGCAACCAACGCAGCATGCGTACAGAGCAGGCCGATCCACGGACACGGCACTATATCAACTACACCGCACTTTAAGCACAGTAGTCGACAATAAGGAGGTGGCCATATGCGCCTTCCTGGACATAGAAGGTGCCTTCGACAACACATCTCACGATGCTGTCAAGGCTGCCCTGACCAGGAGGGGCCTAGACTCAACTACAGGCAGATGGATTTCCTCACTGCTGGGGTCTAGACAAGCCACGGCAACAGTCCAAGATAACACTGTTACTGTCACAACCACAAAAGGTTGTCCTCAAGGGGGGTTTTGTCTCCTTTACTATGGAGTCTGTTAGTAGATGAACTACTCCAGAAACTTGCCGGCTATGGAATTCAATGTCAAGGCTACGCTGATGACATTGTCATCATAGCACGAGGCAAATTCGAAGAAACACTCTGTGACATTGTACAACTAGGTCTACGGATAACGAGCGACTGGTGTGGAGAGGTGGGCCTCAACCTCAACCCTGCCAAGACAGTCATCGTTCCCTTCACTAGGAAATACAAGCTGCAGAGAATGAGGCAAATAAGGCTATCAAATAGCATAATAGAAACAAGTAAGGAGGTTAAGTACCTAGGAGTCACTTTCGACAGTAAACTTAACTTCGGCCCCCATGTACAAAATGCGATAGCAAAGTGCACTCGAGCACTTTATGCCTGTCGCAGCATAGCCGGGAAATCATGGGGCACATCACCGAAGATTATTAGATGGCTATACCTTATGGTAGTCAGGCCAATGCTCACATATGGAGCAATAGCCTGGGGTGATAGAGCCCAACTCATCACCGTCAAGAAGCAGCTGTTAAGACTGCAACGGATGGCCTGCGTATGTATGACGGGGGCTATGAGCACCTGTCCGACAACGGCTATAGAAGTTTTAATGGAGCTCACGCCACTCCATGTATTCATTGAACTGCAACAAAGGGCGACTCTGTTAAGGATAGCACGAGAGGGGGTGGGAAGTATCCTTAGTCACAGAGACGCAGAATTTTTATCAGGTGATCTCCCCTTACTATTACAGCCAAGGGACGAAATGACTGCCGAGCTTATGTTCGAGCAGAATTTCAAAGTGAACCTGAGCAGCAAGAAGGACTGGACAACACTTGATGAAGTCCATCCAATGGGTCAACACACCATAAAATGGTACACCGATGGATCTCTTACAGACCAAGGCACAGGACTTGGAGTTGTAGGCCCTCGGATATCGTACCATGAATCTCTAGGAACATATACCAGCATCTTCCAGGCTGAGGTATGTGCAATAGGGAGGTGTGTTGATCTTAATCTCAAACGCAACTATCGGAATAGAGACATAGCCATTCTATCCGATAGTCAAGCAGCTCTCAATGCACTCAGCAAGGCGAAGATAACGTCTAAAGTAGTGCATGAGGTGCGGAAGAAGCTAAACCAACTGGGATCACATAATAGGATAACCCTAAGATGGATCCCAGGACACAGGGATTTAGCAGGAAATGAGGCAGCTGACAGACTAGCCAGAATGGGCGCATGCAGGCCCCTAATAGGTCCTGAACCGTTTTGTGGGATTGGAAGACACACAATCCGGGAATACCTACGAAAAGAAGAGAGGCGACTTCAGCAGTCGCACTGGAAGGAGACAACAGGTCTCAGACAAGCTAAATACCTCCTAGGTAGCTACAACCCAAAGCGGTTTAAGCAAGTAATCACATTGGGAAAGAATAGACTCAGAATACTTACCGGTCTTTTGACCGGGCATTGCAAACTGAGAAGTCACCTATCAAAGTTAGGAATAGTAAGCAGTGGAACCTGCCGGTTCTGCAATTGCGAGGAGGAATCCTCGATGCACATACTAGCAGAATGCACTGCTCTATGTAGACGTAGATGTCGTTTTCTAGGGAAACATGTCCTACAGAAGGAGGACATAGCAGACCTCAACCCGGTAAAAATTCTCGACTTCGTGCGAGAACTAGGGTTGACGGACGAGCTATAGGCTCAGAAGGGGGCACAATAGATCCAAAGGGTCGCAGTGCAGTTTTCCCCATTACAATAATAATAAAATAATAAAAAAGTTAAATAAAATGCAAACATTTCGAAGGACATGCGCAAGGTAAGGTAACAATTGAAATTCCTGCAGTAATTTATGGCATCAGTCCTGGCAGTCCTGGCAGACAGGGGTCGCTTTCGCCTTCTTTTTTTTTGGGTCTCCTTTGGCTTTGACTTTGACTTTTTCGCAGCACGCGTTTGCGTTTGCGGCTGTTTTCTGAGGAATAAACAATGTCCTGGCAACTTCCTGTTTGTTTCCTCATTGAGCATCGACCGCTACGCAAATTTGCAAAGCGGCAAAAGGAAGCAGGAAGCGTGGAACAGCCTTTTCTCATTTCCTTTTTGTACCCCAATCTACTAAGGCACGAAACACACACAGCACACACACACACACACACTCACTTACATACATATATACTTAGGTTTGCGCTCACTTGTTGCTGTAAGCGTTACCTTTTTTGCAAAAAGCAATTTCATGGCATTGCTTTTAAGCACGAGGCATCGACGTCGACGTCGACATCCACGGCGCCTTCGCCTTCGCCATCGCCATCGACAGTGACAGCAACGAGCCTGGCCTCAGGTCTTATTGGCCGCCTATCCCCATTCCATACCCCTTCTCGGCAAGCCTTATTTGATTTTGACAGCACACTCCCACACACACTTACACTCACACACACACTCAATTGAGCTCATCTACACAGTCATTGGGTGTAAGTTTCCCGCTTCCCCGCAGGCTCAATGTAGCCTTTGACTCTTTCAGCAGCTTGGCTATTGCCTTGTGTTTTGCCGCCTGTTTGTCTGTTTGAGCGCATTACGAATTCGGCCTTTATTCGGCCCGTGCTAGCCATAATCAAGAATCAAGAAAATTAACTTGCATTGAGCACATTTACTAAGCAACAATATTTGACACACTTTTCTCACACACTCTCTTTCTCAGCTTTTATTAAACTTTTAATCGCGGTTGCAAGCCTTTAAATTAAGAAGGTAATTCGTTATAAATTTCTTCTACAAAATATAAAATTTAAATGAAACTTCATTAAAGAACGGGGCAGATTTGATAGCCGTGTAGAGCCCTACGAGTTTGATTGAGATATCTTCAGAAAGTTTTATGCTTATTTAAATTTTATAAATTGTAGTTTTTGTTTTAGCGGACTTTATTTTAATATTTTGATTCGATGCTTTCAATTCAATGTATTTCAAATACCGAAATACATTCAACTCAATAATTTAATAAATTCAATTTTGTAAAGTTTCACAGTTTGTTCACAGCAACCTTTCATAGTCTTCTTAAATGATATGTTATAGATTTCAGATTATTTAGAAACAAGAACTACAAATTTTAATAAAATTATAATTTTGTTGAACTTTTACAGCTAATGTATTAAGTATTTTTAAAGCTTTAAAAATCAAGATAGAATGGGAAACATTGGCGAAAATAAAATAAAAGCTTGGGTTCAAAACAAATATCGTACATGGTACGAATTTCATAATTTAAGTATATATTGGCTTTTGAATAGTTTCAGAGCATTCGATAGTCCATCATCTTGCTCAGACTTCTTCGCTTGTGTGACGTCAGTTGGTTTAGTTGCCGGCATCATACAGAGCAATGTGGCATCTACGAGCACGGACGGCATCTCATGGCTGCTCGACGTCTGTGCAAATAATCATACTTCAAAGGCAATAAATCGTTATTTAAATTTCATTCTTTTCACATTGCTTAAAGTTTAACTTGGCCAATTTCCAGTTGGCGAGGCGGGCAGGGATAACAACGACAACGACAGCAACAACGACGACAACACAAACAACGACAACAACAACAAAAACGACAACAACGTCGGTGGTTTGTTTGGCAATTTGCGCGTGGACAAAGTCGGCAAAGTAAAGTATGCTTTATAAAAATTCAGCTTATTTGGTTATGAGTCCCGAGTGTGCTAGCTTCAAGCGCGAATATTTCTTCATAATCGTTAACAGAGTGTGTGTGTGTGTTTATTGTGATAGTGTGAGTGTGTGTGTGAGTTTCAGCAGGTGTGGGCAGCGTTGCCACTCTTTCCTTTCCTTTCCCTTCCCTGGGCAGCTAGAGTGTCAGCGCGTGTGTTGAGTACACACACACACACACTCATACACACACATTCATATTCTCACACTCACACAAACTCACAATCTATGTAAACAGGCTGTTCTCTATAAAATGTTGTTTACCTTACTTCGCATCCTTTTTGATCCTCTTAAGATATTACCTTCAATAAGGGTGTTGATGATGGACAGGGCAACTAAGGGTTAAGCATTGCCGTAAATACCGTTATCTCTGTCGTGTCTCAAAGCTCTTTTAATCTAATATTCGTAGGAAAAATAGATAAGCAGTGCAGGACACAAATTGAAATATTCATAATATGAAAAACTTGTTTAAGTATTTAGTAGATGGGTAAAGTAAACAGCTGATACAGTATGATGCGCCTATAAAGCACTCACACAGTCACAAAAATTAAGTTTTACAGCGAATTTGAGATAGGTTGTATATGTATTGAGTTTTTACTAAAGTAAAAATACTACTGCAAAATTAATTTATAATTACAATAGCCTTTTATTAAATAAACTCAATTATTTAAAATTAATTAACATTATAAATATTATTCGTCTCATTACAGACTTTCTAATAAATATTTCTTAAATATCTGAAATTTATTTGCCAAGAGACAAATATCTTAAAAAAAACTCAAACGTGAACTATTTAAAAGCAAAGATTCTGAGGACAGTCTTTTGTACCTTTATTTTTAGATATATTTAATTTTAAATACTAAATATGTATAATGTGTTATAAGAATAATAATTATGAAGTTCTATTTTACAAAAGTAATAAAAATTTATTAGATATACATATACATATACTCGATTTTAAAGAAATAATTAATACAAACAAACATTATTGGTCTCATTACAGACTTTTCTAATAAACATTTCTTAAATATCTGCAATTTTTTTGACAAAATCGTAAATATTTTAAAAAATTCAACACAGCGCGTTTTACAGTGGGCAGTCAAGGGTTTCTCGACTTTTCATTCCCTAAGATTCGACTTAACTGTGCGGCTTTAATTGGACGCTTCCTCCATTAAATTCGTCTTGTTATCCTGGAATAATCCTTGATAAGCTCTTAATCGATTTGCCTGTCATCGCAGAGGATAAGGGTGTAAGTTTGTAAGGGTGTAAGGGTGTGCCAGCCTCAAGTTGTTCTTGACGCATTTACTCAATTACAATTACGACACCGTCATGGCGAGGGACGCAGTACCTTGAATCCTTGAATCCAGAATCCGATGCGTCGATTGGCAGTGTCACTGCCAATGCCAATGCTCGTATATTCATAAATTATTTAAAGTATGTCAATATTTGTTTTGGTTGCCAACGCTAATAATGATGAAGATGACGATGATGATGATGATGGTGAGCATGACGATGAGGTCGTTGATTAAAAGGACAGCTCGGAAGGGATTCCATTCATTTGTATATATGTACATCATTTTGTGCTTTCTTTATTGAACTTTAAATTAGTTTTATTTGGTCGCCCTCGTTTTGTGGAAGGCAAACAACAAACTTAATTGTAAATGACAGCAAAATAAGATGGAAGCATGGAAACAAAAATAAGACGAAGACGAAATGGAAGATGATGAAGAAAGAAAAATAACAAGCAAAACAAAATGGCCTTGCAATTTGTATAATAAGCTCTGTGCCTCCACCGAAAAAGATGAGTCCGGAGCGTTAAATATAATGAGATAAGCTCATTAAAATGATGAGACCGGTAGGCAGGTGACGGCAGGAGGAGATCAGGCGAATTGAAATGGTTGCCATGTCCTTTTGACCGACTCCAGAAAGATACTGATCCCATCAATCAGATGAGGCGCATTGTCAACTTTAAGTTAATTATGGAAACTTTTGCACTTGATTGATTCACTCTCCCAGCCAACAACAACAGCAACAACAGCTACAGTAAAACAACAACGAAATGAGAGAGAGAGTGTCCTTCTGCGGATGCACTGATGCGTATAATCCTGACAATGTGCCGGCCCTGCGGCTCAACCGACTGTGATTGACATCAGGCACTTAACGCGTTTTTGTGTCGCCCAAAGTGGGATTGCCCCCACACTCTCTAACTTCCTCTCTCTGTTGACACCCTGCGGCCGCTGTTAATGAGCCACAAGTGCGCAACAGTTGAGCTGGCAGCATGTGTCTGCCACATAGTGGGGGCATCTTCATTTTCATTTCCTTCCACTTCCTTCCACTTCCTTCCATTGCCCACTTCAACGGCCACCGCCCAGAGTGAAACACAGATTTAGAGAGTTGTATGTGGCCTTTGTCCTTTATAATGCTTATATAGAGACTAAGACTGAGACTATGCAACAACAACAAATTGCACTTTTATGTATCTCAATTGTAATTTGCTTTCAAATAGTTTTTCTTCATTTATTCTGCAGACTCATCATCATCATCATCATGATATCAGCACATTTTGCTCAATTTATAATGGAAGATGCATTCTTCAATCTACACTATGCAACATTACTTGTTTTTCTCTTTTATTTGCATTTTTATATTCATACATTTTGTATAGCTTAAAGCACTAAATTTTTTGATAGGCAAAATAAATTATACAAAAGTTCTTATTACATTTATTGGGCAAATTTGTTAGTCGATTTGCTGGAAAAAATTGAAGCAAGTCACAACAAAAATTGCATTTGTTGCACAGTGTAAATTGTACAGTGGAAAAATATATATACTTATCTTTGTACAGTTATGTTTTCTTATGTTGAGTTCAGACAAGCGATTAGAGTTGAGAGAAGCTTATTGAGAAATCTAAAAATAAGGAAGCTGTCAACTCACTTTGAGAAACTTGCTTAGTTTCTAGTTGTCCTTACCATGAAGCCATTAATTTGTTTATACTTTTCACTTTGATTCAAGGATTCTTATTACTTTCTTTGTATTTTAATTCTTTACTTTGTAATTATTTTCCTTTGAATTTCTCTCTCTTTGCCTGTCGTCAATATGCTAATTATTTTATACAAACTAAACTTCTCTCGATGCTTCCTGCATTCTAAACTTCATTCTAAACTTCCTGACTTTATTTTTGCACTCTTTTTGCTGGAAATAATGTCTCTCCTTTGATAATTTCATTTTCAACTTCTCGCAACACTTTTTCCTATATCGTTGTAATTTCATTTATGTAATTATCCTGCTCATTACGCTCTTAGCTTCTCGTTATTAATTCGATACTCTGCTATCCACATTTCTCCCTAAACATTTCGCCTTGCTTCTCAGTATGCTTCTCGCCAACCTCAGCTTAAAGCTTCTTCTCGAAAGCACGTGAAAAAATACTAAATAATTAAGTATGTAATTGCATTTTAGGACAATTGATATACATGTTGTTGTTTTTTAGTTAAACATTAAAGAGTACACAATAAATTCGGTGGGCATTTAGTTTGCTTTGATTTGAATTCATGATTAGCGAGTAATTATAATTTTAAAGCCGCCGTTTGGGCAAATGTCGCGTATGCGCGATGCAGATTGCGTATACGCCTGTTTATATCTTTATTTTACTTTTATTTATATTTTTTAGTTCATATTTTTTTTTGATTTTCTGAGTGTTTAGCGCTCTATTTATTTGACTCTCTACTAGATGTGGTGTGTGTTTTTTTTATTTTATGTGCACTTTGTGAGCGCGGCAAATTAAAAGTTGGTTAGGCAAAAGTTTTGCCCCTTTTTCCATGTTTTTTTGATTTTTCAGCTGCAGTCGTTAAAGTGTGTTGCTATATGTATGTACATATGTGTGGTTGTGTGTGTTGTGAGTATCTGACAAATAAAGATAAAGTGCACACTCGAAAGCTGAGAGTGAAGGATAGACAAAGCCAGTGCTCACGTTCCAGTTTCCAGTTTCAATTTCGACCACGTTTCCTAATACAAACAGTTAGAATTATGTGGGTGTGTATATTTATGAGAGTGAGTGTAATAGATCTGCGACTTATATTTAAGCGTATTGAGATAGAAATTCTTAGAAGACAGTGTAAATAGTTCTTCAACATTCGAATAATATCTTTCTTAAATAGAGTTTACATAAATATACTATATTTGTATGTGTATAGATACTATTTGTTTAGTTTAATTTTCAGTTTAATAAAGTTCTTGTTAGCTTAGTTTATAGCAACAGTCAACATTTAACAGTCATTCCGATATGAGTTTTTCTTAGCGATTTTGGAAGAGATTTGTTCTAGCTTGTTTCGAAGTACTCAAAGGAGCTTGTTCATAAACTTCATAAATATATTATACGATATACTAATTTTCATTTAATGCACACTTATAATACATATGTATGTAAACGCTTAAAACACATTTATAAACTTTATATACTTAATCAAATCGTTTACTATCATATAATTTTTTGGATTCATTTTTTAGAAAAAAATTGACAGCATTATTATTTTCAATTTAAAATTACTCGCGTGGAACACATAGAAATATACTTAACTATAATTTTAGCTACATATAACAATGTATGTGTGTGTGTGTGTGTTTTACGCCCAATTTCAGGCCACGCGTCTCGCTTTGTGTCTTATCAACGAGGTCTGTCCTCAAAAGTAGGTGCGGTGCCAACATCAAGGCCAGACACTTGCCCCATTGATAACTGTCTGGGTCTAAGAACTGAGAGCTGAACCCAATCAAAACATCCGCCATAAACAAATGAAACAATCGCCAAAGTCGGAGGCCTGACCAAGCCAATGACTTTGATATTTTATTTTTGATAAGTGCTTCAAGGTGTGTCCAAGCAAACATCACAAGCCAAATTAGTTCAAAGAACTTTTCCAATTTTCTTGCTATTTTTGTGCTCATTTCAAGTTATTTCTCAGTTCATTTAGAATTAATTATATACCTATCATTAAGTCCTGCAACATGCTGTCAAAAATTTAACTTTGCTTTCATATAATTTATTTTATTGCCTGTTTATGTACATGTCAATGAGATGCCACTCTGCAAAAAGGCTAAGTTCAACTTTGACATGCCAGATGATTAGGTCTATTCGCCAAATTCCATCTACAACAATATTACAAATTTCTTTTCTCCTCTGAGTTTAATACTCTTGGCTTAAACATACGCACACACACACACATGTTGTTGTACACAAATTGGCTGTAACATATTTGCAACATTCATAATAATTTTTAGACTTTATAATACTCGTAAAAATGCTTTAAAAAGAGAACATCAAAAACAGTTTTCGCAAGCTGAGCATTGGCTATTTATGTATATATGTAGGTACAAGTACGAGTTTTTGCTATTATTTATGGGTATATATATGTATGTATATGTATACTATGTGTATATATATGTTTAAAATGCTAGCAAAATAATTTTATTTATTTTCTTGTTTGTCTTTAAGGTTTAGCTCTGGATTTCTTGGGGTTTTCTTTATATTTTTTCCTGTTGTTGCCTGATAGATTTGGTTTGGTTTTGGTTTTCTTAAAGAACGTGAAGATTTTCACAGCTTTTGGATTTGGAAATGTCGCTAAGGCAAATTTTCTGTAGAATTTCCTTGGCCAGATGCAGAGATATGTGGGTACGAGAAGTTTTCATCTTCGATGAGGTAGCTTTCTTTTCGCGTTTCTCCTTCAGGCGCATCTGTAAAATTGATATAGAGATAGAGCATTTTGAGCCCATCACTGAAATTGAAACTGTTAGGCCGCAAAGTTTTAATAAAATTAAATGCCCGGACTTTGGCACACAATTTTCATTAATTAGTGGCCGACAAGTCCCGTCGTCCTACCGTCCTCTGGTCCTGTTAACCACCCCTTAACAGGACTAAACACAAATCCATTTAAGTTATTTCCTGCACCAATTTCGCATGCATCAATGAGTTGCGTGTATTTCGCACCTAAACCTAAATAACCGCAAAGCCGCCCAGAACAGAACAGAACGAAATAAAAGCAGCTCAAGCGTAACCATCACCAGGTAAATATGTACTATATAGTATATCCCCCTTCATATTCCAACCCTGCTTACCTGCTTCAATATGCCGACGAGCAGTTCATCGACATTATGTTGTATGCCGCTGGACGTCTCAATAAATTTGGCATCGCGTGAGGCGGCCAACGTTTTGCCTTCTGTGGTGTAGTAGAAGGGGAAGAGCAAAAGTGAACAGTGAATTATGGAAATACAAAATGAGATTGAGTATGCGAAATAGGTAAAGCAAAAGCGAAAGGAAATATGAAAGACGGTAGGTGGGAAAGTGGGAAATGGGAATGAAATCAAGCCATCATAATTAAGTCCAGGATTTCCTTAAATTTACCTAGCACATAGCGCGTGTCGAGCAGTGCTGGCAGTTTAGTCTATTTATAGCTGGATCTTACATATTTTATTTCTATTGTCATAAATCTGGCTTATTTAAAATAGAGTCTATCTATTTCAATTAAGATTCTTCTTCCCTAACTTCAAATCAATCAAATTCACATAGTTATAATCAAATTGGGCAACAAATTGTAGTTTTAAGCATAAGGTTTGCTTTTTTCATTAATCAGTACCGAAAGCCTATCCCATGGCATAGGAACTCATAATTCTGCCGGCGTCGTAGCCGACATACGTTTAGAGAGAGAAAACGTGTGTTCTATAAATAGCACGTTCGGTGGCTTGTTCTCTCACGACGCGTGTCTTCGGCTTTTTGTTCTCTCACAAATCATCTGATCGGCTGGTCCTTTATGATGTCAGTCGCTGCGTTCAATTGAGAGGGACATACTCTGCAACTAATGTTTTGTTCTCTTTACGTTGCCAACTGTAACGATGCGACAGTTCGAATATGTTTTCATTTCATTTTTTCAGTGTAAAGCAGTAAAACGTTTCGTTGACTACGCAGTTTGTTCGTGACTGTCTTAAATAAATATATAATTGTTTAATTTTAAGTATTTTTTTAATAATTTTAAAGATGTTGCTAAAATGGTTTTATTTAATTTTCAACCTTTTTAAATTCCTTATCAAATCCTGCCTTTTTTCTGTTCGTGTCACGCGTTCATCTCTAGCTAGCTGAAAATCCACGTTGATTGCTATTGCTTACCCTGTGATGTGATAAGTCTGGCCCGTGCCAAATCCGCTTTGTTGCCAACCAAGATGACAGCCTTGTCCTTGGTGTAGTTCTCCTGCCACAGATAATTGATAATCTCCTCGGCAATGCGAAACGAGCCCTTATCCACCACGGAGAAGACAACGACACAGCCGTGCGGCTCATAGGTGGACAGGGAATTCTCCACGCTCATCTCGACACTGGGATGATCGATGAATACCATATCGGATTCCTCATCGTCCAGTAGAACGCTGACCGTCTTCTCGCCGAACTCATCGTCTAAAACTCAAATCAGAATTAAACTCTATAGACACAAGCGGAAACCAGAAGCGGGCAAATGGGATTGGCATTGGACCATAAACACGCATAGGTTCCACATTCAAAGAGGGTAGCACAAACTACTCACTGTCCAACCGACCGACTCCTTCCTTCGACTCCTCATCAGAGGCGAAATCTGGACAGTCTGGACAGTTAACTTACCCAGACTTGCATCGTAGGTGTGCATGTACTCCGACGTCATAAACTGATTCACCAGCGCCGTTTTGCCCACGCCCGCATCCCCCAGCATGACGACTCGATACCGAGCAGGCGGTGGAGGCTCCAGATTATCCGATTCGTCCGGCGAGGCGGGCAGAGAGTCGACATTCGCGTAGCCGGCGCCACAGCAACTGCCCTCGAACGGGGATCTCTCGCTGGCCCGGCTGTTGGTTGAGTTGACACTCGTGTTGCTGCGCGATCTCCGCGAGATTATCGAGTCACCGCAGTTGACCACGTTGCCCTTGCTAATGGAAAAGTGACGCAGTCGATACAGATCGTCGCTGGCCCTCGGATTATATGGACGTTCTGGCAGCGAGCAGACACGCGGTCGGATGTGATCCGGTACTGGCGAAGAGGAAAACAATTTAAAACGAACATTTAATGAAGTTAAACTTTAGTTCAATAAAAATATTAAGAAAAATTTAAAAAAAAGGTTTCAAAAAGCTAGAGAATGTCTTAAATTTCTAGAATATAAATATATTAAAGATACCAAAATCAAAAAAATACCAAGAAAATAGACAATTACTAAAATTAATTTTGAAATAGTGATGTAAACTGTCTCAAAATCATTAACATTAGAAGTTTATTGCAAGCTTAAACTTGAGACTTAAAATTTTAAATCAGGGTATAAACCGAAACAAATATCGGTTTCTGTTACGGTTATTGGCTATTCAAAATTATTGTATATCGGTTACGTAACGGTTACCGGATTTTAAAATGTTTTATTTTCAAAATACCAGAAGTATGTTTTTAATTCACAAAAGACATTAAAGATGTTGAAGATATGTAAATTTGGAAACAAATATTCAACAATTTACAAAAGTATGATCTCTTTATTGAGCTACATAGAATGCACAAAATAAACTGGGGCGGAAATATAAACTTAGCTAAGTTTTAAAAACGATGATTACATTTTAGCAACATAGTTAAATTTTATGCTTGACAAAACCGCAGTTAATGGTTATTTCGGCTAGAATATTTTAAATTTTTTTTGTATCGGTATAATATAAAGGTTTGTTTCGGCTACGGTTTCAGCTACGGCTACCAATTTCAATCGGTTATTACCGGTTAACGATTACAGTTGTGGTTACGGTCTTAGTCCCTGTTTTAAATTATTAATAACCGCAAGGACAAAAAATATTAATAATACCTGAATGTCGAATGAATTAAGAGGACATGATTTTTATGCCAAAAGTAAACGTGTTATATTTATTTACCTGGCAACTCGAGAAAATTGGAAGTGCGACGCTGTCGGCCGCGATTGGAGGACTGGAAGGCCAACGGACCGATGTCGTCGTTGGAGAAGATGGAAGTGTTGGAGCAGGCGCTCTTCATGGACTCCCGGGAGCTGCGACGACTGGCGAGGTAGGCGAGGCCGCCCTTGGAGCTGCCCCGGCGACGTGGCTTGTACTCGACGGCGTCTCGCTTCGGCTTGGCCGGCTTGCAGCCGCTGAGCTCGTGGTCGGAGTCCTTGGTGAGATCGCTGGTGGACTTGCGGTAGCGCAGAGCGACGACGCTGTCGGAGCAGGTGCGATCCAGGGTGGAATGGGAGCTGTGGAGCACTTGGTAGCCGGGATTCGAGGTGATGTTGATGGCATGACGTCGCTGGCGATGCTGGCGATGCTGTTGCTCCTCCGTGGTCACATGCCCGGTATCCGTGTCCGTATAGCTGAAGCTGGTGGTTGTCGTGGTCACCAGTGTGCTGGTTGTGTGTTGTGTCTGCGTCTCGCCGGACTCCATGGACACCTGTGTGCACTCCGTGAAGCACGAGTCGCGCTTCAGGCCGTAGTAGCTTCCAGTCGGGCCACTGGCTGTGTTGTAACCACCACCACCACCACCTCCACTGGCAGAGGACGCTGCCGCTGCCGCATTCAGGCAACGTGCGTCGATCTTGGTTATAACCGGCAGCTCCCACTCATCCCGACGCCGCTTGCCACTTGCCCCACTTCCCCCCTGGCTCCCAACTCCCGTCGTGGTCAACTGCGGCAACGGATCCAGGGGCTGCTTGGAACGCATTAGCTTCTTGGAGCCCTGGCGACGTGGCGAACTCGGTGGCTCGTAGTAGAGGGAGCCATCATCCGGGGAGATGGGTTCATAGTACTCAAACTTCCTGCCCAATGCCGCCTGATCCATGCCAGGACAGTTGGCCGGACTGACGGCATCAAAGACGAATTTACACGGCGATTTGGGACTACGCGTCCCATGGCCGCTCATCAGGGATGAGTTGGAGTCGTCCATGGAACCCGATGTGGGCGTCTGGTAGTAGGACGAGGGCGTTGAGCTGCTCACCTCATCACAGCTGTCGTTCGCATAGGTTGTCGTAATCTTGGGACTTCGTGGTGGCTCATAGCTACCTCCATAGCCACTCCCATAGGCCGACTGTGTGGGCGTGGAATACACCGAAGGTGGTGCCGGATGATAGCTTCTGTGGGCGCTACAAATATGCACAGAAAAAATTAAATCATTCTAAAATTGAACTAATAGTATTAGCTATCATCCTACTAAATCTCAGCAAGGTCGGACAAATAGAAAGGTGGTAATGGCTGATTTAAGTTTCAAGTAATATGAGCACCTAAAAGTATGCAACAATTTTTATTTGTATGTTTAAACAAAGGTGAAAACATTTGATTTCTTTGAAAAAGATTCTTGTAGAGCTCCGTTAGTCAAAATATTTGCTTAGAAGAAATTGGAAAATTGAACTTGAATCACGTAATAAGATTTTTTTAAAGATAATCCGGAACTACTCAACTTATGACTTGATTTAATCCCGGAATCATAGGTGTTTTTTTTTTCAGTCGCAATCAACGGATCTCATTTGACTACAATATTTATTTGTATTTACTCACCTGGGCGACTTGGGCGTGGCACCTTTGTAGGGCAAAGGATTGCTGGCCGCACGCGCTGGCGTCTTGTGGCCACCATGGGAAGAATGCGGATGTCCATGTCCATGTGGGTGTCCGTGTCCATAGCCAGCAGAGCCACCAGCTGCTGACTCGCCTCCATCCCAGCTGTGTTGTTGCTGTGCCATATTATCCAATTGGAATCGGAGTCGAGACGAGGGAGGCAGGTTTAATATTCCTGTTGCTGTTGATGATGATGATGCTGCAAGTTGGTCGCAACTCATGTGTAAATATTACGAGCCATTACTCAACACACACACACAACATACAACATACATACATACAACACACAGCACTCACACACACACTTGCCTAAAAGGCCGCAGCGAGTAAACATAATTTATGGTTTTATCTTTATTTAATAAAATAATGAAAACTACAATAAAACGCAAAACGCATAAAGGCCATGGCCATGCCCATAAACAAGGCCGCCTACATGGCTGACGGGCTAATGTTGTGGTGCGTGTGTATATGTCTGTGTGTGTGTGTGTCTTTTTATCTCTGTGTGTGTGTCAGCAAATTGTTTATGAATTTTGCGTTCAGCCCAAGTGGCTGTGGTTGAACCTCCTACTCTACCGTCCTTCGCCTTCCCTCCCACTCCCACTTACCAACCCCCCCTCTATGTCCACTCAGCTTTGATGCTGAGCTCTTAAAGCATTTTATTGCAGCTTTAAACTTGTGTCTTTTGTCGCTTGTTGCATGCAACAAGCTGTCGCTGTCTTTACCTCTGCCTCTGCTTCCCGTGTGTGGCATAAAAGTTGATGTTTGTCTATTCGTTGGCTTGACAAACTGCCAAACACATACACACACACACACACACACACACACACACACACACACACACACACGCACACTAAAGATTTGTTCAAGTAGTTTGCCAACAGTTTAAAGTTAACAGTTTCTTAACAAACGTTAAGTCTGCTTCTGAGTCAGGTAAGATAGACAGTTTGACCTGACAGTTTGTTCAATATTTGCTAATTGTATCAGCATTTATCTCTAGTAAATTAAACACTGCACTGATAAAAAAATTTGTTAAAAATATATGCATATTGTCTCAAAACTATGAGTTTGCTCTAAATAATGTGAAAAAAATATATTTTAGTATTACTTCTTTAAAAATTGACTTATTTTCAAAATAAAGTATTAAAATTAATTTTCTTGATTTTAGAAAACTTTATGTTTTTATCAGTGTAACAAACTGACTCAGTATTCACAGGCCTCAAATCCCTTTTCAAACTTTCGTTAACTTTTTTCTGACAAGTTATTCTGATTGTGTTTTCGTAGTGAAATTTGAGTTAACATCACTATGAAAAGCGATGTCTTAACTTTCAGCTCTATCTAAAACTAATTCATAATTTCTATACGATTTAAGTCTATACGATTTAAGTTAACTAAATATTGAAAAAATTGGTTTAATAGTTCAACTTGAAAGCTTATTAAATCCTTAAGTTTTAATAAACTTTTTTTAAAGATTTATCATTTGTTTTTTTATTATTTCTGTAGTGTTTTGCAAAGTGGTTCTTAAGTGGTGTATCAATAAAAAAGTTCATTGCTTCGATTATTTGTAAATCATTTTATAACTTTTTTCGACTTCAAGTGTTGACTCGACATTTTCTTTTTAACGTTATGAATCTTTAATATTCTGTTTCCAAATTCTGTCTTATTTTGCGAATTAATTTTATGTGAAATCTGTCGTTTTTTGTATCATAATCTGTACTTAGAATTAAAATTCTGTTACGACAAATAGAATATGAAGTTCGTGTTCTTGTTCGTGTCACGATGTCAGCTCTTACGAAGTGAATGCGACTAAATTGTTGAGTTTCTGCACAGCTAAACAAAAGATCTAATCCAGCTGTCAATTGACTTTGACATCCATTTTCATTTTCATTCTTATGCTGATTTGATTGTTGCAAAAAGTCGCATTTAAACAATTTATACTATAGTTTTATGGCTGTGCTTTAAATGTAAACAACGTGAAGGAACAACAATGTACTATAAAATTGTCCAGCACTTCTATGGGGCAAATCTAGTGTCTCATTTTATTGTCCAGCTCCTGCGGAGCTCGTAACAAGAGTCCCAACTGTTGCCATTGCTTATGCCCCAGTGTTTGCTCTTTCCACCTGGCCAAAACCTCCTCCCCTCCCCCCTTTTAGTTATCTATTGTGTCGTGCGACGCGTATACAAATAGCCAAGTCATCTCACCTCACCTCACCCACTCACTCAGCCAGGCACAAAGCGTGGATACGTGTTCATATTGTAAAGCAAATAATATGAAAGCGAGCAACTGCACAACTCGTGTGTTTACATACATCCAACGATACAAACATACATATATACACATGATTATTTTCAGTACGGTACCTGTTGGTCTTCATACCCCCTAAGCGAAGAATCCGCTGGGAGTATACTCGCATTTGAGCCTCAGGAAGAGACAACAACTAATACCGCAGTAACATTCACAGCTGAAAAGGACTTTGAACCCCTTTTAAGTTGGTTAAATATAAAAGTTAAAAATGACTATTGATTTGACAGTATAAAAAAAAAGGTAGATTAATCATAATTGATAGTTGATATATTCTTAGTTAGATATTCTTAGCAAGGAGAACGAAAACATTATCAAGAGATAAATATGATAATTTGCCTTATAGTCCTACTCAAACTTTATGAATTTAATTCAGAGTTACGCATAAGAAATTAGTTTAAATATTAAAATATTAAAAGAAACACGAATCTAAATCAACAGATTAAACTGAAGGAAAAGGGTGCATTACAATCTGACCATCTTTTCTAAATAGAAGCTTGTGACTAAATATCCCTAGACTCTTAACTTTGAAATATACCTTTTTATCCTTACGGTTTAAATTTTAATTAAATATAATAAACAATTTAACTTTAATTTTTATTTGAGTTTTGGTCAACTGTATTTAGCTATAGTTTACATCTTTATAGGAGTGAAAAGGGAGTGAATAATCTTCAAAGGCTGGCAAATCTGAATAAACCTTGATAATAAATGAATTTCTATGATTTTAATTCATTTATTGTTGTACTCAAAAATCTGTTGCTGACAACCATAGAATTAATGTTGTAAAACAAAAACATTTTGATAGACAAGCAAATTAGTTTTAATTTATGCCATTAACAATAATAGGTCAGAAGAAAAGTGAGTTCAACGAAACTATACCCCATAAGTCGACTAATCTGGTAAGACCAATAAAATAATCAGAAAACACCAGACAAATGGGAGATTAAATTAAATAGAGAAATTGAAAAAACCCTAAAATTTAATAAATTGTAGTGCAAAGCACAAATAACTCTTGAAATGTTAAAAATGATTTCCAGGGTATATTATAGTCAAGAATTGCACTCAATCAATCTAACTGCGTTTCAGAGAGTGCCTGAGAATCACGTAACCTGGCCTGTTGCCACCGCAACCAATCATTCAGATGGACAGACAGACAGACAGACAGACAGACAGACAGTTGGGAGTGAGGTTGAGGTGGAGACTGAATCATGGATAAAATAATCATAAAAATGTTGAATACAAAAAACATTTCACAATACCTTGTAACTTGCCAGGACAACAGTTTTGGTTGTGCAAAATATCTGTGGACACTAACAACAACAGCAACGACAAGAACAACAACAGCAACAACATCATCATCAGTAAGAACAAATCAATAGCAAAAGAAATGCCAGCTGCAAACTTTCCCTCTCTTTCTGTCCATCAATCTGTCTCTCTCTATCTGTCATCTCTCATTCAACTGGTCGACGGAAAAGACGAAATCAGTTTGTGTTGGCATTGGCATTACGTGAATTGTCTATGCATGAGATGGATATCAAAGCCTGGCTTATGGCATTGTGAGCATTTTTTATATAAAACGAATACGCATACGAAGGACTCTTCAGCAGGTAAAGAAGGCAAAGAAAGCAGCTTACAACACGGTCAAAATATTGTAATTGCAACATATTCGACTCAGTTTAGGACTTAGCCCTTTCAGCTCTCAACTCAATCGGTTAGTCAATCAGTCAATCGGATTGAACACTGAAAATGGAATAACTTATAAATTTGTTGTGCAAGAGGTTTATTGTATTTTAAAGTTATTCATACATTTGCAAAAATCACCTAAGGCCAAATCAGCCGAAAACTGATTCGATTTAGCGTCGGATTTGTGTTCAAAGCGGGCAAAATAAAAAAAATAACAGAGAAATTTGAGTGAGAAACAGAAGTAGAGAGAGTGTGCTTAGAATATTTGCATATTTCAAGAACTGTCAGGCAGTGATTGAAATTTTTTAAGTTATTTTAAAAAATTAGAAAATTATAATATTTTATTGGTTTACTGATTATTAGTTTATGGCTTTCAACTCATTCAAAAATAACTATTTATTAGCCAAAAAAAAAATTCATAACATTATTTTGATTTCCTCAGTTTATTTTTTTTCTATTTTGAAGATTATTTTATAAATATGTAAAATAAAAACTGAGAAAGAATATATATAAATTGTGCCTATTAAAATTAAAAATTATAGCTTTTAATTTCCAGCAATAAAATGAAATAACCATAATTTTATGAGTTTATTTTTAATAAAATAAAGAATTTTTGTTAAGTTATAAAGTATAACCAAAAAATAAACAAATAAATAATTTTTTATTTTATTTTATTTATTTTATTGTCTGGCTAAAAGCAGCCGACACAGCAAATAATACATTAAAATTATAAAATATATATATTTAAATTACAAAATAAATTAAAATGAAGTTTAAAATTAAGATTCTAAAATTCTCTGGGGAATCTAAAATGAAAAAGAAAATGATTGGCCCAACATTTGTTGCTAGGATTGGGGAAAACCCAGAAAAACCCAATCAGACCAAAATGATATTAATGAGTAGTTAGTTGGTTATATTAGTTAGACATGATAATATAGAGGCTTTAATAGTGAGCGGAGAACACTCGAAATTAATCGTAGGGTACAGTTTATTATAATCTGCACATAGAGTACGAAGAGGTTCGTGCAATTCCCAGTTAGTGAAACAACGTTGGAGATATAAAGGATTAAAGTTACGAGTTACTCTAGAAGGTACATTGAAGGTTATTTCTTCCAACAAATTAGCCGAGTCTATATGACCGTGCAGTAATTTGTGGATGAACATTACTCCAAGCATAATTCTACGGTTAGTAAGAGAGGGAAGATTGAGTAAGAGAAGTCTACTAGAATACGAAGGCAACTGAATTTCCGAGTTCCAACTCAAGCCGCGTAAAGCAAAAATTAAAAATTGTTTTTGAACCGACTCTATCCTGGCACGATGGGATTCATATTGAGGAGACCACACACATGATCCATACTCAAGAATTGGACGAACAAGAGACGTGTAAAGAAGTTAAGTAGTAAAGGGATCATCAAATTCCTTGGACCATCGCTTAATAAACCCGAGAACTCCCATTGCTTTATTGACAGCTATAGCAATATGCTTATCAAATTTCAGTCTATGATCTAGAACTATACCCAGGTCATTAACTGATCTTTCGGAATCATTTAAGCATTCCAATATAACGCCATTAAGTGAGTACTGTGAAATAATGCGGGAAGATCTATAGAAAGTCATAACTTTACATTTCGAACTATTGAGATTTAATAAATTATCTTGGCACCAAAGATGGAAAGCATTTAAGTCTGCTTGCAAGAGACTAAAAGAAGAAGGATCGCTAAACGATAAACAAAGCTTGACGTCATCCGCATACATGATAGCATGGGAGTGAGATAATAAAGATGGAAGATCATTTATAAATAACGTAAAGAGTAGTGGACCAAGATGACTACCTTGCGGTACTCCAGAAGTAACTTTAACTGACTTTGAAAATGAATTTTTGAAAATAACTCTTTGTGTTCTGTTACTTAAATAATTTGAAATCCAAAGAAGAAGATTGTATGGAAAACCAAGAAGATCAAGCTTATGAATGAGTAGAGAGTGGTTAACGGAATCAAAAGCTTTACTAAAATCAGTATAAATAACATCAGTTTGCATCTTGTTCTTGAACCCTTTAATCACTAAGGAAGTAAACTCTAGTAGGTTAGTGGTAGTAGATCTACATCTCATAAACCCGTGTTGAGTAGGTGAGATAATAGAGCTACATAAGTGTTGAAGATGTGAGGTTATAATTTTCTCAAACATCTGTGGAATAGCAGACAACTTGGAAATACCCCTATAGTTCTGAGCATCGGACTTCACACCCTTTTTATGAAGAGGAATAATATAAGAATCTTTCCAAAGCGCTGGGAAAGAGGAGGAATCAACGGACAAAGTAAACAACTTATGTAATGGTTTGCATAACGATTCTGCACAGTACTTAAGTACAGACGCAGGCACACCATCGGGACCTGGTGCGTGCACTGGCTTAATCGATTTAAGATCGCAAAGAAGCGAGCTTTCTGTGATTAGAGGGCTGTAAATACAGTTAGAACAGCTTAACCTATACGGATAAGGCTGGCCAACACGGAAACTACTCGTAGAATAAGTAGTTTGGAAAAAGTCAGCAAACAAATCTGCTATGGATTGATCAGTATTAGCTTGAATATCGTTGAAAACAACAGAAGATGGTAATGATGAGGCTTTACGTTTAGAGTTTACGAATTTGTAGAATTGCTTCGGATCTTTAGAGAATTCAAGCTTACAACGTCGCAAGTAATTATTATAACATTGTGAATTAAGAACTAGAAAACTAGAGCAGGTAATTAAATATCGTGAGAAATCATAAGGATTTCCAGATTTTTTATATTTTTTAAATTGCTTAGATTTCACATTTTTTAAATGTGATAATTCTCTAGAGAACCAAGGAGGTCTATTGCAACTAATTGGTGATACAAGTGGAACACAGATGTCAAAAAAAGAGTTAAGAGTATTATAAAAAAGCTTAATGGCGTTATTCAAGTCAGAACATGTGTATAGTTGAGACCAATCAGAACATGAAATAAGACTGTTTAACTTATTAAAATCAGTTTTACAAAAACTCCGTACTCGCTCAAGTGGCTGAGATGATAGAGCAACAGGCCACAAAGGTAAATTAATATGCGCGTTTAGAGTTGGGTGGTAAGGGTCTTCCGGAGTTACCAGTGGATCAATCCTGGATACGATGCTATTGTCAGAGTCCAATACGACTAAATCTCTGTGAAAAAGCATAGATTATCCTTAAAGAAGTGTGTGATTTTTATCAGTTTATATAAGCAAAATAAACATTATTTAAAGTCTCTGCTGCCAAAGAACTGTACTTATTTTTTTTGTTGTAGCTTCAAAATAGTTTCAAGAGTCATCAAGAAAAGTTCAAATGTCTCTGACCTGTGAACAAAAACTGTCTGCTACTTTATGACTACTCCCTATCATCATCATCATCATTATCATGATGATCAACATCAATAGAAGGCGTAATGAACCCAAGTGCATTTCCAAGAGCTATTAACTTGTGGGTAAATCTGCAACCATAACCCTCTAATGTCTAGGGTTGCCTTGGCTGACCAGCACAACCCTTTTACGTAAACTTTGCTTAATTACATGCCCGCACCCGTTAAGCACATACTTAACACCCACACACACACACGCACAAGCAGACACATACGTATGTATATGTATAAACAAACATAAATATTTTCTGAGCAACCACATAATACCACACCTCCTGCCCCTTTGCTACTCCCTCTTCTCCAAGTTGTGACCAGCACTTGTTTCGCAGAATTTGCGTTTCTTGTAAAAATATATATGTATGCGTGTGAGTGTGTGTGTGAAGCATAAACAAGAAAAGTCCATAAAACACTTAGGATCAAACAATATACAACAAGAGACGTTAAGAAAGTGTAGCCTATTTATAGGGGGCGCCCAAGGGGAAACTACATAGTCTTCACTTTGAATTAGTTGGTCAGCTGGTCAGTCAGAGCTTTAGCTTTGCCAAATGGCAAATTAGAATTCTAGGCTAAAAGTCACGTTCGCAACTTAGTTATTAGACTCTGCCCCCCTCACCTGACCCCATCGATTTTATTGCAACACATAATTCTTGGCGCGCGCCATTTGTGCAAATCTCATGTTGATGGCATATTAAGTGACTAGCTCGGGGGGGAAAGGGCGGCAGGAGGGAGTACAACTTTGGTGGGCAATTTGGTTTTAAATGCGTCATTTGTGGGGCAGATTTTGGTCGTTGATGAGAGGGGAAGTTGTGGCAAGTTACGTGTAATTAGACGCGTCTGGCGTCAAAGTTGGGTGCGAGGATTAGCAATTAAGCGAGTGTCCTGTGCGTGGAGCAGCGCGCAACAAGTGCTAACAGGGACAAGCGTAATCCCAGCGACAAACACACACAAACACACGCACACACACACACACTTACACATCCAGACGCATTGAAAGAGCGCAAGTGAGAGATTGGAGCGCTGAAAGAGCAGCGCATAAATCAACATGTCAAATCGCAGCTTAACAGCAGACAGTTCCAACTCACACACACACACACTCACACACATTAATACTCACACTCTACATCTTAGCTTAGTAGGAAATCATATTTTATGTTTACTATTTTGGGTTGATTTTGCAAATTGCGCTTGCTTGTAATTTCCGAAATTAACTTTTCTAATTGTCTTAATTGCGTTACGACACTCACTCTCTCACTCTCTCACTCTCTCTCTCTCTATCTCTCTCTCACTCTTACTTGCACTTTTCCTGTGTCTCTGTCTCTGTCTGGCACATGAACAATAATTGGTACAACAAACTAACAACACCACAAGCAACAGTTTGTACAGTTAACCGTTTTCTCTACGCCTCTCGCTGCACTTCCGTTTCCGCTTTAAGCCGCGCGTTGCAAGTGTTGCAAGTGCCGCACACGAAAATGGCCGACAGTCCGCGTCCGCAGCTCGAGCTGTACTGTATCTCTGCTCGCCAGCTCGCCTGCATTTTGTCTGTGGCACGAAAGCCAACTTCGATGCCGACGTTGACGCCGACGCCGACGCTGCGAAGCAACCAGAAGCTTCAGCTCAACCAAAAAAGCTCTTCCAGCCTGGAAGCGATGTGTCTTTTAAAACGTTTTCAGTGTTTCTTGCTCTTTTAATTTCATTTCGAATTTAAACTTGCATTAAAACTTAAAATTAATCGAGAAAATTTATTTAAGTAAAAGCCTATATACGAAAATTCTCTACATTTTTTGAAGCATATTTTGCATAATTTTATAACTTGGATATTTGAGAATATCGTTCTAAAAGGGTTTTTTGAAATTCGAAATACTTAAGGAGATATGGCCATTTTTGTCCAGCAATGTTAATGTTAATGCAAGTGAAGTCAAAACTTTAAACTCGTTTTTCTCGAAACCATGTTTTTCGAGCTGGCGGCACTGATTGCGCCCGTTGTTCTAAAGCGATTTTGATGAAACGAAGTGCAATCGACGCAGAATTTTCACCATTATGGCCCCTAGCTCAGCCATAATTTTAAAATTTTTTTTTACTATTTTTTTTACCCTAAACTATACAAAAATATCCCAAAATCGATTTTTAATTTTTCAATGGCCGCCATTTTGTAAAACAAAAACGCAAAATTATGATTGAGGTAGGGGCCCGTTGTTCATCTGTACTGAATCTAACGCCGTTTATTTTTCCATTTCAGATGATCCGAATTGGAGTTATCCGTGCCGCCAGCAGCATACCTTTTTTTCGAAGTTCAACTTTGAAGGCCGATAACTTTATGAACCGCCCTCGTACAAAGGAAATAAAAATGTTATTATTATATTCAATATGTTTTTAATACAATAAAAAAAAAAGAATGTAAATAGCTATTTCCGTTTTCAAATAAGATTTTTTTTAAAAAAAGTCCCAAAACTTCCTTCCAACCAGCAAAACTCCCTTAAGCGGAACTTCGCGTTCTCTCGCTTACGAACCGTTTTCGGACCATTTTCCTGGCCGACAACGCAGGTTTAGCGAAAGTTGGATTGTTGTTCGTCTTTTGACCGCAACTTGCCAGTTTGTAAGTCAGTTTACGAAAACTATCGCTCAATGCTCGTTGCTTGGTTCACTGGGAGCAGACCAGTTTAAAAAAAAAACACTTGGTCTGATTATGTGTTAAAATCATTTGGTTTTATTATAATTTCAGTTTTTTTTTTGATTTTTTTGTTTTTTTGTTTTTGATTTCTCTTTGTTTATATATTGTATATTTACATTATGGTAACTTAGAAGTAGACTTATCGCTATTGCTTATATAATAAATAGTTTTGGAAGTCTGTGGCTTACAACTAAAGAAACGACTTAGGTGAAGAATTGTGAATTTAGCTTAGTCTTGGTTTAAGGTAGAGTATATGCGGGTAGGGTTAGCTTGGGTTGTATTATGGTTATAGTTTTGTGTTTGGTTGCTTAATGGTTAAGGTGTTGCAGGGCGGGTAAAGATGTGTGTATAGTATGTGTGTGTAGTATGTGTGTGTGTGGGTGTGTGTTGGGACTTATAATCAACTCTCGAATCGTTTACAAAGTGGCAACGCGTTCGCTCAGCTTCTCCAGCTCCGAGTAGATGCTGGCTGGCAGATCGGCACCCACTTGGGACTCGAAGTAGTTGCGGATGTCCTGCACCTCCTGGGTCCAGAAGTCCTTGGGCAGCGAGAAGAGCTGCTTCAAGTCGATCTGCTCCTTCATGCCGGCCACGTTGAGTTGCCCAGCTGCGGGAATGCGACCAATCGCCGAGTCCTCGTAGCAGTTCTCGCCATTGCAGCGGCGCAGGATCCACTCGAGCACACGCGAGTTCTCACCGTATCCGGGCCACATGAATTTGCCCTGGTCGCTCTTGCGGAACCAGTTGACGTGGAAGATCTTGGGCACCTGGCCGCGCTTCTCCATGCTCAGCCAGTGAGCCACATAGTCGCCGAAGTTGTAGCCGAAGAAGGGACGCATCGCGAACGGATCGTGCATGATCGCCTTGCCCTTGTGCTCGGCCGCGGCAGTTGCCTCACTGCGCATCGCGGCACCGATGAAGACGCCGTGCGTCCAGTCGCGTGCCTCGTAGATCAGGGGCACACCAGCGGGACGACGACCGCCGAAGAGCATCGCAGAGATGGGCACACCAGCTGGATCCTCCCAGGCACCGTCGATGATGGGACACTGGGCGGCAGGGGTGCAGAAGCGGGAGTTGGGGTGAGCGGCGGGTTTGCCGGACTCCTTGGTCCAGGGCTTGCCCAGCCAGTCGGTGATTTGTACATTGGCAGCCAGACTGCTCTCCATGCCCTCCCAGAAGACGCCACCGTCGGAGGTGGATGCCACATTGGTGAAAATGGTGTTCTTGAAGACAGTGTTCATGGCAATGGGATTGGTCTCCATCGAGGTGCCGGGAGCGACGCCAAAGAAGCCGTTCTCGGGATTGATGGCGCGCAGGACACCCTGCGAATCGAACTTCATCCAGGCGATGTCGTCGCCCACACACTCCACCTTGTAGTTGGCCAGCGAGGGGTTCAACATGGCCAGGTTGGTCTTGCCGCAGGCGGAGGGGAAGGCGGCCGTGATGTACTTCTTGACGCCCTTGGGATCGGTGATGCCCAGGATGAGCATGTGCTCGGCCAGCCAGCCCTCCCGCTTGGCAATGGTGCTGCCAATGCGCAGGGCGAAGCACTTCTTGCCCAGCAGCGAGTTGCCGCCGTAGCCAGAGCCATAGGAGACGATCAGATTCTCTGCGGGCTTGTGCAGGATGATGGTGCGCTCGGGATCACAGGGCCAGGATGGCTGCTCCACTTGACCGTTGGCCGGGGTGCCCACCGAGTGCAGTGCACGGACGAACTCCTCCTTCTTGGCCAGCTGCTGGAGCACCGCAGCTCCCATGCGGGTCATGATGCGCATGGAGGCCACCACGTAGGCGGAATCGGTGACTTCAATGCCGATCTTGGAGAGCGGCGAGCCAACCGGTCCCATGCTGAAGGGCACCACGTACATGGTGCGTCCCTTCATGCAGCCGGGGAAGCGTTGCTGGATGGCCGCATCCATGTCCATGGGGGAGATCCAGTTGCCCAGGGTGCCCTTGACGCCATCCTTGGGCGTGGGAATCGTCTCCTCGCGCTCCTCCGTGCAGATGAATGTCTTGGACTCCACGCGGGCCACATCGGCGGGATTGGTGCGGGCCAACCAGCAGTTATCGTACTTGGGCAGCGGCACAATGGTGCCGTCCTCCAGCAGGGACTTGATGAGCAGCTTGTTCTCCTGCTCGCTGCCATCGCAGATGTGCACCTGGTCGGGCTGGCACAGGGCAACGGCCTCCTCCACAAAGTCGCGCACGCCAGCTGTCAAGGAGCTAACGTCGCCAAACGAGGTGGGAATACCTCGAATGTGACTGTAGAGACCGCAATTGTCCTGGCGCTGCTTGTGCAGTTGGGGCAGACCGCAGCCATTGGCAGAGCTAGAGAAAGAGAGAGAGAGAGAAAGAGAGAGTTCTAATAAGCGAGAGTTGCTAGAAAAGTTAGTGGGTCAGAATGTCAGTCAGTGGGTCAGGGTGGCAAATGAAGTCGTTGTTTTTACTTGAATTGTCTTAGAAATGTCTACGAATTAATTTCAGATAAATTATACATAAATAAAGAAAGAAAAATAAAAAATGTTTTTATGTTTAATATTACTATTCTGTCTTAAAACTGTGAAACTTCTTCAAAAAAGTAATAAAAGTTAAAATAAAAATAAGGACATTTGGATTTTTTGATCACATATCTTCGAACTATTGTTTTATTTATCTTGTATTTATTTTAAAAACCAATTAATTTACAATTTTATCAGTGTAGACTTTAGAATTCTAAAAAAATATATGTCAAATGGCATGTGATCTGAATAATAATCCAAAATTATTTCAAATCTTGCCATAATAAGTAGATGTTAATAAGGCCTTTCCGCACCGCGACCAGTTTAAGTAATTTGGGATTGAAATTTAAGGAATTTATTGCTTTCTATAATTGTAAGTTGGCAATATTTTTCAGCACATTGAAAAATTCAGTTGAAATGCCATGAAACATTTTTTTAAAAATACATTTTGGGTCATACTATGCAAAGGCATAGCTCTAGACTCTAGAGATTTCGGGAGACGGGTAAAGCATGCATATGATTTTGGTGTTTATTTTTTTCTTTTTTTCTTCTTAACTCGTACTTACATAATTTTGTTTTCAACGAGCTCAGGCATTTTGTTAGTTGTTTTTATTTGTTGTTTAGTTTAAGATTATTTCTTTTAAAGACTTTGGAATATGGCGCACAAAATTTATTTATTTATTTTGCTCTTTTTTGTTTTAAATATCACAATTTATCAATTATCACAATTTGATTATATTTTTAGTACAGTTCTGTATTTGCTTTGTTGATTTGCAACTGCTTTGCTTTCATATGTTTCGCCAGAGTTTTTTGTCAAAAATCAATTTGATTTTCAGATCACTGAAATTGAATGTTTCACTTGATCTTTCCATTTACTCAGTCCACGAGTAACTGATGCCAACTGGCCGCGCTGCCTGCCTTTTATACGCTCCGGGCAAGGCAATGCTGGCGCCTGCCCGATCCGACTAGAACATGTTCGGCCAGCGAGAGCGATCGGCTCAACGTTCGGCTAATCGACTTCGGCAATCGCTTCTCTGCGAGGCGTCGCGTCAAGCTTCGGGCACGCTGATTGGCGCGTCGCTGGGAGGCTCGCCGATTGTTTTGGTTTTTCGTTGATAAAGGGGGCCGTGGTGGGAGGGAGAGGGGCTATTTGCTGTTATTGCAGGCTGCTTGGCAACAGACGCGACGCGTCGCGTATTTCTCGTTGCGTAGTTGTTGTTGTTGTCGTTGTTGTTGCTGTGGCAAGTTTCGACATTTATTTCTGTTGTCGTCGATTCGAACTTTTTTCTTTCTTTCTCCTGATAGTCAATCGTTACGCTGTGATAAGAATCGGGGAAACTTGTTGATATTTTTGTATTTTCGCTAGCTGCTAATTTAATTGTTTTGCTTATTTATGTTTTTAGTCGATATCAGGCAAGTGCGCTACGTAAATATCACTCAATTGGCAATTGGCATTTGGAAGCAGTGTAAATAGTTTATGAAACTATTTACTAAACTATTCAAAAAGATCTCTTCGGTTATCGCATCTCCCCTTATCTTCGATAAGATTGATAAACAGTTTACTAATATTTAGATCGTTTTGGTTATCGACAGATAAAAAAGATTTAACTTGCGTTTATTTTGTAGATTTTTGTGGATCTTCTTTTGCAAAATCGAGTAAGCTAATTGCAAAATTTAAATTCCTCTATTCTTTAAATCAGCGGTGGGCACGAAATCTGAATTCGGGAGCACTACAGCAACATCAACAACAACAACCCTACTAGAGTCTACCTAAGTTGGGAGCAGCCGCTGCTCCCGGAGCCACTGCGTGCCCACCGCTGCTTTAAATGATGGTATTAACCGTAGCACATAGCATATCTATTAAAGGCCTATCTAAACTATTAATTATACTAATTATATCAGCTATTTTCTTTCCACGCCCCCTTTTGGTCGTACACGCGCCCACCTACGTTTAGGCCAACATCACATGTCATAAGATTTGTTGTCATGCTGCCAAAAAAATTTCACTTTTTTTGTATGCAAAAAACTGGTGACGGAAAATTTGATGATCTGTTTAGTTCAGAATTCTTTCTGAGTTCTGTGTGTTTTAATGTTGGCCATGGCCATCAGCCAAAAGCCTTTGGAGGCCATGAATGGCCAGGCATACGTTGCTGGCATTATTCATGTGACAAGTTGTACCCAATAATAGCCGAATGACTTTCGATCATGTGTTCTTTGCCTGTGGAAGGAGAAATGAAGGTTCCCTAAACTAAATTGAACTCATATGGTATGGTATGTCAGCTGTCTAAGAACTGAACCACCTTGAGAGTATCCCTATTTAAAATATCTGCTCGTTTTTTCTTATTACCATTATCAACCATTCTCCACGCGCCTCTTAAAATGGCAACAAAAAGTTCGCTGAAATTTTTTTCGTGTGCTTATTTATAAACCACCGACTTGTTTTTCTAGTTCAGCTTGATAAGCCTGATCATCATCATCATAATTGTCTGTCTGCTTGTGCTGTCGTTCGCACACACCCCTACCTGCCCTGCCTCCTAACTCAACGCCCTCCTTTCCCCTTCGACGCGTCGCGACGTCCAAAGATCGCCTGATGACTTGACTTTATTTTTGAATTTACGTCAATGCATTAACGAATCAATACTGAAAAATCAGTTTACCTCTAATGAATATATATGAAGCTATAGCTATATTTATTACATCGGTTTGTCAATCCGGGTTATCAGCTGTTAAACGAGCCCCTAGAATCAGATCGACAGTGGAAAATACCTTCTAAAAATAGAGCTGAGCTCTTTTTGTTAATTAATAGCATTAGCAACGAGCCGGATCTAATTATTGACTATGTTATGTACGATTTGTAGACTTTCTTCAGTTGGAACTTAAGCATCGATTTAGCACTTAAGCAGTTGCTGACAGCATTAGCTCAGAGAATAAAGGAATACTCAAGTGAAACTAAATAGATCATCAGTTTAAAATACAAAAAAAAAAAAATTAAATCCTTAAGATAACATCATATTATAATATATTATATAGTATAAAAAAATACTCAAGTGATACTAAATCTTCAGTTTAAATTACTGATCCATCCATTCTTACAAAAATGTATCTACGAAAGCCTTAAGATAACATTATTTACTATCAGCAGTTGATAATTAAGATGCTTCTTCATTCAGCTTCTCTAAGAAGTGAGATAAGTTCTGGACCGATTATCATATTACCCGGATCTGAAACCCTTTTTCATCGCTGTTCTTTTTCCCTTATCAATGCTGAGTGTTTGTATTTTTGGTGCATGTGGAATCACACCACCCCGTGACAGAGCCGATAATCAGACCTTGGCAACGCCAGAGGCCGGTTTTCTTTTCTTTTCAAGATCAACGTTCGCTGAGGCGTCGATCCATAAAGTTTTTAGCTGTCGAATTGTTTTTCGGTGTTTTTGCTAACATTTTATTTGCTTGTTTTTTGCTAAGATCTTGATAATTGTCAGCAGTGCAAGGAGAGGTTAAGACGATTATGAATTTATATGCTTGTTTACGCCAATTGTGGACGGGCCTCCGATTCGTACCCATAGGTACTCTCTCCTACAAATGTGTTTACCATAAACACAATATGATAAGCTGTCCCATTTATTAATAAGTACAAAGAATTTCAACTCGGAACTGGCTACAACAAAATCTCTCGCTCGTTTTATTAGACTTTTATTAAACTAAGATTACCAATAACCTATGGAACCCAACTTCTGCACATCACATGGTTGCCACACGCGCCTTCAGCTCGGCCAGCTGTGTCGCCACCGCCCGGGGCAGGTGTCCGCCCACCTGCGCCTCGAAGTACTTCTCGATCTCAGCGACCTCCTGTTGCCAAAAGTCCTTGGGCAAGTCGAAGAGCTGCTTGAGATCCACGCTACCCCCGAGTCCGCTCACGTTCAGTGCGTCCTTGCTGGGCAGGCGACCAATTGGCGACTCTTCGTAACAGTTCTCGCCCTGCACACGGCGGAAGATCCAGTCCAGAACGCGTGAGTTATCCCCGAAGCCGGGCCAGAGGAACTTGCCCTCAGAGCTCTTGCGGAACCAGTTGACGTGGAAGATCTTGGGCACCTGGCCGCGCTGCTCCATGCTCAGCCAGTGGCCGAGGTAGTCGCCGAAATTGTAGCCGAAAAAGGGACGCATCGCGAACGGATCGTGCATGATCGCCTTGGTCTTGTGCTCCGCCGCGGCAGTTGCCTCACTGCGCATGGAGGCGCCGATGAAGACACCATGTGACCAGTCGCGTGCCTCGTAGACCAGAGGAACGCCCGCGGGACGACGACCGCCGAAGAGGATGGCCGAGATGGGCACGCCGGCGCTGTCCTCCCAGGCGGGATCGATGATGGGACACTGGGAGGCGGGTGTGCAGAAGCGGGAGTTGGGATGGGCGGCGGGTTTGCCCGACTCCTTGGACCAGAGCTTGCCCAGCCAGTCGGTGACAGGGACGTCGGCGAGGTGGGATGACTCCATGCCCTCCCAATACACGCCTCCGTCCGAGGTGGAGGCCACGTTGGTGAAGACCGTGTTGCGGAAGACCGTGTCCATGGCGATGGGGTTTGTGGCACGCGAAGTGCCAGGCGCCACACCAAAGAACCCGTTCTCGGGGTTGATGGCGCGCAGAACTCCCTTGGAATCGAACTTCATCCAGGCGATGTCGTCGCCCACACACTCCACCTTGTAGCCCGGCAGAGTGGGCGTCATCATGGCCAGGTTGGTCTTGCCACAGGCCGAGGGGAAGGCGGCGGCGACGTAGATTTTCTTGCCCTGCGGATTGGTGATGCCCAGGATGAGCATGTGCTCGGCCAGCCAGCCCTCCCGCTTGGCAATGGTGCTGCCAATACGCAGGGCGAAGCACTTCTTGCCCAGCAGCGAGTTGCCACCGTAGCCAGAGCCATAGGAGACGATCTCATTCTCTGCGGGCTTGTGCAGGATGATGGTGCGTTCGGGATCGCAGGGCCAGGAGGTCTGTGCCTGGACACCGCTGGCAGGTGTGCCCACCGAGTGGAGGCACTTGACGAACTGTCCATCTCCCTGTTGCAGCTCTTGCAGCACTGGGGAGCCGGCTCGCGTCATTATCTTCATGGATTCCACGACATACGGCGAGTCGGTGATTTCAATGCCGATCTTGGAGAGCGGTGAGCCCACTGGACCCATGCTGAAGGGTATCACATACATGGTGCGTCCCTTCATGCAGCCTGGAAAACGCTCTGCGATGGCTGCCTTCAAGTCAGCCTCGGAGATCCAGTTGCCCAGGGTTCCGGGTGTGGCATTGGGCGTCACTGGGACGGTTTCCTCCTTGCGATCCGTGCAGATGAATGTCTTGGACTCCACACGGGCCACATCGGCGGGATTGGTTCTGGCCAGCCAGCAGTTATCGTACTTGGGCAGCGGCACAATGGTGCCTTGTTTGAGCATCATGCTCTGGAGCAGTTTACTCTCCGCCGTGCTGCCATCGCAGATGTGCACTTGCTCCGGCTGACAGAGTCCGACGCACTTCTCCACGTAGTCCTTGACAGCGGGTGTCAGAGTCCTCGAGTCGCCATAGTGCACGGAGAGAGCTCGACAAACCAGACGAAAGTTGTAACTCTTGGGCGGAGCAACTAACCTGAGAAGGAGCAAAAGATGCAGAAATGTGTGAGATAGGAGACAGATAGGATAAATCAGATAAATATTATCACATTAATATTTCACATTAACTTTTTATATATTTAAGGGCAAAATATCTTAAAATTGACATTGAAAAGTCGGCTCTAAAAGAAGTATATCTGTTATCGGATAAGCGAAGGTAGAAATGGGAGTAAGAAATACTAAAAAAAATTAAAGAAGCAGGATTATAGAATGGTACTCTCAGAAAACCTATCAAGAGGTTGAATAAAGGTTTACCTCTCACATCCAAGCGAGCTGAACGCCTAACAAACTGCTGTACGACCAAGAGCGCTTGGGCACAACTGTACCTCAATTAGTATTCTAAGTATGTTCGCACAGCTGCTGAAAAACAACAACAAAGAGTTGAGGCGACGTTGTATTGGCCCCACACAATTGTATAAGTCAAAACTGGCTAATCAGCTGTTGGCTGGTTGTGCAGGTTTCTGCGTATACCCTGTAAATGTTAAGCACTATCTGTGTGGATTTATGTATTCAAGACAAAGGGAATTGATAAGAAGTCGTTTATTTATGATCCAATCAATAAACGGCTCTTTTGAAAAAAAAAATATTTTAAATTCAATTTAAAGATTTTAGAAAGTATGTTTTTTTAGCTTTAGTTTATGCGGGTGATGTAAAAGTATAAGTAAAAATAAGTGATTTTCATGTACATCAACTCGATGCTTTTTTTTGGCGATAAATCTACTGCTCGATTTTTGATTTGACGATTGTAATACTGCGACTTAAAGCTCAATCAATAATTGTGATTTTATCACTGTTCAACGTATTCAATCTACGTATATTTCAAATATGATATGAGTTTATCTGCCTCTTGCAGCTTATTACGGCGTATCACTTAGTCGATACCATTTAATGCCCTCGCTTTTATTTATATTTGTTTCGTTGTCTGCTTTGATATCATAAAAAAACTTGCTCAGACTTTTGCACCGCACAACGTTCGGTTTTGGGGATTCCAAGAGCAGCAGCAAAATGGAGACAACCTTCAATTGTCTCCGACAGATTGAGAGAAAAGGTGTAAAAGAGAGAGAAGGTGTTGTTTTGACTGCGTCACTTTCATTTGCTCTCGTATTGTACAATATATTTGTAGATCGTCTCGATCTACACTGAACCGGCTGAACAAAGTGATGCAATGTTTCGTCAGCCTGGGAAGTGCTCTCTGTTTTGTTTTGATCTCAAGTTTATACTCTCTGCCTGTACTCTGTTCTCTATTATTGTTGCTCTGTTGTTTCAGCTGATCGTTTGCCCTGGCACCAATTGGCACTGTCTGCTAATCACAGTCAGCATTTAGGATAACGCTCTACACGTGTCCTGCCACAATGACGCAGTTTCACTTGTTTCCCTGCCCCATCAGTCTCTCTCCCTCTTTGTCATCTTTTATCGCGACTGTTGTTTCGGTGCTAATCAGTTCATATCTCAATATCTGGGGCACTCATATGCTTGGTTACATTGACTGTACAGCGGTTCAAAGTCCACTCGTTGCTCCCGCACTCGAGCTATAATTCATATGGTCACATGACGTCACATCGATTCAAGTAATCTAATTTATTTGAGCAGTCCAACATTTTCATAGTTTTCGGAACTGCGCATTTGACTATGACTGTGTGTGTGTGTGTGTGTGTTGTGTGTGTGGTGTGATGTCTGCCCTGGATAGCGTCATTAACACACATTTTGTGCATGACTGTGACATGATAGATAATAACTATAAGCGATGCTGATTCTAGAGTTTTAGCGAGTAAACTAAACAAAGAAGTAGTTTGAATATATCCAAATGAAATTGATATGAATTGTAAGTCATAAAATCTTTTTAAAATATTGATCTCTATCAGTTCTGTCAAATCTAAGACCTTCAAGAAGACTGATCGATCAGCAAATCTGAAAATGTTTTTATATTCACTCAAGAATTATATTGAATTATTACATTTTTATATGTAATAATCTTTACAGATTAAGTAGGAAATTATTTGTTATGCTAGAATTTACATGTAAATGAAATCTCCAATTAAAAATAATATAGTTATTTAGTATGAATGAAAAGCAATAGTAAATTTGGGTAGGTCCCGAGAATTAAATTCTATTATTGAAGAATTGCTGATGACAGGTTACCGCAGACAAGATCCTAAAACTTGCTATAGGGTGGCTCAAAATATTAATTTTCTCAAGACTGAGAACAAAATTTCAATGGACTTAATAAAAGCATCTAACATAAACACACAAAAATAAAGTAAACAATTAGGAAAGTCTTAGCTATAGTCTCACTTTCTGTAGATACGTGTGTATTTCTAATCTTATATAAAACACATTCTTAGCCAATCTCTTAGTTGAGGATTTGCTGAATTCAGCTTCTTGCATTGACGTTTGCCGCAAAAGCGCTAATTAGTCTGTTAATTCAAATAAAATGAATTTTTAATAATTTTAGTTTGTTTTGTCCGCTTTTTCGCTTTAATCTAATTGACAGTTTTTATTGTCATTCGATCAGTTCATGTTTGGGTTTGCACTTTGTTTTGTTTTGATTTGATTTCTTGTCAAAAAAGATATCATAATAAATAGAAGAATTCTTAAACTGTTTTTTATAAATTGAGGTATTTAAATTCGTTATTTTGTTTTTAGTCATTATGCTGCATGAGTTGGCTAATGATAAGAATTTGGCATAGGTTAAGTGGGCAGATTAAATTGTCTTTTGTTGATTTTGTTGTCTTTTTCAAATTTGCGCTGTCAGCCTCGACACTTGCAGCTAATTATTCGGCACAGATCTTTCTAAAATATAATATTTGACATCTGCCACGCGTTCTATGTGAACTAGAAATCAATTTTAGTTGATAACAAACCAGGTTCTGTCTATACAAACGAATCGCAAACGGGAGAATGAGAATGGTCATATTGATTTGGGATTCGGATTGGGACTTTTAAGTGAGAAAATTGTTTTCTTTGTTTCAATTGTCATTTGTAAATGGCAAATGCATTTTTATCTTACTGCAAGAATTAAAATTACATACGAAAGACTAAAATATACCCTGTATAACTTAAAGAAGTATAGACAAAGCCGTGCTGTTTTGTGCCAAATAAACATAGTGAAAACTTATGGAGTAAACTGTGGAAGATCTCATACATAGCATAGTTTCTTAAATATTATGTATAAAAAATAAGTATGTTCATTTTAGACTGCGGGATACCCTCTAGCTAAGTAAGTTCTCTACTGATTTGATGTGTGATATCGAATAAAATGGTACATTTAACAAGGAAGGCGCAATACAATTTTTTTAAATACCCCATAAATACGAGAATATTACAAATGAAATAAATTGATACACCTCAACTGCATATAATTTTAGAAGCTAAAAGTAATGGGTATATTAGTGCTGGCTGCTGCTTTGTTGTCATTGCTGTGACACATTTATTTTTGTACTACGTATGTATATATTTATTTTGTATTAAGATTTTCATGTGAAACACGCAGAAAATTCACAGGCGCGTGTTTTTATTTCTTCGCGTATATGCAATTTTATTGCTTTAAATGAGTAAGTATAGATATACATATATACGTATATAGCTGACCATTTATGAATAGGTATAGTATTTATGTTTTTGCGTGGTAATTTTATTTTAGGATGCGTAGCAACAGAAATGAGGAGGCAATTTTAAATGAATCTCATACTAAGTTCTGTACTTTTGGCCTACAGGTTGATAAGCTTTGGATCTTGGCAGGTTCATTAACTTCGTTAGTTTCTTAGACTAAGGGCAGCCCCCTAATCATATATAAATACGTATTATTTGAAGGCTCCACTTGGCACCTTATCAGCTGGCCATCGAAACAACGAAATGACAAAAACAAACGAGTTTTTGGTACCAGTTTAAACCAGTTTCCACTGCCCAATCGAATTGGCCAGACAATTGTCTTTGTTGTCGACGCGTGGCTCTAACTAAATAGAATTTTACTTTATTTAGTTGTGGCACAAATTTCTAACAATTTGATTTCAGTATGACGTCTATTAAAAAGGGACTTCATCATTTTTTTTTTGTATTAGTCACAGTAGATCTATGATGGTGATGGACTTGTGATGAGCTAATGGAAATTTTTCCCAACTTTTACTGACGTCTCAATACTCTTAACAATCTACACAATCAGCAATCAATAGATTCAGATGCTGGTTTTAAAATAAAGAAATATAATTATATTTAACTGAACAACAAGGTTTATTTCTCCCTTAGTAGAATTCGCTTTATACATAACTTAAATACTCTAAAATTCACTTTTTACATTTTACTACTTGAAATTATCAAAGAAAAGTGTCATCAACTTATTTTGAATACATTATGTAGTTATAAATTATTATTCTGTTATTAATTATAAGCAAGTAAAAATAGTTTTTTTTCGGTTGGTTTTCCCCCGAGATTAACGTCATACTACAATCAGCAATGATTAGCAAAAGTTCCTGAATTGTATAGAAAACTAGACTAAAAAACTGCCCAATATGAATGTAATAAATGCTATCCCAATCGAATATCAAGTATCTATCCTTGACAACGTGATATGTTAACTATTTAGGGCCAAGGTCAACAAACTGTCTGGAATGTTGGCCCACATAATGAGTTACAGGCAAGTAGATACAAACAAAGGATGGATTGTAGCTTATCAACTTTGTGAATGTTGTCCTAGTCATCAGAAAATAAAATGTTATGATACCTAACGAAGGCCAAGGTTAATACTCGTAAATTGTGTTGAAAGTTGCCCCAGAATTCGAGAACTAGTAATAACTAGTAGTTGCAGGAACTGTGAATATTTTGTGTAAACTATTTGATTATACTAATGAGCTCTATGGCATCTCAAAGTCCAAGAAACTAGAACTGTGTGTTTTCATATGTGTGTGAGTCCGTTTACCAATTGATAACCGACCGACAGTCTCTATATAGAGAACGTAGGTGGAGAATACAGATTACAAACTATATGTACATTGTAATGTCGTAAATGTGTCGTTGTCTATGCGGGTTCTCTAGGTTTTTCCATAAGATACCCTGTCTGGAAAATTGATAATGTCAATATTACACGTCATCGAAAATTGTATCTATCATATGGAACATGTGTTTACCCAACGACAATTATTTATCTTATCTTATCGACTATTGAAATATTCTATAAAACCCTATGAACCAAAATTTGTGAGTGTGCTACTCGTAAACAAACCATTAACTGATAACAGATAAGGAATAAACAATTCGACATAATTAGCAAGTGAATTCTTCCAGAATTCAATTGATCGATGTGAAACAAAGACTTCTGAGAAAGCAATTTAATGAGTCGCGTGGCTAATTTGATCAATTATTATCAATTCATAATTACTATAACAAATTCCCTTGTTTATTATTGTGTTATTCATTCAATGAAGAAAACTGCACAAATATTATTGTGTTGAATTTATTTGAATATTATTATTTCTTTCTCAAGTTCTATTTGTTTGTATTTCTGCTTTGTTAGTCTGATACACGCGCTCACTTGGGGGGCTCGGCTAACAACAAAATAGCGTCAATAGCAAAAACAACAATAATATTTATTATTGCTGTTGTCGTTGTCGTTGTCTGTCGTTGTCTGTTGTTGTCGTTGTCGTCGAGTTGTCTAAGGTTATCATCAGCGTGTCAGAAGAACGTTCAATGGATTGCACAAGCAATAACAACAATAGTGTCTATCTGTCTGTCAGATAGACGTACTTTGCCTGCTTGCAGTTTTGATAAAGCACAACATGAAAAGGAACCCATTGCAAAGCCCCTGCAAAGTTGTCAGGCCACTCATAACACTTGGCCAATAGGTAGGTGCACATAAAGCGGGCCAAAAATAATAAAAAAACACGCCACACCAAAGTAGCTATCAAAACAAAAGCCAACAACAAGCCAAACAAGTAACTAAAAGCTAAAAGAGATTTCAGTTTTATTTTTCTGTTTTCTGTTTTTCTGATTTCCAGTGTCCGGTGCTGTTGCTAGGCGCCCTCAAAAACAAAGGCAGCACCAACACAAGCAGCGATTTGTTTTTGTTTTGGTTGCTTACGCGCCAACAACGTCAGGCACACAGATACGCCTACACTCTCCCATAAACACAGACACAGACATAGAGAGAGATACACGAGCAGAACCAGTCGGTCAACTGAACACTTCGCTCACCGATCGCTCCCTGCTCTTTAAACACACAAAGAGCGGACAAAACCGGAGCCAAAACAAAAACACAAAAATATTATACGAAGCGTGGGCGTACGGTGAGGGGTGTGGCAGCTGTTGATTAACAGCTAACAAAGAACGCCAAGAGCAAAACGGACAAAAGATTACAAAGCAATTGCTTATCATGAGACCTTTTGCCCACAAAAGTATGCAATAAAAAGCTCAACAGTATAAATATTTAGTTCAAGCCCCAAAGTATGCTACACTTTTTTATGAAACAAGTCGGACAAGTGGCTGGTGTAAAATCTGCTTAGATTTGCACTAGAATAGTAATAGTAACGTTGCTGTTGTAAGCTTTAAAGCTGCTTAGCAGCAGAGAAATGTGTTTAATAAGCTTCTTAAACATCAGTCGCTTCGACTGTTACACTGCGCTCTTAAAGTTCTGCACTTGTCGTTATTGAATCTTGCTGCATACTTTTGAGCGCAAGAAAAAAGTTTCTATAACAGCAGTAAATTCATTGATAAAACGAACTACGAGTACGCTGCGGGTGGTGGGGCCTGTAAAACTTAATAGCGTGCGTTAAAATTGTTTATAAACAAACTAAGTGTGTAAGCTTATGGTTGTGAAAAAAAAGAAGAGAGCGAGAGCGAAATGAAGAGAGCAAGAACTTGAAAACTTTGTGCTGACTGTGCACTAGTTGAGGTTGTTTTTATTATTTATTATTGTTATTGTGGTTCTCGGGAGTGCATTGATCTTGTGGGTAATCTTTAGCATTGGAGATTTTGTTGTGTTGTGGATGCTGCAGTGCCCATAAGGAACAAGTTCAGCATGGAATTTTCCTTTCATTGTGATTAAAAAATAAATGTTGTGAGAGATAAGAAATGTAAGTCTGCTTGAGGCAGGTTATTATTAATGAATACTATTTACAATACAAAAATAGATGCTTACAGCTAGACAAGTAAGACAAGTAATCCGCACAATGTCAGCGATTAGCTCAATGGATGTCCCTGCTCTAAGTTCTCTCAATCTCAATGTTGTGCCCTATGTGGCTAACCGCAGGCTGACAATGACCTGCTTAATGCTCTACACTTAAATCGGATTAAATCTTACCCGCTTCGCAGCAATTGGATGCCTTTGAGTAGCATTTTCAGCCTCCCTTTTGCCTCCCTTTTGCCTCCCTTTTCCTTTGCCTTTGCCTTTTCCTTTCACTTTCAGCTGTTGCAGTCGCTGGTTGCTGCAGTTGCGGTTGTGGCTGTGGTTGCCAATTGAATTCAGTTCGTTTAATGAATTTATTTCGTTTCGCTTAATTTGATAAAATTGCAGTCTTAATGCGAATTTATATTTAAATGTCTTGCACTCCACACACAAACTAATTGAAGGAACGTGGCGCGAACGTGTAGAGCTCTTTATTCTCTCACTCACACTCATTCACTCTTGCTCTCGACTATTTTAATCTCTCTCTCCCTCTCGCTGGCACTTGTTGCGCTTCAAAATATAATTCGCACAGCTGCTGCTGCTGTTGTTGTTGCTGTAACTGTTGTTGCTACTGTTACTGTTACTGTTACTGCTCTGTTACTGCTACTGCGGAGTACACTTGTTGCTGCGTCCACACAAAAAACTAAACTGAAACTCTATGGCAATCGTTGGGCTTAAGTAACACAACAGATGTACCACAGGCGACATACGAGTACATTTTGGTATATTCGATTCGATTCCGATTTCTGTGTTGTGTTTGTCTTTATTTCGCTCTTTTTTTTTGTTTCGTTTCTGTTTTTATGCATAGCACACACACACACACACTCTCATCAGCATATGGCTTGCTGATAAGATAAGCGACATGCCCACGTTGCCGGCTTGCTTGCTGCTTGCTGCCTGCAACTTGCTACGTGCCGCCCACCGCATGCACCCCAAGCACAGACGACAACAGACGCGCCTCCTGCCACCACACAAGTATTCACTGCACTTGGTCGAGGTCTGAGAGAGAGATTCATTAGCCCATCTCAGCTGTTATCAAATTGTGCTTCCGACATCATCAGCCAAAACTGAAATAACAGCAGAAAAAGCAGCAGGTAATCGTTTTGTTGTATGTGGCTGTGATTTGTGATACCCTGCAACAAATGAATGTAAAGGGCATATTAGGCCAATGAGACAACTAAATAAATCAGACAGATTTATATTTCAGTATGGAGTAGATACTTGAAATATACGTTACAGGGCATCAGCTAGTCGTACATTTCAATATATTTCATACTTATCAATCGATCAATACCGAACAAGTTTATTATTGATATTTTCGGTTACCGCACTCTTTACTTGTACAATATCATTTATGATGGTATGTTTATGCCCAAAAGAACTTCGGTAATTACGTAAACACACATGCTGCACTTGCACTAATTACCTACTAAACAAGAAAGAGACAGAGAGTCAGAGTGAGAGAGAAAGATACAAAGAGATTGTGTGTGAATGTGAGAATCAAACTCATTTAGACCTTTATCAACAGCTACTTTTGCCCCGCTATTTAGAGACCTATTTAAACAAGCGAAACTTGAACCCAGCGATAACACTAATCTGTAGAGAGGACGGTTTCAGCTTTCGCCAAGTTCTACTCTCAGTGCAAAGTTCCCGCCTGACGTTTTAAAAATATAAAAAAAAAATAAAAAGAAAGCAGCATAAACAGAAAAAAATTACCACATATTCGATTGTCAAAAAAACCCAAACATTCTCAGTACAAAAATCCAAATGTACAAAGTACAAAATATAAATTTATGAAGACAGTGTATTATAGCTCTTTTTTACTTAACAAAATATTTACTTTTTTATTTAACAAAATATAAATTATATTGGAAGTTTTAAGAACATTGTATTTTTTTCTATGTTTTTTAAATGTTTATTAGGAAGGAATGGAGAAACTACATACCTACTTCAAAGCTATGTAGAATCTCATTTCCAATTTAGTTTAATTTTAGATTTCATTTTTCAACGGTTTAACGAACATATTTTCAAAGCAGAGGATAAAATATTACACATTAATGTTTAATTCATTAATTTAAGTTAACAACCTCAAAATAATAGCTGAGAGCTTTTGTGGGGTTTGTTAGTAAATAAAAACCACTTAAAGCACATGCGGCGTATACTGAACACAAGAAAGCTTAAAGCTCACCGCCAGTTGAGCTTTATTACCAGCGACAACAGAGGGCGCTGTGGTAGCTTTCAAAATAAAACTGTAACGGTCAGCATGTCAAAATACTAAGGGTATTTCCATATATTATGATGAATTTATTTTTATACCCTGTAAAAACTCTGAAAAAAAAGTTCAATAGTAAAAAGAAAACACTTGATATGTTCGTTTTGCTCTTCGTCAACTTAACGCACTATTCTTGAAATATCTTTATTAATTATAGTTAATTACCTGCGTATATCATAATAATGTTTCACATACATAAGTAATTTCTCTTTACGTTAAATACAATCAAAATTTACACGAGTCCATTTAATCGCATATTACGCTTTGATCTTAAGCACTACGACAGTAATTGATATACAATATATATATATTGTTTTATACTTTTTTTTGGTTTGTATGTTGAGTTAGAAATAGGTGAAATAAATTAATTAAACTGATTATCGGTTGGGGTATCGGTTATTCGGTTAGCGAGGATATGATGTGAGGAATAACTGTGGTTTCATTCTATACTCGTTTCAATTGCTGACAACAGATTTCATATACTTAGCTATATCTATCGTAACTATATAACTCTCATTCTCTATCTGACCTGTGTCTTCGGAAGGTACATTAATAGAACATATGGGAGGTATTACTGTACCGCCAACATATATAACTATAGCAATCAACTGACTGAAACGAAGAATCTGCTTTCAAAATCGCATCAAAAATTAAATATAAAATACTCTGTATAAACTTGAGCCTATCGAAACTTTGCTCTAGCTACGTTTTCAAATCTCTCAAGAATTACTATTTTCCCATTCCATTTCTTTTATTATTAGTACTTTTTATGTCTTATTGTCTTCAACATTTTCCGTTTATTTAAAAAAATTCCATTTGGTTTTGATTATAGGAAATTCAATAGAGTTTTTTGGTATGAATTGTTTATATTTTTGTAGTAAAACCTGTTACAGAAACCGAATTTTAAATATATGTATGTATGATTATAGAACTTAGGTGAATGATGATTTTTGAGATTTTAGTCAGAGATGAATGCCTCTTAATAACTATTCAATTATCAATAACGCTTCTCATGTATTTCGTCTTGTAATAGAACTTTACAACCACTAAAACTATTCACAGCAGTTTTGTTTTTTTGTTTTTCTTTTGTTTGGTTTTGAATATAAGAAAATACTTTGAGTGTTTTGAGTGTGTAAAGAGAACTGAAACTGAACTAAGTATGGAAAGATTGTAGATTGTAGGTATTGAAGCAAGTGGCTGTAAGTGACAGAAACAGAAACAGTGTTGGAAAACTCAATTTGTTCACTTAAATTACATTTTTAGGATATTATTTAGAATATCACATATTCCATTTTGTTTGTCTATATTTCTTAATTTTATCATAATCTATGTAAGTGTGTACTTTTTGCGAATTATTTAAAATCAATTTGGTATATTTGTTTATTTGTTTTGTTTTGTGTTTTGCAGTTAACAACTGAACTAGAATTTATCTTGTTAATATTTCAACTCTATTTATCATTCTAATTATTATTAAAATAGTTAATATATATTATATGTTATATATCGAGCTAAACTGAATATATTTGGGTGTCATACATAAGTTCAACTTGAAATAATGAGACTAATAATGAGTTAAACTCGTGGAAATGCGTTTGTTATAAATGTTTCTCTTTTGGTTTCTTTCTACAAAGCGTCTTGCAATTAAAGTTCTTTTTGGCTAGGCAGGGTTACAACTGGGTTATATATAGTATATATAGGGCTTAAAACATATACAAATACAGTATTTTAATTGTGATCAACAGTTAAAGCCTTTAACACTTTTCAACTAAATGCTACGGCAACAAAAATAAATTTTAAACCTTTTTTTTAACCTTTTTCTTCAAACCCGTTTTCAATTGTAGCTCATTGTACATAGTGTGTGTGTGTGTGTGTTTGTGTATGGGTGACTGTGTGTGTGTGTGTGTTTGTAAAATGTTATTTTAACAATTTTATATTTCATTTATATCATTTTCAAACTTTTACTTAACTTTAAGTTTTGTTTTATTTTTTATTATAAATTATTTTAAAATACTTAATTTAAGTTTATATAAATGTTTTGCGCTTTCTCATTTAGCGTCTGATTTATATAGTATATTAAGTATATGTGTTTGTGTATATACCTATTACTTGCCCTTGCCATCATGCAACCTTGCAACCTTGCAACACTATCTACACATCATAGGCGTCCTTTTTGTTGTTGTAGTTCTGCTTTCTGCTTGTTGGCACATTTAGATGATTGCCGCCCAATTTGTTGAGGGGCGTTGTTGCGTTTGTGTTTGATTTTAAAATTGTTGCTGTTGGTTTACCAGTTGTCGTTGTTGTGGTTGTTGGGCGCATCATCATCATACGCATGGTCATCGGCTTGTCCTCCTCATCATCGTCGGAAAAGTCGCTCTGAGTCTTCACATGACCTCCTAACGCTGGCCCACTAAAGTCATTCGAATCATCATCCTCATCATCGTCCTGTGGGTACAAACAATTGAATAATTAATTACAATAATAAATAACATTTAGTCAAAATAAAATGTTTGTAAGCGACCGTTCTACTTGTTTGGAGGTAAGTTTTAACTGACTCCAGGTCTCATTAATGTCGATTTGGCACTATATCAACAAAAATCACATAAAACATTTGCAGAATACAAGAAGAGATGCAGAGATGCCAGTCTCTATCATCAGTACTGTTGTGTTCACTTTACCAGCGATCCAGGCCTTATGTCAGCTTTGCGACTCTAGAACCAGTTGAGAATTCTAAGTCGCAAAAGTGTCAAAATAACCTTGCTTCGTGCATTCTGCAAGTGTTTTGTGTATTGTTGTTTGTTTATATCGACATCAATCAGACCTCGAGTCAAGTAAAACTCACCTACAAATAATATTTATTATATTTCAATCATTATAAAAGATAAAAACTTAAAATACTTAGATATTTATTATTAAACAGATGACAAAGCTCTTACATAATATAAAGTTTATTAAAACTGATCTTAATAAAAGCTATACCTCATAAACTTCAGTACGAAACTAACAACAATACAAATACATGGACAATTAAAACAAAAGGGAATATCAAACAAAATTATGAGAAAACTTTGACAAAATTATTAATTTTTATACATAGTATTTATATTTTTCTAATCAATTTACATAAATTACTTTACCTTTTTCTTTTGCACTACCAAGACGGTTCTTTAAGGCCCGAATTGCTAATCTGACCGTCGAACTGCCTGTCTGTCTATCTGTCTAAGTCTAATCATTGAGCCTGGTCTAAACTTTAAGTTATATCTTTTTAATCATTTAGTTTATAAACACTTGCACTAAACTAATTGCTGGTAAATAATTGTAATTCATGTTCTTGTTCCTTTTTCTTGTAAAGAAGGCGAATTCCAGTTCTTCGATAGATACGAGATGCATTTAAATGTTTTTTTTTTGTTTGCTATTTTATATGCTGTGCGTTTTTTCTTTAAAAATACTTGTTTGATTTTCTTAGTTCAAATCGGTTCTATAATGTGTGAGCATTTAGTTATCAGCTTCTTTATATTATTTTAAATTAATACTTTAATTTTTTTGGATTTTCTATATAGTCAGGCAGACGGCATGTGAAATTTCGCATTGTCCTCAACTGCGTGGTGTCAGGCGATGCAACAGGTCTACTTTAATATTTAAGTTAGGATTCGGGTATTTAGGATATTTAAAACATTTTTTAGTTTTATTTATAGTTTTAGTTTTGTTCTAGTTCTGTATGAATGAGTGTGACATTCAAAAATAGAGAAAGAGAAAGGGGAAGAAGAGAATTTAGAATTGTGTGATTAGCAGCTGTGATTGATTGTGATTGAGTGTGATTGAATGTGTGGGAATGACAGGACAACATAGAACTTACTTCAAAGTCTCCAATTGTGAAGCGTGTCGCCGCTAATGAATCTTGCGGTGGCATATCCGGACTCAAATTCTGATATAGACATTGAGCGTGATGGATGTTTGGAATGTTGATTTTGATTAAGAATTGTAAGCAGTTTGTTATTTGTTACATAAAGAAACAAGCGTAAATGTGTTTTTTGGGTGAATCGTTGAGTGAGAGAGAAGACACAATTAGTAACATTTATATAGAGTGGAAAAGAGAATCTTAGCTTAACTTCAAATAACAACAACACAACTAATTAAATTACTTCACTAAACTGAATATAAAACCCGCCCCATAAAGATTGAAATTAACCCCAATAGAACTCACATCATCATCGTTGTCAATCATTTCCTTGGTGGAGGCGGTCGTCTCATTGCGTCGTATCGATCCCTGGTGAATATCCAGATCCACCTTCAGACACTGGAAGCTGCGCATGAGGAACACAATGGGCATGGGCAACACTCCGGCCAAGATCATGGCCAGGGCAATGCCCATCACCCAATTGGGATAATTCTTTTGCTCAACAACACCCTGTAAAGATGTCAGATATATCAGAGATCAGAAATGTTAGAGATCGAAAGCTGTTCACTTACCAGTTCGGCATTCCAGGCACCGTAGGTTGGATTCCGTATGGCCATAAAGACCACGGACGAGGCCAAAATGCACACCATGATAACTGGGCCAATGTAGCGCCAGGTCATTTGCCAGTACAGACCGGGTCTATAACCCGTCATCTGATAGATATCCTCAGTAAAGCTGTTAATTAAATGGAATAAGAATAACAATAATTTAATTGAATAATATTTTCATCTTACCGCTCGTGGCCGTAAACAAAGATGACCGCAATCATTTCCATTAAGGCGACTACGACCAAACCGATTGTACCGGCAAAAGAGTCGAACATTTTAAGCCAATACTCGCCGGCACCTGTGCAGAAGATGAAACCGATAATGAAGCAGAATACACACACCACGCCAGTGACATGTTGTTTCTTAACCCGCTTCACGATGTCTATGTCAAATAACGTGCACAGCATGCCCTCCAATATGCCGATCTGTGAGCCCAGGCCAAGAGATAGCAACATTGTGAAGAACAGCACCGCCCAGAAAGGTGCTCCGGGCAGCTCGACAATTGCCTGGGTAAACACGATAAAGGCCAAGCCAGTGCCCTCTGCGGCCTAAAAAATATAGAGAGAGAGAAATAATGTAGCAGGAATAGGGATTTAGATAATAATTAAATTTAATAATTGCTTATTAGAATCTCGCTGTTATATGTGCACAGCAGCTCGATGCAAATATTAACATACACTGTAAATACCTAGCATACACTGTAAATAACATAACATTCGAATAAATAAAACAAATAAACATTAGAATAAGTTAGGCTAAACATAACTAAGTAAAGCATTTTGTATTTGGCGATTAAAAGAAGCGGTCGTTTGAGTTTTAAATAAATAGTATACTGACTACAATAATTATGGGGAATTAAATTAATTAAAATACTAAAGAAATATACAAGCTATAAACATATACATATAAAATGTATATTTATATTATAAATATACAACTTCGTCTATTGATAAATATTGCTTTAACATACCCACAGAAAAATGCTTTTATTAATTACACTTTGATTAAATTTTAGGTAGACAAAAAAAAAGAAATGGTCAATTGCTACAAGTTTGACATAAACATGTTTACATTTATTTGAACACATATTTGACTAAACTATAAGGATCTTTCATTTCAAGTTGCATTTTTATTTTAATATATTTTCAATATTATTTTAACATATTAGCTTTGAATTTTACGTATGCTTTAAGTTCAATCATAGACATTATATTAAATTTTAATCAGTTTATTGTTATAGCCAGCTCTTTCTGAGTGAGGAATACTTCAAAAATATTTCGATGAAAATTTCATTTGAATTTATCATATGACTTTCTGTTAACAACTATTGCTGTTCTGTTTACTGTTTTAAGATTTTTAAACCTTTTTGAAGCTAATAATGTTATCAAAATCAATTAATTTGTATAGAAATATCATACTATTTTTTAGCAACTACTCTATTAAAATTTAGTTCGTTTCCAAGTGTCTGAGCATTTGATGATAATTTTATTCAAATAGAATGCTTAAGATTAAATAAATATACTCCTTATTTAACTATTTTAACATTGCAGTTTAAGTATGTTTTTAGTTAAATCATAGAGATTATATATTTAATTTTGATCAGATTTTAATTTATATCCCGATGAATATTTTCTTTGAATTGATCACTAACTGCTAAGAACTAGTGCTTTTCTGATTATTTCTGTCTGATCATTTGATGATCATTTTATTAGAGTGGAATTCCTTAGCTCAAATATGGATAATCCCGTTTAATACTCACATTGTCCAGCTCTTTGGAGAGGCTGCATTCACTGAGCTGCAAAGCGTGATATTCGGTATCGTTGAGCTTGTCCATTGCCAACTTGTATTCCTCGCTAGTCGCGTTCTTGAACGGCAGCAGAGCACTCTTCGCCAGAATTTCCATATTGCTATATAGAAAATACAAAAGAGGAGGATAGGTCAGGTTGAAGTCAGTTAGAGGCAGTTAAGCAAACAAAACGAGCAATAGCTCAATGTTCGTCAATGGGTCAACACACAAATGGTTCAAGAGCAATTGTAAATAGCTGAAAGAGGGCAATGGGAATACTGGGAATCAGTTAGAGGAGGTAGGGGTGGAATGGAGGGGAGGGAATTGCAGAAACCTGTGCAGCGACCATTAATTGAAACAAATTGACAACAGACGACAGCGTATCGATTGGGCTATCAATGGGCAAACAACAACAACAACAGCAACAAACAACTAATGTAGAGTCGAAGCTCGAAGCTAAAGATAGACACAAAGCTGCCGCCGCCTGCAGCCGGTTACAACTGGTCAACGATTGGAATTGTGACCCCACCCAGTGTACCGATGGCCATTGATGCGTGCTGCTGATGATGATGAACTTGCAATGACCCCACGGAACCCAACCCAACCCGAAAGCCATGTCACAATCAGTGCTCGCAACTCAGAAACTCACCCGGCCTCACAGCGATCCACATTGACTGTGGCCTTGAATCCGAGTATGGCAAAGATGACGACACTCGCATAGATGGCGGTGACCGCATTGCAGACGGAAACCAGCAGCACGTCCCGGACGCAGTTGTTCTTGGGCGTATTGTAGCTGCCGAAGGCAATCAGCGAGCCAAAGGCCAGGCCAAATGAGTAAAAGACCTGGGTCGCTGCATCCAGCCAAACTGTCGGCTCCAGCAGCTTTTCCACCTTCGGCGTATACATGTGCATTAAGCCGGCTCCGGCGCCACGCAGCGTGATGCCTCGTATGAAGAAGATGGTTAGCACAATGTACGGGAAGAGGGATGTGAAGTAGACCACCTTGCCGGAACTTTGGATGCCCTTCATCACGATGAAAAAGACAATGGTCCAGGACAGCAGAAGGCACAGCACAATCCACCACTTGAGGCCACCAGGCTCATCCATCGACGGTGCCGCATCCAATGTGGTGCGATACCAGAAGTATGTTGTCTCCGACGATTTGGCGCACTCCTCCACCTCAAAGCCGGTGCCATTTAGCGGACAACTCGACCAGGGCAGCGGATACTACAAAGAAGCAAGATCATTAGATATTTTTCAGATAGAATTCCGTTTGAAACTCACCCGAAAACTGTTGAACAGATAGTAAAAGACCCACGTGATGATTACATTGTAGTAGAGCGCCACAAAGAGTGTCACAATGCACGAGGAGATGCCAATGCCGCCCAGCCAGGGATGGATGGTGTTCCACACACCCAACGCCCCCAGTCGCATACGCTGGCCGATGCCCAGCTCGATGAGGAACAGGGGAATGCCCTCCAGTATCAACATGATCATGAATGGTATCAGAAATGCACCTATAACAATTTCAAACAGGGGAAATTAATTTAGAAACTCATTACAAATTTATTTCTTTACTTGTCTTTTATAATTATTTATTAATTTATTCGTGCATTAATTTATTAAAATATATATCGGTGTTTATTTTAGATTCTTTTTTAAATAAGAATATTATTTTCAAAATGCGAATCTTAATAATTTGAAATATAAAACAATAAATAATCTATACATACATTTTAAAGTGTGTAGATAAAAGTTACAAATTTTAAGCTTATCGAAATTTTGTTGTATAATTTTGCCACTACAATGTTTGAATTATTTTTCCTGTGTTATACACATTTTAACTACTTTAAAAAAATTTACATTTTACAAAATTTTATTGTCTGTGGAATTTTCAATAAATTTACCATGCTAAAATAAATCTTTAGTGCAAAAAATATATAAAAAATATCTAAATCGTTGTTGGATATCGTTGGCAGAGTATTCCCACTACTACATTTATTTTGCTTTTCATTTCATTTGTAATTGAATTAGAATTAGAATTAACAAGGGGTTGCTGCTCGGAATGCGTCTTTAAATAAAAGTGCGTTGCTTGGCTCGAGGCGTGGCTACCGCCAACCGCCCACCGACGGGCCAAGGTCCACAATTAAGCCCTTCCGGCAGGCGCACAAATCATGTGTAAATCCCCCAATAAAAGCCCCAAACAAGTGCATTTCATTCACCAGAAGTAAGCTCTGCAATTAGCGTACATTAAATCTCATAATGTTATTGTCAGAGCAGGCAGCGCATTTGATTAGCTCATGGTATCGAATATTTCAGTAGTGGAGCAACAGGAGCGAACTTGGCACGAAATGGGTCCAGATATAAAGATTTACTGGAAAAATCGTGTACCCTTAAACAAATTTGTAAGTCCACAAAAACATGAAAAAGAATTCAAACCAAATTTCTAAATTTTGGATTTTCCAGCCTTGTTTTTAAAATAGCGAATCCACTACTACTGACAGGAGCGAACTTGGGACGAAATAGGCCCAAGGGTAAAGAGTTATTAGGAAAACTGTGTATCCTTAAACAAGACTCACAAAAACATGAGTAGAAATTTAAATTTCCGAACCAAATTTCAAATTTTTTTAGAGTTTGCCGCATTGTTATTTACATAGCGAATCCCCAACTAATTATACTACTGCTACCAAATCCGCTACTGAATTCAATTTAATTAATGTTGTCATCATGTTTTTGGTTGTGGAACGGCTCAGGTTGCTACGCGCTGACAAAGTGCATTGATCGGAGAACTACTTGTTATCTGAGATATGATTACAAACATATTAAAATATATATATGAATATTCAACTTACCGCCACCATTCTGTTGGCAAAGGTAGGGAAAGCGCCAGATGTTGCCCAGTCCCACGGAATAGCCAATAATACTGAGAAAGAACTGCATCTTGCCACTCCAGGCGGCGCGATCCGGCTCACCAGGTATGTCCACCGATTGCACCGAGTTGCGTTGAGGTGCGGTCAGGACAATGGTCACCCCGTGGGTGCCATCGCCCCTGGCTCTCGTGTTCAGTGGCGCCATCTCGTGGCCGTTACGCGGTGCATCAATTATTTTAGTGGCAGCCATCAACGCTGGGAGTTAACTGTTAACCCGTTCCTTGCAACGTGCCGATTTCACTGTGAAGCGAATTAAAGAACTGAATTAGCATTCGTCATGTGTGGGGAAAATTTCGATGATGCGTGAATACACAGCAAGGACAAGACTGTTTTTTATATACAGGACAGGAGAACTTTGCAAAAGTAGATACTTTTTAAGAGACACATACATAAGAAAAAAATCAGGAATCTTTGAATAAATGAAAGATTGACCTACAAAAGGAAAAGTTAGATCCATCATAAAGGGTAAGCAATGGATAAAAGGATATTGCTCGTCGGAATTTATTTGTGTTTCTTTGACAGAGCTATAAGAGGTCGAAGTTTTCAAATAAATTGCAAGGAAGAGGTATCGAAATTGATCCAGATACGAAAAGTTATGAGTGTTCCAAATTTTGTAAGCAATTTTTAAAAATATTAATACTAAACATATATGTTATATGTAGCAGGGATTAAAACCGAAACGAATATCGGTTTCAGTTACGGTTTCGGTTATCATTTAGGTTTTCGGTAATCGGTTACGCAAAATCTTTGAATAAAGGTTTTGTAACGGTGAGCCGGTTTTTGTATGTTTCGGTTTTGAAATAACGGTATGGCTTCGGCTCACAAAAAAAATTTCTTTGAAAATTTCAGAGATCGCAACCAATCGTCATAAGTCGGAAATTATCGAAACAATTCAAAATTTTTCGCTAAAAATTATTTTTGATTTTTTTTTTAATTTTTATAATAAAAATTGAAAATATAACATGGTTTTAAAATTTTACTTAAAAGTTACACCATAACTCTTATTTGCAATTTTTAAAATAACAATTAAAAATTAAACTTTTTTTTTCAATTTTTTTATATTATATTTTAAAAAAACGGAAGTAACCCCTTATAAATTAAACGGTTACTAAACGGCTATTTCGGCTTACAGAGTTTCGGTGTAAGGGTTTCGGTCAAATGAAAATTTTTTTTTTCGGCTACGGTCAGAGAAACTAAATTATATTAATTATATATAGATAAATCGAATATATCTTATATAAGGTTTTCTTGCTGAAGGCTAAAGTAAAAACCGGTACAAAGTTAAGGAAACTTTCTATTTGAAATATCTTACAGTTGTACCAAATTTTCAGGTTATTCCTTTGACTGTCATACTGTGTATTCATGCAGCTTGCAAGTATTTGATGAGCCTTCCAACTGTTTGATCAATAGGCTAGCAACAGTCCAAGTTTGGGTGTGTGTGTGTGTGTTTGTGTGTGACTGTGTATATGTATGTGTGTGTGTGTATATATATGCCAATATGCCATAGCTAGTCATTTTAGTGGCACGTCCTTGAGTTGGCTTTCAAGTGGTTGGTCGCATGTGGGTGGGTGGGTTTGTTAGATGGATGGTCTATGCCAGCCAGGTAACTCAATTTGTGGCTTAATTGTTTGGCCATTATAGAAATTTTTTGCTCTGTTTATTCACTGTCAACTATTTTATTTTTGTAATTTCATTAAGTTTGCTTAACAAGTTTAAGGAGAAGCTTCCATTTATTAACTTGCATTTACCACATACAATCCACAAGCAATTTAACTACACCACATACTCTCTCCGTCTCTTTCAGTGGGTCATTTCTTCTCTCTCATTAATCTACTAAATGTCAAGAGTTTTCCATGGCAGCGAATAAGAAGGTCAGAACTAATTAAACAGTAAAACAGACATACATATACACACATGTGTTTGTGTCTACGTTTGCCATTAAATGCAGTTGAGCAGTGACTGCTACAGTTTTAAAGTCACGGAACTGAAATTAGCAGAACATGTGCTGCTTAAATTTAGCCATTTGAATGCCCTGTAAAATGGATTTATCGCCTTTTTATGCTTGATCAGCACATGTGGAAAAAATTTATACATTTCAATGCAACTCATTTCGAAACCATTAAAGGAAAATATAGAAAAGTTTATAAATTCCGAGAAAAATTTAAGTTGAATGGAGCCAAATTCATATTCAATTCATATGTATCTAGAATTTCCTATTCTATCAAAGTAATTTAATCTAAAAAATAATTTTGTTATTAAAGACAATTTTTATATTCTCTATATCTAGACAAGAAATTCATCTTTATCAAATTAAGAAAATAAATTAATAAATAATGTAAATTTTCATACAGAATAAATTAATAATAAATAAACAAATCTAGTTATTTAGAAACATAATTGAGAATACCTTGAAGAAGTTTCAAAGACAGACATTAACTTCTTTTAAAATGTGTAGCAAAGGAACACAACAGCTTTAATCACTTAAGATATATTTTAGATCAGGCTGCAGGGTATTTGCTAGCTGTCCATTACTATGCTTACTAATTGTTGTACGTGTTGCATAGTGTAAGTGGGACCCCAAAAAAGTGTTGCAGAAGGTCGTTGCAAATGGTCAAATTGAAAAGCAGGGAAGCAAAATCACAAACACACACATACATACACACGGTCATACTCATACACACGTAAATGTCTATGTGTATGTGTGCTGTGCTATTTACTTGGAGGCTCGTCTCGCCTGCTGACGTAGTCAAATGTCGCCAACGGAAGCGGAAGCTACTGCGTGGGTGAAAGAGAAAGGCAGTCAAAGAGAGAGAGAGAGAGAGAGAGAGAGAGAGAAAAAGAAGAAGAATGCGGAAAATAGAGAGAGAGCAGCTGTGCAGCAAGAAGCAGAAACAGCAGATGTACTAGTGAAAGAGAAACTCACCACAAAATGACACAGACGGAAAGAGCGAATGAGTGAAAGAGGGAGAAACATTAAGAAAAGCTGTCTGAAAAAGCTTTTCAGCGTCCTGCAGTAGCAGACGCTTCATTGATATATATGGAATGTGTGTGTGTGTGTGTGTGTAGGTGCTTCGAGTGTTTTGGGTGCTTTGTCAGTGCGCCCAACTTGGCGTATACGTAATGCGCTATGACGTCTTTGGCTGGCATTCAAATGGCTAGCGGCAATTGCGTATTTAGTAGATGCTTCCATGATTCCAAGGGGAAGGTGGAGAAGGGAAGGAGGACACTTGTAAATATTTATTGTGAGTTATAAAATCAACTGACAGTTGCAAAAAGCCACAAGCTGCAACCAGAAATTGTATATTCCCGGTCACTAATAAAAGACTCGAAGCGCAGTTAAATTCAATTGTGCGGCAGGAGAGTGGTAACTCAACCCCCTTCGCCATATCCTGCTCCTTAATGGCACTCTTGACCCAGTCGGTTAGTTGCTGATTCCGGTTTGTTTTTATCCATCTCTATCGCAGTCTGTCTGTCTGTCTGTTCAACTCTCATCTTCTCTTTCTAGCGCTCTGTTGATTACACAATCCAATTGATGTTACGTAAAGCTGTGTGTGAAAATAATTGTCCTGTGTTGTCCTGTGTCGTTATTGTTGTGGTATAACACTGATTTCTGCGTCGCAATTTATGTTGTTTCGTTTGCTACTGTTGCTGTTGTTGTTGTTGTTGGTGTTCCATCCACCTGGCATTTGACCTATGTCCACATTTAGCTAGGCGCCTCTTTCCAGCCCGCGTTTCTATATATAATACCCAAAGTGTCAGTTGATTTTTTGCTCTGGCAGGACACGTCTGGCCCTGTCCCTGTCCCTGGCCTTGTCCCTGGTTTTGGCCCTGTCAACAGCTACTACCTCTTGATGTCCGTATGTGTGTGATTGTGTGTGTGCTAAGTGGTCTGCAACACAATACTTAAATCATTTTTGTTAGGATATTAAATAATAATAGCTCTGCTTTGGGCGCCTAACAATGACTAATGAGGGCAATTGTTTGTCCAGTTAGCCGAGTTATGACTGAAGCAGGCAGCTTGTAACGCTCAAATAGATATAGCCAAGATAGGCACTCCCAATTTGCCAATTCTCCAGTATTCCATGCACATCTTATATAATCGCATTGCCAGTGCACACAAAATAATTTCACAAGAGCAAGGTAAACACGTTCGTTGCCTGCGACCTTAGATAAAAATACATTTTAAATGAATGGAAATCTACCAAAGCGAGCCCAAAACGACGCTGACTCTATACACATATATATTTCATACACACACACGCACACACACACACATATTGGCAATATAAAAGCTTGCCATTTGTGCGTCTGTATTGGTGTCTTTTTCTTTTTCGGTGCGCTTTAACTTAAAACCCCGAATAAAGGACAACACGAAATTGCGTCGTGCCAAAATGTTATTTAAACAAGCAAAAAGAGCGTGTTAATTAAGCGTGCACAACTTACAGATACCCTAGAATTAGTGACTGACTGACTCACTGACTGACATGTCAACGTGTAGGCCAAACGGTTAAAGATAGTAAGCTGAAGTTTTCACACAACATAGCTTGAAATATTCGACTTAAATATTTTATTCTTTAAATAAAAATTTTTTTACACATATTTGGTTCAAAAACATTTATTTTTCAAAGCTCAGAGATTTTGTCTAAAAAATGAATGCGTATTAAAGTTGTATTCAAAAATATATTCAATCAATTTACCGCTCAAAACCAATTTTTAAATAAGCTCTATCAAATATTTTTAAAAGTAAAAATTGTCTAGTCTGTTGACTTTCGAAATTATCTTATAAGACATTTAATATGATTTAAAGTTTGAACATTTTATAAACTTTCGACACATATTTTTCTTGATAAAATTCGCTATGCAAAAAATGATTAAGATTAATTCTCTGCCCTTATATGCTGAGCTCATCGCCTTAAGCTCAAATTCATAAAATTTATATATACATATGTACTTAAAATTTGTATGGTACAAAGTAAGTAAATGGCTCTACCTTTTATAGTCCCCTAGTTTTATTGTTGTACATATAGGGCTAACTTGGACTGCATAAACGCTACACCCCCCTGCTGTTTACAGGGTATGGTACGTTTATTCCTCTGAAAATGTTAGACTTGAGAGGGGAACAGCTTTAATGCTGTCGACTCTACCTCTGGCAAATTTAAAGGGGAAAACCAACAAAAGCACCGAAAAATATAGGGTACCTAAAGGGTTAACTGGAGTAGAGTATGACATGATGGCGTGATAGCCGAGCAAATCGATAAGCGTATTGAGGTAGCACTATACTCGTACATATAAAAAACATAGGGTGGAAATTTGTCGGAGAATGTGTTTAGTTCGATTCTGCATAATTCATGCAGTTTGATTGCCAATGAAAAGCATTCAATTCATACAATCGATTCGATTTGCACGTTTTATGGCTTTTTTGGATTTATCGTTCTTCTCTCCTCCCCCAACACGCCGTACAGCACAGTGGATACACTTGTAAACATTGTCAGTGGGGCGGAAGAGTTCCCTTAAAATATTCATATACGCAAAATATGCACTTATTTTCAGTTCTTCAGTTTTTACAAAATTTTGCATCTATTTTTAGTGCAACAACACATGCACACTTTTGGCATTTGCCATGCTCTAATTCATTTACAACATGTTTTTTTCAATTTTTATTAGTATGGTTCAGTTCAGAAATCATTGCCAAAATTCGTTTGGCCTCTGAACTTGTACAACTTTTCAAATACTTGAAGGCAAAAGTGGCGCCGAAAATATTCTCTTTGATATGCTGCTGGCTTTAGAAAATTCAATTTAAGTCCAACACCCACTTTAGCACCACCTCCATCTACGTTTATGTTTTGGCCTTGATTCCGCCAAGTCTGATTCCGCCTGTCTTCCGCGAAATCCAAGTGTGGCATGGATTGGGATTGGGCTGGAATGGACTGGTTGAAGCCACTTGGAGCCACTTGGCTCTGCTTTAGCTACTCCATTCAGTGGTTTTGAATTACAATTCGCTTTGTTTATGCATCCCTAACCCTGGCCTGATACAAGTACAACTAACTCAAACTCAGCTCTTATGTAAACAACTTGCCCCCAATTGCGGCAGCACTATGGAAAATTTATAAAATAACTTAATTGATGCGATGACTTACAAAAAAAATGATTTCTAAAATCAAGAATGTAATTTATTATTAAAATTAGACATTTTTTATAATATTAATATAAAAGATACAAAATTAAATGAATAAAAGATATACATATAATAAATTGATAATTATTGAAAAGAGAATTTGAAATAATTTAAAAAAATTTGAAACTTATATGTACATTGAAAAAATGGCCCTTACTTTAAGACAAAAACTAAACTAAGTACTCAAATTATGCATCCATTTGAAACCTATCATACATATTTCAAAGTTTAATTAGTTCAGAACTTCATATCATGATTTCTGTAGAGAATTTTTTAATATTATAAAAAATATACCTAAATTTAAACCTTAAACTCAGCTGTTATTAGAACTTAATCATCATAGGATCCCTTAGAAACTTCCATATAGCGTTATTATTAATCAGCTGATATGGGAACGATATTCCCCTTACTCTTCAGAGGTATAAGCGAAATTGCCACACGGCTAACATCAATTCATCAGGTCGACAGATGCACATTCTGATGATTCCACATAGCCCAAAAATCTAGTGCCTTATATGGAGGTCTCTCTATATACAAACTACAATATACTTTCGCTCTCGCAAGAGATTGTCAAATAAAGAGAGAAAGAGAGAGAAATGGAGAGTAGAAGGTGGATAGAGAAGGTGGGTAGAGAAGAAGTGATGGGTAGAGAGCGGAAAAGTGGCATTTGTCAGGGCCAAAACACAATCAGCCAAGCACAAAGTTCACTTTCTTGTTGGTTCTTGTTTTTTTTTTGGCATGGCATCAACTGTTGGGCGGTTGATGCTGCTGATGATGCTGTGGATATGCGCAGGGGGTTGGCATGGACTTGAGCTTTTATTTTTCATTTTGGTTTTTGCTTTTTTGGGCAGAACAACCCCCAGCCAACCCCAATGCCATTGCCAGCCTCAATGCAATTTCCCGTCACCACACAAGGAAGCTGAGAAGAGAGCAACTGAGTGAGTGAGAGATAAAGAGAGAGAGAGAGAGAGGGTGGGGAGAAAGACAGAGCAGGCGTGAAAAGTTCTGTGAGGAAAATCCATATATATCTGTATTTCTCAGCAAGAAATCTGTTTATGTTTATGGGTTATGCAAAAATCAATCACATGATATTCTACTTAAATTCTAAGTAAATTTGCAACAAATTACAATCTGTTGTTCACTTTTATACAATAATTGTTGTCATTTTCATTGTTATTATTGTTTGTTATTGAGCTTCAAGAACACACGTGCTGTCCCATTGAGGCATATGTATGTACAATATATATTGTGTTCTCTATGTTTCTTTCTTTTTCACTTTAAAAATGAAATAAAAAAAGGTTCGACGTTCGTTCGACGTGCAAACTGAGCAAATAATTAACATGAGAATATTCGCTGATTGTTGATTTGTTGCATTGACAAATTGTTTATGCGCAAAAATGCAGATTTCAATTGAGAATGTCAAACGGAATCGCCATGCAACAAAAATTACATTTCGGAACACTCGAATAAAGCACGTGCATCCTTATTCTATACATGAATAGGTGTTTATAGGTGTGTGTGTGTGTGTGTATGTGTGTGACCGCGTGTATATGTGTTATGTGCGCAGGACACGTCAGGATAAAAGTCCTGACAGTTCTATGCGAAGCAAAGTCGGAACGTACCAAACTTTTTTTTGTTGGCTTAGCTTCCTTAAGGGCGGATTTTTCTCACACACACACACAGACACAGGCACAAAGGACACAGAAATGCGCGGTATTTATGGAATATCCTTAAATCGTTTATTCGTTAATTTCACCTTGATTCCTTTGCTTTGTGATAGAAACTTGTTGGAATTCCTTGTACACACACGCACACACACAAATTCCAAAAACTCTGCCACGAAAATTTGCGTTATTTTTTCTAATTTTTTTTTTTTTGTTTTAGTTTTTTCACGGAGCTTTGTTTAATTTTCACGACCGTCGCTTTGTGCTTTCCGTTGTAAACTGATTTTTGCTTGGCGCCGTTAAAAACCCATGAGTTCTTTGGGGTGCATTAGTCGATTCATTCGATTTCATTCGATAGAAACGTGAGAAGCTCTCAGCGTTTCGCTGTGGTGAAAAGCGTACAGAAAGCCAACACCACCAACCCACCACCACCACCGCCGTCACCACCTCCACCACCACACCCCACTCCTACCCTTACCACAATTGACAATTTTGGGCATTCTAGGCGGTAGTGACAGGATTGAAGGGAACATTTTCATATTACAAAGTAAACACTTATTTTAAAATAAATTGTACAATTTAAAACTCCACCTCACTCCAGTAGGTCTTTGTGTGTGTGCGTGCGTGAGTGTGCGTGCGTGAGTGTGTATGTGCGTGTGTGAGTAACAGGAGCAGGACTTAAAGCTGTCGGAATGCCGCTTATACAAAGAGAGAAAAGTAGAACGTGAGGGCAAAGTTTAAAAAAAAAATATATTCATAAATATTTAAATTTAAATTTAATAAAAGCTTAATCAAACTGATGAAATATGCAATTCTCAAGTTTTCTTTTAAATTTTATTATTAATTATTATTATTTATATAATGTAATGAAAGAGAGAGAGAGAGAGAGACAGAGAGAGAGAGAGACAGAGAGAGAGAGAGAGAGAGAGACAGACAGAGAGAGAGAGAGAGAGCGAAAAAGGTACTCTCAGAAAAAGATATTACTTGTTATATATTTTTATTATTTATATATTTAAATTATTTATCTTAATTATTAATTATCTTTAAAGCCTTGTTTAATATAAAAAAGTTTTTATTTTTGACATATTTAAATTGAGCGCTCGCCACGGTTGCCACTTAAAAACAACTGATTGAGCCAAAAACAAACAAAAAATGAGCCAAGTTATTTTTTTAGTTAATGGTATTTTTGCATTTAATTAAATAAAAAACATTCAATTCATTCATTTCAACGGGCGCGAACTAAATAAAACTAATGATGAGCAAGCGAGCAATTATGTAGTTGAGCTGCCTAACAGTAGATGGCGTGCACAGCGGCATGCCGAAATGTAAGTGCTCGCTGTGAATGGCATAACTGTGTATCCGTACCGCTGCGATTGTCGTATTTTCTTGTTGTTGTCAGTCGCAAAATTTTTGTCTCAATCGATTTTTTTTATTGTATTTAAAAATTGGCATTTAGCTAGATTCCTTTAAAAACAAAACCAATTACAAGATACAAGAATAAGCAAAAGTGCAACGAAAATGGACGCGTAAGTATAAATATCGAATGGCTTGTTGTTTGTTTTCATTAATGATTTGCAATTTGGAATTTTCGTGAGCAGTTTGTTAGACGAGGAGTTGGAATCGTTGGAGGCGATTCTGATGGACGATGTGCGCATTGCGAGAACAGCCAGGTGAGATTAGCAGTGACAGTGAAAGTGTAGGGAATTACATATATATATAAATACATTTACAGCGGCGATGTGGAGCTCATTGAGACGACGGTGCTGCCGCTGACCGGCGAGGAGGACGAGCAGCAATACATCTGTGTGACGCTGCAGGTGCTGCCGCCGCCTGGTTATCCGGACGTCAGTCCGACGTTCAAGCTGCTGCGTCCCCGGGGACTGGATGATGCCCGCCTGGAGGCCATTAGGAGCGCCTGCAATGCCAAGATCAAGGAGTCCCTTGGATTTCCCGTTGTCTTCGATCTCATCGAGGTGGTGCGGGAGCATTTGACTGGCAGCAATCTGCCCAGTGGCCAGTGCGTCATCTGTCTGTACGGATTTAGCGAGGGTGACGAGTTCACGCGCACCGAGTGCTTCCACTACCTGCACAGCTATTGCTTGGCGCGTCACCTGAACGCACTGCGTCGCAACTACCAGGAGGAGTTCGAGAAGCTGCCGGCCTGGCTGCAAAAGACGGCCGACGGCTTTCAGGCCCTCTGTCCCGTGTGTCGGGAGCACATAACCGATGAGTCCGATAGCCTGAAGTGCGCCATGCCGCCCTCGGAGCTGGAGAATGCGCCCGACTTTAAGGTGACGCAGGAGCTGCGTCAGATGCAGCATCACATGTCGCAGCTCTATCTGCAGCAGAAGAGCCGCGGCGCCATCATCGATGTGGAGGCCGAGGGCAGCGCCGTCATTGCCATTGAGACCGAGGAGGATGTGCGTCGTCGGCGACGTCGCGAGGAGGCCGAGGCAGCCAGGAAGCTGGCTGGCGCACAGGAGCCAACGGGCAGCAGCTCCACCACCCAAGTCAAGCCGACGGCCAGCAGCTTTGCGCCCGTGGTGCAGGAGACCCAGCGCATTATGCCGGAGCCAACCAACAACAACTATCAGCATCATAATCGTCGGCACTATCGTGGCGGGCGACGTCATCATCATCACAATCATCATCATCATCGCAACGAGCGTGCAGAGACTGGAGGAGCAGCAGGTGGCGGTGGCAGTGGAGGAGGAACTGGCAGTGGAACTAGCACTGGCCCAACTCCCACAGCCACGGGCAATACATCAAATGCTGGCGCTGGCAAGCAACCAAAGGCGCAAACTGCCGCTGCCGGCCATGCCAGGTGACAATGGCGCAGCACCAGGCTGCTGCGGCTGACGACGATTCCATTACCCAAACCAGACGCAGCCCTGACGCCCAACGCGACAATGCCAATGACTAGGTCCATGACAAGGCCAATGATGCACATGACCATGACGTTGTCGTTGTCGTCCACGTTCACGTTGCCATTGCTCTGCTGCTGCTAATATACAACAACAATAACAACAACAACAACAATCAAAAACTAGAACTCATACAGTGAGCCACTAATGTCTTCATACAGCAAAAATGAATGGTCAAATTTACGTATAATGAAGATGTTTTGATGCGGGTTTCTTATATAAATCTTTTATTTACTTAAATTCCGATCATAAGATACAAAAATTTTTTTAACCCATTAAGTACCTATCAAAAATTTTGAATTTTAAAAAAGTCAATTTTTCAACTTTTTTCCTCGATTTTTCCCAAAAAATATTTTGATGCAGAAAAATTCTTCAAACAATTCTAAGAGTGAATGCAAAAAAAAATTTTCTTTTTCTAGCATTTTTTATAATACTTTGAAAACTGCAAATAAGCCAGAAAAAAAACTGAAAAGTAGGAAAAAGGGGTTAAAATCGTAATTTTTTTTAAAAATTTTTTTTTGCATTTACTCTTAGAATTGTTTGAAGAATTTTTCTGCATCAAAATATTTTTTGGAAAAAATCGAGGAAAAAAGTTGAAAAATTTACTTATTTTTAAATTCAAAATTTTTGATGGGTGCTAAATGGGTTAAACAAATTTTTCCATCATTATAACGGGATTTAATTGTATAAAAGATTAATATAGGAAAACCTCATCAAAACATCTTTATTATACGCAAATTTGACAAATTTATGCTGTATGAAGACATTTGTGGTTCACTGTACATAGCCCTAAAAACCATCGTCTTGCATTAGTTTTTAGTTGATTTCGATTTTTTTGTTTTTTGTTTTGTTCTCATTACGAATCCAACTCAATTTCTGTGAATTTGAGTTTAACGCTCGATACTCGTATTGAATTAATGTTTAGTTAGCATTAGCGAGCCGGATTAGCTAATTTCTATCGATAAATGTATTTAGTTTATTATTATAATGATATTTGTATTTGTAATTGCTTACAAAAGACTTGATATAATATTATAGAAGTAGGACTACGACTACGATATATAGGGCATTGGATACTAACTAGGAGTACGTATGTATGTATGTATTTAGCAGCACCAACTGGCAGCGCTGGCGTTGACGAAAACACACACACACACATTACAGACACAACACACTACATTGAAAATTAATGATTATGATATTAACTAAACTATACGCATAATTCTGCAATTGCACTTGAAGTTTAGCATAAATGTTTCACACTCTCTCTCTCTCTCTCTTTGTCCCTCCTTCTTTCTCGTCGTCTCCCCACTGTGACTGCAAAACAAAGCGTAGCACAAAAGAATGGCTTAACTTTAAGGCTCAAATAATTAGTTTGGATAGATGAAATTGGCCAATCTAGTCAGTTACATAAATGGAGATATTACAAATACATAATACACATACATGTGCATAATACTAGCAATTATTAATGTCGCATTCACGTAATTAAATGTCTAAACTAATTGAATGTTTGTGTAGCATCCATTTGGATAAGCTATAAGAGGATACATAGATGTATTACCAAACCAAATTTCAATGTGTCAAAACAAATCGAAAAATTTAAATGAATAAATCGAATTAAAAATAGTACGTTTTCTTTATTTTAAAAAATACATTTATATTTATCCCTTTGCGGATACTATAAGAAATCCGTTATTAAAGTAATCTGATGAAAAGAGGTTTTCAAAAATTGTATCCTTGCAGAATTGGCGGCAACACTTTTGACAGTTCACAAACATGTATATTTATCCCTTTCTCGCACATGAAAGTAAGCTTAAATGTACAAATGTACCACAGTGCGCAGTGTAAGTTAACATAAATGTAATTGCAGAACATAAATGTATGAATTTATCGAAAGAGTGTCGATAAAAACTGCACTCGAGAAAGAAAAGAAGGAGAGGACACAAGTGTTTAAACTTTAAAGCTTTTGTGCTTCGCAACTCGCAAATCGTCAGTTAATGAACAATTTAATCAAATTTTCCGTGTTTTGGGAGTCAAAGCTGCCATAATTAAATTCTGACATAAGGATTTGATTAAATGTTAAAAATTCGGATTCTAAATTTTAAATTTTCGACAAAAATTAAGGATCCCCCCCAATACCTAAGACTCGATATCTTTAATTTAATTAAGCTTATTTCGCTCAAATAACTATCACAAGATATCGACTTTTAAGAAAAATTAAAAATGTATAATCTTAAGTATGTTATTGACCTTTCCAAGTTTTTTTAACATCCTTACAATGATAAGTCAATCAGAACAAGGATTTTTATATATGTATGTATATAGATTTGAACAGTTCATCATAATTGTAATTAATATCTATGCAGTTTTAAAAGTAAATTTAGATTTCACATGCACTTGACAATGAACTCCATAAAGGCCAGATCCTTGTTTAGTTCGGAGACCCGCTTGAAATGTCGTTGCACGTAGGGAGTCAGGACCTCGACCAGATTGCCGCTGTTGTAGAACTTTTGTGGACTGTTGAGCAGCGCATCCCCCAGCAGATGCTGCAGTACCAGATTGGCGATCTGCGAGTGACGCGAGTTGGTGCCCCATGCCTTCACGTGCTTCAACAGCGCCACCCGCTGATCCACATTCAGTTGATCCACAAGTTGGCGCACGGCGCTGGGATCTCGTTTGCGCACAAAGTTGCAAATAATGTCATAGGTGGCCTTGGGCTTGTCCAGCGTGAGTGCAAGGCGGAAAGCCTTTTCCAACTGCTCCTGGGCGTGGAGTAGCGAGTGCAGTGTCTGCTCCTGCTGCAGCATCTCCTGTCGCTGATCCAGAACTTCATCGCGCACCGTTTCGGTAACGTCGCCGAAGCGAATCAGCTTGGAGTCCGCACCGCCAGTATAGAAGAACCGATTGCTGCCCGTGGACACCGCCAAGGACCAAACGCGATCGGTGTGCTCATCGATGGACTGCACGCAAATGTTCGTCTTGATGTTCCATAGCTTCAAGAGACCATCCGAGGCAGCCGACAATATGAATTTGCCGTGATCAAGGAACTCGGCACGCAGTATGGTGCACTCCTGTTCCAGGCGCTTCAGGCAACTGAAGTTCGCTATGGACCAAATCCGCAGACTGCAGTCCGAGGAGGAGGTCAGCACAATTTGGTCCACGGGTGAGAAGCGCACACACCACACGCCCCGCGTGTGTCCTCGCAGCACACCCAGCAGAGTGTTTGCCTCGCCCGCCCAGATCTTGGCCGTCTTGTCCTGCGATGCGGTGGCCAGAATTTTGTTGTTGAGCGCATACGTCACGCAGTTCACCTCCTTGTCGTGGGCCAATGCAGCGTAGCGCAGGGCGAAGGAGTAGGAGTTCTCTGCACGCTTGTCCCGCGACAACTGCCACACCTTCATGCTGCCATCCTGGCTGGCAGTTGCGAATCCTGTGGCCCCATTGTGCGTAAATGCCACGGATCCGATTGTGGACGTGTGGCAATTGCTCTGCTGGGTCAGCGGCAGCAGTTGGCATGTCTCCGTGTGCGATAGCTTCCACAGATGCACGCTGCAGTCCTTGCCCACCGAGATGAGCAGATTGTGCGACGCCGCCAGGGACATCACAGTGTCCGTGTGGCCTGCCACCAGTTTGCAGTTCATGTTCTGTTCCGTGTCATAGAGCTTAAAGTGTTTGCTGTTGGTGGCCACTGCCAAGTAGCGATCGTTGTCCCCCAAGAAGCACATGTCCAGTATCTCATCGTTGTTGCCCACCAGCTGCTTAACGAGCTCCACCTCAGTTCCTTTCGAGTCGGCGGTCACGTCATAGATCAGTATGTTTTGCTCTGTGGTAACGAGTCCCAGTTGCTGCTTCGTGCTGCAGTGCAGCAGGCGACTTATCTCAAAGTCCGTTTTGATCAAAAGATCTCGTATTTTCCAAGCCTTGGTGTCAATCTGCAGCAGCTTCCCATTCCTACAGGCGACCAGCAGTTGTGCTCCATCCGCCAGGTGGGTCACTCCCTCCAGCTCTTCATACAATGGTATAACTTTCAGCTGATTCCATTTACTTGGCTCCGTTTCCAGCTCCCAAACGATCAGCACCTTATCGCGACTCACTGTTACCAGTTGCTTGCAATCCTTTGCTGCGCTCTGGAAACTCAGGCCTGTTACTTGGGAGATGTGACCACGCATCTTGTGCAACAGTGTCTTGGTCTCGTAGTTCCAGCAGTAGATCGTATTGTTCGAGCCCACAGCATAGATTTCACTCTTCAAAGGACTGGGATGGAAGCGCAACAAAAGCGCCGGGCCGGGGAAATCTTTCAGGGCACATAAACAGCTGTTGTTGGCAAAGTCCCATAATCGGAGCGTAGCGTCCGCACCGCCACTGCTGCAGATTAGCTTGCCGCATGTGCTGAACTCAATTTGGACAACGGGTCCCTTGTGCTGTGCCTTCCAGAGCTTAACCAGCTTTTGTGTGCTCAGCTCCCACAAGCGCAGTAATCCACTTCCATGGGCGGTGACCAAATGTTCGCGTGAAATTGCAAAACAGTAAATGTTATCCTCATCAACCTCCACGTCGTCGACTCCTTTGGACTTCCTTGTGTTGCCCGCATCATTGTCGCTGCTCACGTTCACTCCGTAACTGCACACAATTTGCGATGTTTGGACGTCCACCTGATTCACAACATCCCCGTTCAGACAGTAGAAATGCTGGCCATTTTCACTCCACGCAATTCCGTTTCCCGCGTAAAAGTTCGTATAGCGCGCTTCAGCCGCATAACTGTAAAACATTAAGTCATTGTAAATGAACTCATTAACTAGAATTTATTGCACTTAACTTACCTTTTTTCAGAAACGATGGCCTGCATATTTCGTTTTGTTTACAAAATTAATAGAACTACCGCGTGCGCAGCGGAACAGGAACTTATATTTGAAAAAGAACTAGTTCTGGTTTCACCTGTTTGGCCTAGCAGAACGGAATCCGCTTTAATCCGTACCTTGCTGACGATTAAAAATACTTAATTCAAATATTCAAACAATTTAAATATAACTTTTTTACTTGGCATACCATTGCATTCCAAGTCGGTATCCATTAAAAAAAACTACTAATATTTCACAGCACTTTTAGAAGCTATGGTGAACAGAATTAAAAGTTGAAATTCATCAACTAATATTTCAAGTAGGTACCAAATAATGTTTTGCAAATATACTTTGAAATACTTGCCAATCTATATCAAGTATAATTCATGGTTTTCTAATACATTTAATTTTTTTAATGAACATGCTGATCTAGTTCACATTTAATATTTTTCGTTATCCAGCACTTCATTAAAATATAAAATCTGGCAACTCTTCGCATGAGTTGCAAATGTCAAATCAAAAGCCGTCAAATCATCGTCCGTAGCATAGCAAGTTTGCTTAATATTTTCAGTTTTTGCTAAAAAGAATTCAAATAAAACAATGAGTACAATTGGCACTGGTGTAAGTTAAATCAGCATATAGAATAACCGACAAACAACTAATCCATGCACTTTTACAGTACGATTTGTCCGCTTCGCAATTCTCGCCGGACGGTCGCGTCTTTCAGATCGACTATGCCTCCAAAGCAGTGGAGAAGAGCGGAACAGTTATTGGAATCAGAGGCAAGGATTGCGTTGTTCTGGCCGTAGAGAAAATCATAACGGACCAACTCTATGAGCCGGATGCAGCTAGTCGCATTTTTACAATTGAGAAAAATATTGGAATGGCCATAGCTGGACTCATGGCAGATGGCAACTTTGTGGCCGACATTGCGCGCCAGGAAGCCGCCAATTTCCGTCAACAGTTTGAGCGCACCATTCCCTTGAAGCATCTGTGCGATCGCGTTGCCGGCTATATCCATGCCTACACACTGTACAGCGCTGTGCGTCCATTTGGTCTGTCGGTCATATTCGCCTCGTGGGATGAGGCCGCTGGTCCACAGCTGTATAAGATTGAGCCTTCCGGAACTTCGTTCGGCTATTATGCTTGCGCCAGTGGAAAAGCCAAGCAGCAGGCCAAGACAGAGATGGAGAAGTTCAAGTTTGCCGACATGAGCACTGATGAGTTGGTGCGCAGTGGAGGCAAAATGTATGTTATATCCGTCTTTAACTCGATTTACTGCTCAATTTGTTCTAATCTTGTTTGCACTTTGTTTTCAGCGTTTATCAGGTGCACGATGAGCTAAAGGACAAGGATTTCCGGTACGAAATGGGCATAGTTGGCAAGGAAACGAATGGCATTCATCTCATTAACCCCGAATCTTGGACTCAACTGGCCATTGAAGCTGGAGAAGCCGCCAAGAACGCAGATGACAGTGAAAACGAGATATAAGCCTACGATTCAAGATATGTACACCTGATTCTAAATCGGCTAAACATCAAATTTTGTATTTCGCTAAATTAGAAATAAAACAGATAAAAAGGGTCTGCTGAATATTTTAAACTGGAAATTAAAAATAGTAATATAACTTGATGTATATTACCGCACAGCTTCTAAAATATATTGAAGCTAGAACTTTGAAACTTTTACAGGAGTTTTGTTATAAATTTTTTAGAATTTCTTACTAATTATTTAATTTCTTCACTACGCTAAGGCTGACGTGCCCCAAACCAATTTTAAAACTAACTTTATTATTTCAGAAAGTTTATCATTTTCTTTGTTTTTTGAATTGCACTTGAAATATTATTATTGAATTATTTTAATTTAAATAAAAATTTTAATATGAGTTAAAAAAAACACACAAATAGTTGCAACTGTGTGGCAGCCTTGTAAAAGTGGTAATTGCCATGTTAGGGTTGTCACATCTTAGTTTTTATCAAAGTGTGGCAGCACTGCCTGCTTCACACATCTGTTTTGTTCGCGCCAAAAGAAGTAAACAAAATAGTTGTAAAAATGACTACATTGATCGCGCAATTAATTACAAAAATGGGGCTAATCGACGAGCCCAACGTCCTAGAGTAAGTGATGTAATTATCAAATGCACATGGTTACATATTATAGATATTGTTTTACATTTTACTAGGAAAACAACAGAGTTGATCAGATTGTTGGAGCTGCGTTCAACGAATGTTCCGCTGCAAATAAATGAGTATGGTAAAATTGTTTTGTGCGCGGATCTCGCGTCCTCCCTACTGGGCATTGGCTTTGACAAGGAGCAAGCGCTTAAGCTATCCGCATTGCGAAAGACCCACTACGTGAATAACAAGCGTATGTTTGAGAAATTGCTGGATCTCAACAAGATACCCAGTGTCAACGATATTTGTGTCCAGCTCAGTCTCAACGAGGTGACGCGCAAGGCTGAGGATCTGCTGACCTTGTTTAAGGCTGTTGCCGGTGACTGTGACGATGCGGATCATCCGCAATACGCCGCCATGGCTGTATTTCACGCATGTCGCTTGCAGAAAAGGAAAGTGTCCAAAACCAAGATTATGCCATTCAGTAACCTGCGTCCCACGCAATGGCAACAGCTCGAGCATCAATGGGAGCGCATGATTGAAAAACATCACAAGGAAATCAACGTTGCAACCAAGTTAAAAGATCAAGTTGATCTCCAGCAAGATAAAAACGTCAACGAGATAAAACAAAAACGAAAAGAAATACCCGAAGTTGAAGATTACGAAAAGTGGAAAGCACGAATGATTTCGCTAGCCGAGGCTAAGCTACAACAATTGGAAGCCGAAGAATAAGCCAATTGTAGTTCTTCATATCATCTTTATGCTTTTCAAATATTGTTAGTTTAGGTATAATGATAATGATAATAACAAGTCTTAGGACTCGTAATTCAAGTAGTCTTGTTCAGCTTCCTTAATAAATTATAATTAATTCAAATGTTTCTTATTCCCTAAGCGTGCTTCAAAGTGATCGTAAAGCATCTACAATTGGAAGACGAAGAAGAAACCAATTGTATTTCTTCATATCTTTATGCTTTTCAAATATTGTCAGTTAGGTATAATGATAATGTTAATAACAAGTCTTAGGTTTCGAAATTCAAGTAGTCAAGTTCAGCTTCCTTAATAAATTATAATTAATTCAAATGTTTCTTATTCCGTTTATGATGATTTAATATATAATTTTTAATATCATCTTTATGCTTTTCAAATATTGTCAGTTAGGTATAATTATAATGTTAATAACAAGTCTTAGGTTTCATTATTCAAGTAGTCAAGTATAGTTTCCTTAATAAATTATAATTAATTCAAATGTTTCTTATTCCCTAAGCGTGCTTCAAAGTGTTCGTAAAGTAACTCGCCGACGTCTTGGCATTCTCCATTTGATTTGCGCGCTAAAAAAAAGGATATGATGATTAGTGTATATTCATTTATGATGATTTAATTTACACACACACATTTATAGATAATCAGCTCGACTTCATGTTCAGTTTCCGGGCAGCTGGTCAATAGCTCCTTTAAATGCCTGGCAAACTTAAGCCATATTTCTCGTTTCATTTCCCGCATTTGCCACGAAGTCGACGATTGAAAGTTCATGGCCTCAAAGAATGTCAGCATGGGAGTGGCGCCTTCCATGGCAACGTAGTAGGTTGTACCGTTTATTTGTCGCTTTAGCCTGTACACCGCATGCTTGAACGGTCGATTCACACCAGCCCGGTTTATGAATTTCGTCTCCAAATCCTAAAAGATAGTCTTGAAATTCAAAATACCACTGAAAATCTCAGTTTTCTGCAATAACATACCTCGGCCTTTTCCAGCAAGTCGCTTTTAATGACACCCTTAACGAACATATCATCTGGAATGAGTATGATCAAACGGTCTGTTGCGAACTGTATTTTATGAGTATCCTCATAGTCTTGCATCCGCTTCTTTAATCCTCCGTCATTGCGTTCGGGCAGTGCAAGTTTTATATACCCGTGATAATAGCTGGAAGCCATTCCAGCTGCATAATCTAAGCCATGTCGATCGCGTATCCAGTGAGCATAGTCCAAGGGACTATAACTCAGCTGGACATAGCTGAAGATCCAGCAGAGCGGCATGCAGGCGAAGTAGACATAATTTGGCAGCAAGTTCTTCAAATTGCCGGTGCTGCCAAATCGAGCAAACGCCAGCAACAACAACACTATTGCCATCCATTTTGATTTGCTGTCGTACGTGAAAACACGCCGTATAATTGTGCTTAGCCGATCCTCAGGTAAATAATACTTTTCATAGAATATATATTCGATTGATGCATTAAAACAGCGCTGTATGCAATTGGCACAAAAAACTACGACGGAAATGCGTATATAGAGATCTGTATGAAATCATATTCACCGCAAGGAGATAACATATATGTATTTAATAATTACTAATAAAGTTGTAAGTTGATTCGTTTTATTGATTGCTTACCAAGATATTCGCCCAACATTTTTAAAAGATTACATTTCTTATCGTAGCTTCGATCCGCCGCAGCTGGTTCACATATTGCCATTTTCAGAAGCTCGCCAATCTTTATTAGGTTGCCAGACTTTTACAATTTAGAAATTCAAACTTTCACCTGTAACGATCGTTTTAGTTTATTTTTTTTTTTTTGTGGTAACCTTCTCGATAGTTCTTTAAAGGACAAATCAATACATTGTTGTTATATAGTTCTATACCACATAATAACTAATATTTTTAATTAAAATATATGGATAATGTAATACATTATGCCAGACAATAGCTTAATATTGTTTTTTTTAATGAAAAACAAATTCGGTAATTAGTTTATTGCAGAGCCGCAGTGAACGTTCATAAATAAATAAACAAGTTCAACAACAACTTAGCTCGTTCTAATGAGTCGTTCAAGTGAACTTGTACTGATTCATCTTCTAACTAAAGTGCAAGTGCATTTTACAAAAATATACAAAGATCTTTGTTTTACAATTGAGCAAAGAAAAAACTGTAATTAATACTCGACGCAATGTGCAATGGCATTCAAAAATATAATTAGCTAATTATAAACTAATTTATTGATTGGAGAGAGAGAAAAAGGTAAATTGCATACGCATGACGTAGATTATTCCATTAAAAGTTGGATAAACAATTTTAAGACAACAATTATAAACGTTGTGACGATCCAATTATTAGGGTAAGTTGAAAATTTGCAGCAAAATTGCAAGAATGAAATACATTGTGTAAATAATAAACAATGGCATCCACTTTGGCAGGGGAAGTCTTCAACGTTCTGAGACGTTGCGGTTCTTGTTGTTGTTGTTGTTGTTGTGCTGATAAAGCAAAATAAGAGCAAGCAAAGAAACGAAATCGAAATCTGAAGTCGAGTTAGTCACCACGCCTTTGCGGCTGTAAAAACTCGAGCTCACATACGACGACGACGACGACGACGACGAAACCCACATAATGCCAATATTATATAGCGTTATAGCGCGCGGCACTACGGTGCTGGCCAAGTTTGCCGAATGCGTTGGCAACTTTGCAGAAGTCACTGAGCAAATAGTGGGCAAAATTGGCGTGCACAACCACAAGATGACCTACACCCACGGCGACTATTTGATACACTATACGTGCGAGAATAAGCTGATTTACATGTGCATCACTGACAATGTAAGTTGAGTTATGAATATCTGTTCAACTTAATAAACAATCTTAAATATTTCCTTTCTAGGAATTCGAACGCTCTCGCGCCTTTCTCTTTCTGGCGGACATTAAAAAGAAATTTATACAGACCTATGGACTACAGGTGGCCACGGCAATTGCCTATGCCATGAACACGGAGTTCTCCAAGATATTGTCCCAGCAAATGGTGTTCTTCAGTCAGTCGCCTGAAGTCGACTCCATATCCCGTTTACATGGACAAATCGACGAACTAACAGATATTATGATACAAAGTATAAGTAAGAACACTTTCTTTATGCAATCATAATTCAGATTTAAATTCAGTTTTTGAATCACAGATAATCTGCAAGAACGTGGCGAGAAATTGGAGCTGCTGGTCACTAAAACCGAGAACTTGAACAATAATGTATGTATTAATAGTTAAACATATTATAAACAATTAATTGTAATTGTATCTGTCTGTTCTCTCCTTAGTCTGTAGCATTCCGCAAGCAATCTCGAAATCTGGCGCGTCAAATGTTTTGGAAGAACATTCGAGTCTACGTTGTCGTCGGCCTAGTGATCATATTTATTATTTATGTTATTGTTAGCATGGCTTGTGGCGGCCTAGCTTGGCAATCATGCATTCAGTAAGACGACAATTTTATAAATTTATTGTTATAGGTCATTGCCTATGTTTATTTACATACATGCATATATTAAACTTTCGTACTATCATAATCTCTGTTATATGTAATAAAGATGAATGTATACAATTATATTTCTATATAAATCCGCCAATTCGTTCTGATTCATTTGTCCTCCACATAAATAACATCGTTGGCCTTGACATTTCCTGGTCGTCGAAGACCCATATGGATTCCCATTTCCGGCGATGGGTAGTTAAACAAGCGATAGCTGCAAGGGTAGAGTATGTTATATGTATATACTTGATGTGCCGTCTCCTTCTCCTTGTGATGAGTCCTTACCTGCGTAGTGTCTTTAACGGTTCTCCGTCGACATTGCGTTCCGCCGTGTTAACGTCTATGTTTGGCAATATACAGCGCGTGCAAGGAGCCACAACCCGGAAAACAGCATCCTCGCCAATGCGTATCCACTGCCAGTGATCCTCGGCGTACGGGTCGTTCACGTCCATTTTAAGGTGAAAGTTTCCACGGAATTGCAGCGGATCAACGGGTTGTTTCAGTCGTGTATTCAGATCATCCACTGATGATAAATTCATGAGCATATAGCTGGTGGCATCGTTAAAGGTTCCCTGAAAAGAATTATCTTTATAGATATTCTCATTGCATGTTTAACTCAGCTTTCAGTCCAATAAGAAGGATTATCTCTGCTCTGAGGTACAAATGTACTTAGTACACAATAACCTTATCTATACAAAAATACTAAATACAGGGGTGGTCAAAAGTATTTTCACAACACTTAAAGTTAATTGTACTTGTAATTTGAGCTTACTTCATGTAAAGTCATTTGTATTCCTTTCAAATGATACAAAAATTTGGTTAACCCATTAAGTACCCATTGATAAATTTGAGTTTTTGTAAAAGTAAATTTTGTTGACTTTTTTCCTGGGTCTCAAACAAAAAATGTTTTGATGCAAAAAGTTTCTTCAAACAATTTAAATAGTGTCTGCAAAAAATCTCTTCGCTAGTATTTTTTATAATTTTTTGAAAACTACTAAAAAGGCCCTTTTTGCACGAAAATGAGGACTTTTACAAAAACTCAAATTTATCAATGGGTACTTAATGGGTTAACCAAATTTTTGTATCATTTGAAAGGAATTCAAAAGACCTTTCCATTGGTACCAAACTTTACATGAAGTCAGTTCAAATTACGAGTACAATTAACTTTAAGTGTTGTGAAAATACTTTTGACCACCCCTGTATATGCAAAGATCATCGTCTCGTCGCTTTAACCCTGCGCTGCCCTTGTGTGTTTTTGTGTGTTCTAAGCCTAATCGGACTTTCGCTACTTACTGAATCCTGTTGCTTTATGTATGGCTCATCCTTAAGTCGGGGATTAGTGGCACGCACTGGAACTGGGTAAGGATAGTAAACAAGCTTCAAGCCCGAATCCTTTTTCAGTATGTACTCGGAGAACCACTTGTCAAATCGACTGCCGCACAACATGGCATCCAAGCTGACGCCCCACACAGCGGTACGCACGTCCTTGCTAGGCGCATCCAGATGCTGAAAGTCCAGCTCCAAATCGGGCATGCCAGGTGCTGAGAACACCAAGCCATTGGGCGTTGGTCTCGGCTGAATCCGAACCATATGTGGATAACCCCTGGCCGTGATCATTTCGTTGTTACTGTTGATCAGCATAAATTTGCGATCGCGCACGATTCCCGCGCCAATTCCCAGCAAATCGCAATCATACTCCACCTGGTCGGGAACCGCGAGCGGAGCACACGACTTGACTGGAAATACGTTAATCTGCTGTAAAGTGCCGACACGACGCCATTTTGTGGGCATCACTTCGCGGTGCAAATGGCGATAAACCAAGTAACCTGCGCCTCCCACGGCCACCAAGCTGACCCCCACTCCGATCAGCACTTTGTTGGAATCTCCGAGACTTGTGCTCAAACTGCTGCCCATGGTGTGGTTTACTGACTATACGAATACAGTTAAATCCACCTTATTTTACAGATAAATATATGTATGTACTCACATGATCAGTTATCAATTTTGAGACGTTGCTGCACTTCTTACTTTCTTCTTCAACTAAAAGCACACGAAAGCTCCGCAAGAAGGTGCGAAGAGAAACGGCGATTATGATAGGCTTTTATTATGTTTACATGTACGTACAAGTGTTTGTATGTATATGTAATACATATCGCGTATGTATTTAAACAGTGCTTGATAATCTTACTCGTCCAACGCAGGTGTATAACCCGTTATCTTACATTGTAAACAAATGCACACACACCATTTCATACAAGTTACTATCATGCAGTAATTATCCATTCATTACATTATTATAATGCATTTTGTACAAATTGATTTCTATTATTTAAGTAAACACAGCTTAATCTCGAGCTTTTATAACAAGGAGTGCCACTAATGTTCGCTCCCACAAACGATAATGTATCGATATATTTATTTGAAAATATGATCACATTAATCGAAATAGGAAACTAAGCGAAACATGAGCGATACGGTTAAAAAGGACGAAGATAATCCGTTGGTGGAGGAACTGGATGTGGGCAGTGAGCGTTTCGATCCACTTCGTGCGCTGTATGCTGCCGACTACAAAGTTACCGAGAAGACACCCAAGGTGCTGTACCAGAATATAGCGGCGTTTGAAAGTGCGCTCACAAAAGTTGGAATCTGGGAACTAAACAAGAAACAGAGAAGCAATGATGACGCAGCTGAGGCGAAAAGCTCCAATTCGGCGTCCACAGATCAGGCAGCGAGTTCCCGACGATTCGAGCCCCATCAGATGGCGATAGCCGGCACTGTGAAGGCGAAATACCATCGCACTCTTTACACACACATGGCCAGCACGGAAGGTCCTTTGGCCTTTTTGCAGGAATGCCTGCCATCTAGCACAGCAGAGTTGGAGCCTGCTAGAGCGCGAATACGGGTTTACTTGCGGAAGGAGCATGGCATTGGCGGCAGCGTGGACGGTGAGCTTGTGGCCTTCGACAAGCAGTGGAACCTGCTGCTGAGGAACGCCGTTGAGATTTGGCAGCGTCGCAAGTACAAATATGGGGAACAGAAGATCCTTGGCACACCCGCGTCAGCAGAGTGCAGTGCACGATTGATTCGGCTGGGCATCTCTCTGCCCGTTGTGCACGTCAAGAGTCTGAACCGGAAGAATGTCCAACTGCGACGCGAAATCCCCCAGCTGATGGTGCGCGGAGAGAATGTCGTCCTTATTAGTTGTATTAACAATTCAAAAGACTCAAATGTAATTTAATTGTATTTAATGTAAGTTAGTTATTTAATACATCAATTTGTGTAGACCATGGGCACGCATTCCTCGGCTGCCACATGGCATGAATCATCCTCCATCAGATGCTGCAAGCTCTCGTTTGGATAGCTGCAAAAGATTAAAACAATAATTGTTAATCAATTTGGGCTTATATATGTATATATTGCATAGCTTACAGTTTGGAGGGACTCTCATCGCTCAGCATCGTAGCTGGAACCGTGGCGGAGGCACACTCCGGACTCATTAGCTCGATGGGCGTGGGACGACGTTCCTGTAGTTGACGTGTGATTTCCGCTGTGCTCAGGGCACTAGTTGCATCTTTAGCATGCAGCTGGTGGTGCTGTTGTTGCAGCAGTGAGGGCGACACCGTTGCCGTCGCCGTTGCCATCAGCTGCTTCTTGCCCGACTGCTGTTGCGGCATAGGGCCGCCAGACATAGCTTTACGCTTACGCCCTCTTGTTGCCCCGCCCACGGCTCCAGGATGTGTTGCAGGTACAGCCATCTTTGCATCGCCCTTCTCCTTGTGTTTTTTCCGCAGAGCAGCAGCCTCCTTTGCAGCATCGAGAGTGTTTGGTGCCTGTAGACCCGACGAAGTCGTGGGCTCCGCGTCAGAGTTGGAGCTATCGGTGGCATCACTGTCACTGGAATCCTTGGCTGGCTTTTCATACAGCAGGAGACGATCAATTAGAAACGATCGGTCGCGGGAAACTTTCAGCAAGCGTCGTTGATTCGTATGCATTAAATCCTGAAAATATTCATTCTCCTAGAAGAACAAGACGATTAAAAACACTTCAAGTAATTATGTATTAATAGAGAATGAGATGTTCACTTACATAGATGAGGAATTTTAGCTTGCGCTTCAAATTTCTGTATCGCTCCTTGTAATCGACATTTGCATTGGCTGTGCCTGTGGACGCTGAACTAGACGCAGCTGGTGCTGTTCCAGAAACTGCCCCAGATGGCTTGGATTGCAGTTCATCGTCGCTTTCTAGCTGCTCTCGTTCCGTGTTGTTGCCAGCTGAGGACTTTTGGTTGGCCAGGGACCGACAGTACCATCCCTCCAGCATGTTGAATGGGTTTTGTTATAAGTTTAGATTGTTATATTTTAAATTGTCTTTCAATGTTTGTCACTTATTTATTCCACTTTATTATTGGTCGCTGTTTGCCAGAGCTGCCAATTTAGCTTTTTTTGCCGCCAAATCTGGCTGTATTAGAAGACCATTTGCGGGTAAAAATATGAGAATGGCGGGAGTTCTGTTTATTTTAGGAATGCAATTGGCAGAATGTTTTCAGCTTGTTTTCCTTCATTCCATTTAAAAACAGCTTTTTTTAAATAAAAAGTTAGCAGCACTGAATCACTCTGTTTACTGCTCAAAAGCAGGGATGCCTTAAAAGACATCGATATATCGATTGAAGTGTTAAATCATCACATGCCAGAATACAATTTGTATCGATAGTTCCATTCGGTGCAACTTTTGGAGCCACACGTGTTGCATTTTTGTTTATAAATTTATTTAAGCAAAATGAGCCAGAAAGTGGTGATTAATAAACGTTTAAAGGGTCTGTCACGCGAGGCGCTAGACCAACTGAGTAAAACCGAACTTATTGATAAAATTGTGCAGCTCGAGGCATACAATTTTCAGCTAAAAAACCTGCTGCAGAAAAAGCTGTCGGAGAGCGACAAAAACAATGCCGAATACAAAACATTGTTGCGTGAGGAGGACGGAGAGCGAGAACCAATGCCGAATGCCATGCAAGCTGGAGAAAAGCCTGCTAGCAAGCGGGACAAACAACGTAAGTTTGATTGGTCCAGGTAAGCAATTATCTTGTGTCCATTCGTTATGTCCATTATATCGTTTCGATTGCAGTGCACACAGGCGTCATGTGCTGCTCAAGATCGTCTACTTTGGCTGGGACTATCAGGGCTTTGCATGTCAGGAGGATTCCAACGACACAATTGGTGAGTGCTTAACGATTTGATTAATATTGAAATTTAAATTCATTTTAAAATTTTCCAGAATCCTTTCTGTTTCGCGCTCTATTGCGTACCTGCCTGATTGAATCCCGGGCTACCTCCAATTACCATCGCTGCGGTCGCACGGACAAGGAAGTGAGCGCCTTCTGCCAAGTTATATCCATTGATTTGCGTAGCAAGTTTGCACCTGACCTCCAAATGGAGGCAGACTCGCTGTCCTCTGAAATTGACTATTGCAGTTTGCTGAATCGTGTGCTGCCCAAGAACATCCAGTGTGTGTCCTGGATGCCATTGCGTAGTCCAGTTTACAGTGCTCGCTTCGACTGCATCTCGCGAACCTATCGCTACTATTTTCCCAAGGGAGATCTGGACATTGAGGCCATGCAAGCTGCCTGCCAATTACTTGTCAATCATGGAGATTTTCGAAATTTCTGTAAGATGGATGTACACAATGGTGTGACGAATTATATGCGCAATCTGCAAGTTGCCCAGATAAAGCCGTGCGATGTTACTAAACTGCAGGAGGATGGGGAGTCTGGTAAGTAAATGGATCACAATCATTCTGTATACTAAATGGAATTCTCTTTTCAATGGCACAGGTTACGCAATGTACTATTTGGAGATACAGGCGAACGCCTTTTTGTGGCACCAGATACGCTGCATCATGGCCGTGTTGTTGCTCGTCGGACAGAGGCACGAGAAGCCCAGCATAATAACTGAATTGCTGGATGTGGCGAGGAATCCCTGCAAGCCACAGTATACACCTGCCATTGGCCTGCCTTTGAATCTATTCCATTGTGAGTTCCGTGCTCATACCACGCGTCGCACAAATCCATCAGTTTCAGCCAACACTGAAGTTGACGATGACGATGTGGATTCATCCACGATGGATAATGATGTTGACGTCACAGCTGCCACTGAGCCTGACCTAACAGATTGGATGTACAGCGAGGAGAATCTGCAGAAGCTCATCGAGAACGTGCAGTGTGAATGGACACAGTTCAGCGTCAAGTGCAGCATGATACGCAATGTGCTGATGCAGCTGGAGGAGATGCTGGCGCGGCAGTTCAAGCCACAGCTAATGCGTGCCCAGGTGTTTATGCTGCAGGATTCGGTCAAGCCACGACAGTATCAACCGCTGCTGCAGCGCAAGCGTTGTGGTAAGTATTTAAAGCTACGAATGAATTACAAGTTATATACTTATTTATTATGAGATTTTCCAGAGAGCCTAGAGAATCGCATCGATCATTTCGTGAAGAAACAAAGACTGATAGTAAAAGGCGACAACACAGAATCGGAGCAGACGAAACAGATTGAACTTAATTAAAATAAATATAAATATATCATTTCTGGCTAGTTAAAAATACTTATTTTCAATGTTCAGCTCATTTTATTTTTAAAATTGTATTCTTATGGAGTAACATTGAGTTCTAGTTTCTAGACTTCTCATCTCAACATTGAATAATGTACAACAACATGTTATGACTATGAAAATATGGACAATTATATTATATATTATTATATATATTTGTATAGTGATATGTACTAAATACATAAATACGTTGCGTGCATATTTGTTGAGGGCTTTGTACGTTTACAAAAATTAAACTAAAACTAAATTATAGCTTTCAATGTACAGTCGTAATGTAAGTTATGGTACTAGCAATAGTTTTTAAAATATATATATTTATTTAATAAGTTGTTCCATTGATTTGCAGCTTTATGTGCCCATGGATTTAGCTTTTTGTAGTCTGAGAATAAAAAAGGAAATCGAAATTGAATTTATTAATTTTGTTTATATATTTTATGAGTACCTACTTTCTTCTCAAGATCCTGAGCGCAATCGTGCCCTCGCGTACATTCTTGAAGAGTCCAATGGTCTCGGCATGGCTCATACCCTGCACGGAGTGTCCATTGATCTCGACGATCTCATCGCCTGCAACGAATCCGTGAATTTTAAACATGTTTCTAATCAAAAACCAAGGATGCACTTACCCGCTTGGAGTGTGCCATCATCTGCAGCCTGGCCAGAGGGAAAAACTGTCTTTACAAAGATGCCCATATTGCCCTTGGGCGAATCCCGGCCACCAACAATGCTGAATCCCAACGACTTCATGCCAGGTCCCTTGAAAAAGGTAATTGTCTTGGGCGTGCAACGTCCGTTTCCTAATAGAAGATTAGCAGAGGATTAGAGAGGGATTCTCGGGGTGGCTCTGTGGGATGTGGGTTATTGTGTTAGGCTCACCCTCGCTCATGGAGGCGCGTATGACCTCAGCCATCTCTTCGTCACGGATTGTTAGCTTGGCCACCGGCAGCGATGGACGATGATGCATTAACGAGGCGGCGGGAGGTGCCAATGAGGTGCTCGATGCTATTGTGGATGATGCAGTGGAGCAGGAATTAAGATATGGATTAGGCGCAAACAATGAAACGCTTTTCTGCGTGTGCTTGATGTATAATGAATGGTGTGGTTGTTGATTATGTTGTGGCTGTTGTTGTTGTTGTTGTTGCTGCTGGGTCGGCATATTATTAGTGAGATCAGTTGTTTGGGTGTCAGTATTGCTATCGTCTGCTGCTCCTGCCCCTCCACCTCCTCCACCTGCTGTTGGCGTCTGCATAAACAAACTGAGCCTCGAGGAACTCAGCCGCGAATGGGCGAATCTCAGCGAGCGATAGTGTGAATTGGTTAGATTAATGGAGTTGCGGGCATAGTGAGTGCGCTGACCAAACTGTTGGCCCACACCTGCGTCCACACCTGAGAGGGCCGCGCCCTCGGAGCAGCGTTTGCGGGCCAACAGCTGCCACTTCTCGTCATCCGCCAGCGAGGAGGCCACACAGATGCTGGCCGCCCGATTCGCGTACACAGGCGTGTAGGATTCGTTACTGGTGTTAGCCGAGATGTTAACAGTGGAGGAGGAGGAGGTGGTGTCATTGTTGGTTTGCTGTTGTTGTTGTAGTTGTTGTTGTTGGTGGTGGTTAAAGAGCGGTGTCGGCGTTAACGCCAAACTGCGCTGACCTGACGAGCTCCGGGATCGGCGTCGCAACAGCTCCTGCTCCGACCCACTCACGTCCAGCGAGGGACGCGGCGTGGAGCTGCGTCGATGCTGCATCAGTGGCATGGGCGTGGGCAATGTGCTGACGCTGGCCAGCGAGCGTGCATCGCACTGATCCTCGCCCTCCTCCCGCTCCCGCTCCCGCTCCTGTTCCACCTGCAGACTCTGCAAACTGCTGAGACTGTCCGTGCGCTGGGCATAGCTGAGTCTCTGCCGCTGTGTGCTCATGCCATCGATGCGGATTTTGGTATAGAAGTCGGTCACGGTGGCGATCTCGTCGTGCGCTATGACCAGGTCAATGCAGTTCTCCACAAAGGTGCTGAGCAGACGCTGCACCTCGGCAAAGGATTGAATGCCACGCAAGTGCTTGCCGTTCACATTCACGATCTCATCGCCCAGACGCAGGCGACCATCCCTGAGGAGCAGGAGGAGGATTAAGTGTTGATATAATGATGATTACAATATGAACTTTAGTTACTCACTTTTGGGCCATGCCATAGGGCTCCAGTTCGACGATGAGATAGCGATACTGCTGCTCATTGCTGTTGGTCACCACCATTTTGGGCGACAGCACCAATCCGATGTAGTCCTCCTGGCACTTGCGCTCCAGCTTCAGTTGCCGGAAGCGTCGCCGGATCGTCTCCGTCTCGTAGTCATAGTTGTAGCCGCCCAGGGAGACGGGTGCACTGCAAATGCTGTTCCGCACGGAGGAGGAGGAGCCCATGCCCATGCCCAAGCCCATGCCAACGCCCTCCGAGGAGCTAAGCGAGATTAGCGAATTGCGCTTGAGTGTGCCCGAGGCAATAGATTCTGTATCTCCGCCAGAGATGCTAAGATTATTGCCCAGACGAGCACCACCAGCGAAGCCGACACCGGATCCGGATCCCGATCCCGATCCGAGACCAGCTGTGCCGGCGCCACCATCGCTGTCGTAGCCCGACTCATTTGAACTCAGACAACTACTTAATCTTTGGTAAAGTGGTTCCCAGTCCTTGGACGAGATGCTGTCGTTGCGCGACACATTCGCCATCTGCTGCTCCGGCGACGATCGACGTTGTGTCAACGGCGATTGGGATTGAGATGGCGTTGTTGCTGCTGCCGCCGCTGCTGCGGCTGCTGCCGCCGCCTCCCGCTGCAGTTGCTCGCGCTTGAGCAGCACAGAGCCGTTGTTCTCCTCGGGCAGCACTGAGAGACGGGATCGCAAGAAGGCATACGGAAAGGCGCCACGACGTGCGGCATCCTGTTGACCAGCAGCACCTGCAGCTGTTGCCGCTGCTCCTGCTCCGACGCCATTGGGCGGTGATTCCACCACGCTGTTGCTGGTAGAGAGGCAGCTGCTCACCTTGGCAATATCATCGCAGCTGCTGGACTTGAGATGTTGCAGCTGCAGCTGTTGCTGCTGATGATGCTGCTGCTGCTGCTGCTGGAGATGATGACGCTGCTGCTGCTGCTGTCGCTGCTGCTGGCTGTGCAGGTTCAATCCCTCGGTGGGATCATCGCACTTGATGTAGGAGCTGGAGCTGCTCGACAACTGGCTCGTCGAGCTGCTGCGATACAGCGTCTGGCTCGCTGGCGTTGCCTGCTGCGCTGCCTCCGAGGCCTTTAGAAGATTATGCGAGCGATGATTCAGCATGCCCGTGGACCCAATGCGATGAAAGAAATTCTTGAGCGCCTTTTGTGGGCGTGCCACCGGCTGATATTGATGCGTGGGCGTTGACTGTGCACTCTGGCTGCCCCTGTTGGCCACATCCTGTTGTTGTTGTTGCTGTTGCTGCGGCTGTTGTTGTTGTTGTTGCTGATGTTGTTGCTGACGTTGCTTGATCGTCTCAATGGGTCCCGACTTGCACTTTTTGAGCGTGCTGCTTTGATAGCCACCAGTTGGCGTTGGCGATGCATTGTTGTTGTTGTTGTTGCTGCTGCTGTTGCTGGACTTGTGGTGCGTTGGCGAGTGGAAGAGACTGCGCAGATCCGTGTGCGATTTGTGTGTGTTTTGGGCGGCGGGCGATTCGCTGCGCTTCAACAAATCCAGTTTGCGACTCATGCGCTTGCCCCAAGTGAACACTGCAAGAGAGAGAAAGAGAGAGAGTGAGAGAAAGAGATAGAGTAATGAGATGCATTCAATCAGAAAGTGATTTCTAACTTAATTATAATGCTTCAATAAATCTTAACACCTCGCTGGCAAAATGCCGACGCCACATGCATATCGAATTATATTCGCGTCCATCATCTATCTTGTCCGATCCCTTCAGGGCTGGCATTTTGACACGTGTCCCTGGCATTGGATTACAAGCATTGTGGTGACCACAACAAAGGTCGGCCTGGAATAGATACGCATGTATGCATGTGTGTGTGGACCGCAATTTGACAGGCCAAGCTTTGCGGTTAATTGTATTGGTACTTTCTCCTACACAAGTTTATATGCATGCCCATTATGTTATTAAAATGAAATGCACATAAATCAAGCAGAGTTAACGGCCATTTTTAAATTTAATTTAAGCTTGCGTCACAGTTGCGCGCTAACCTAACACAACTATCACTTACAATACACATATCGATATATCAACGCAATCGATACCATTTCAAATTCAACTTACTATTTTCTGTGAGTATTTTAGTGTTGGGTAAACATTGCTCATTTAGGTGAACATGTTCACTTGTTCTTTTTATTTAGGTGAGTCAACTCACTCAGATCGCTCACCTGTTCAGTTGCTCATTTGTTCAGATTGCTCACTTGTTCAGTTGCTCAGTTACAGCTCAGTGGCTCACTGCTCTAAGTCCCTCACTCAACAAATCAAAAATTTAATACGTTACATTTCAATTTAAATCGGATTCATCACTTTTTTTTTAATTACAAAATTAAAAATAGAAGGAAATGTAGAAAAAGAACATTTGGGCGATAGTGAGCAAAGCAGTACAAGGATGAACAACTGAACAAAAAAGAGCAAAACAGAGCAACTGAACAAACAAGTGAGCAAAAAAGAGCAATTTGGAAAGAACATGTTCACTTGCTCACTTTAGGGAGCAACTCTTTTTTGTTCACTCACTCATGAACAACCCAACACTAGAGTGTTTTTACGTTAGCCGCATACAGTCACACTGCATACATAAACAACAATTGATTTTTCTCGCCAGCAAAACACAAAAATGTCGCTGGCTGCTAAGAAAATTGCTGAGGCCGAGGAACTTGTGCGTCAAGCAGAGAAGAGCCTGAAAACGTCGCTATTGAAGTGGGCGCCCGACTACGACAGTGCGGCGGATGAATACTCGAAGGCGGCAACTGCGTATCGGATAGCAAAAGCGTTCGATAAAAGCAAGGAATGCTTTCTAAAGGCGATTGAGTGCTACAAAAACAACAAGGCCTGGTTCCATGCCGCCAAGTGCTACGAGCAGATCTTCTTGTTGGCCAAGGAAACCGACACATTGGCGGATGTGGATGAATATGCCAGCAAGGCGTGCCACTTGTACCAGCAGCACGGATCGCCCGAGGCAGCCGCATCCGCGCTGGACAAAGCAGCCAAACTGACCGAGCAAAAGCATCCGGAGTTGGCACTGCGCTTCTATCAGAAGGCCGTTGAGGTGATTCTCATCGAGGACTCGACACGGCAGGCAGCTGAATTTTGCTCAAAGGTATCCAGACTGCTGGTCAAGCTGCGACGCTACGACGAGGCGACAAATGCGATTAAAAAGGAAATTGGCTTGAATCAGCAAACTGAATCGTATGGCCAGATTGGTCGCCTGGTTGTCGCGCTCACACTCGTCCAACTGGCCCGTGGCGACTCGGTGGAAGCGGAAAAGTCGTTCAAGGAATGGGGCAGCTGTTGTGAACCCGAGGAAGTCCAGACCTTGCAGACATTACTGCAAGCCTTTGACGACGAGGATCCCGAGCTGGCTGCCAGAATGCTGCACGCTCCATTCATTCGACACATGGATGTTGAATACTCGATTTTGTCCAAGAACATTCCATTGCCAAAGGGCCTAGACATCAAGAAGAAACCCCAGGACGCTCAAGAGGGTGCCCCAAAGGGGGTGGGCGAGGAGGGGGAGGACGATGGCGAGGGCGGCGGTTTGTGTTGAGAGATATCGTACTTTATTGTTATTTAACTAATAATCACCTAATTATTCAATTAATGCAATTTACAATATAATTGTTAACATAAATATGCTTAATAAAATGCTGTTTAAATGTCTTCATCTTATTAAATGACAAGCAAATATTTATTTTCATTATTGGGTAAAAGTTTCAATGATTGCTAAATTTTTATTGTCAGCTGCACTTTATTTTTCATGTGTCATCATAATTTTTAAGCCCCAATCCGGCATAACTTGCCAACACTAATTATCTGGTATTATATAATCAACACACAATCAAATAATATATTTTTTAGTATTCAAATCGATTAACTACTTGATCACTCTTTTTCAACAACAATAAAACATAATGTGCATTTTAAATGCACACATATAAATACATACATACAGACATACAGACCAAGGTATATTTACTATAAGGTAACGTTGTCACCACAGCTGCTCTCTTTCGAGGTTACAAACATTTGACAGTATGCCTGCAAAGGTTGTCGAAAGAAATTTGGAAGAAATAATATAAAAATATGGAAATAAAATAAAAGTTTGCTAAAAAAAGCAGTACCATAATTTTTATTATTTCTTTAAAATTTGACTATTCAAATCTGGCTATTTTTTAACGGACTAATTTTGGCAACGCTGATCGCATGCATGAAAAAATGATTGTAGCCTCACCACATCGGACGACGTCACCTTAATAGTAAATCCACCTTGATACAGACTGCATAATAAATAGGCTATGGTGTTCTGTGGTGTGGTGTACTCGCTATATTGTACAGTTATTAAACACTAAACACACCTCAATTACAAACGATGCATAACCAATCACAAAATGTTTCCCCCTTAAAGTCCTTTTGGCAGAGGCAATCTAATAACGTCGTAAAATATTTTTACGATCTGGTTTAACAGCAATTGCCAACACTTAAAAAGGCATCCGGAGTGGAGTTTTTAGTTTCAGTCCGAGCTGTTCTTTTTTTTTTTGGCTCGTTAATAAACAAATTTATGCGCTTGTCCCATATTTACCACAGTCACCGCAAGCGAGACGGTGATACGAGTGAGTGGGTATGCGTGTGCAAGAATGAGATGGAGCTAGAAAGAACTCAAACAATTAGTATAAAACATGCACAAAAGAATCAGAAAAGAATATCGGAATTGGCAAGCATAAGAAGATGATGAACAGCAACAGCAACAACAACAACAATAGCGTATTGGCATCGCATTTCTATGGATCCAGGCGCATTATGGACTCAATAAAATTTTGAAAACTATCTTCATAGTCATGCATAGAATTGCCATCGACTTGGACTCCATCGTCATCGGCATCTGCGACGACTTCCCGACTCGTGCCAAAGATGTTTAATAGACGCAGCAGCAGCAGCAGCAGCAGAGCAGCCTGCGGGGTCCGATCCAATCCCACTGATGTGTGGGCGCAGCGTAGCCGGCGATGATGCAGCCTCAATTCGGGTTGACAGTTGAACCAACTTCAGCTACAACGACAACAACAACTACAACTCCACCCAGGCCTGACCGACTTTGTTCCGCCTGCCTCTCCCTCTTCTCCCTCTGCTCACTCCTCTCCCCCTGCTCTCTTCATCTTTGCCCATTTGCCTTTGATTAAAGTTTTCAGCACGCAAATGAGGATTGGGGGGGTAGGGAAAAGGGGATTGCCACATTGGTTAGTTGGCTTCGACTGGCGAGTGTTAAACAATAATAGCAAATGGCGCAGGCATCAATTATATGACAGCCTCTGCCACACGGCGCACACTCAGCGATCGAGAGAGATCAAAAGAGAGAGAGAGAGAGACAGAGAGAGAGAGACAGAGAGAGATTTAAAAACGACCGCCGGCCACATGCCACATGCCACAAATTCTACACCCACTTAACTTTCAAGACGGTGTCAAATGCCCGCCAGGCCTCCTCCTGACCAGGCCAGCTCAGAGATGGCTTTGTTGCAATTTGCCGGCTGACAAGCTAACAGCAGGAGGAGAAGGATGAGTAGCAGAAGGAGGGGAATCACACAGAGGAAGCAGCTGTGTGGCAACTGGGAGAGAGCTGGAAAAACATTGTACGCTAGTCAGACGAGCAGCTAGAGAAACAGTCAAGTCTGTCGGGGGAAAATATTTATTAATTTTCATAAATAAAAAAATAATTTTAATAAATTAAACAAAAAATAAGTACATTTCATCAGAATCTAAATTTCATTTCATCATTCAGATAAAAAATAAGAGACATAATTTATTTATAAAAAATAAATTGGAAATAAATATTTATATTATATTTTGATAAATGTTATATATCCCCGAATTTTCCTATTCATCCAGATTTATAATTTCTGCTTTTGTTTTTCTTAAATAATTACTTTTAATTCCGAATCCAGATTAAGGGAAAGTAGAAGTTGTTATGTCCTGATTGATACAGGGTAACTGTCAGTCGTGCTCAAAAGATATTACTTGACCTAAAGAATTACAGATCTTCAGCTCGAACTTGTCTTGATTTTAACATTACAATTCCGACAATGCAAAAGGAATGTTTAGTCTGCTGATGATGGCATTCCCAGTCTAAATGACTGAAATAACAATTATTAACGAGAAAGTCGAGAAGCAGACAGTCCAGTCAGGTGGACAGCTGGTGCTATCATCGCCATCGCCATCGCCATCTGCATTGCGTGACAGCGAGTCGAGTTCAATGCGCCATTGTGTCATTCTAATGCCAATCTTAATTGCTTTTAATTAGTGGCAAAGCCAAAACAGAATATTTATTTACACGAATATTTGTAAAATGAAGAAGAAACACAGAAGTGGAGAAGGAGAATGAGAATGGTTCTCTGATTGTTCAGAATGTGCCGCCGCAAGGTCAAAAGCAGCGACATTAAATTGCTTGCGTAGCTGCAAATTGCTTTCATCAGTTGTTTCTCAAATGATGGCCAAATGATTGGCCAACGAATCGAACCGAATACAGATGAGAATCGGTTACATGATGAATAAGAAATGAGAAAATCGAGACAACGACAACAGAGCATCATGAAAAATCAATAAGCGCCAACTTCAACACTCTCTTCTTGGCCAGCTGTCGGCAATTGGCAGTTGTTGCCAATCGACAGTTTGAAGTTGCCAGTTGGCATAATATAAATGCTATAATTTGGGGCTGGCGCTGGGTTCGGTTGCCATCACCATCACCATCACCATCAATAGCATCTCCCTCTTCTTATTTTTCGATTTCCATTTCCATCCATCGGCATCTTCTCTTGGCGCTGCACGCATGCGCATTTATACTGGATTATCGCTTATTACATGTTGTTTCCCCTTCGGCTTGATTTATTTCTGCTGCCCCGATTATCGATCTCAATCCAGTCAAGACTTTGATTTCATTGACTCTCCTCTCCATTGAAATCTGTTTCTGTTCATCTTCGCCGTTATAGGCCGTTTTGGATCAAAAAGAATTTCTGCAATTCGAACTCGAGCTCGAGCTCAAACTCAAAGTCGATCTCGAATTCGAGTTCGTACGTGAGATATTATTGCATTCGTTGCTCTTCTCTTCTCTTTTCTTTGTTTATTGTTGTTGTTGTTGTTGTACATGTTCTGGGACGCATTGGATTGGTTTGGATTGGTTCGTCGGTCAGTGGCATATTATGCAAATGTTGTGATACTTTCCCATGACATGGTTATTGAACTACTTACTTGCATGGACAGCAAATACAGTTAGTCCAGTAATTGTTTTGACCAAGAAACAATTGACATATATTTGTTATATTTTAAACAGTTAAGCAACTACAATAAAATAAGCAAAAATCGCGCGATTTTTAAGAAAATATTTTTGATTTCAACTTGTCTAATTTTTTGTTTTCCCAATTTTTGATTTCCTAATTTTTGTTTTCCCGAGTTTTGTCTTCTCAAATTTTGCTTTCCCAATTTGGGTCTGCCTAATTTTGGATTCCTAATAACCGTATTTCTAATTTCAGATTCGTAATTTCGGATTCCTAATTATTCGATTCCTAATTTTGGATTTCTAATTTTTTTCCGAATTTTCGTATTCGGAGTAATATTTTTCGACATTCGTATATTGAATCATAAAATTAGATAGTTTATCTAATTAATTTATTGACATATTTCCTCCCCCACAGAAGTGTCTTTCGGTTATTACTGTTCCCGTTTCTAGCTACTTACAACAAGTATTTGCTATTTACTCGTAGTTTGCCGTCGAGTAATCACATCAACTGCATAACGAGCGAACCGCAACATTTCAGCGCATGTCACACATGAATATATTCGTATATTCGTACATATGTAACTCTTCCAGCTCGGCGAATACTTTGCGAATCATCACTCAATGGATCACATAATGCCACGCTTTGTCACACTTGGTCGCTTAGGGGCTTTAGGGCCGTAACCGAAACCGCACTGGCACTCGCACGAACTAAATACTCAACTCAATCCATGCCCAGACATAAAAGATACAATTCCAGTCGCAGTCACATACAAACAAACGCATGTAGTTGGATCGCATTACAGAGTGAGAGAGACGTAAACAATGCAAAATCGGGTCAATACGGTATTTCAGGGTGTGCTATACACACGCACACACACATACGTACTTGAATACTTGGATCGATGACATTTGTCAGCGATTGGCAGATGCGGAAATGTTTCGAAGCAGCAGCCAAAATCAACGCCCTTTGCCAAATGGACCATGATAAGTGCGTAGATGGAACGAGCGGAAATGGATCAAACAATTGAGAATGAAACTCAAATGAACGAACGATTGAACTAGATGATCAAGGACTTATTGAACTAGCTAAACGAACTAGTTTAATAAGGATTCTATGAACTATTATTTGCTGGCAGCTCTGGTAATAATATTAGTTTCTTTGTTTAATTTACTCGTAGTTTAAATGGAAATCACTTCGAGAATCAATTAAAATAAGGTTATAAAATTAGCAGCAACAACCACTTGACAGCACTCAGCGATGCCATCTAATTTATGGGCAATCTTAAATGCTCAAGACAGATTTCCATTTGGCTCAATACACTCGTACAATAAATAAAAATAGGAAGCGCCAAGCGAGACGGCAACATCATTTAAAAATCAATTTGAGCGCATTTACTCGGATGCTTTTGGGGGATTTATGGAGGGGATTTATGTAGCTATTTTTGTAACTGATATACTTTGGTACTTACCATTTCGCGTGGTGCTGGCCAGGGAGGCGGTGCTACCTGTGCTGCTGCTGATGTTGCTGCTGGCATCGCTGTTCAGTTCAGCTGTTGCTGGTATTGTTGTTGTTGCTGTCGCTCCCACTGTCAATTTCTGTTCATCATCCAGGACAACAACGGGCACGGCTGTCACCAGCTTGTAGTCGGGCATATGACCTAAAGAGCGAAGCAAAGAGAGAATTATTAGCTGGAGAATTTATGTAATTCGAAATTGGGTGCATTCGCCTGAGCCAAAGGAGCAACAACATTGCAACTGATAAGCTACAGCAGCAACAACAACACATAATCAAAAGATAAGCCAACAAATATTGACGGAAATCATTCGAAATAATGTGAAATTATTTTTTTAAATTATATAATTTTTAAATAAGCGAATTATCGAAATATACATGTTATTAAATTTTAATAAAATTGCTTATCAAAAAGCGGAAATCTTTTCACAAAGTCTTAATTTTGGGTTTGTGCATCTTGGAAGTTGTCGCCAGTTTGCGTTGAGTTTTACACGAGGATGGTTGGGCTTTGGCTGCTTTTGTTGGCATGGTTGTTGGCCAAGACCCAGGCGGATGGCTTTAATTATAATCTGCCCAAAGCCGTGTTGGAGCAATTGAGTGGTTCGAGTGCACAATTCGATGCCTGGACGCGGGATTTGAGTGAGAATCTCAACACGGAGCAACAACAACGATTGGCTTGGAATGTGCGATTCCTGGAGTCGCCCAAAAGTTCGTCAGAATTGCGGCAACTTCAACAGCAGCTGAGTCCCAGCAATCTTAACCATAATCCCCTCAAGCTCTGGCTTTGGATAAGTTTCTATTGGCAGCTGAGACGTTCACAACGGCTGGACAAGGCCAACATGTTGCTGCCACACTTTGTGCTGACCCTGCGACAGTTGCACCTGAGTTCGCAGTTCGTCGAGAACGAACAACTGCAGAATATGTTGCAGAGTTTGCCGCGATTCCTCAGCGATTTGGTAAAAAGTCGTTGGCTGTGCCTAAAACACGACAGGGATCAACTTTATCTATTGCCGGGAGGTGCATTGCAGCTGGGTGTCAACAGCAACAGCAACTGCAGCATGTGGAAAGTGGAGGTCGTTGAGCAACCAAAGTACTTTCTACGCCTGGAGAATGTATGTGAGGAGCATTCAACTTGGTTCGTCAACATGCTGCACACACACTCACATTCCAAAACATTCATGTTGCTGGATGCACCCAGCGACAATTCCAACACATTATGCGTGCAACATGGAGACGTTTACCTGGAGCAGGCAAGAACTTGGAACAAGGATTGTCAATGGCAGCTCAATGATTGCACTCAATTGCCAACATTTCTAAATAATATAAGGAATCGTAATACTTAAATATGTTATTATTAAACAAATTTTATCAAAGTTGTCTATAGATATAATTGTTACTTTTTACTTACCAGGTGTGAGCGACATGTTGCTGCCTCCAGACTTATCATATAGACAACTGTTTGAGGCCGATGTGGCATTTGGATGCAGACGCTGTGCCATGTATTGCTGATAATGTTGCTGCTGCTGTTGATTTTGCTGCTGGGCGCCAGCAATATTGCTGTTGCTCGCGTAGCTAAGCAGAAATGTTGCTGTGCCAGCATTGTTGACATTGTTGCCCAGTTTATTGGGCACATAAATGGTTGGTTGTTGCTGTTGATGTTGCTGTTGATGTTGTTGCTGCTGTTGTTGTCTGTGCAGATTGTTGCTGGTTTCTTGCAGCGAGAGCATTGATATCGCTGAAGGCGTTTGACGTCCACTTAGCAGGCATGTGGGCGTGGCTGTTCGCAACGGTTGCTGTACATTATTGCCAGTTGCTGCCGATGCTGCTGCCGACGTTGCAGCCGCTGCCGTTGCTGAGGCGCCGCCATTGCTGGTGAGGGTGGTGCAACTTAGGATCATGACGGGCGAGTTGTCGTGAAGATCAGGCAAGGATGACGATATCGCTGTGCTGCTGGCAATGCTTTTGCTCAATTTGTTGCTGCATGTTGCCAATGCGTGAGATTTGTGCTGTTGCTTGCTGATGTTGTTGCTATGGCAAATGTTGCTGCTCTTGCACAACTCTTGCTGCTGCTGCTGCTGAAGCTGAAGCTGTTGGGCGGCTGATAAAGTGCTGTAGGTGTCCGTAGATTTGCGCGTTTTAAAGAGACGCATGCTATGAACTGTTCTTTATCTTCTTCTTCTGTCTGCTACTGTTGTTGTTGTTGTTGCTGTTGCTGTCGTCGTTAGCTGCAATTGTAGGAGGGCCACATTAGTTTTTCATTCGCATCCCAACTAAATGAGTTAAGGCCCCAAAAACCCAATTTAAATACTATTACTCTACAGACATTCCAGTTTTCCATTTCGCCTCATTTTGCTACGCGTTCAACGGAGCGTATAATTAACATAAATTACAGTTTTCAGGCGCGTCGAATTTTCAGCGCCAATTGGCAAAAGTAAAGTGTAAAAACAAAGTTGTTGTTGTTGTTGCAGGCATCAAAACAAACAATAAAAAACATTCTTAAGAGCCTAATCTTAGGGATTTCGGAGTTTCCTTGACTTATTGAAGTGCGGATGTATGTAAATGTAAATGTGTCATTCTTAAGGACAATAAAATAAAAAAAAAGATTTGGAATATTTACATTTTTCGTCGATTTTTTTTTGCAAATTGACAAAGATTGTATAAATTTAAAATGAATTAAGACTTTCGTCGACTTTTTTTTGCAAATTGACAAACATTGTATAAAATAAATGCGCTTTTACAATAAATTTGAGATTTTTGCAGAAATTTACGTTTGCGTTTTTCATAGTGTACAATTAATACTGTTTATATACTCGTATTTTATTATATATTGACTAGATTTTCATGCAGAACGTCACTAAATTTAGAATAGTCACAAATAAACATTATGCGACGATTTATATTTTTATTGCAGTCTGATTAACTGATAAGAGATGTATGTTCCTTGTATGTTCCTCCAACTAATGGCAACAATAGCTTGAATAGGCCTATAATAAAACCATCTAATTATAGTTTTTATTGCAGTGCGAACTGAGCTGTAAATCAGCAGGATCACTAACAGATTAACAGATAAACAGATAAGAGATGTTCCGCGCTTATCATTCTTATCAGTAAAACACAGAAAACACAGCGGTTCAATAAACGCATTAAAGGTGCTTGTCAGAATACAATAAAAAAGAGGAGAACATAAATAAACAAATGTGTTATTCCGTTTTTTCGTGTGCCATTTGTTTATATAATATTTGAGTTGTTGTTATTGTTATTATTGATGTTTGCGTGTCATAAATATTTGCACTTCACTTCACAGCACAACAACTGTTGGTAAATCAAGGAAAAAACCATTTGCCGGAAGGTCAGTTAACAGCTGTCGTTTCGATAAGAAAAAATTTGAATTCGACTCATAGATAGATAGTATAATATGTATGTGTGTGGGCGAATGGCCAATGAACCAGGCCAACAACAATGGCAAACAGGGATGTCGATCATTGGCCACTTAGATGGGTAATTTAACCAACTGCCTTTTACTTTTCAAATTAGCCAACAATCGCAACGAAACGAAACGAATCGAAATGAAATGAAACGAGCTGATGAGTAGTCAATGCTAATTTGGCCAAGCAAATGCTCAAAGTGTCGAGACAGTCTTCTAGCCAACTTTGAAGTTGGCCAAGCAGCTACTAACGTGGCCTCCAAAGTGCCTAATTGATGTGACACTTGCGTGTGCATCTATAGACGCATTTGCTTAGATACGAACATCGTTGAGCTGCACAGTGAAGCAAATCGTGTGAGCAGTGCACGAAAATAAGTTGTATAAAATCAAATCCAAAATATTATCTGAATTAACAAATTTATTGGTCACTTGATGTCCTATTCTAGCAGCTAGAATCAGTTGAGAATTCTAAGGCGCAAGAATGAAAAATAAGACTAAAACAGATCGTATTATACTTAATTGAATCTTAAAATTGTAAGAGCTAAACGTAAAGACGTTAGTATGTAAGTTAATTTTAGTATGACATATTTTCTGAGTGTACACAATAGTCTCCCACTCAAATCCCAGTTTTATATATATTATTGGATGTGGTTAATTTTCTTTTAAATAAAGTAATATCAATGAAAATCGAATTGTCGACCACTGTGCACTTAGCCTAATCAACTGACGTCCCATGGGGCTTTGACCTGTTCCTGACTCTACACTGTCTCTGTCTTGCTCCCTCTCTCTTTCTCGCTCGCTCCCTCTCTGGGCTACTGTACAACAATAATTTAGCCAATTTTATCAGACGCTTTGAGCCTTGTCTGTTTGATTTTTATGGACGCTTTTAAGCTGACTCGAAGGCTTGCAGTCGCCGGACAATATGTCTGAATTAACAAATTTATTGGTCACTTGATGTCCTATTCTAGCAGCTAGAATCAGTTGAGAATTCTAAGGCGCAAAATGAAAAATATAACTTAAACAGATCGTATCATACTTACATCAATCTTAAAATTGTAAGAGCTAAACGTAAAGACGTTAGTATGTAAGTTAATTTTAGTATGACATATTTTCTGAGTGTATACAATAGTCTCCCACTCAAATCCCAGTTTTATATATATTATTGGATGTGGTTAATTTTCTTTTAAATAAAGTAATATCAATGAAAATCGAATTGTCGACCACTGTGCACTTAGCCTAATCAACTGACGTCCCATGGCGCTTTGACCTGTTCCTGACTCTACACTGTCTCTGTCTTGCTCCCTCTCTCTTTCTCGCTCGCTCCCTCTCTGGGCTACTGTACAACAATAATTTAGCCAATTTTATCAGACGCTTTGAGCCTTGTCTGTTTGATTTTTATGGACGCTTTTAAGCTGACTCGAAGGCTTGCAGTCGCCGGACAATATGTCGTCCAAATGGCCATTTAATTGGCCTTAAAGCCATTGTCGTAAATTTCGTGTGTGCACGACGACGACGTCTTCTAATTAATAGAGTAAAAGTATAATTTTAATGGCTTGCAAGGATTCTATCTGCATAAGCGCAATGTAGACCCACCAGATACGCGTAGTCGCAATCTCAGTCGTAGTCGTAGTCTTGGTCTTAGTCACTATTGCAGTTGCAGTCGACGTTGCAGTCGCAGTCGCTGTCGTTAGCGTTGTGGCTGCAATGACCATCTTGTTTATGGCCAAAAACCAGTTTCAAGGACGCGCCGTTGGCGCAATTCCAAGAACTTGGCTGGCTCATTACTAAACCCAATGGCGAGGCAGGCAAGAGAGAGAGAGAGAGAGGAAGAAAGAGAAAGGGAAGGAGAAAAACGTGACTGTGATTCTCTGACTGACGACTGCTAAACTATTTTTTAAGCTGCCGCTCAGCCAATCCCTATTCCCATTCCATTTCCATTCTCATTTCCATTCCCGATTACTTTTCCCCTTTCCCATTATCTTGCTCTTTCGATTTTCATGCTTTATTTTATGTTATTTACGTACATATTTTTTAATATTATTAAATATGTTAACTGTGGCTCCTGGCAGAGCAGCAACAACAACAGAGCCGGCTGCATAGTTGTTAAATTCCTGCTGGCTTGCATACAGCTGTGGCATGTGGCATGTGGCAACTTGCGCCTGACTCTCAAGTTGCTACACTTACACACACACACACACACAAGGAACAAATATCAGACAGACAACAATTGCAGCATTGGATTTGCCCCACGGGGTGTCATAAAAGTTTACGAACAAGAGAAATTCAATCGAGATTTAATTTATTTAAACTTTAATCAATAAAAAGGAAAAGTCTGTTAAATATATAACTTTCCATACTAAAAGACAGTGTTACAAGCAATTGAAAAATTTGGGAATTTGGCATTATGATGATTTAATGTTTTATAACAAAATGTTTTATAATTAGAATTGCATGGAAATTAGAAAAAGTCATATGTCTTTTTTTTTTAAAGTAAAACCAAAATTATAAAAATGAAATCAATGAAATTGTTTGTTTTTCCAATGATTTTTTCAATAAAAAAATTTAAAAATCATTTGTTTGAATGTTATTAGATATACATTTATCAATTAAATGTATCCTTATGATTCTACTTAAATAAGTTAATTTTTGAAAGCTTTTTTACAACACATTTTTTAAATTTTTTAATTTTTTAAGAAAGAGTTGTAAACAAATGAAAACTTTTGGTGCCACCCTCGCTGGTTTAGAGCATTAAAGGCATCCAGCAGAGTTTGCCCCTTTTGTTGCCACAAGTTTTGAGTTATTTTTTCTGTGCATGCCTTATTTTCTTCATATTGACTATCCACCATGTGTCTGTGTGTGTGTGTAAGTGTGTGAGTGTGTACTTGTGTGTACTTCTGGCAAGTCCGCATTCTTTTAAAGGTTGCCAACTTGGCCATAATCGCCGGGCCAACAACAGCAGTAGAAGCCACAGCCTGTAGACCAGTTCATTCGATGTGGACCAAAACTCACCGAAAATGAAAACCAAAACCAAAATTGAAAACCAAAAAAAAAAAAACAAGTACATAAGCAAGTAAATAGAGTGCTAGACTGTAAGATACCCTGTAGAATTTACACCAACAAAGTAGACCAAATAAAATGAGAAAGAGAATGTATAGCGAATAGTTTTCTGGCATAATTTCCAAGTTAATTAATTGATTGTATTAACATTTTTTAGGTCATTTAAAATATTTTTATATATATTATTAATTTATTTATTTTGTATTATTATTTGATTAATTACTGCTGAAATGTAACTTCTTTTTAGGTTTAAGCACTTCGACAGATTTTTTTGAATAACTTATTAAATACATGCCTCTTTTTGCCTAAACTACCTTTTATGTTTTCATTACAGGGTATCGCAAAAACATTTGCCCGGCAGCTTTTATCGGCGCATGCGTTCAGTTTTCATTTTCGTTTTGCGCCCACATTTTTAGCTGCAAATGTTGTTGTTGTTGCAGTTGCTGTGGCTGTTGCATTTGTTGTCGGCGTGTTTTGTGTGTCCAAAATTGTTTTTAGGCGCTTCGATATCGACCCAAAAACAACAACAACAAGCGTAATTCTAATTGAATTTTCGCAGTTATTTTATTGGCAATTAGAGCAATGTAGCAGCAGCAGCCACAACAGCAACATGCCGATTGCAACGCTTGCAAATCTGAAAAGCTGTTGACCTTCAGCGAATTGTTGCCACCTGTTTGCCCAGTCCAAGATTTAGGCATCTCTCGGCGTTGCAGCTAATTAAGCTTATCAATATAATCATTATGTTGCCGCCGTGCTGCGTATGAGTATGAGTCATCATGAGCAGGTTGCTGGCGTGCTCAAGTTATGAAAATGTTGCTGGAATGCCGATCGACCAACTTGCAACGCATTCTATAAATAGTTAACCTAATCAAAATGCAAGCGTGTAAGCAAAGCATTTGCAATTTGCATAGTTGTTGTTGCTGTTGCTGATGTTGCTGATGTTGCTGTTGCTGCAACTGCGGCTGGCAATTAACTTTGGCATGCACAGACATTGGTCTAAATGTCAAGGTAAATTATGATGCATTCAGCTATTACGTCTAATAGTCAAAAATGCACATGCACACACGTGTGTGCAACTATTTTTAGTTGTTGTTGCTGCTGCGAATGACAGTTTATAAACCTGCTGTTGCTGTTGCTATTGCTGCTCCTCCTGTTGCCGTAGACTGGGTATATTGCTGATGTATGTCTCTGGCTGCGCCCTTTTCTACGCTAATTAAGCGAATGCTCCAACTCTGGCTTGGACTCGTAAACAGGCAAGAAGGCACTACAAACCTGGCCAAGACTCCATTGCAACTGGCAACTGCTGCCGGCAACTCTCAATTGGCAACTGGCAACATTTAATCATCGCATTGCTGCAAAAATCGTATCATTAGCGTTTTTACGATTACGCGCTTTATCAAAATAGCAGCAGCAGCAATAGCAACAACAGCAGCAGCAATAATAACAACAACAACAGCAACAACAGCAATGGTTGCTAAAGACCAGCAACCAACTAATAAAATTGAAGCAGTGACTCAAATGTGCACAAACTATTAAAAAGGCAAAATGTCCATTGATTTAAGTTATCGTTAAGTTATCGCTAACTGTTTAAATCGATTTATACTCACTTAATTTCACTTAATTTTAAATGCCAAACAAAAATTTTTCACTGTTATAACGAGATAAATACGATAAATTAAATACGATAAATTATCGATATTTTCGGACTCAATTAAAGCGCAAACTCTAACATTTAACACACGATAAAGTATCGATATTTTCGGACTCGATTAAAACGCAAATTTTAACATTTCTAAAAGTTTACATGCATTTCTGCACCACTGTGCGACACTTGATTAAATATTTTGTGTCTTTTCTGTGGAAAAATTGCAGAGTTACAGACGCCGACAACAACAACAGCAACAACAACAACACACACACAAGCACTTGCTGCAGCTGCAACTTATATAAAGCAAAAAAGTGAAGGCTGAACAAAAATTCTAATCAGTGCTATCAGCAAGCAAGTTGCAGGTTGCCGCTGTCGCCGTCGATGCTGCTGCTGTTGCTGCTGCTGTAGAAGACAACATTGTCGCTGCTAGCGCACGTACATGTAATTTTTTTAATTGCATACAACAATTTAGAAATTGGTGCAGCAGCTAAGCAATTTTGTTGTAGGCAGCAACAGCGACAGCAGCAGCAGAGGTAGCAACATCAACAGTAGCAACAGCAACTGTTTGTAGCAAGTTGACAATTATATTTGATGGCTGCTTGAAGCACACCTACAACACGATTGATTGATGTTGCATAATCTGAGCAGCTAACTGTTTTTAGAAAAGGATAGAAAGAGAGGGAGAAGAGAGAGAGAAAACTGCGAGCAACTGTTGTTGGTAAGCTTATACTGTTACTGCTGTTGCTGTTTGTTGTTGTTGGTGCCAAACACATGTCGCCTTGACATTCAAGGATGCAATATTCTTTCTGACAGTAACCCAACACCAACACAACACACACACACACACACAACATGTGAGGCAATAACAAAAAAAGCAAAAACAAAAGCAACATTTGTTGCCTCACTTAATCAGGTGTTGCGACTGATCCGCAACGACAATTACACACAAGTTGCTGATGTCTCATCTGTTGTTGTTGCTGTTGCTGTTGATGCTGTCGCTTGTAGCAATTATGCCATGAACTTGTTCTGACTGCACCGCACAACTGCAACACGCTCTGAAATGACAATTTCATTTCAAGTTGCTGCTGCGACTGCCAACAATAACAACAACAACAACAACCGAGGTTGTTCAACTCCTGGCAACAAGCAACAACGACAACACAACCATAGTTTCATGACTTGTCATTAGTTAATGCATATGTGCGTTGCCCCAACACTGAGTGTGGTAATCAGTGGGCCTAGAACCTCAATTACATGCAACACACAACAACAGCAACAACAACAAGTCTACTTTCGGGGTTGATCACAGATTGTTCATCGTTGATCGTTTATCGTTGATTGTTGATTGTTGCTGCTGTAGTTATTTTTGTTGTTGTTGTCGTTGTTGTTGCATGTGCAGCTGAGACTCATTATTAAGTGTTGACATGCTCTTGTGAGTCAGTGTTGCCTGCCAATCAGTTGTGAAGAGTCAAAAAATGCCTATGCTTTGTATTTAACTCTCATTTTTGACGACATCTTTGATTGTCTGCGGTATTCATAAATACACTCATTTATTCATTGTATTCACATTGGCCCGACGAAGTCGACAGTTTTGTCACACTTCCCTCGACGTTCACTTTGACACCTCAATGATTTTGTGTGTCAGACCATAATTAAACAATGACAGCAACAATAACAACCACAACAGCAACAACAACAACAGCACACTCGACACTAAAACAATAAACAATCAACAGGAACAACAACAACAAGAGTAACAGTTAAAAGTGGCCATAACTGGACAATTTCAAAACTTGGCACTTTTCACTTTTTTTTCGCTCGTCTGTTGCTGTCAGCAATTTGAGATCTTGTCTCGAGCGACAGCAGCAACAGCAACTGTTGCTGACAACTCAGAAGTATGCCAGCTGCTGTCAAAGTCTGTGTTATTTACTAATTGCAGCCACTGTCGCTCATCTGCAATATATCACAAATTATCTTAAAAATTTCAATTTCTAAATTATTAATTTTTACATATATTATTTATTGGTACTCTGTGCTAAAGAATTACAACAGGTTTAATAAGTTGTTGTTGTTGTATATTCTGGATCTGCGTTAAAATAAGAATAGATATAGATTGTCTTCAATTCCTAATTCCAATAAAATTTAAAATCATGCCACAACAATAACAAGTTATCTTTAAGAATAATTCCATTTAAGAATATTTTCATTTCTTGCATTTTTAATTTCCCTATTTTTACAGAATTAGTACAGAGTAACTCAAAGTCCAGTTTGCTCAACTGTTGCATTTTGTACAAAATATTTAATTAAATACACCCAACTCAAAATGTTAATGCATAAAGACATAGCGTTGCCAGATCATTGCCAATAAAATTGTCACTTTATTAGTTTTATTTTAATCGATAAGAGTTGTCATCGATATTCTTTTTTTAAATGCCAAACAGTAGCAACTGTTGCTGTTGCCCTTTATAACAAGCAGGCTAAATAAGTCACCCATCGACATCAGGGACAGCAGCAATAACAGACACTAACAACGACAGCAACATGTTAAAACATTCTGCGTTCATTGCTCGTTTGTTTGCCACTCGAGGCGAAAGCAATTTCCTTGGAAAATTGCTGGACAAGGCGCAGGCCAATGGCATCGTCACCATCGCCATCGACATCGCCATCCACATCGTCATCGCCGTCATTTGAAAGAGTCGCCTCGAGTTCTACGCAGCTGAGAAGAAGAAGTGCTTCATCAATTTTTATCGATGAAGACCCATTTGGTTGATAACTCCATTTGTGGCAAATGTTGAGCACGCGCGTTTTGTAGTTAGTGTTGTTAGTGTTGTTGTTGTTACTGTTGTTATTGCTGTTGTTGCCGTTAGTAAATTTCGCGCGAAAAACGCCAAAGTTGCTGGGGATTCATTGTTGTTGCTTTTGCAGCAGCAGCAGCAGCAGTTGCGGCCGCCTGCCATTGTAAAAGGCAAACGCACGTGTTGCAATGCACGCTATGAGGATGTTGCTGCCGTAACAGTTGCTGTTGCAGTTGCAGTTGCTTTTGCAGTTGTAGTTGCAGTTGCAGTTGCTGCTTCTGCTTCTGTCACTGGCCAGTTGGCCGCTGTTGCTTTGACCGTTTAGGCCAAACTTGGTAAATTGTTTTGTTGAGCTCTGCACATTGCTGTTGTTGTTGTCGGTCGTGGCCTTTCTTTTCTTACAGTTGCTGTTGCTGTAGTTGCTGCTTATGGAGCTGCGAGTGAGAGTTGCATACTAATGCGACTTTGGCTTTGTTTGCTCTTTGTTTTTCAGCAATTTTAATTACTGCATTGCTGGGCAGGCTGAAGCACGTCAAGAAATTAGCATTGATTTGGCACAATTTACATATCAAAGCCGGCAGCAGCAGCAGCAACAACAGCAGCAACAGCAACAGGCGATGCAAACTTCCTGCCATATCAATTGCAACAGCAACAGCAGCAACAGTCGCTTCATCTTTTGCCGGTTGATGGCAGCAGATGTTGCAGATGTTGGGTCAAAAGCACTGTCCATCGGTGTCCAAGTCTTCTGACCAACAAGCTGCCATTTACAGAGCGTGTTGTGCCCGTTGTGATGGGGCAGCAGTTGTTGTTGTTGCTGCTGTTGTTGTTGTTGCAGTTGTTGCTGCTGCTGAGTCCATTGGCCTCATGCTGTTTGCTTGCACCACTTTTTTTGCTTCTACTGCCACATTACGTGTTGCTGTCGTGCTGCTGCTGTTGTTGCTGCTGCTGCTGTGCGAGTGCTCATTGCACTGGCAACTTTTTCAGTGGGTATTAAAATTACTTGGCATGTAATTAGTTTGCTTTTTATACCCTTTTGCCCAGATCACTCGCTGCGTGTGGCCCCAAAACGTTTGAACGCTCGTAATGATCCCTGGATGCGACATGTTGCTGCTGTTGCTATTGCAGGCTGTTGTTGCTGCTGTTGCATGTTGTTGTCTGCACGCTGGAGGTGTTATTTTTATGGCTTTATAATGTGACTCAGTTGTTGTTGCTGCTGCTGAGTTGTTGTTGCTGGTGCTTGACCCGTTACGAGACACACAAAGACAAGGAGACAGGAAGAGAGAGAGAGAGAAAGAGAGCGAGACAGAGGGAGAGAGAAAGAGCTCTCTTCGAAAGCAAATAGAATCCAAGCCAAAGAATGGAAAGGATTATTTGGCTCTTTGATTACTCAGCATTCTTAGCATCTGTTCATCAACAACAACATCAACTTCATCATCATTATCATTATCATCATCATCATCATTATCAAGTTCTCAGTTAAACAATTGTCTTAGCTTCCGTTTGTGCCACTTTTTAACTCAACAATTCGTTTTTCTTTATTTAAGCTCAAAATTATTGTGATTAAATCAGACTCGAAGTTGTTGCTGTTGTTGTTTTAGACTGTGCACCTGTTGCACTTGTGCTTGTTGATTGCTGTTCTTTTAAGCAACAGAAACTAGAGAGACTTGAGAGATATTAAACTCGCATTTGCAGCGAGATTTATTGGATCATTTGTCGAGCTCTTTGTTTAACACACAAATGTTAATTGTAAAGTTGATGCAGCTGCAGTTGTTCAAGTTGTTATTATTGTTGCTGTGATTGTTATAGCTATTATTGCTGCTGTTGATAATGCTGTAAGCAAACATGTGTTAGACACTTTTGATGATCAAGTTCGTTGCCTAAGTCTTTCGTTTGCATAGACAACAACAACAACAACGAACAACCTTAGGCTCATCTCCACTATTTGGGTCATCTCTGTTGTTGTGGTTGTTGTTGCTGTCGCACCCAAAAAGTCTGCCAAGTTGAAGGCGGGGGCAGACATATCAGCGACTGTGGCATGCATCATAAACACGCAATCGAAACAACCAAACAACAACAACATTAACAACAACAACACCGGCTGCCATTGCACGTGAGCGTTGAACAATGAGCTTAACATTTATTTCGATTTCGGAATGGACTGAAATAAAAGTCTTGCATAAAGTGCGCTCACTCAAGTGTTTTAATGCCCATAAAAAAACAGAAACAGAAACATAAATGGAAACAGAAACCGAAATCATAATAATAATAACAATAATAATAAAACTGAAACTGTAAGAAAATTCCATTTTGGGGCCTTTGGCAACACAGCCCACAGCTCGATTTCGATCTCCAGCTCAACTACATTTATTACATACAGTATGTCCAGTAATTCTTTTGACAAATCAAATGTTTGGTATTTATTTAAAACAAAATGTTAAGCAAATGTTATTAAAATCAATGATTAAAAAAAATAATATAAATGAAAAAAATAATTTTTATAATTAAATAAATTCATTATTATTTGTTTATTTTATAATTTCTTTTCAGCTCTTCATATAAAGTTAGATACAGATAACATTTTAAATAAGAAATTACAAAATTTTAAATAAAAAATCCATGATTAAAAAAGAGTACTAATTAAAACAAGAATTTGTACATAAAAAATAAGTAATATCATTATTATTGGTCTATTTTTTTTAAATATTTTTTTTAGGTTTTTAATTTAAAGCTACACAATACTGTTACATTTTTTTATATATCTTTATTATCTTTTATTTCTTTAATAATATTTGTCGACTGCTTTCGTTTAATATAATAAAAAAGTTTAAATTTAAATTAATAAATAAGTAAAAATTAAAATAAAAAACACATAAATCAAAATAAAATATGTGAATATTTCCTTTGTCAAACCAATTACTCGACTAACTGTATATTGTTGTAGCTATCTTTATCTCTCTTTTACTCTTACTATTTCTTTCCCTCACTCTTTCTGTGTGTTTTTCTGACCTTCAAAAAGCGCCAAGAGATCAAATATTTGTGTCTGGAACACGCCCCAAAAAAAAGGCAGCCGCCCAAAAAGTGTCTTGAGTTCTTCACGACAGACAACAGACGCAATCCATCAAAGTTGTTGTTGCTGCTATTGCTGATGTTGCTGTTGCTGCTACTGTTGTTGTGGTTGTTGTTATGGCCCAAAGGCAACATGAGCAACAAGTAATAATATTTGTGCAAAGTGTTAAGGCCACAAAAGCGCAGACAGTAGCAAACAGCCGTAGACAGAGGCAGCAACACAGTAGCAGTTGCTGTTGCTGTTGTTGCAGCACACATACACACAAAAAAGGAGCAACAACAATAACCAGCAGCAACTGGACAGGATCAAGAGGCGGTTGGCTTAGATGGCGGCTGCCTTAGACGACAACGTTTTGTTTTAATTTACTCGACGCCGCCGACGTCAACATTGTTGTCGTTGTTTTCGTTGTTGTTGCTGTTGCTGGATTTCCTGTTTAGATAGTTTTTGTGATTTGATGTGATACACCTTCATGTTGCAAACAGCGAGGCTGGGGCATCCACTTTGATGTACGTACACTTTGAAATGTTGTTGATGAGTACGCGAGATATTTAAAGATTGCAGCAACAAATGCGCCAACAGCGACGCCGACTGCAGCAGCAGCAGAGCGGCTGATGATGGCGTTGGTGTTGGTGTTGTTGTCTGAAGACTCCGCTCTACTCTACTACAACTCTGACTATGGCTCTGACTCTGGCTTATATAATAAATTTAAATGCACGCCTGCCTGGACACTTGCATGGACAGCCGGACATGGGGACAGATGGACAGATGGGACAGGGGGCGGATGCAACTAGCTTTCCAAGCAGTTTGACTGACTAGCCTGCCTTTGGATAGTTGAAGGCGGCATCGCACAGTGGTACTAAGCCAGAAAACGTTTAACATAAACAATCGATATTCAGAAACTTGAAAATCGTATTATTTTCTCGATAAAACTTATTAAATAAATAAAATATATTAAATTGGAAAATTGTCTCACAATTTCTCCGGAAAATGGATTTTTGTGTAAAAAATTAATTGAAAAATAATTTTAATATTTGACTTTGCTTGAAAAGCTTATATTTTTCAGATCCAATTCTTTAGTTTTGCTTGCAAAGCTTAGTCTTCTCAATTTTTTTTGATAATTATCACCAACTCTAAGTTAAAAGAGGTCTAATAATTTGCTTAAATTTAATTAAGAACGAACGACAATATCATATAGTATCATAGCTGTCATAAGAACAATGGGTCTAAAGATGATTTTTTGTAGGAAAACCATTTCGTTTATTCATAATGGAAAAAGGCTATAAGTTGACTTGAATTTCATCAGAATAAAAAGACTATATTATACAAAACTAAGTTTTTGTATGAAAACGTGTTTTTCTCATCAAATTAAAGCTTAACTTGCAAAAAATAAATAAATAAATATAAATGGATAGTATATAATTGACATTACAACTCTTATTATATATAACTTTTTAAAATCAGGGATTTTTAAACAATGTTAATTGTGAAGTTTACACACACGTTGCTCCACTGTGCACAGTTCACTGTTACTTTGCTTACTTGATGTAGTAGTGGTAGTTGTTGTTGTTTGTGTTGTTGTTGTTGTTCTTGGTTGTTGCTGTGGCTTGTGTGGCTTGTGTTAAGCTGACACTTAGCCAGCGACTAAAAGATATTCATTAAAATTGCCATGAGCAATTGCATAACTTATGTGTAACAACAGCAACAATACAGAGACTACAACCAAGGTAATAGAGATAGAGAGGGGAAGAGGGAGAAGCCGAAAATATAAACAATTTAGAATTAACTTAGTTAAGCTAAACAATTAAATCAATTAAGCACATACTCGTATGAAAGCAACTCTTAACTGGCCCTGAGATTCTTGATTGCACAGTTTAAACGTAAGGAAGCGGAGAGGAGTGGAGTGGCGGGAAAGGGGGAAGGGGAGGGGGCAGTCAGCCTGGTTCTGGGCGTCTTTGGACTCAGAGTCTGCTGCACGTGGTGACGCCCAAAAGGCCAAGTCACGGCCGCCAATGGCAATTATAGAGCATAAAACATCGATAATCATAATAATTAAGCATGACTTGGCAGAATATTGCTGTTGTTGTTGCTGTTGTTGTTGTTGCAAGTTGCAACACACACAGAAGCGGCAAGGTTGACACAGAGCTTAGAACCGAGAAAACGTGGCCAACAACATGATGATGCATCAAATTAAGGGCTCAAAGATGAAAAGCGAAGAAAATCTATTTAATAATAACTAAACACCAGACTGCACATAAATTGTTAATTAAAGGCATTTGGTTTTCTCAAAATTCAACATGATGATGATGACGATGATGATGATGATGATGTTGTTGATTTGTGTATTTAGAAAGTGCATTCTATCCATTCCCTTTTTTTCCAGAGAACATTATCAAATAGGTAAAGTTACTCAACCGTCACGAAGTTGCCGCCTACTTAAAGAACACATCATTGATCCATAAATTCAGTTCTCTTTCAATTTGAAAGCAGCTCGGCATTTGCATTTTACAATAAGAAATGAACAAATAGAGTTAGTAAAGTTGGTAATAAAAGCATAAAGCAATTCAAAACTGTTTCTAAACATTTATGATTTTGTGTATTTCTCTATTTTTGTGTATTTTTTGAAATTCTGAATTTGTGTTGTTGATTTTAGCGCTTTTATTGCACAGTTTGAGGCCATTGTTACGCTTGGCTATTAATGTCAAAACTACTGTTAAAATAGTGAGAGGGACAGACAGTTAGAGTGAGAGGGGGGAGTGAGATAGAGATAGAGAGAGAGGACAAACATTAACAACAATTGGCAATTTGCCTTAATTGTGTGTGTTGACAACAAAAGCTAAGCGTTAAATATTTTGTAAACAATGAAACAAAGTTAACATTTTTTTAGCAAATGGTAACACGAACAATGATCATCATCATGATAATGATAATGATGATGAAAATTGGTAGTGATAGCGAGACAAAGACCCAGTAGCCAAAATATTGTTTAGAAGATAAATCAAAGTTCTTTTTAAAGATCAAACAGAGACAAAGACAAGGCGACTGGGAAAAAAGGAGAAAATGTTTCATCAATTTTGTAATTATTCTTCTTTTTTTCATCATTCTTTTCATTACACGACAATTGGGTAAATAAGCCAATGGACTTGTTTTTTATTAAAAAAATTTCTGACTATAAAATGTCTACACTTGACTTTCTGAATTAAATTCCAAATCATTCGAGTTTAAGATGAAATTAAATTTTAATAGCGTTTTCACTTAACGCCCATTTCAAGCATGATTTGTCAAAGAAAATTTTTATTTAATTTCATCAAATTTTCATAACTTTTTTTTGCTATAATTTAATTTGCGCAGGTTTTCTCTTTTTTTTTTGTTTTTTATATTTTCTCAACTACATAAAATTTCCCTGATGCTTTTCATGTGCAAAGTAAACGTTTTCTGTTTTTCTGTTTTTTACTTATTTCTTTCCAGTTGCAGTTTTCATTATTTCGCTGAATTCGTCATTTGTCAACTTTTCTTTTAATAACCAACACGTTCAACGTTCAACTGGACAAGTTGTTGTTGTGCATTTGAGCAAAACGCCACAAGAAATGGGGGACAAAGCACAGAACAGCTGCCAGAGTGAGAGAGCAAGCGAGACAGTGAAAGAGAGATGGAGACTTGAACTAATTGTTTGGAAAGTCATTCAATATACAAGCTCTTTCGACTGTCCCTAACAACCAATCATGGCTCTGGCAATATAATTTAGCAATAACTAGAGCATGAAATATTATAACACAACGTCTAACTTTATGGCTCAAACGATGCAGTCGTAAAAAACCCAAACAACAACAACAACAAAACAATAAAAGTTTTCTTTTAAAAGCGTCTTTTAATTTAAATATTTCCGTCTAAAATCGAAGTGGCAACAATTACGTTCAAATATCGATCGATTAACGATAATTTTGAATTTCTATTGTGTTCGCTGGTTCCACTTTCCACTTGGTGGAACTAGCTCCGATGCGGAAAACGGAAATATTCGTATTTATTTTTACTTGACAGACAATCGCTTCTAATCGTTTCCAATTGGATTCAAATTAGATTTTAATTGATTGGCAAATACTCTACAATTGTTTGACTTACCTCTTAATTGGTTTTGAGCGCCTTATTGATGTATCAAATATTTGTAAGTGCTGAAAGCAAAGAGCAAATTTACAAAAATCGATTAGTTAAATACACGTTAGACCTCTTTTAAAGATAAAGCTACTCAAATTAGATTCAGCATATTCATTTATTAATCAAACAAAGTCAGAATTTGCATACCAACTGAAATTCCACAACGATTGCCAGCATTATAAAGGCTAATGAATATCGCACCTGTCAAGCAACAATAGAAACGAGTCACAGTCACCGTCACAATCACAATCACAGTCACTGTCACAGTCACAGTCACAGTGGGCGATCGAACGAAGAGCAACAGCGGAAGCTTTGTTTAAATTTTTGCGCTGACCAAACAGTTTACAGTTAACACAAACGGTCAAGATGTGGAGCAGTTAGTACGGAGTAAAGGGAGGAGAGGAAGACGGAGGCAACCTTTGAATCAACCTCTACGCTTGTATGTCAAATGCGCTTAAAATGCAAACAAAATATTTCAGTAAAAAGATTTAAAACGCAAAGAATAAAATTAAAAAAGAAAAATATACAGAAAAAAACGGCAAGAAAACCGGTTACAGCATAATAATATAGGATCGAGAAGCCCAAGAACCGGTTGGATTTAAGCTTTATATACTTACATATAGCACTATATATAGTATAGTAAAAATATATATTTACTTCAGATTCAGATTGGCACAAAAGGCACAGAATCAAAATTGGATGAATACTATCTGTATAAAGATATTGTAATTCTGCCCAGTTTATTTTTAAATAAATTAAAGAAATGTTGAAATCTGTGAACTGAGCGACAGACAGACAGACTGACAAACAGAAATTAATTTCAATTAAATGTTGATTGAAGTTTTATTTAAGAAATTCATAAGGCGGCAACTTGCGACCGAGTTAAAGATAAAGATCTAAACAGTTTCCTCCTCCTCTCGACTTGACAGGCGTGAAGTGAGCCAAAATATGAAATAACAGCAACAAGAGCCTGGCTTAATGCTTCTGGCCATATATTCGTTAACTCGACTTGTACCCGTACTCGTAGTTATTAAATAAGTCGAAAACTACAGCACAAAAAATCTGCGCAAAACGGCACCAAAAATCGCAAAGTTATTGCCTGTCAGGCCAAGTGACGGGCTGCCCAATCTTGTGGTCCACGAAGCTTCTCTCTTCCCTCTCCATTCTCCTCTCTTCAGTCTTTTTTTTTATAATTTTTTTTGCATGATGCAGCTTATTGAAAAGTCTTCCGCTTTTCGAAAATTACATGAACTGAGGCTGCTGCAAGTAGTTGAAGGTGTTGCCGAGTTGCAAGTAGATAAGCAATCGGCGGGTTTGGTTTTGGGTTGCTGCTAATCACAAGGTGCCTGAACCGCCTGTCCATTGATTTATTGGCAAATTTCAAGTTAACACTTTTTCCTAAATTGAGTTATTTATTTCGCTTGCCACATGCTGCATGCTGCCGTTTCCCGTTTGCCGTTTGTTGCACATTTGCTATAATTTCACAGCACATGATCACATGAGGTCGTCACGTACAAAGTTGGCAGCAGAAAAAAAACCTGAAGAAAACCCGAGGGAACAACGACAAGTCGCTGCATTTAGATTTATATTCATAGATTTTGGCAGTCGTGTTAATGAAGTTGCTGATTTATGTTCTTGCATCTCTCGCAGCCAGGGGAAAATGCGGGGAAATAATCAGTTGTGCAATTCTAGTTTAATTTGATTTGAATGCTCAAATCGATTTCAGACTATCTAATCAAGTTGAAAGCTAAAAATAAAGCTCTAGCAACTTTTGAAATTCAAAATAAAATATCGAAATACCATAAATGGTTTTCGTTGGTTTAGCAACCTTTCTTTTTCTTAATGGAAGAGTTTAGTTGGCTCGATGTCTAATATATGTTGATATGAGACTTTATCAACATACAACAACACACAAAACACTTCCAGAATGGTGCTAACTTGACCAGCGATCCAAGCGTAATGTAATTTTTGAGACGCTAGAACCAGTTGAGAATTGTATGTCGCCAAAGTGACAAAATAGCAGACCTAGATCAGATCAACAGCTAATCTAAGTATATATTAGTTGACATTAAAAAGATAAAACAATTTAAAATTTAACTATTTTTTTTTTATAGATATTAATTTGCAAACATTTTAGAATCTTTTTTTTTTTCATATGCTAAAAGTGCACATAATAATTAGGAAACATTCTAATAACAGAGCTTTGCCATCCTTTCCAATAACTACCATTGTTAAATAACGTTGATTTCGTTAAAGTTACACATAATTAATGTATCTTCCTAATGGCCATAAAATCTTCCGTATGTGCGAAATGATAATTTTACCGCAAAATAAAACTGTTTAACTTATTACCCGGAAAATTGAAGGTGAACTTCACATGGTGACGACTTACATATCTTTTATATGTAAGTATGTGCAAGTAGCTTGACTTTTCCTCAATGCAACGCAACGTTTTCCTATTTCCCATACCAAAAACCGTTAACCGTAAACCCAACAAACGGCGTCATTGCCAAGTGCGAAAAAAGTGCAAACATAAAAAAATAAAAATGTACAGAAAAACAGACAGAGAAATGAAAAGTTGTTGTTGTGGTTTTTGTGGCTGTAAAGTATTCACAACGTGAATACGCGATTTATAAGGATAGAGAAAGATGCTGCCACATAACTGAAAACTGAAAAATCAACAGAGTTAATTAATGTGCATTTAATGCTTTAATTAATGTTTTCTATCGATTGAGCAGCGACACTGCGAAACTGAAACAGTGAAAGTTATTAACATTTAATTGGAATCGCAATAAACACAGCCATAAAGATTGTGTGTGTGTGTGAGAGAGAGAGAGGAGTAGTGGTATAGAGGAAGATAGATATACGCGTAATACTCATAAATTAAGTCAATGTTAATTCGAGTCGTAAGTGAATAAGCTGCAAACTTGTTGTGCGTGCTGTGAGCTTTGCGAGCACTCAAACTATTCATTTACTGTGTGTGGGCTAAACTCATAATAATCCCGCTGTCCCCTCTTCTTCCCCTTCCCACCTGTTGAGTTGATGCGCAGGTGAAATTCAATTTAGCGGGACTTATCAATGAAAGTGCGAATGGGAGTTTGTGAGAAGTCGTGGGTCGTTGAAGTTTTTGTCTGCCTTTTAAGTACGAGCTGAATACCAAAAAAGTTTCCTCATTTTCCAATTGAATCTGTCGATGTACCTAAATACTCTAAAAATTTGTACTGAATTGGGGAAAGGTAAAAATAATTTTAGTCTGCTTAGATTAGGTTAACAGAAACCTACATTTTAAATTTAGCGACTCTAGCTCTCACAGAGCTACATTCTTATAAAAGTATTAGTTATCTTGTTCCAGTTTTAAGCACAACTTCCTCAGTTCTGTGTTTTTAAAACAATCTTATCATGTTTAACCTTAAGATGTCATTCTCAACTCTGATTTACCATATAAAAATTCAAATACAATTATTTGAACACAAATTTTATTTAAACAACAATGTATCACGGTCAACAACAAATTTAAATTTTGTTTTTTAAGCAAATTAGCTATAAATAATTTTAAAACAATGAATAATTACACAAGCTAAAATTAAAATTTCCTTTATGATGTTTGCAATCGATTAAACATAATAACTTTGATTTGTAATACACATTTGTCTTCCATCTATTGTCATTTGTAAGCTAAGTTATTATATCTTAATCTTTACAAATTTCTTAAATGTTTTTGTTGACTTTTAAACTGTCGCATATGTTTTAATTAGTTTTGCAAAATGCAAAAATGAAACTTCATAAATAACTGAAGAAATTTGCCATTTGAATATCGCTACGCTTGAACCTTTCTCTCTTGAGCCATCTATGGAGCTTACATAATTTCAGAGCAGAGTGCAAATTTCTATTCGCGGGTTTCCATACCATAATTTAATGACAGCTCTTTATGGGCCTCTAAAACCTGCAGTCGTTGATTGCTGAGGGGATTTCGCTTTTCCCTCCCCAAAACCTAAATACAAGTTTCAATACACTTTCGCTTTCGTGGCTGTCAGTTTTTCAGTTTTTTTCTGGGCGACTTTTCTTGGCATCCAAAAGATTTGCAATCAAAAATTTTCTAGCAGACAGTTACAAAATATTTGCAGTTTCTGTTTTTTTTCTGCTTGCAACCAATTAGCGGTCGAATCGTTGAGATACACAAATAATAAATCTAAAACTAATAAAAATAATACAAATATGCAATGCCAGCAATGGCAACACCAACAACAACGCCAACAACAACAGCCGCCCCATGTTGCATGTGCGCTGTAATGTGGCTAATGCAACCGGTTGCTGCCCAGCCGAAAAACTGCAACAACAGCAACAGCGTCGGAGGCAGCGGCAGCGGCAACAACGACTTTCCATTTTCAAATGTTTTTTGCAGCCTTGCGCCGGCGACTGGCCACGGCAGCAGCATCGACAACTGCAACAACAACATCAACAACGGCAGCAACATCGACAACTTTTCATTTCGTTTTTCACGCGGCGCATGCCAAAAAAAAAAAAAAAGTACAAACACACAAAAAAAAAGAATAAAATAATAATAAAAACGAAATGACCGAAAACTGCAAATACAGCGACGATTTTTATAGCCATGCGAAGGGTACTTAAACTTGGTCTTTAATCTCGTAACGCTCGTAACTCCGCGTAAGTCGCAGCATTTTAGTCACCATTTTTCGTCACCAGCTATGTTATCCCAAGATGGTATTCAAATAATATGACGATTTTAAAAAATTTTATGAAAATTTAAGAGTTTTTCCGAATATGAGTATGTCAAACTCAATGCGATATTTTAAATTATACTAATATTTTTTACAAACATTTTAAACAAGTAAATTTTGTCGTTCATTTGATATATTACAATAGTTTTTAAGTAAACCAAAATGTTTTATAAATAATAAAATTAACAAACATTTAATCTGATTCTTTAATAATGTTTAAAAATAAAAATAATTTAGCATTTAAAATGTATTTACTTTCTTGGAGATATGAACAATTTGTTGCTTAAAATAATATTTCAAAAAAATTTTAATTTTTCGAAAAATATTTGCCTATCTTCCTAATGGACATCATTTCATTTAATCATAATAATTTGTTGTTAATAAAAATATTTGCATTAATTTACTTAATTAGCCTACTAACTAATGGCATTCAACTTTGGGTCTTATTTACATAATCTCCAAGTGGATGACGCCCCATAAGCGTGTGCAAGCTTCGTTTAAGCTCAAATACAATTTTCAACTTGGCCATTTTGGAGAATTGAAAACTGAAAACTGAAACTGCTAGTGATGTCTGCGCGCTGTCTACGCAGCTGGAAGTCCCCGTCCCAGTCCCAGTCGTAGTTGTGGTTCCCCTTAACCCCCTTTGCCCACTTTCCAGTCTACAGTCTACAGTCTACAGTCTACAGTCTGCAGTCTTCGGGGCGAAGACCTGGCTTGAAGTTGCAACTGAAGTCCATGTCGAAGTTGCAATCGCTGTGGATGGCGTGTGGCAAGTGCTGCAATGTTGACAATTTTTAGTTGTTGCCGTTTGTTGTTGTAGTAGTACTAGAAGTTGTTGTTGTTGCTGTTATTGACCGGTCTTTGCCTTTCACGAAACACCAACTTGGGGCATGGTTATTAGTGGGCGTAATGCTGTTGTTGTTGTTGTTGTTGCAATTGCTACTGGTTGCTGTTGTTGGAGTTGTTGCCACAAACAACGACGCTTTTGCTTTCCACAACCACAGCAATAATTGTCGATTGCCTTTTTTGGGTCTGCACAGCGGAAACGTCGCTGATTGCACTTGCAACAGCAACAGGCAACAGGCAACAGCAGCAATCGTAGACACAGCGCGAGTTGAATGTGCCACGTTTTGTATTTGTTGTTGTTAAACAGATTTGACTACTTCGATTTTTGTTTTGCTTTGTGATTTTTATACCAACGGAAGCCTCGGCCAAATAAACATATAACAAATAACAAACACAACATAACAAACAACAAACAAACGTTGTCCCCGGCTGATGATGAGTCAAGCATAAAAATTCTATAGGCGCATTTTGGCGTGGCAAGTTGTCGGTTGTTTGCTTGTTCCCAACTTTTAAAACGCAAATCGTGAATGTATTTCCGCTCAAGTCGATGACAAAGGGCCAAGTTAATGCTGGTAACTCATATCTAAGAATGGCTTAAGTAACGGAAACAGTTTAATCTTGTGCTTAGCTTAAGTATCAACTACAGAATACAGTTTTGAATAGTTCAAGCATATTTTTCGAATGTTAAAAAATTAAAAACGAAAAGATAATTACATAAATATACTAATAACTACTTTATTTTTTTATTTTACTCTCAATAATTTAATTCAGTTTCTTTTAGAAATAGTGAAAAAATAATTATGACAGACAGTGAGTTTAATTTCGGAATTATCTCAATTATTATTCTTAAAAATGTTAGTTATAAAATAATTCTTTTCGCACTATTAAGAAAATCGTCAGCAGTTTAATTACCGCATTAAATTTTGGGGCACTTCATATATTATAAGCAATATTTTAGAATACATAATTTATGTTTTCATACTACACAGCTCTCTCTATTTAGTTGCCAAAACTTGTTTATTTAATGATTTTTACTTATTTAAGTTAAGATTCCGTTTCGGTTTAATTGCCATTTGCATGCTGAAGGCATTCCAATTAAGAAACTAGACCTTTTTATGAGTTGCAGCTCGCCTTTTGACCAAACTGAGAGTGCATTTTTCAAATCATTTCCTTTACACTGCTTCCTAGCCATTTATCATGTTCTGAACACGCGTTTCAACCCGCGGCGAGGCCCGAAAAGAAAACAATAAATTAAAAATAACAAGAGCATAGCTGAAAGCTAGTTTTTTGGTACTGCCTAATGCAGTTTTTTGACCTTTTTGGGGCCAGAAACATTAACATTAACGTTGAAGTTAACATTAAGAACAATAACATTAAGCAAATAACCGTTAATGTTAACAGCAACAACAACTGCAAGCAAATATTTTTCGAGTGCTGACTGAAAGTTGACGCCTTCAAAGTTGACAACGTCATCGACATTGTTGTCGTTTGTTGTTGTTGTTGCTGTTGTTGTCGTTGTTGTTGCTGCTGCTGGGCACATTTTTACCGTTTGTAAGTTGTCATATTTCTTGTCTTGGTGTTTGTGTGTGTGTGAGTTTTCTTGCTCGCTTCCACTAATTTGTTATTTTATTTTGACATTAATTTGTTAATGATTTTTGAATAAAATTTGCTGCGAGCATTGAATAAATTTATCACTGTTATTGCTTGATCTCCATTTGAAGCTGGCACTGTAAATGTCCCCTCGAGGAGAAGTGAATGAACTTATCTTTGAGCCGCTCGAACCAGTTGAGAATTCTAAGTCGCAAAAGTGACAAATTAGCTGTAAAGCTGATCTATGTTATTTATGTTAAATGAAAATGTAGAATTTGATATTTTTAAGTATTTTTTATGTACAATTTATACTTCTGCCAAACTCATTTTTTTCTATTATCTTTTTTTCTAAAAAGAACAAAACATATATGATTAATTAAAGAGCTTTTAGCAACTATTGTTGTATTTTATTTTAAACCATATTGACTAAATATAATGCTAGAAACTTTTCCACCTGTATGCTGTTCGGCTTTCTCATTATCATTATCAATAGTTGTAGCAATCGCAATGCAATGCCAAATACGTGAGGCCTAAAGCATTCACGCAATTTCCTGTCCACTTTGCAGTCCTCAGAAATTGTCGTATAACCGTCAGAGGCATTTGTTTTTTAGGCATGCGGTCTGCATTTAAAACGTAAACAGAAAACATTTCTTGTTAATTGCGCCACTCACTACTAGTAGCATTAACACATTTCCCTGTCATCATTCTGCTGACCTAATTTTCGCAGTAAATAAAATAAGCGACTAACTGAACTGAGCAAAAAAAAACCGAAGCGACTTTTACCGCACACTGAAATTAAACAATTCCATTTTGTTTCTGCTTCATTCTGTTTCGTTTTTTATTTAGTTTAAATGATTGCAAAAAATGTATTCACGCTGACAGTCGCAATTGGCCGAGAAGCCCAAGGGGGACAGAGCATTATAATTAAATGTGAGACCAATTTGTGGAATATGCAGGCAAAATTGGGGCAGAAATTTAAACTGAATGCAAGTAGAAACTGCAAGTGAAATTAACAGAAATTAAACTCTTTGCATTCAAAATTATTCCAAATGCTAGAATAAATGTGAAATGAACTTGACCCACCTGTAAAACGAGAGTCATTCATTTCGTTTTGGCCAATTCAAAGTGAAGGCCATGGCAATTTCAAATGTATCTTCATTTGTGTGTTATTTTGCAACAAGATTCACACGCTTTTTGTGATCACATCATCAGCATAAGCCAAACATCATTATCATTATCATTATCGTAATCATTAACGTAATCATTGCTATTTTGAGCAGACAGCAATTAAAACGAGAGCGAAAGTAAAACATTTAACAAGTTAACAAAAAAAAAAAACAATTGCTTACTTTAACAATAAAAAACAGATAATAAACAAATAAAACTAACAACTTATTCAATTGAAAAGCTTTCGCTGTGAAAATGAAATACAATTTTCGTGTTGCAATTGCCAAGTTTAGTAAATGAAATGGAGTGAAAATTGATATGATGTTCATGAGAAAAGCTAATTAAATGCAAATTGTTGTGGGCAGTTTAATGATACTCTGATACCCCTTTCCTTTCCTTCCCTCCCTCCCTCCTATCTCTGCCCTGTTCCACTGCCAAACTCAATTAATCTTTGGCCATAAAAAATCATCCAGTGTCATGACTTTAATTACTTTATTACAAGCCCCCGACCAGAAAGTGGCCTGCATTCTTTTCTGGCCCGCACACTGCTGCTGATATATGGCCCAAAGATTCGGGCTTGGCATGTGGCCAGAGCATTGACTCTGACTCTGCCTCCGACTCTGGACTCAGGACTCTCTTGTGGGCTGGCATTTGAGGCGGCCTTAGCGGTACTTTGACTTAAGAGGCCCCAAAGAATTAACCAAAGACAAATCGCTTACGCCCCCCGGTCAAAAATATATGAGCAGCATAACAATTTATATAACATATTATACTTAATCACATACACATATACATATGAACACATACTCACGTATGTTATGTATATATATACGTTCTTATTTACAAGCTTCAATCATTTAATTCATAACTGAGACGAAGACAGCTTTGCACAGTGGGAGGAGTGCAACCAAAATCAATTTTTCTCAATTAAATTATCATTACTCTAAATAATTTGACTTAATTTGATTTTGAGTTCGGATTAAAAATAACAAAATTTATAAAAAAAAAATATATAATGTAAGACTAAGACGATGGCAGCCATGCACAGTGGGTAAAATTTGGCAAAAACTATTTACTTTCCTCAATTAAATATATAGCGAAATCTAACTATTTTAATCAAACTATTTTAACTAAAACGAACAACCTTTAATTCATATTATTTCTTGATTTGATCGTTTTATTCCTTTTAAACAATTTAATTGAGTTTATAACTAAGATGTTGGCAGGTATGCACAATGGTTACAGCTTTATGAAAATAGATACTTGTTTTTTAAATTCAATCACGAATTTTTAAGCCCTCGCATATCCCGCAAGTTTTTCAAAAAAAAAAAAACAAAAAAAAGGCAATAGTCCCCAACCTTAAGATACCCGGTATTTACGTTAATTATGCAGTGTATAGAAACATAACTAAAAACAGCCATAACTAATGTTGTATTTATCCAATCTTGATGAGATTTATTAAGATGATTGATAGTGATTAAAGGGAATATTCATTTCCGAAAAAAGTTTTATTTCAAGAACTGTGAATGTGCTAAAGATTTGCTTAGCTTACGGTGATGAATTTGATGAACTGGGCAATAAAAAGTCCACCGATTTTAGTAAGTGCTATCTACCTTTTTAATCTACAAGTATCGGGTATAAAAAATGCATAATGAATGCGTTGCTTTTGTGCAACAGCAGCTGACAGACATCAAAGCTGCCCAGAAGTCAGCCCACAAGTTGAATGAATTGTGGGCAAGTATATTAAAAATTAATTAAAAAAACAACTGCCAAGTAGTGGAAGAAGAAGAGGCACGAGAAAGCGCAGAAAGTAAGTAGAGAAATGTGTATTATTATTATGACTTCAACATGAGGCTCTGACTCAGACAGAGTTGAGGCTACGTGAGTTGCACACCAAATCGAAGCTAGAACACATGCCACAAAGCCGCAATGTTCAATGGTTGGTAGCAAATTGATTGGTAGTAGAGACTGTGGAGAGTGAAGAGAGAGGCAGAAAGAGAGAGAGAGACTGAGAATTGACCCACTGCTGCGAGTATCTGGCAGATACAAAGCGTTAGAATTGTGGCTCGTTTAACTGCGCTGGCTAACTGTGGCAAGACCTCAATATCAATATAGAGAGAACGTGGCACGCTCCAACGGCAAGTGAATTACACACAGACAGACCGACAGACAGACAGACAGAAACACCGACTGCCCGGAGGCAAAAAATATATTCGGCATATTAACTATTGTTGTTGTTGCTGTTGCCCAATTTGCATAATTAGCGTACACATTTTTCGGCCATTTAACAGCCGCTTCTTTAATCACCTTTTAAGTGAGAGTTTCAAATTATTGACAACAACACAACAAAACTGTGAGGCGAAAGTCTACACAGCATTGTACATAGATAATAATACTCCAAGCTGTGCCATTTGTCGAGCACTTGGACAGAAGACTGAAGAATGTCTGCGGAGAATTGTAGCATTCATAAGTGCATTGCAATCAAAGGGTCAATCAACTTGGAGCAGAAATATTTATGAAAAGAAGTCGAAAGAAGCCAGAAATAAGGCGGATTTAACAAAGAATGCAATATAAAGTGAACGCAAAGTAAAAGAAGGGAGGGAAAATTTGGATTGAAGTGTCAAGCCCACTCTACAAATGAATGCTCCGTAGTGTAGGGTATTTGCTTATAATGGATGAAGAAAGAAGTCAGAAAAAGAGACAGTTTCAATAAAGAATGCAATATAGTTAAAATGGTTGAAATCAGGGACCGCAAATAAGAGTTATGAGAAACTGGATAAACTTTTATTTTCAATTTTTATTTAAAAATTATAGAATAAAAGTTATTTTTCAATTTTTTTTATAAAAATTAAAAATAAAAGTTATTTTCCAATTTTTATAATAAAAATTGAAAATAACAATTATTTTTCAATTTTTATTTTAGCAATTGATAATAAAAGTTATTTTTCAATTTTTATTATAAAAATTGAAAATAAAAATTATTTTTCAATTTTTATTATAAAAGTTGAAAATAAGAATTATTCTTCAATTTTTATTATAAAAGTTGAAAAATAAAAATTGAATGCAAATGTTTTTTGAACCGGAAGGTGTATTTCATTCACAAGGGGGTGGTGAGGGGTGGGAGGGTAACGTTGCTCCGACTCTCCTTAGCTATGACTTTGTATATAACTACATGTCACTGTTTAAAATACGCCTTCCAATTCAAAAAACATTTAGAGTCAATTTTTATTTTTCAACTTTTATAATAAAAATTGAAGAATAATTCTTATTTTCAACTTTTATAATAAAAATTGAAAAATAATTTTTATTTTCAATTTTTATTATAAAAATTGAAAAATAACTTTTATTTTCAATTGCTAAAATAAAAATTGAAAATAAGAGTTAAATTATAATTTTTAAATAAAAATTGAGATTTAATTATTATTTTATAATTTTTTTATTTAGATCGAAAAATAAGAGTTTTCATTTAATTTTTTGGATAAAAATCAACAAATAACTTTTATTTAATAATTTATATTTTAAAAATTATAATCGTTACGGTCCCTGGTTGAAATCAATTCTAGATTAAAGTGTCAAACCTACGCTGCAAATTAACATGCCCAGTTGGAAAAGACAATGCAAACTCAAGATTCTACGATTAATGCACTACAGAGGGGAGGGAAAAGCGGGGAAATCAATTTTAGAATTGAAGTTTCAAGCCTTCTCTAGAAATGTAGGGTATCTGCTTACAATAGACGAAGAAAAAAGTCAGAAATGCAACAGATTCAACAAAGAATGAAAAGTATAATTAAAAAAATCAATTAAAGCTCAAAGTGTCAAAACCACTCTGCAAATGAACATGCCCCAGTGTAGGGTATCTGCGTATAATGTACATCTGCTGTGGAAGCTATGGAATGTGCCACAGCAGCATCAGCATCAGAGCAAACAAACAAACGGTAACAGTTTCCACAACAGAAGCAGCCTATTGAAAATGAAATGCAGTCCAACAACAATGACGACGATTATTATTATTTTTCCGGTCAAACGATGTAACAACAGTAGACAACAGGTGGCAGATGGCAACTGGCAACTGGCAGACAGTGTGGAATAAGCATACATACCACTTCATCAACTACCAGTTGCAAATATTTACATGCAGCTAGCGATAAGTCGCGATAAGAGCTGATAATACGTTTATGACTGTCTGTAAGTCCAAAAGATAAAATCGCTAAGAGTAAATAAAAAGAGAAAATCTTTTTCAGTCTTTTGGTTTTTCGGTTTTTGGGTTAGGCACAAAGCGACCTTTACCCGGAAGCAATTCAATGGGTGTTGCAACTGGCTTGGGCAGCTACTTTTACTTTAAACTAGCTTGCATAATGCACTAGCTACAGATACTTTTAGAGATGCAACTACAGATACAGATACAGCAACAGCTATGGATACAGATACACGCCCCAAATAATGCGACAAAGAGTCGCGTTAATTCAAACAAATTGCAGCATAAATGCATTATAAAAGGCAGAGGAGCAAACACACAAGCGACAGTCGAGCGTGTGACAGTGTGACCGTCTGTCAGTGTGACAGTTTTTAATGCAGCGAGAATCTAGCAGCTAGAAATGCCGCTTAGAGAATGCGTATGATAAATTACCACAGGGCAAGCTTGTTTCAGCATTCAGCTGCCGCAGAATGTGGGCAGCAACGCACAGTGGTTACAACTTGATTAGGAATTGCAATTGCAGGCTACACTATTTGTGAATTTTAGAGGAAAGAATGCACAAAAAATAAAAATAAAACTATAAAAAACAAACAATCGATTTTTATCGATTTGATGAACTAATAAATAGATAAGTCTAAATTTCTGACATTTTGTTCAGAATATATTCTCATTCAATTCGTTGTTTTAATTTTTTCTTTACTAAATAAATACATACGAGTATATTGCTTTTAGGTGTTGAAAAATTTGTAATTGACTTATTTTTTTCATTACACTTATTCTTTTTTGACTTAATATTAATTTTGTTTAAAATTAATTAACAATACTATTCTATCCTCGTTGAGGTTACTTCATTCAATCAAGGGTGCCACAGAAATCGCTTTCGTTTAAATTTAACTTAAATTTGTATGAAATTTATGTCAAATTCAAGCGAAATCGATATTTGTGGCACCCCTGAATGTGTGAGATTATTTTAATCAGAACTTTTTTGTATTTGATCTTATTAACTTACTTTTTAATGCTCTTACTTGCGATTCCTGCTTTTAAATCAATATTTTAATGTAGAATTCTGAGCTCAATACATCGAATTAAAAATATCTGTATTCAAATAAAAAATATAACAATAAAACTCATACAATAGACACAAATCACATCGCGTTACGCTTTAATTCAGATGCAGAGTGCTTTGAATGCTCCATTTAGTTTGACTACCAAAAACAATGAGATTGCATTTTGTATAACATTTTCATGCATTAATGATGATGAGCACCCCACTGTGCAGCAAGTGTTTTGCTGTCGTTGTTGTTGTTGTTGTTGTTTCGGTTGCTGGGACTGCAACTAATTTGATTAATGATAAGCCGAGCTTAACTGACGACGATTGTGATTCATTATGTGCGCACATCCAGCACACTTAGCGCAAAAGATACAGATACCGATATAGATACAGATACGCAATGCGAAGGGTGGGTAAAGTGAAAAGAGGAGGTAGATCGTTGGCATAGAATCCGAATCGAGTGCCAAAAGAATGAACATTATTTTATTAGCTAAACAACAAGTGTCCGTTGTTGTTTATGAACAGTGAGTGCGTTTGAGCTCCACCAATTGAATATCGTGCTGCGTTATCTATGAGATACAATTTACTTTTGCAATTGCAATACAGTTTGCAATGTGCGCTGATTACATGCAATGAGCCATTTCCTTTGTAGCCAACTACATGGCACGGCAACTAATGCCATAGACGAAGCCGTTGTTGTTTTATGTACATATATCCACAGTCATCATCACAAATATCTATCTAGATACATAGCCATACATATTAACCCGTCACACACGGTGACCACTTGCTCTATTTGGGTCAAAACAAAGCGGACAAACAAATCTAGATCTATTTACATAGGCCATAGATAGATATATAAATGATTTATCTGCTTTCAATTTGGCATTAACTCATTGTTGAATCGAAGCTTCAAAGATTTATCGAGCCGGGTGTTTTTTTTTTTAACCAAGGCTCGGCCAATAGAAAGTCAAATATCTTTAGATATTTAGTTGTTCTTTACATATTTTTAAATTATTTCTTTGAGTCAATTTTATTTTTATTTTGTCATTAATTATCCAAATATTTTCTTGTGTTTTAAATGTTTCTGAAACTTGTCAGAATCGAAAATGGTTTCTTACTATACATAATTTCCGTCTTCATTAATCGATCTTCATAAAATTTATTAAAGAACATAATAAATTATATGTATACGATATACGATCAAAATTTTAATAGTTTTACACATTTTTGAGAAACGAAAACTTATACTTGAGAATAAAACAACCTTCGGTTGCTGTTCAGATGAATATAAATCTTAAACACCCGCCTTTCAAGTACAGGGTATACGAATTCAGACAACTTTTACCAACATCGACAAATTCTGTATTTATTTGCTGAAAACTCAAAACAGTCCAAATCATTTTTCGAAAAAACAATTGATCATAATATTATTTTTGTTGTTGTTGTTCTTGATGTCGATTAGACTGTAAATGTTATTGTTGTTGACTTCGGATATTTTTGTTGCTGTTGGTGGGGCAAGAAGCTTAATGTATTTAAGCCAAAGTCTGTGGAAAAAGTGTGTAAGTAGCAAAAACGTTAGCTAATTTGGGTTTGAATTCGTGTTCAAGATACGTTTGTTGATTGGGCCTTTTGGGCCATATCATTTAGGCCTTTTCGCGCTGCTTTTGTTCCTTGTCGCGCTGCGCCTGCTTCTCTTTTAGCATCTTTTCCCTCTCCTGTTTGAGTTTGTTGCGTTCCTTTTCCTTCTCATCGAGACGTTTCAGCTCCTCCTTCTCCCAGCTCTCGAATTCCTCGCGCTCCTGTGTCAGTTTAACCAACTCGGACATCTCCTGATCGGAAATGCCCTCGTCGATGTCCCGCTGCATCAGTTCCACCTCACGGGCCATGGCCTCCTTGGCCTTGCGACGTCGCACCTTCAACTCCTTGGCCTCCATAATGTCCTTTTTGCGCTGCTCTCGCTCCTCCTTCTCCTCCTGGCGACGCTCCTCCTCGCGAGCAAACTCCTCCATCTCATCCTCGGTATACGGATAATCCGGCACGGTGGCATTCAAAGGCGGTAAACCAGTGCTAATAGCCAAGGCAATGGTGCCAATGAGGGCTACGAGGCCACTGAGTAAAACCATATTGTACTTGGAGTTCTTGGCATGCCATGCCTTGAAGAAGTCACCCTCCGGCTTGGGCAGATCACTGAAGACGGCGTGGGTGCCGCCACTTGGAAAGTATCCATGCTTTGGCTTCGGCGCCTCCGTCATGTTGCATTTGGGTGCCGATGTTGGCTTACTCGGTGTCTTGGCGGCCAATTGTCGAGTGATGTATACGAAACTATTCAATCGATTGCCGCGTACTGCAATCAACATCAACAGGTCAAAAGTCAAAGATACAGGTCAAAGGTCAGGTGAAAGTGTTATACTTACTAGCCGTTGGTGCGGCCATCAATAGTCTGGACATCTTGATCTCCTTTATATTTTTGCTTGAGCGTAGAATTTGATTACTTATCGTTAAAAGTGTGACTGATAAAAATATAATTCTCCAATGTTACAAACAAAGATTTCCCAAAAGCTGCTTTGATTTCTGCTATCAACTCAACTCTTAACTTTTTATTTGTCAATATCTGAAAACGTCACGTGTTGAATCTTCCTGTTCAAAATTGCTGCGAAACTTGGCAATTCTAAGGGTTACTCTCTATAAATAAGTTATATATAATCCGCACACAATATGAAATGTTGTGTTTTCACTTCAATTATTTTAAGAGATTTACGTAAGTTTTTCAAGAATTTAAACCAGACAGTGTACTATGATTTCTTATTAAAATTGTTTTTTCTTTTGAAGGAAGATCAAAAGAAGCTTAAAAATTACGATTAACATTTGAATTTAAACTATTTAAACTTAAAAATAAGAATATCGCCTTAGATTTGTCTTTTAGTACAATTTGCCAATTTTTATAATGTAGAAATGTCTTCAAACTGTAACATTTCTTTTCCAAAACTAATTTCAAAATATATTCGAAAAATTAGAAATTTGTATATGAAATGCAGAAAGTGAATAAATTTCAAATTATCACAACAACAGCTCTAATTGTTTTTCTTTATTTCAGTTATAAAAAAATAAATTTAGTTCCGAAAATATTACAAAAAAAACTATGGTTCTCAGGATTCCTACAAGAACAGAGCTACTGCCCTAACTGTACATTTGTGTGTGGTACAGTGTTCACCCACATTTATCCACCACTCGCACCACAATTTTAATAAAACAAATTCTGTGAAAAAATAACAAATAAGAAAACTTCTTGTAGATTTAACTTAAATTTAAAGCATGTAACAAAAGCATCCATTTGGTGTGTGATAAGAAACCAAACAACAACTAGAAAATCGTGTACAATAATTTACACAACGGTTAACATGCACATTTGTACCTTACCAAAACGAAGAAGAAGAAGCGGGTCTTATCTCTGAAGATACCAGAGCAAAGAAAGAGAGAGAGAGAGGTGAGGGAAGAGTCACAGCACATTAGCATGTTAGAGCACATCAAAAATTTCATGGAAATTTATGACGCCTAAAAAGAAAACAAATCTACAAAGGTGTCACGTGCGCTGGGGGCAACAACAACAACAACACTAACAACAATCACAGCAGCAACAACAACAAACTTGTCAAAATTGTTGCGTTGAGACGAATGCATAGTAAAAAAAAAAAGCTGGACAGACAAACAGACAACACCAACAACAAAAAGTAGTTCGTAGTAGTTAAAGTAGATAAAGAAGCTAAAAGAGAAGCTAATCACGTCAGTTGCAGCCTACAACAACAACAAAAACACTCAGAATGCGGTCAACAAACTTGTTCCCCATTGCATTTGTATCTTTATGTGGGTGTGAGTGAGGCTGTGTGTGTATGTGTGTCTGTCTGTGCATGTGTATGTGGGTGTGGGTAGGTGAAAATAACTTGATTAGAATTATGAGTGCCGAAACATTGCCTTAGGAGGTCTAAAAATTACAAGTATCCATAAAAAATATTCATATGCACCTAGAAAAAAACATATTGTATTCGCTTTATGGCGTTTCGATCTACGAATATGTCTCGCTTTAATTTACAGTTACAGTTCAATTGAGGCACTAAGTTCATTAGCTTAATTGAAGCAACAAGTTCATAAGCTTATTTGAAACGAGCGAATCGATACGCTGGCTCGATAGCAGAAGTGTTATCGATAACACTCTGTTAGATAAAGGAACTACATATTTAAACGATACGCCTTTTTTATTGATCAATTCCATACAACTGTTATATTTCTATGCATAAAGCTCTCTTTAACATAATTAATATATTAGACTGCAGACTGGAAGCGTATTGCTCGATTTCTTCTATTTGTCGTCTGTATTTTCTTCAATTTTAAGCAGACCAGAGAGAGAATTGCAAATATTCCATAGAGAACAGCAGTTGCATAACAGCGAACAGCAACAGCCTGGAACATGCGATCGGCATCCTCACGAAATTCCTCCAAACTATCGTAGCTGTCCTTTAGTTTTATATAGGGTAAAAAGGCGAGGGCGTTTATTGAAAAGAACACGCCCATCAATAGCAACTGGATGGTGCCCCAGACACTAATGAACAAACAGAAAAGTGAGCACTTCTTATTGCAAATGTAAACCATTATTGGGAAACGTCTTTCTTCCAGCCTCCTCTTCTATTTATGTAAAAGTTTACAATTTAAATGATTCCGAGTCTCTGACAGTTAAGGCAATACTTCAGTCATTCTCAGACATAGACTCAGATTCAGAGACAGGTGTAAAACCCACATGAAATGAAAAGTTTTTGTCGGTGGTAGCTCATGTCTAACCTTGTGCGAATTTAATGACATTAGATCTCGGCATCGAGATTGTGAAGTTCATGTGCCTGGCACCGGCAAACGGCTCCGACATTAACATCGGCTATAGCTTTGGTCTATAGTCAACTGTTTTTAATTTTTACCACTCGCTTTCGGTTGTGGTTACGGCTGCGGTTACTCTTTTTGGGTTGTTCAACCCAAACAAACTTGAAATCAATTTCGAATTGCGTCTCAATTGTTGCGGTTTTGGCCTATACATAGATTTACGGCAAGCTGCAACAGCTGCAAGTGACAAGTTCGCATCAGCTTCTAAAAGAACTTAAGCTAATTAAAAACAAGAGTGACAAGGTAAACATCGACATCCCGAAGATTTAATATCCTTGCGGCAGAATTTTTAGCTAATTGTCCAAAAAAATAACATTGAAAAATAAAAATATTTCAAATTTCTAGCGTTTGTCCCTATGGCAGCTATATGATATAGAAGTCAAATTTTAAGTAAATTTAAACAGAATTTTTAAGATAATACAAATTGTATAATACAATCAGCGAGTTTGGTTGAGATATCTCAAGAAACAATTAAAATGTACATAAGTAAACCTATTTTCCTAAAAATTAACTTTGTAAAATAATTCTATGAAAAAAAAAAAAAAATTTAAAAACAGTTTACTAATAATCGATTGCCCACTCTGAATCATTACTGTTTACTGCAATAACACGCTCGAGTGATTTTTGCATGGTAAACTATAAATAAACAGTGATATTGAAAGCTTTTTCAGGGGAAGCACCATCATATTTTTCTTCAGTTAATTTACTCAGCCTTCTTCTTTAGTAAAATCTAAAGATAATCCCTTTCTCGCGTATAGTCTAAAAAGTTGTTGAGTAATTTACAACAGAACTCACCTTTTTCCAAGTTGCACATAGAATGGAACTTCGTTTCCAAAATCTCTAGCAAAGCGCAAAACTTTGCAATAATCACTTGTGCAAAGTGTCTTGAAAATCCGTTACAAACTTCAAGTTGTGAAAATTCGTTAGTTGCCAAATCTTTTTTTTATATTTGTTTTAAACTTTTTGTTTTTGTTGTTTTTTTTTTGCACCATTGTTTTTATGTAGTCGTCAATTTAATGGGTCAGATATGTTTATAATGTTTTTATTGTTTTTTTTTTGTTATTATTATTGCTGAAATTTGTAATAGCTTCGATTAGGCATAGCCATTAATCGATAGTATTGATGACTATCGAGTTTGCACATAAAAAGAACACTTGGCAATTATTTTTACTATCGTTATTATGGAATAAAAAAATGGGAAAAGCTTTTGCTAATCATTTAATTGGTTTTGAAGTATGTATTAAAAGAAAAACATGAAAAACCGTTTAGAAGCGGAGCAATTACATTTACCATTTTTATCTTTTTATTATTATTGCTTATATTATTATTTCATTACTATAATTTTTTGATTTACAAGCTTGACATCAGGCATAATTTAATAACAATTAATTTTCAACTCATTAAGAAATTTTGTTAACTGCAAATTCAAATGCCCAAATGAAGGTCAAGTCTGAAATCGGAAATCGGAAACCGCCTAAAAACCTTGACTTTAGGGCGTTCCACATGACACGCAATTCCAAATCAATCAAAGTTCAGTCTTAGTTTTTAAAATTGTTGGATAAATCCCTCCCTCCAAAAAAAAAATTGTTTTCAATTTTTCATTGCATTATGCGCATTCCCGTTGATCGTGTTACACACATGAGAATTGTTGTTATTTGCACTCGAATATGAGTTGAATTCCACATGAATTTACAATTTATTTTCACATTAATCCATTCACATTCATTGACATGTGCGTTTGTTTTGGTCTCAGATATCATTAGACGTCTGAGTTGAAAATGTATCAGAACAGCAAAAAAAAAAGAAAATTTATTTACATTTTATTTTAATAATATTCTTGTGTGATTGTAATTGTTGTAATTGGTGATAAGCGTGCAAGTTGTTGTCATTTCTTTGCTTCTTGCTGCTTCTCTTTTGTTTGTTTCGCACTCTGTGAAACACTTGTTGAAAAGTACACACACATAAACATGTAAACACATACACACACACACACTTAAAGCCAAGTCATAAGAACGCGCACGTCTTTGAATTAGAGCTTGGCGTAGGTACCGTATAAAGCAGGCTGGCTAAACAAAAGCCAAACAAAACACGAAATTGAAGCAGAAGCGGAAAGAGAACAACAAACGAAGCGCGCGACACAACCGACTTGCTCGACGTTCGCTGCTGGAATGAATTGAGCAAGCAAATTGTGAGCGAGCAAAAGCGAGCAGACGCCAGAGAGAGAGAGCCATCGATATTGTCGGAGCGCCAAGTCTGTTAACTTGGATATTTGAAGTTCTTTGATAAAGTTAAAATTTGCAGAAATTAACTGAAACAACTTAAAGATTCTTTGCTTGCTTCGAATGTGGTGAGCCACAATAAGATCAGCTTAAAAATTATTTAAATTAAAAGCACTCAAAGTATAATTTTTGAAATAAGAATTAAAATTTAATATAAAAAATTAGATAAATATATGTAAATATGTAGTTATAAGTAAGTTCTTATTCTTAAATTAGAATATTTCAAACAACTGTTGATAGTTATTTAACAGTGCGATGTTAACCTAACATTTTACTCTCAGAGAGAAACCGGCTTAAGCTCAATACATTGAGTAGAAATAATGTTTTCCACTCAATGCACTCAACAAGTGTCCAGTAGTGTCAGACATAAAGCTGACTGCTGCGGAACTGCTGTTAATAATGTTTTCACAATTTTAAAGTTTAAATAAATTCCACTTGAAAAAGTATCTAAGTACCAAAATTTACTAAAGCAGGGTATCTCGTAGTCGCAAATACCATTCAATTTGAGCAATTGACTAATAATTTAATTGCAGTTAAAACAAATTACAACAGCCAAAAAATTCCTGTTGTTCGCCAAATTAAAGCAACCAATAAAAGCCCGACATTTATGGCAAATTAATCGGCCGAGCTCAAAGTTATTTTTTGGCATCATTAAAGGCAGATCTGTGGCCGCTAATTTGGCTATGAAACAAGCGGCTTATAAACTATAGATCGAACAGCGATCGAGCATGGGACAATGGAACACAGTTACGCCCATGGCTAGTTAGCATAAATTACTTATCATATTCTGACCATAATTGAATCTGTAGTGTGGCGGTAATTTGCATAAACAGTTCAGTCATAAAACAAAATACATACTTTACGGGTAGGAATTGAGTTAGACTCCTTAAAAGGCCATCACAAAGTTTCACAACTATTGGCGGATTTCCGCTCCCAAGCTACTAGAATTTCCAGACAGCCACCCAAAATCCCATGTGCTTCATTAGAGTCTCGATTGGCGGCTGTCGTCTTAAAGTTAAAGTTGGTCATTTGATACAGGCCGCCGCTTCTTAAGAGGAGAGAGAGGGAGAGGGAGTAAGAGAGAGGAGAGGAGATGAAGTAAGTGAAGTGGGAGAGACATGAGCTCTCGAGGCGATTAGCATGTTAAACAGCGGCTGCTTAAAGGCTATAATTAAGCGACATAAACTTGGGTATTAGGCGCTAAATACAAACACACACAAATAGACACACACACATGAACACCAAAAAGCTTTGGCCTGTCGTACACACACATTGAAAGTGTGAGCAGTACTGCACTAGAGGCGCTTTTGTCTGACAGAGAACGCGAGCGGGTGAGTGAGAGAAGGGGGAGGGGTATTGGGGGGCAGCGAGGGATAGAGAGAGAGAGAGAGAAAGAGAGAACGGGTGCCTCTTATGATTTGCATAACTGTTCGACTGCAGCACGCACTTTACGTCTCTTTACGTTCTGCTGCCTGTTGCCTGGGCTGCATTCGTAACAGACGGACAGCAAACGAAAACGGAGGCAAACATACAAACACACACACACACTGCTACACATATGCACCTGTCCACATATGCGTATGTATATGTACAGTGGCTCTCAGCTTATTTAACACACTACTACTAAGTATTAGAAATTTAAAAATGAATTTAAAATTTAAATAAATATAATAAAAAAATAAAATTAAAGCGCAAATTGGTTTATTGATATTTAATTTTTTTTTAATTTAAATGAAAATTAATTTAAATTAATTTATTTTAATAAATAATGTAAATATTATTAAACATTTAAATATATTAAACGCAAATTTGTAAATAATATTTAACTAATTTTTTTTTATATACATACATATTTATAAGAAACCAAAAATACTTAAAAATGCTGTGGCTCAAAACAGCTGTGAGTCAGTGTATGCCTGCAGACACTTTGGGCTTTCATTTGCTGGCTAAGAAAAGAGTCAACAGCGACCAAGTCGCATATTCTATAAATCCAACAATTGGGTATTATGAAATTCAGAATATATCTTAATATTAACATTGATTTCTTATCAGTTATCAGCCATAAATACAGATATATTTAAATTCAAAAAATTATCCAATTCTTTATTCAAATTGCAATTCATAATTTTCCTAGGGTATCAAAGTGTTCCATATGCACAGCTCAACTTTCTTTTCATTTGCTGTTGTTGCTTTTCCGTAACACACAAAAGAATTTCCATCAATAATGTCAATAGTACTGTAACAACAACAACGACTACAACAACAATAACTACTTGGCACTCCTTTTGGCTTTGGCTTTAAGGTTCTGTTTCTGTTTTAGCTGCCATCGTCAACATCAACATCGAACGTCATCGACATCGCCGGCGTTGGCCAAGACGAATTATGGCCATTAAAGCTGCTTTGGGTTTTAAGTTATTAGGCAACTTCAATTTCCAACTGCACTTGACTCACACAGACACACGCACACACATTTACATGCATATGTAATCGCTTTAGTGGCAACATTAACTAAATTTCATGTTTGTTTAAAGTCCAAAAATCAATAGCATCCTTTGAATTTCCCTTTCTTTATGGCAAATCGCGTCTATTAATGGATTTTAAGGTCAGTGCGCATTCACCGTGAAAGCTTCAACTGAAAGTTGCCTGGGCAACTGGGAATCTCAGTTTCAGCCCTTTTTAATACTTATACCATGATTCTGTGTCTGTGTGAGAGTGTTTGTGTGTGTTTGTGTGGGCGTGAAATGTGTTTGCTGAACGCTTATACGTCATTAACTTCCATGGCTTTGATCTAAATTTAAATTTGAATTACAATGGCTTGCAAATTAAACTGATTTGTTGTGGTAGGAGAGAATTTATAAAAAAAAAAAAAGAAAAGAAATAAATAAATTTAAAAATCAATTTTTTAATATCCCATGAATTCGCACAGCTCTTTCAAAATATTGATGGAGAAAATTTTAATTAAAGTTGTATTTATGTTAAGAGTTTATTATGATAATAATAAAAAACTTTATAAAGTTTTTAAATTTATCAGCATTAAAAAGTACGAAGTTTTTTCTGTACATTTTCTGTTTTTACAAAAATCAGAATTAATAGTTACATTTAATAAAAACGACTAAAAGTATGCAACTTTATATTAGTGCTTGTATTCAGAAAACGTAGCATACTTGTATGCGTTTCAGATCTTATAATGGCGTGTGCAATTAAATAGTGTAATTGTGTGTAACATTTTATTAGAAGTGATTGATAGGTAAATACTAAAAATTATCTTTTAAAATTATTAACTAAATAGTGATTCGACTTGACAGTCAATTTTAGTCTAAGCCTGTTATCAGAAATGTATAAAATGTTGATTAATAAATTCTACAACAACATTTATCAACATTTTATACATTTCATAGTCCGCAGAGTAAACATTGTTATCCTATAATTTAAGAAGAGTGCACATTTATTTTGTTTTACCTTTAATTTTCTTTAACAGAGAATTCTTATGATTTATTATGCGGTTACTGTTATCAGAAATGTATAAAATGTTGATTAATAAATTCTACACTAAATGTGCACTCTTCTTAAATGAACGGATAACAATGTTTACTCTGCGGACTTTGTAAAAATTGTTACAAATTATAATCACCCCCCAAACTGGCTAATAAACACAATTGGCCCGCTTCAATCATTGAAAAACAAGAAAAGACCATCAACTTATGATGGAAATTACTGGTCCAGTCTTTTGGATTGCCAAATATTGTAAGCAACTGTGGCTCAAATCGTCGATGTCTTTGGCAACACTTTTGACTTTGACAAGTTTTTCATTTCTTGGCCAGCTGCAATAGCAGCCATTTAACAATTTGGCAGTAGCAGCAGCAGCAGCAACAGCGGCAGCAGCTCCATTTCATTGATTCATTCATTAATTTTTGCAGCCAATGAACGTCATAAATGCCACACGAGTTTCATTTAGCTGAAAAATACCCTATAATGCTTGGGATACAACTGTCTGCAGTATTGAAATTATATATGTTAAAGATAAAGTGTGGTTATAAACATGATGTTTATTTTGGTGTTAGTCCTAAAAATATTATTAAAAATAAAATATAATCATATTAATAAATTATGTGCAGTTAAATTTTACTCATCTCTTCAGATTTTGAAGGTAATTACTTTTGAAAACAGAGAAAAAACTCGTTTTACAAACATATGAAATTTAATTTTCTCAGATATTTTCAGAGCCACAGACATACATACATATTATATATACATATTTCGGCAGCCATAAATTTAAACCAAGCCTAAATTAAATTATTAATTTAATATATATTTTATAAAACAAATAAGTGCGTTTAAAATGCATTTGTTGCCTTATTTTCCATTTTAAAAAAGGCAAAATTTTACTAAATAAATCTTAATATTTTTTAATTTTTTTTTGCCATCTTTTTACATTTTAAAAATTTAATTTTTGTATGTCTTCCAGGATATTGCGCTGTGCAGCACAGAGTGTCTAAAGTTTATGATAGCTGTTTCTTTAATCAGGTAAACGGTGTTTTTGGCCAACATTGTCGCTTCATTCGTTTAGCAAGTCAAATGCAGCGCAGTGTTAATTAATTGAAAAGCAAAAGCAAAAGGCAACAACTAACAAACTGAGTGGAAAATGCGCATACGCAGCGTGGAACATGCATTTGCGGAATATGCGAAGCATTCGCCGTCAGAAATTCTTCGCATTGGGCAACGGCAATCCAAAAGTGCGACTCAAACTGCGCCTTGGATTTACTTTTCATGCATTGGTTAATTAGGCTTCGACGTTGACGTCGCCGTCGCCGTCAGCGTCTAAATCTAAAGCATTTTGCACTAATTTGGAGCGCGAGCTGCCCGATTGCCAAATCCGGCATTTGGTGTTTTGGCTCTAAATAAAGCAAATGCAAAACTGGGAGGCGCCTTATAGTGCCACATGCTGAACGCTGAATGGCAATGGGCAGCAATTTGGCATCAGAGTTAACAACCCTTCTCTGGCAACCAAGTCCGACCAGACCACTTGGCATAAATTAAATTTAAAGCAGCCGGAAAATTGCTAACCACTTTACGCAGGCGACTATTGAAAGAAGCAATTTTCACGCAGTCCAAAACTGGGGCAAGCATCTAAAATCTTTTATTTATAAACTCATTTGGACATTGGACACAGTGGATATCATTAGATATGGCACACAGTTGTCGGCACTTACGATTGTTATTATTAGTGACTTAATATTTGCTAATAGATTTCACATAAATCACATTCTTTTGGCATGATTTATGCATGAAATGCTAGCACAGGTCTCTGTCTGTCCACCTGTCTATCGCGCTGTCTGTCCATGCTGTACATTCGTGTTGCTTGTGCCACTCGAGGGAAGGTTCCAGCATCTCAGCATCAGCATTTGCACCTCGAGACACGCTGCTAAATAAATGCTGCGTCACTTTCTGCCAAGTCAAGTCTAACACATGTGTTAAACACACGGGTCGATTTGGCCTCCTTTTAAATTAAGTTAATATTAAACGATATTAAATGCATTGTATGCCTGTTAATTATCGAATTTGAGTTAGATAATTAGCAGCAATTGTCTGAGTATTAAACCAAAAATATTAAAACTATTTAGTGATCAGCAATTGTCAATAAACTAAGTCATGAAAATAGTTTAAAAAAATATTTATAATAACCTAATTTCACTACAAACTTGATATAAATTTATCCACATTTTTTAAACTGCTTTCTAATATTAATACTGTACAATAAAATAGGGATTTAGATAATAATTAACATACACTGTAAAAACAATAACATACGAATGTAACATAATATGTAAGTAAACATAAGAATAGAAAAATCTGTATATGGCAGTGTAAGTATATCGAATACTTATTATTATTTTATGATTATTTACCTGTTGTTGTTTTACCTGATTGCATTTTTCTCTGAGGTTCTCCCAATCCTAACAACAAATACGAGAATATCAAAATTTGTATCTACAGGATAAAACAAAGACATTTATCTTGGGTCAGTAAATTTTAGCTATAAAATTATGCTTCAGTGCACCACACAAGGGTTAAGAGTAACTAGAAAAAATCCCACGAGCTGCTGCTGGCCAGGTCTACACTCCATTTTAAACCATAAGTGTCGCTGGCGTGGCTGAACAACATTTGTAAAATGCAATAATAATAATAATAATAACAACAACAACAACAACAGAAACTGAAACAAAAATAACAAAAATCACACAATTTTTAGCATTAAACACACGAATATGGTCAAATGTGGCACGCTGCGGCATTTTGGCCTGGTCCAAACAGCAGACGGAGTAAGACTCAAAACTATAAACGATTGTCTGATTTTTGTTTTCTGTTTTTTTAGTATTTGTGATGATTATGTATTTGGCAACAGCGATATTTATGCAATTTTGTGGCTGCGTCAAATTGTTGACGTATTTGAGCGACGCCAGACTGAGAACAGCTGAGAACAATTAGACCACATTCTCGCCGGGATTCCACATCAGATGCCAATTGGCAATTTAGCAGGCTAATTAAGTGGTTAGTGACAAGGTCAGATGTCGATAAATGCCAAAAACAATTTAGCATTCTCATTAAATGCTGCTTTCTATTTGGAAATCCCGAGCGAGTTAGAGACTTGGCGAGTCTGACCTGGCACCAAATGCATCCATCCAGCCAGTGGGACAGATGGACAGTTGGACAGTCAGTCAGGCTGACCGCCGCCTTTGACGACAAGTGGTCTGCCTTGCCAAGCCGAAGCCGAAGCCCAGTCGAAGCTGTTGCGTCATCGGCAGTAACAACAAGAATCACAGTTGCAGTCAGAGATCGTTGTCGTCGCACAGTGGGCGATGTGTCTCATTTATTCTAACAAAATTTATAACTTGAGAGTTCAAAAAAGTTATAAAGATAATATTTTTTTAAATTTTAATATTTAAATAAATTTAAAATAAATGTATCTTTTTTATATAATCATTTTGTAAAATTTTACATAATGTATGGAACAATATTTGTCAAACGGAACGGAAATGCAAGCCAAATTCTTGTGGATTGATTTCAATAATCTTGGTCTTAAAACTTTTGTTTATAATAGGTCTTTCAAAACCCACTGGGCGGTTTTCAAAATTTTGAAAATAAAACATTTGGGAAAGAGGAAAAACTTGTGTGTTAAAATTGGCACATTTGTAGAAAAAATTTAAGTTTAAATTTAAATTCAAGTTGTATTTATTTAAGGTAATAGATAGCAATTGAAAACAACTTTTTGAGGATTTTATATTTAAGAAAATCAAAAATTATATGTGCAATATTTAAAATTTTTCAGCGCAGTACTTAAATTCTTAAATCCCAACTTTTTAAAGCTGATCAATGAAAGTTAGCTCGATCCAAATTTAAGTACTCGAATCCAAATTTTCCCTGATTTTGCCCACTGTGATGCGTTGTCGTGGTCTCTGATGTTGTTGTCGTTGTTGTCTACTTCAAAGATACTTCACAAATTGGTGCTGTTTTGGCCCGCTTTGTTGACGCTGAACGTCGAGATCGGAATCGAATTCGAAATCGCTGCCTGGGCATCTAGATAGTCAGTAAGTCAGTCTATATGTCTGTCTCTCTGTCTGTCTGTCGTCTGTAACTGTCGTCCGACTGCGTAGTCGACTGCGTGGACTGTGGCTCGTTGCACTATAAAAGTAACGCAATGCACGCAATCAATTTACAGTTGCAATTCAGACGAAGACCAAGACTAAACCAAACAACGCATCAACATGAAAGTATTGGTGAGTTGCAATACAAAATTCAACATTCAACAGCTGAGAATCCTTGCTAATCTCGAACTACGCTTAGATTCTATGCACTTTTCTGGCCGCTGCGAGCGCTGCGCCCGGACTCCTTGACTACGGATCATACGGGCATACGGCGCCAGCTATCAGCTATGGACACGCTGAGCCCGCCATCAGCTATGCTCATGCCGCACCCGCCATTAGCTATGCCCACGCTGCTCCGGCTGTCACTTATGCTGCAGCTGCTCCAGTCATCAAATCCTATGCGCCCGCTATCAGCTATGCTGCTCCAACGGTCGTCAAATCCTATGCACCCGCCATTTCTTATGCTGCTCCGGCTCCAGTGATTAAATCCTACGCTCCTGCCATTAGCTATGCGGCTCCAACGGTCCTCAAGTCGTACGCTGCACCAGTCGCCGTCAAAGCTGTCCATGCTCCTGCCACCAGCTACTCTCACTTCAGTTCGGTAAGAATGATTCCCCATTGAAGTGCTCCAGGATGTGCACAATTTCTAAAAATAGCTATAATTCCCGCTATTTTACAACTTATTCCGCATTTGCCAATTGCAACCCGCTAGATCTAGCAGGGAAATAGCTAAATTGGCAACACTGATTCCACACGACAATGAACTAGTTCGGTTCATTAACTATTTAAATTTTAAAAGTTATTCAGTCGAGTGAACCAAAACAATTCATTTCGAAAATAGAATGGTTCCAAGTTCATTTGCATAAATGACTTTAAACGTTCTCTCACATGATTATTCTACTTCGCAAAATAAACGAATCATATTTACTGCTTCTTCCCCGACAGGTTGTTTCCCATTCCCAGCCCATCATCAAATCGTACGCAGCCGCTCCCATTGTCAAGTCCTATGCAGCACCAGCAATCAGCTACGCTGCCCCAACTCTGGTCAAATCGTATGCAGCTCCAGCGATCAGTTATCAGCCCACATACTTGAAATCCTATGCAGCAGCGCCTGCTCTGTCATATGGCGGATACGATGATCATGGCTATGGCTACCACTAATTCCCTACCACACATATCCAGCACTGGGCATGAGCAGGGATGGTCCAAGTGAGACATGAAGGAAGCGAGAAGAATCGTTTGAGTGTGAGATCGACAGAATGAGAGCAAGGGAGAGAAGGATTGAAAGTAGAGTTGACAGCGGCACGTTTTCCAAAACTATTTAAAACAATTCCCATATTTCGTATATTCTGTATTTATTTAAGGCTCAATTATTGCAAATAAAGAAAATTCAACTTTTCAAATAATGTCTTTAGAACACAAGAGCAGATCAGAAATAAACAAAGGCGGAATTGTTGGGAAAATATTAAGTTTTCCAGATGATGCAGACTCCAAAAAGGCGTTAAACAATGAACAAATCTGTAAAGTTTTGACAAAGCTATGACAGTTTGAAATTTTTAAAAATCTGTCAAAGGGTAAGTATGGATAAAGTGGAAAATATTGGAAAGAAAATCAAACTTCCCAAATAAACAAAGTGTTGAAGAATAAAATTATACGCCAAGCAATGAAAAATTCCCGAAGAAAATCGGATAAGGTTTGACAAAGTTATGACAGTTTGAATTTTAAAAAATTGACAAAGCTCTGGCTGCCCGCCTAAAAAAAATGGTTAGATTTTAACCGAAAAAAGCTGTTTGGGCAACACTGCGTATGAAAACAAAATGACACACAAAAACTACAAAATGGCGATCATCATCTCTCTTACAACCATCTTATTCCACTTGAAAGAAACAAAAAAATACTAATTACACAGGGTTGCTTCGACATGATATTTTATTTATCGATTCTGCAGTTCGGTACTCGATGCCGATGCCACAGCCGCGTAGTTTCAGTTGTCTTTTGACTTGCGACGAATACTGACTGAGTGTGGAAGATATGGTTACACCCACAAAATGGCTTATCAGCAGTCTGTTGTGCCTGGCTCTGACACAGCGTCCGGTCGCAGCGAAGAGCCGTTACAATATCAGCTTTGCGCAGTTGGATAGTTGCGATAGCATCGACATTGACACATCAAGTGGCTATGCGTACAAGGATTTCTTTATGGTGCACACCTTGGACAACAACAATATCAAGGCAAATGAACGTCTGCATTTGAAGTTCTATGTGCTGACCAGCATGGATGCTCACATTTTGCTATCGGTCACCAGTCATCCCCGCCACACGGATCGCGTGTATGAAATCGGTAAGCCAAAGATTTAGATTTAAACTCTTACTTGAATAAAAACTCAGCTTTCTTACAGTTATAGGGGCCGGCGGAAATACATTTTCCGCTATCCGCACAAGCATGGGATTGCGTCGAGTCTCCACAAATCAAGATTCGCAACTGTTGTCGATTTACGAGCCAACGCCAATTGAAATTGTGCAAACAAAGGGTAAGATGAAGTCTTCAAATAACTGAATTTGTCAAAGTTACTTAAAATGCTTTCAGATGGTGATCTGTCGGTTTATATTCCTGGTTTCAAGACGGAGCCACTGCTTCATTTTCTAGATGCCTCGGCGCTGAGCATCAACTATATAAGCTTCAGTACATTTGGAACGAATAGTGCACGTTGGTTCTACGACTGCGCCTTTGATGGATACAGTAAGAATCTAAGCTATAAGAATACTTAATATATCCGGTGATTATGGAGAGAAAACAGCTTTTTCTCAGAGTCAATAAAAGTTTAGTACGCGGCTTGACAATTTACCGTTTATCGGTGCTGCCAACTCAAAACTAATTAAAAACAAGTGGGAAAGGCTATAGGATACCCGTTACTGATTTAAATAACTTTAACATATTTTTTATTGCATGCTTTTAGGCACTTACATTGCTTGAAAACTTTAATCCAAGCCATTACCACCTTTCTATTTATCCGATCTTGTTATGATTTAGTAGAATTATGGGTAATTATAGTAGTTAACATTAATTAGTAAAAAGAATCCTATAGAATGTCCCCTTTTACATATTTTTTAAGGAACGGGTATAGACACCAAACTATTCATATTTAAGTCTCTCACCTTGGCTTACAATATATCTATCTATCGATAATTATCAAATTAATTAAAATTTAAATTTCAAACGTAGATTAAATCAGTTTCAAATTGTTTTTAGCCAATGAAATGGAGCAGGAGCAGCGCAAGCAATCCATTGCGGACGAGTTGCTGTCCATGCTGATCTTTCAGGGACAGAACAGCTCTCTGCCCACCAATCTGACCGAGATTAAATTCAATTTTCAAATGCGTTCGCTGGCCTACGATCAATCCAGCGCCTTGCTGCACACGCGAATGCAGCTAGTCCTGCACTGGTCTGATCCCAGACTGAGCTGGAAGCCGGAAAGCTATGGCCAAATGAAGTCGTTTGTGCATCCACGACTCCAAATATGGTTGCCACAGATAATAGCACTCAAGTGAGTATAAACAGAAATACTTTGACTGGATAAATTTGATTGAAAATCTGATTGCAGTGCCGCCTTGGATGGATTCGGAGATATACTCCGCAACTTTGAGGTGCGAGTTTATAGCAATGGCAATATAACGGTTATGGCCAGCAACTTGGAGCTGAGCACCTGGTGTGTGGACACGGCACGGAATTGGCCCAACGAGCGCATCAATTGCGACATTGAGCTGGGAATTGAGGAGAACGGCGGACGCATTGCCTTAACCTATGATCATGAACAACGTCCTCTGTCCCCCAATGAGCATGTGAACACACCATCTGGCTGGACATTTGTTGAAATCGATGTGGCACATGTGGATAATACTACGGCCATGCGATATACGTCTGAGGGTTCGATTCAGACCATTTCGGGCGATGTGACAATTGGATTCACGATACAGAGGAACAGCGTCTTCTACAGACATGTCTTTGTCATGCCCTTAATTGGTAAGAATTCAGTGAGAATTGTGAATAGGGAAAAAGGGATATCATAAATACTATATTGCAGAACGACCGATTAAAGTACATATATTAATAAATATTTATCGACATCAGGAATATGGTCGATTAAGTCCGTCTGTGAAAACACTTAAATCTCTGTGACTATACAAGTTAGAGACTCCAAATTTTGAAAGTTGTTTCCTTTATTTTTTATTATGGATGCCAAGCTTCATTCATCCTCAAATTAAGAAAAAGCGAATTGCAGGTAAATATTTAGAGCGTGTGTCCTAAGTTTTTTATCGGAGACATACTTTGTCCTGTTTACAAACTCCCAAGTTATTTTAACAACAATTTAGCATTGTGAAGAAGTGTAAACTGGGTATCACGCAGTCGTACATTTTCGACTTTCGCATTTTTACATGTTTTGTGATAAAATACTAATGCATTTGTGGGACAGCCTGTCAGATCTTTGTAGTTCTGTCGTTTCTATTGCGGGGCTATCGACGTGGCGCCCTCATACTCATTGTTCTGCTGCTGACCGCCTGGGGTCTGATGTACCTCACCCGCCATGCCTCGCCGAACTATGTGCCGCCCTTGAGTAAGTCACTTCCCATACTGATATTTAGTTTATATAGCTATTAAGTTTATATTACATATATTTCAGTGTCAGCCTACCAGCACATTATGTGTATTTCCGTCTACTGTTATTTGCTCCACATTGTCATCATGTGGCTGGAACGTTATCCGCCACGCGACAAGCCGGCCAACTGCATCGTGGCCATGATAAACTGGACACCGCTGCGTTTCCTACTGGGTCTTCGATTTTCCGATGTAAGGATTTATACATTTATACATGTCTATTTGATTTCATTTTAATATTTCCCTACAGGCCACGGAGTATTGCGATATTCAGGAACAACCCTGGCGCCAGCTTTCCAAGATTTTGAACAATGCAAGCTTTATTGTGATAAATATATGCTTTATTGTTCTTGATGCTGTGCAGTTGTAGATCATTTAAAAATATCTAATAGTGTATTACATATGCATATCAGCTTTTCATTATACAGTTTATGTACTCAACTTTCACTATTTCTTATTATTATTTAACAAAAGTATAATTATAAGGAGCTTACAACTATACAGTTTGATATTATTTATTTAACAAATAAAAATGCACATTCAAACTGCGCGCCCCTTGAACTATCAATGTCGATACATGTAAAGGCTTATCGATACTTACTCGCTACAACTAAAATTTCGATTAACATAAATACGCCACCTACAATTATACATAGATTGGCACTCCAACGAGCGAAATGAGCTATAAACTGGGACTTAGTTCGCTCTGGTTCACTTAAGTGAATAGTTTTTATCGAACTTAATCTGAACGATTCGATACAACAACACTAATTTTCATTTAAAATAAACATTGTTTTCAATTTAAAAAGCCACCAAAAAGAAACGCAGTCGCAACAGCTGACCTATTGGCCATGCCGGACGACACGCAGGATGCCAAAGCACAGAAGCTGGCTGCAGCGCGCAAAAAGGTAAGAGCATAAATAAAAAAAACATCGTGACGTGGACACCCAGCAGTTTTGGTCTCGTATTGATTTTGGGAAATTCTTTTAGCTGAAAGAGTATCAGCAGCGCAACAGCAACAACAATGTGGAGGAGAGCGCTGGCAACAACACCAACACCAACTCATCAACAGTGAGCATTGCCAGTAATCTGTCGGAACGCTCCGACTGTGAGTTGAACTTGAGCAACGGCGGCGTCGGCGCAGCGCAGCAGCCGCTGGAACAGACGGCAACAGCAGGAGAAGCTGCAGCAGCAACAACAGCCACTGGAGTAGCTGCATACTTTATGCAGCCAGTGTTGGAACCAGAGCCTACACCACAATCCATTTGGTCCCACAATGGTCAGGGCGATACAAATTTGCAGACTATACAAGTGTTAATTGCTGAGAAGGCTCAATTGAACACCGAGTTGACCAAGAGCCGGCATGTGTGTCGCGAGCGTGAATTGGAACTGGAGGAGCTGCGCACGGAGCATGGTCAGGTGGGGCAGCGGTTGGAGCAACTGCAGCAGCGTTATCAGGAACAGCAGCGCAGCACAGAGCAGCAGCGCAATCAAATCGCTGAGCTGCAGCACAAGTTGATGCAGGCAACTGCCCAAACTGAGGATCAGCAGACGCATCTCGGCGAGCTGGAAGCTCAGCTTAAACAGCTAAATGCACGACAGGAGGAGCTGCAGCAACAGCATTCGAGCAAATGCAATGAACTCGACATGGCACAGCTGCGACTGCGTCAGCTCTCGGATGAGTCCAATGTCAATGCCGATAACCGCATAGAAACACTCACACAAACGCAGTACATGTACGAGCAACAGATACGGGATCTGCAGCAGATGGTCAGCCAGCTGACGCAGGACAAGGAGCAGGCGGCCATCCAGTACCAGAACTATGTGGCCAACTTGAACGAACGCAACTCCGAACTGGGCGAGGAGTGTGCTCAGCTCAAGGAGCGGGAACGTCAACTGGTGGAGCATGTGAGCGGCCTGGAACGGGAAATCCAAAAGAACCTGACGCTGCAGGCGCAGTACAAGGAGGCAGCCAGCCAGCAGGCTCAACAAACGCAGGAACCGCCCGAGGTGAGTTGTTCTCCAATCTCCAGTTGGGATCATGATTAATATAAAGGTGTTCCCTTGCAGACCGTGACTAGCGCGGAGTTGGCAGCGCTTCAAGAACGCATCAACGATTTCGAGTTTGAGCGCCATGAATTCCAGTTGAAAATCAAATCGCAGGATGATCAACTGCAATTAAGGGATGACGCACTCGCTGAACTGCAGCAGGAACTGAATCGACTGCAAACGGAGCAGCCCGATCAGGTCAAATTGATGGCCACCATGGAATCCGACAAAGTGGCCGCATCGCGAGCGCTTAGCCAAAATGTTGAAATGAAACAGCAACTGGATGAGCTGGAGCAGCGTTTTGTGCAGCTAACCAATGACAAAGTCGATCTGGTGAATAAACTAGATGCCGAGGAGTTTGCCAATCGCGAGATGCGTCTCAACTATGCCAGCATCGAGCAAAAGTTACAGGCCAACGAGGAGCGCTTTAAATTCAAAGACGAGGAGATGATACGACTCTCGCACGAGAATGTCGAGCTGCAGCGTGCCCAGCTCATGCTGCAGCAACAACTGGATCGACTGCAGCACTATGAAGTGGGTAGATATAGTTTCAGATCAGTTTAAGCTTATTCCAAACTCAATTTGCTTGCAGGCCAAGGCTTATCACAGCCAGGAGCTAAAGGATCCGTCGACAGTTGAGGATGCAGTGACAGAGGGCGCTGTGGAGGCCCAGGAGCATGATCATTTGCATGAGCACCAGCACGAGCATGATCATGAGCATCCTCATCACCATCATCATCATGAGCATGAGCAGGAGCAGCAGCATGCGCATGAAGAGCATTCCCATGATGAGCACTTGTCCAGCTGCAAGACGCCATCGCTGCCCACCGCTGAGGCCGTGGAAAAGTTGCAGTCCCGCTTCACAACGTTGATCAGCCAAGTGGCGGATCTTACCGAGGAGAAGCACAATCTGGAGCACCTGGTGTTGCAGCTGCAGAGTGAAACGGAAACCATTGGCGAATACATTGCCCTCTATCAGACGCAGAGGCGCATGCTGAAGCAGCGGGAATACGAGAAGGCCGCACAGATGCGTCTGCTCAAAGCAGAGCGGGAACAGCTGCGGGAAAAGATTGAGGCACTCAACAAGCTGGTTGGCAGCTTGGGCTTGGCCGTGGAGCTTCCTACAGAGCAGCCACAGGCGACGACAGAAGGCAACGTCCCGACGGAACAACAACAGTTGATGCCCAGAAACGATAACGAGAAGGACAACAACGAAAACTCTCAACAGATATTGCACAAGATACAGGACATAATAACAGAAATCAAAGAGAACACAGAACAGTCGCCGGCGTCGTTGTCCAGCGCTGGCCAAACTGGACAAACGGCCGTGGATCATTTGAACTGCTGCCTGGGCAAGTTTGAGGTTGTCTAACCCAAAGCGAGTCCCAGTATAGTAAACAACTCATTGTAATCAAAGTGCAATTATCTGTTAGCCTTGCGCTTTTCTGTAAAAAAAAACAAGAAGAAATAAATTTAATTATACGCGTTTCAGCTTTGGCTCGTCTTTTTGTATACTATGTTTCATGAATATTCTTACTCGCAACAAATTATAAATAAAATATTTAAAACCATATTTGTCAGTTGTTTTTTTATGAGCCGAGCTCAGTCTTTATTTTATTTTAAAGAATACAAAGCGACATTTTAAGGGCTAGACAGTTAACAATAATATTTATAACTATATTTATTATTGGAACAAAGTGTTTTGTATATAGAAAGTTTGAAGTTGAATCAGTAAGCATTAAAAAAATAAAAAATATATTTTAAACAATAAAATATATAATTCACAATGGATTATAAATGATGCATACCATAAAATGATGTATAAGAATTAAAATGTTTGCATTTTGGATTTGTATTAACTATGAAAACTATATTAGGTAATGTTGATGCTGCACTTAAACGTAAACATGTGAATTTTATGAGTTGCAATATAAACTATTTGATGCTCTATAAATTACTAATAAGTAGAAAAATTACTGATTAAATACATAAATCCAGCTACAAATGAGCGGATTTTTCATTTCGCAGTTTAGTTTTAGTGCTGGGCTCCTTAAGCGACTTGGGCCGACAACTCCGGCTGGGACGACCATTCAGAGTAGACTCGTTGCTGCTGGACTGCTCTCTACTTTCCCCTACACTGTTCACAGTGCTTTTTGTCCACCTCCCGCCGGCCTTGCGTTTTGTAGGTAAAGTATTTGGCTCCTGGCGAGGAGTGCTGCAATTACCGGGTCTGCAGATGCCATTGAAACGTTCGAAATTTAACTGGCTGTGGCGTGGCGAAATATAAGATCCCTCAGAAGCTCCCGGAAAAGGCCGAATGGGAGAGCTTTGGCGAGTTGCCCGTCTCACATGCTCTATGCTTGGCTCCAGATTTTCGCAATCAATTTCATTACCCGGAACCACTAATTTGTTACGTAGTGTTCGCTTCTTTGGGCTGTTCCGCGACAATTCCTGCCTGGCTGGTGAGCTTTGCTTTGGACCACGTCTTCCATGTGCAATTACTGTCTCCTGAATATCGTTTTCGGCATCTTTTTGGATAACAAACGCTGGTTTACCGCGTGCTTCTGTGATCTTTGAATTGGAATTTAGCCTAGCTGATTCGTTTGTCACGTCGCGCAATGGCAACGGTGCTGTTTTCTTCGTCTCGCCAGTGACGATTCGTTCCTCTTGAGACTTAGCGTGTTCAACAGTCGAGGACAACGTGGTGACCTCGCTTTCATCGTGCTCTTCGCTTTCATCAAGCTCTTCGCTTTCACTTTCTTCGATAATGGAATAAATTAATCCGCTGGTCTGGGCAGGTGATCTAAGCGTCTCATCTTCTTGTGCTTCTTCTGCCTCTGGGGAACTGGGTGAACTTGTGTATTCCTGCAGTTCATGCAAACGCCGCGGCTCTGGCGTTTTTAGATGGATTGTCTCTTCATCTGCCTCGCTCTGAGAAAAGATTACAATTATTCCATTGCTTAATTTTAAGAAATGTAGAGCCAGATACTTACTGCATTATTTGTGCCCTCGGTGGAGCATTCAACCAGTGCATTGACCGAGCTATTCCTAATGCTTGGACTGCGATTCCGATTGCTGGGTGAAGTTGGCACGGAATTGTGCAGCAAGACGCTGGAACGTCGAAATTCGGAGCTGATCCTCCTACTGTTGGAGCGGCTGCTTCTTCTATCTTCGGATGCGGCTGCCTGTGAGGTTCGCGGGCTTTCCGAATTGACGTTGAAATCCAAATTAATGTCTAGGTTGTTCAGCAGAGTCCTGATGGCGCATTTTAATTTATTTTCATGGAACTGCACGTCGGCTATGCGCATTTCATGCTCCTCCATCCAATTGCGTTTGAGTATAACTTGTTCCTTACTCAATTGGCTGATCATTAGTCGCTGGCTTTGCACCTGATCCATCAACTGAGCGTTTATCAATTTGTACTGCTCCATTTTTATATTTTACATTAATTTAATTAATTCGGCAAAATATTTGAGTTTAGCGTCGATGCTTGCTTGTTTTTTACTCGATTATTACTCAAAAACACTCAGAGTCCGACTGTTCAGTATCGATCATTACCGATATTCCTAAATTTTTCATCGAAAAACCCACCATAGGTGGCGTATTTTTTCCACCATTCTTGATGGGCCAGTGCTGCCACACAGTTGCAACTTTTTGAGTGTTTATTTTTTGTTAAAATTTTTAATTAAATTTAAATAATTCAATAAAAGTAAAATTTAAAAGACAAATCAAATTATAAATTTTCTTAAATAATAAAGTTAATTTTAAAGAAAGTTTTGTGCACGTAATTTTATGCGTGGTGAAGAAATTAAGTAAGAAATTCTAAAAATACTTTAAAAAAATCAACAAAAATATAACAAAAAATACTTTGAAAGTTATTTAAAAAAGCAATGTTGATATTTAACAACTTTTCTGAAAATAGTTAAATATAAGTGGGATTCCGGTAAACGTTTTTGATTTGCTTTTGATTATTTTTAACCAAATCGAAATCATTTGACGGAACGACCCTTTTTGCACACTGATTATTTTTTGATTTCGTGAACAGCTGACTGCCTGGGCGAACAGCTAATTGACAACTAAAAAGTATACAAAAATGGGAATAATTGCACAAAATGCCGAAAGAGAGAAAGTCATCGAATATGTTTTTATTGAATATTCGTAGATTTACAATGTAAACAAACACCAACTGTCACACAGCTGTTCGAAACCAAATCAAAATGAAAAAAAATCAGTCTAAGAGCTGATTTTTCGAAATCAATTAGTAAGACCACATTTCCCTGATTTGCTCTGGGCACACTGAAAATTTTGTATGGAGCAGAGCTGTGAACAGCTGACTGAAAAATCAAAATCAAATCAAAAGCAAATCATAAACGTTTACCGGAATCCCACTATTGTCAAATATGATACCGTTGCCAAGGCTGCCACATTTTACATATTTGTTTTTTTTTTGCCAATGCAATCAGCTGATTTATTAGAGGTGTGTGTCCCGATGCTTCGATGTTTGCTGAACACATGCAATTTTTTGGACACAGCTTTTGTATTGAGCATATTTCTCATAATATTTTGAAATTATTTCCTTCCAATATTTTAGATGGCAGTAATGGTCAAGATTGTTTATTTTTGTTGTATATAAAAACATTCGATAGTGGCCTACCAAACACCGATGGTTTCGATGCTTTGCAAGCATCGAAGATGACGACGTTTTACTCGATGTTTCTCCACCTCTAATTTTTAATTCATGCACTTTCAACAAAAAAAAAAAGTGCGAAAACAAATGCGAATCAACAACACAATAAGTGATTTATATAGTAATTGGCTAAAAAATACGCATAAAATGCAGTCAACTTAATGCCGTCAAATACAATGTGCGCGTAAATGAACGCAGCGGTCAGAGAAAGCACAAATATCACAGTTCCAAATTCACTTGTGCATGGGTGTGTGTGTGTGCGACCGTATGTTTGAGTGTGTTTATTAGTCAAATTTAGTTTCTACGTTTTTTATTTCGGCATATTTTACCAGGAAATTTAACTTTGTACATTCTTATACGAAACGAATTATTGGCTGATACAGTGGCATTATCGAAAACTGTTGACCGAACAACTGCTGACTGAGCCCTCAACCAACCAGCGCCCGCCGCCCACCGCCCACCCACGTCAAAAACATTTGGGCAATGCATGCGTTTGCTACGTTGTTGTTTCTTGATTGCGCCGCAATTGTTTCATTTTCAGCTTCTTTGTTTGCATTAATTGAAACTTAAGACCGAGAGTGACGCAGTGAAGTGAAGGCTTTCGCCGCGCGCCAACAAAAACAACACCAGAAACAACATCAACTACGGCAATTGAGTTGCTGCAGCGACAACAACAAATCAGCTGTCAAACCGTTTCAAGGTAAGTTTCTTTGTAAATTAACCCGTTTTTAGAGTTTTTTTTTCTAAATATTTTTTGTAAGCACCTTGTTCTGACTTTAAATAATTTATTTAATTGGGCATGTAACTATTTTAAATGATTAACGATGTTGTTGCTCAAGTCCTTTAGAGCTTATTGATAAAAATCTACACCTGTTTCCGTCTCTGTCACTCCAGCTCTTCAAATGATATGCCTGCCATATGATAAGAAGTAAATATGTCTAAAATAAATATATACATACATGGAATGTATGTACGTAATTCGATCAGTTTCGGTTCCGAGCTATTGGTTGCCCCTATATCTTATCTGCAACTGGACGCCAGTATTTGTGCCTATTAATTTCCATACAGTTCGAGGGTTTTTTTTCTTTCATAAGACAATTCTACCTTTGTGCATGCCCTGTTGCGAATTTAGTAGAAACTCAATTGCAGAAGCAGTTTTAGAAGCATTGATCAATTGACAACTGTGAACCATTATTATTGTTATTGTTACCGGAAAATGGGTGCAACAAACTTTGGTGCTTTGATTTTTATCAGTTTGACTGTAATTTTTGCCGTTCTTCGTCTTATTTTAATCACATTAGGTAAAGCGTTGCACGCGACACATGACGAAAGCAGCAGCAGCAACAACAACAACAACAATAAGAATAGCCCAGCACTGACCTACAAAAAGTGCAATGCGCTCCGTTCCGTCACAGACAAATTGCAATTTGCCAGCATGTAAGGGTTGATTTTTAGTTGGGCTAGGCGCGAAAAAAACATTTGCACACAAATGTAAATGTATGTTTGCTGCATGTCGAGTTGAGTTACCCGAGAGGGAGCGTTGAACCGAATTATCAACTAAATAAATGTGTAAAATAAAATGAGAAACATTTTTAGAGAAACCAATTAAATGAAATTGTTGCATGAGTTTCGAATGAAATCTGATAATACATATAATATAATGCTATGCATAATACTGATGCATAATTTAGTTTGTGTTGTATGATAAATACTACCAATGGCTGTGGCTTTTATTGTTCTCTAAAAAGGGAATAAGTACCTGGAAATTATTCTATATTAATTAGCTCATTATTTATGGAACAGTTGTTGAACTCGCTTATATTTTATTTACCTCTGCAATTTCTTAACTATAAATATTAATATAAAATCAATTTAAACATTTAGCTATAATTGTAAACTAATAAACATTTTATAAATATTTCTATAATTATGGGTTTAATGTTTTAGTTTATCAGTTATCATATTGTCAATGTGATAGTACACATGGAAACGTTATCTATAAGATATAGATGAAAGAAAACTTTGCACTTTTTAAATTTTAATTGTTAAAATTTATGAAAGCAAGATAAAATAATGCAAGTAATACACAGAAAAGCAACAATTTAAATTGCAATTATATATTTTATATTTAATTTGATTTACTAAAATCCTTGTGTCGTCTAAAAAAATAAATAAAAATAAAAAATATTAGCGAAATTGCAAGAGGGATTATTTCTGCATAGCTACAAGAATTGTTGTGTCATGCATTAAAATGCATTAAAATATCCCAGACGAGTTCAATGTCATCAAGGGGGCTCTGGCTAAGAGCCTGGGAGGCGGCAAACGTTTTTAGTCATGCAACAATCGATGCAAGGACCGTCGACGTTATTTCTATTGTTAGAAAATACCTCCCTTATGCACACCAGAAATAATAAAGGAGAGCAACTGAAAGAGAGAGAGAGAGAGAGAGAGAGAGAGTGCAAGCCTGCACTTGTCACAATTGGCAGCTGCAACGCATTCACGTCTCAGTCTCAGCCTTGTAGGCGGCCATTTGTCAAGTGTTGTAAAATACGACGAAAAGCGATTTTACTGCTGAGCAGAGACGTCAAGTTTCATTGACACACGTTTTACATACACACACACCTACATACATACATATTCATTTGTGAGTGTGTATGTGAATATGATTCATGCAGCATAAAATGCACTTCCTTATGCCGGGAGACCTGCTCAGAATTGTTTTAAGTATACGATTTCAAAATATCCCTCATGCCAAGCTTGCTGAAATGTGTTCATAACTTATTCACAAAAAATTGAATTGGCAACGAATTCTAAATACCCTTAACCCATTAAGAGCCAAGAGTGTTTCTTCAAATTTATTTATTGTAGTTTCTGTTTTGTGTACCTGCTTGGCTACAGCGGCTATTAATGGGTTAAGAAAATGTCCTATAATAAAATATTCTAAAATAAATAATTAGTATGAGGAAATTTTTTTTTTAATTTTTTTGTATATTATAATTTTAGCTTTTATTTTTATCTTAATAAATAAATTATGAGATAGCTAAATTTTGAATTTTAAATAAATAAAAATAATTTTAATTTGATTAAAATTATATCATTCGGATATTTTTTTTCAATTTAGAGCTGTATTTCGAAAGAAAACATTTAATATCATAATCATAACGGTTCCCGGCCCGTTGTTGTCAATGTTGACTTGTTTTATCCCCTTCGAGGGTATTGAAAACAAACAATTTTGTGCCTTTCGCTTCCTCAATACGACGAAATGTGAAAAGTGACTCAGCGCACATCGTTGATTGTTTACATCATTGTTGTTATTGTGATGCATGCTATACATATGTATGTATGTTTGTATATGCAAACACATAAAGTAAACTTAACACCGCTGTTGTCATTGAGCCGCCTCCCAACGTTGCAATATTTTGCATTAGTTATTTAAGTATTATGCGACTGGCGTTTGAAACCGCATTTTAATAAACCCAACAACGAGTCCCACTTTATTGTTTATGATGTTGTTGTTGCTGTTGTTTTTGTAGTTGTTGCTGCTGTAAGCGAATACGGTTGATCAAAATGACATTTAGCCGAGTAACAACAGGGGTCTAAATACTGAGTAACTATGTGAAAAATTGCAAAAAAAAAATAATATGACTGACATAAGAAATTTAAATGATATGAATCTGACTAAATATCACTTAAAATATATTTATCTCATTTTAATCTTAAGCTTGCCTATTTGAGACAATTAAGAAGCCATTTGTCGAGAGCGCTCGACCTTGAGATACTCTTTTAACGGGCACAAGAAATTGATTCTTTTGCTCAGTTCGAAAACGCGTTCTAAACGATTTGTAAAATTTTGTATGGCTTTTAAAAGTCGTTATTGTACATATACAGGGTGACCAGAAATAACGGAGACAAACATTTTTAACTATAATTTTACTAAACGAGAGAAATTTAGCAAAGCAACAATTAGTAACGATAAAGTGGATCACTAGTAGTAAGATTCTCAGCCGGTTTCGAAATGGTCTCCTCCAGCTGCCATGCACAGGTCCAAACGTGATTTAAAATTGTAGGCCATGGGCCGCAGGTCCTCGGGAGACAGTCGGTTCCATTCCAAGAGCAGCGATTGCATCAGCGCCTCCAAACTTTTGTGAGGCTTAGCACAGGTCCTGGCCTCCAATATCGACCACACGCTGTAGTCCATCGGGTTGAGATCCGGCGAGTAGGGTGGCCATTCAGCAGACGAGATGAAGTCCGGAAAATGGGTTTTGCACCAGTCTTGCGTCATTTTCGCCTTGTGAGCCGGCCAGAGTCCCGTTGAAAAGTCCAGTCCGCATCGCCGAAGTGCAGTTGGGCCCAAGGAATTACCACGGCGTCGAGAATGTCGTGGCGGTACACTTCTTGGTTTCTTTTAACCCCTTGATCCACGAAAACCAGGGGTTTCTTGCCGCTGGCGCAAATGCCGCCCCAGACCATAACGGACTTCGGATTTTGGCGATGTTTGACAATGGCCGACGTACCCGAAGGTTCGGCGGACCAGATCCTGCAGTTTAGTGGTTGTGAGCCTGCTCGACGGTTACCAGCTTCTCATCCGTGAGAAGGACGCGCTCCTATCGCTGACCTGCGGCCCGACGCTTGAGTTGGTGGCATCTTTGCAGTCGCACGAGCTTGTTTTCATCCGTGAGGATCTGAAATTTTTTGAGCTTGTACGGCTTGAGTCCAAGGTGCTTCTTCGCCATTTACCAAACAGAATCACGTTTCATTCCGGTCTCACGGGCAATTTTCCTCATGGAGACCCTCGGATTTCGCATCACCCGCTTTCGAATGATTTGACGATTGGTAGAAGTATTGACGGTGCTTTTTTTCCTCTTCCCGGACGATAACCTTCATGGTCAATCTCATTAAAGTGGCGGGTGGCCTTGGACACAGTCTACCTAGGCACCTCGAGCAAACGAACAAATTCACATTTGACGTTTTTCTTGATGAAACAGCTCTAAAATTGCACAACGTTTACTTGACATTCTGAAACCACAGGAAAATTTAACAGCAATAGATAAAAAATGTTGTGACTAGTACAAAAAAGAATGAAGAATACGATAAAATAACATTTAATTAAATCCGGTAACATACTTTTGCATACGGACATATTAAAGTTTGTCTCCGTTTTTTCTGGTCACCCTGTAGTTATATTGTTACAACAAATATTCTTGAGACACTTTAAGCTGATTCATTAAATTTAAACTTCAGAATTAAGTTAGATTTGATACTGAAACTAGTTCTAAATGCGAAAGTTCTTGCTCAATTTTTGTGACTCAGAATTTTGTAATTGTAAGTGTGTAAATGAATGAATCATTTAATCTGTTATTTCTCTTATTTGTCTCTTTTTAAATTATACAAATTTACCATCATGATCTCAGATATTGTAAACAAAATTCGTTGATTTGCTTGCGTACGTGTTGAGCATTTGAACGTCGAACTCTGGGCATGTATAAATATGTAGATACTTATAAAAAGTATATGAAAAAGTATGTAGACAGTGCCCTGATGTTATAACAATTTAAGTGCAAACATCACATTTGTTTATTTCCATCTCTGAAAATGTTTTGCACTGCGGTCACATATCTTTATTTTTATCTCTTGCCAAGCATTTGGAATTTCAATTAAATATCACGATACTCAGACTTAACAATTGCTGCAAAGACATTGAAATGCTAATTAAATGCAAGTGGCAGTTGCCACTGTAAGCCAACTTCAACCGATTATGGCCCACAGCCAAGACAATCCAAATTCAACCAGAGCACGTCAAACCCGAAATCACTGTCAACTCAACTCGACAAAAGAAATTGAAAGCGAAAGTCGCTTGTTTAGTTTTTTATTCCGATTTTATTACTTTATTATTTAATCTGTATTCGTGAACCGGTCTAGACAACGAAACAAAATCTTATCATGACAAAGATTGTTTTTAATAGACAAATCTTTTTTAGAATCGAGAGCAATATCTAAAGATTTACAACAAAACAGAGTCAAATACTATGAAAAGTTGCATAAAGATTTCTTGGAGTTTAGATTGTTTTCTAATCTTCCTAAACTTTCAGAAGAAATTAAGATGAAAGGCAGTTTAGTCATTATTTAAGATAAGGTTGTAAAGTAATCTGTGACTAATGTCCTGCCATAAGCACTGATTCAGATTTACCACTGTATAATTGCTCAAGGTTTATTTCTAAATCCACCACAAGAATACTTAAAGATATCCTTTCTTCAATTGGAATAAATTGCAATTGCAAGCTGCGGGTTTTTGCTATTATTTGCTCTACATTAATCATTAAATTTGTTAACATAATCTCGGGAATATTTTTCTGAATACATCATATGAATTTGAGGGTATTTCTTCTTGAGTCATGAGTCATGCCAAACAATTTACTGGAATGTCATGGTATTAGACGACTGGAATTTGTATAGTTACTCTATCTTATCTGAAAGACGATAAACTTATCATTTCGCACCAAGCAAGCAAAAAAATTACAATAAAGACATCGTAAAATATTAAAAAAATAAATATTATTTTGGTGTTGGAAAAAAAACTTCTCAGACAACTTGGGGTTAAGTCTAACCGCATGAAAGTCTTATGATTTTTATGATAAGGCTTTCGATAATTCAAGTTCAATGACAGGGAGAATGCTGGACAGACCTACGTACTTAACATTATTCAGAGGTATTTTTAAATTGTATAAACGATGACTCACAATAGGACGATACGGAAATGCGGTCAGTGAGCAAATTCAGGATAAGTTTATTGCGGTTTTATCCTATGTATTTTAGTGCTGCTAGTCATTCAATTAATGTGTTCGAGGTGTGTTCGTTCTCCCCTTCCCTGCCCTTAAGCTTTTCGATTGCCCTAAACTGTCATCAACTTAATTGCCCCAAATACACTATGTCGTTTTGTTGCTGTTATTGTTGCTGTTGTCGGTTGTAGTGGGCGTGTACTGTGCCATCAAATCAAACTCAATTTGACAAATCATTACAGCACGCATTTGTTTCGACTTCATTCATTTTGGGGCTTGTTTTGGGTTCACTTGATGGATCCTCTCCGGAAGTGCTGCAAATTGATTTTCCTGTCAAAAATTAATATCCAAGTCAAATTGTGTGTGTTAAATGTTAACACTCCTATTTGAAATGCACGACTAGGCCTCGTGGTTGTTTGTGGTGCCAACGTAACTTTGTAAGACAATACACCTCAAACATTGCGTAAGTGTTGCAAACCGCAAAACGCCCCCAACATGAAAACATGAAAAGTGTGGCATCACCCTTATAAAAGGTAGAAAGAGAGGGAGGAAGCGAAAAAGATATTGATTCAATTTTTTTTTTAGATTTATATGTAATGTAAAGTAATATCTAGCGAATTTCCTAGAATATTATGTAAATAAACAATTTAATTGTTTCTCTCAAATTGATTTGGATAAATAGTTTACTTTTAATATAAATATAATGGAATTTGAAATAAATAACTAGTAAATTTTTAATATAATGCATTTAAATTGCTAGCAAATTTATTACAAATTATTTTATAATATATTATTTATATGTTATCATGCATTTAAATGAGATATTAATTCAAATAAAATTGGATCTATATATTGTATCTATTTCAAATAAATATAGAATTTCTTACGATCTACTGTATGATATCATTATGAATAGTATGTAAGTAGAAACATTACATTGATATCTATATTTCTAAGTTCTATATTTGCTATACATACATGTGTAAATGCCTATGTAAATATATACATGACAATATGCAAATGTTTTGGATGACTAAAGATTGTTCATTCAATCAAATTCATTTGAGAAGTATAGAAATGTGAATGTGTGTGCTTTTCAGAGTGTCTCTGAGTAGTCTGATCATTGCCAACGGGCAGTCAGAGCAGCTGTTCAATTAAGCGTCGTCCCGTCGGTCGCCTATAGGCTATAGAGAGTGAATCAAGCTGAAGCATGAATCATGAATCATGCATGCAATTGCAGTTAAGGAGTTTCCAGTTTTCACTGATCATGTCAACAATCATGTTTGTCCCACTGTGCCAGTTAATGACTCAAGTCTGAAGCAAGACTGCAAATATTTCGCACGTTTCACAGACACACACACACACACGTACAGTGGCCCATAGTTACAGTTAAGCGAGTTTTTTGTTTTTTCGTTGACCAACGATCATTAGCATCAACGCTTTGCTAGTGACAGGTGCTGAAATGCGGTTGCTGTTGCTGCTGCTGTTGCTGTTGCTGCTTTGCCTCTCTTCAACTTATTGTCTTTGTCTTTATCTTTTCTGCATTCGACAGCAGCAACAACAACTACGGCGAGAACGACTGACGTCACAGCGACGTTGTTGGCAATTTTGTCGCTTTATTCGGATTCTAGCTGCGTCCTCGTCGACCTTAACAGCTAATTTTATGAATTGCTTGGAGCGCGCTCTCCCTCTCCCTCTCGCTCTCATATGCGCTGCCCCCCTCAGAGCTTGGCGCTCATTTAACGCGCGCTCTCTCTGTGTTTCTCTCTCCTGCTGTGCTGGTGCTTGCGCTCTTTGCTTTGGCATCGCATGCGCGACCGTTGTTCGTTCTTCAGTTGCCTTTCGACTTGCAAACTGAGCGCAACGCACATTTTACGGTTTTACGGTTATTGTATTTTTGTTATTAGTGCTGTAAATGTGTGGAGAACCAAGGCATAATTAATAAAACAAAAGCAAACGTCGGACAACGACAACAACAGCAACGACAAGAGAGCGCCAAATATAATCAAAACGTAAATAAAAAGTGTAGTTGATAACGAAGCAAATAAACAACAACTGAAAAGTTGAAAAGCTGAAAAGCCTCATAGCTGATCAAAATCTTTTATATCAAATTGTTACTGTGGATGATTCACCGCCAACGCGCAACAACGACAAATCGATCAATTTTACAAATTATTGCTGAAAACTGAATAATAATGAGCTATGGGCCTCAGGGCTTAGTTAATGAAGCTGCTCGACACCTTGGCCTTATCATCATTTGTGTTAGCTTGTAGCCGTAATCGTAGCCCCGCCAACTCTTCCAGCAAATGCCGCGACCCGTTAGCTTCACTTCATATCTGCCGCCCTCAACGTACTGACCATTCAAGTTGCTGTTAATAAGTTGAGAATATAAAAGTAAAGTTGAAAAGTTAACAATTTAATTGTACTCACCTATGGTGACAATGATTGTACCACCAGGCACCCACATTTGTGAGCGCACAACGATTCTTACTATGATCGTTATCAAAGGTGGAGAACGGCATTCCCTCGTGATATCTCAACGAATCGCCAGCATCTCCAGTGTATTTGCCCAGCACACGCAGTGCAAACGCATCAGATTCGTTGCCTATCTCAAATCTATCGTATTTGGCATAATGTGATTCCCCATCAAAGTCCTCCAGGTGTATGTACAGTTCGTAGGGCTCTGCCATTGTCATTGCGTGTAATTTCTCCAGTCCAACGAAAACTTCGGCATTCAAATTGCCAAAACCCGCTCGGTACTCGGCCCAGCTGCGATAGAAGTTCTCGCTTCCATCCTGGCGACGTTGGATGGTCGTCCAGCCAGCACCGGCTAGTCGGGTCTCACATGCCACTGGAAAGGGCTCCAGACCCGGCACCTGAATAGTGTGTATGCCATTCGTATTGATCATAGCCGCCAGACAGGATGGTGGATATCCTGTGGATAGATCTATGATGATTTACACTTCGATTGAATTGCATTGAATTTAGTTTACCTTGGGATACGGATTTCTCTCTGTTGTCACTTAACTGAATCAGTTCTGAGTTTAAACTTGAAATCAGCTCTTCAACTTTGTCCACAATTCTTTCCCATTGTGATCCATTGTTCTTTAGAACTTGCGCTCGATTAAAGCTCGAGAAGAGCATCAACAGTAAATATATTCTAAGCTTGCGATTCATCAATGCTGATCTTGTAATCTAGACTGAATAATATTTAAAATCTAAAGGCTAAGCTTATAGATTAAACCCAGCAATATGTGTATTGGCTTACGATTGAGTAAAAAATTTGAAAATAAACTTTTAAATTGACTTGGATTGCGTTAAACAATATTTACAAACTAATTGATACCACGTAGCTGGTTTCAAAATGTAACCTTAGTCCGTTCTATTATACAACAAACTCGTATCTTATCAGTTGCATGTAAAAACGTAGGTCAAGTATTTCAATGCAATATAATTATAGTATTTATATACTATAACTTATTTATTTGCTTAACTGCTGTTCAGGAAATATACAAAAGGCTTGGCAATTCATTTCATTAAATTATTCTGCGACCTTTTTAAATGAAAATAAAACACATTTTGCATATTAATCGAGTACATACAGTTGAAATTTTATAAAAATCGTGAATAATGCATACAGAGTGCGAATCTTAAAATGATTCACATTCTTCCGCGGAAGAATTGCTGTGACTCTTTAGAGTAGCTGGAAAATGTCGACACTTTGGCCTGATCATCATTTGGGTGAACTTGTAGCCATAGTTGTGACCTCGCCAGGCTCTCCAGCACATTCCCCGAGCGAATAGATTCTCCTCGTATTTGCCACCATCAATATATTGTCCATTTAGATTACTATGAAAAGTACATACAGTTTGATTATAATTATTGGAGTGCTAATCTCACCTATCCACACATTGGTTGTACCACCAGGCACCGACATGGAGGAATGCACAGTTCCTGGCAAATTCACGATCATTATCCCGATCGTAGGTGGAGAACTTCATCTTGCGATGACTTCTCAGTGAATCTCCCGCATTTCCCGAATATCCACCTAACACATTCAGTGCATAATCATCTTCTTCGCTGCCAATGGCGAATTCATCAAACTTCGCATGACGCTTCTCCCCATCAAAGTCCTCGAGGGCAATGTACAGTTCAAAGGGCTCCACAGCTGTAATCGCACGTAGTTTCTCCAGCCCAATGAAGAACTCGCCGTTGAGATCACCAAATCCCTCTTTGTACTCGTTCCAGTTGCGATAGAAGTTCAAGCTTCCATTTAGACGCCTTTGTATAACCAACCATCCGAATCCGGCAATGCAATTATCACAGGACACTTGAAAGGCATCTAATCCTGGTACTTTTATCCTATAAACTCCACTTGCGTTGAAAAAGGATGTTAAACAGGATGAGGGAAAGCTTCGATCTGAATGTAAACACTTTACTCAATATAATTTTCAGTTAATATTTTAAATGAAACATACTTTCTTGGGAAGACTTTAAATCCTCAGTATTTGCATGCTCCTTGAGTTGTTCCAGCTGATCCTTCAGGCTGTAAGAAATTTAGTTTTTATTAGATTTCGATTTTAGCTTCTCTTTTCACCCACCTTTTAAGCAGCTTCTGTGCTGTATCCTGAATATTTTCCAGTTGATTGACCATATTTTCACTCTGTAAGATTGTAAGATTTGGTCATTATTAAGAGATTTTTGATATATTTTTTTATTCTTACCTCCACTTGGATCAAAAAGATCCACATAATGAACAGTATATTGAAAAATCGTTGTATGTTCATTCTAAGGACCTTCTTCAACTACTTTCTACAGATGTTGCTTAACGTTTGTTTGTAGAATTGCAATTGACACAGTTTCCAGCTCTTGTCTTATCAGCTGCTATACGAAGGTTAGATTAAAAGTAGCCCCTAATCGCGAATCAATTCACGTATTTTTATTGATTTCATTTAGTGAGTGATTCATATTGGTACTCTCGATTCGCAATAATGCACATATTTTATGGGAAACTTTAGTTGAATTGAAACTATACGTATTTATAGAATTATTCTGCTCTCTCTTTTAATAAATCATTTTAATAATATATGTTTGAGATTATCAAAAAGAAACAAATGATTTGTAGTGGGGAAAACAGGGTATTTTCTAGTCGACACTATCATTTGAATGGGCAATTTCAAGTATTTTTAAACACAATCAGATCGCTTGATTTAAAAAGAGAAGAAAGTAAATATACTTTGATAACATGTATTTATAAACAATTAAGCAATAAACATTAAAAGCTGAGAGAGCAGAAAACATACCCTAGAAGATGTGATCATATACATATTTAAAAAATTGATATAAAAATATTTATATGTGGTGTTTTATTTGTTATTTTTAAGCATAAAATGTAAACAAAAGAATTGAGTAAATGGGATTAAGTGATTTATACACTGTTATTTAATATACATCTACAGTGGCTCCCAGCTTATTTGACCCGGTACACTTCGATATTGTACATTTTAAAGAAATTGTTCTTTTAATGGAAAAGGGATATAAATAAAATTTATACGCAGATTTTTAAATTAATGTTTAAACAAGCAAAATATATACATATATATTTTTTTAATTTTGCTGCAAAAACAAAACATAGTTATAAATGAAGTGTATCAAATAAGCTGTGAATCACTGTACATCTCACGTACATACTTAAATGATGCTGGCATGTGGGCTGTATGTGGATTCTGTGGAATCTGTGGAAGCTGTGCCGCCCAATGCCTGTCAAACTGTGCGGGGTCTGGCATTCATTTTACGCGCCGTTTGCGCTTGAATTTTATTTTGTTTTATCGACGCGTCAATCTCGAACTGAAAATAAAACAAAAGTGAATAAATAAAACAAGACAAGAGACAAGCGACATACAAATAGACATAAATAATAATAATAACAATAATAAGTATAGAAACTTTGTTATTAAATGTGTGGGTGGCGACAGTTGTTTGTTGCTTCAAGCTTCAGGCTTAGTTCCCAGTCTTCCGAGACAGTCTTCTGTCTTCAGTTTTCAGTCTTGAGCCGCAGCTGCGACGTGTCGCACACGCAAAGCTTTTCACGGATAGTTAGGCTCTAATATCGCCCCTAAAATGCGTCTAATTCGACGCACACCAAAAGTAACCCACAAATTAATTGATAATTTCTCTTTTTAATACTAATTGTTTACCTTGCAGATGGCCATACCGCCCCCACCGGGACCACCCCCACCGCCAGGACCTCCACCGCCTCCGGCTATGGGCGGCTTGAAACTGGGCGGCGGAGGGGGAGGAGGTGGCGCTGATCCGCGCTCCGCCCTGCTGAACTCCATCCAAAAGGGCACAAAGCTGCGCAAAACAAACACCGTGGACAAAAGTGGCCCTGCGTTGTCGGGACGTGTCTGTGATGGAGGAGATGGCGGCTCCTCTGGTGCGTCCGCTTCGAAGCGCACTCTCAACAACAACAACAACAATAGCAGCAGCCACAACAACAACAGCAGCAGCAGCAACAGTAACAGCAACAACATTGGCAATGGGGCGCCCAAATTGGGCGGCCTTTTTGAAGGTCTTTCGCAGATGCCAAAGCTGAAGCCCGTTAACGGTGTTCGAGGTACGTTCCACACATATAATATTACACCGACATACATAAGTATGTACGTGCGTGTCTACAGTATGTCAAGTAATTGTTTGGACAAAGAAAAAAATCACATGTATTAATTAACAAAAGAAAAAAGATTTTCTAGTACTTATTTTTACTAACTTTATTAAATAAATTTAAAAAAAAAATTATATTAAATAATTCAATTAATTACACTATTTTTAAAAATACAAAACAAATATGTGCATGTTTTCTCTTTGTCAAAACAATTATTTAACACACTGTATGCTTTGCTTATGCAAATTAACATTGAGTTTTGTTTTTTGTTGCTCAATTGATTTCCGTTTTGGATATTCGGACAAACGCCCACGCACTCACAACAACAACAACCATAACCATCATAAATATTAGGAGCAGCAACAACAGCAACAGCAACAAAGTCAACAGCGAATGAGACGCAACGCAGCAACAGCCCCCCGCTGCCTCTGCTGCCGCCTCTGCCGCCGCCTCAGCCAGCAATGGACCCATGGACTTCAACACAGAGCTCACAAAGCATTTAACATTGAAGCGTCAGAAGCAGCAACAACAACAACAGCAACCAGCGAGCAACAACAGCACACATATCAATGCAACCGAAGCAAATTTGAGAACAAATCGCGGACCACCACCGCAGCCGCCAAAGGTAAGAGAGAGATAGCGAAAGAGAGGGAGTGAGAGGGAGAGGGAGAAAGACCCACACAAAGCAAAACTATTTCCACTTACTTTATAAATAAGTCAAAATCATACACAGAAAAGTTTCGTTCAAATAATTATTTTCACTGGAATGCAATTTTTGAGGGTTTGTGTTTTTCAAAACTTTAAAATTTTTAATCTCAAGTTTATGTTATAATATGCATAAAACAACGCTTTAACTTGATTCTGAGTTAGATCTTTTTTTTTGTAAAAATCATGTCAAAATTAACAAAAGTATTGATTTGTAATGTTTCCTAGTTCAGAGGTGTGATCAACTTAAACATTTTAAGCCTTTGCGACAACTGAACACATTTCTAAATTTACTCTGCAGCTAAATTTAATTTATTTCGCTTTTGTAATTTTATGCCTATAGATATCGATTTTAAAGCAAAGGATTCTTCTTATCTTTTTCGAAAATTTGAAATTGTAAATCATAATCTTTAACATTAAATCCTCTTCTAATGCAGTGAAGAAAAAAAAAGGGAAACGAGAGTCACTTTGACATTTCAGGCAAATTGTTATCAATATGATAAAAAGCTGCGCATGAAAACAGAATTTCTTTTTATTAAATTTTGAAAAGTGAATAATAGGTATTAAGTAAAAATTATGAAACTAAACAAATTATGTTTTCCAAATCAAATTTTAAATAAATAGAAATTCTGTTCCTATTCTTTTTTCCATCACTGTAATTAAGTATCAATTAGGTAAGCAATTAATCGAACTGAACTATATTATTAATTCGTAAAATGTTCTTTAAACAGCAAAAAATATAAGTAAATTTATTCTTTTCTTTTTTTCTTTTCTTTTTTTTAGCAGAACTCCAGCGATTCCATATTAGACCGCATGAACATACCTCGCACAACGACAACGCCCACATCCAGTGGCACCACATCCAACGTGAATGCCACATCGACTGCCAATGGCACTGGCACTGGCAACGGCCATGGCCATAACCATGTGAAGCCAAAAGCCTCATCGCCCACGCTCTCGGAGAGCGGAAGCAGCGGCAGTGTAAAAAGTAAAGCGGCCAATCTTAGGTGAGTCTCTCCACAACATGGACGGGTTCCAAGTGGGAACAACGGCCAACGATATTCATTCATTTAGTTCTTTGTTACAACTGTTTATTTATTTTAATTACTGCATGGTAATTGATTTTTGAATTTTGAACATTGTTTTTGTAAATTATTGTATTTTCTTTTTACATATATTTATTTTGTTTTTTGGTTTCCTTGCCGGGCATTTGGTTAAAACCCCCAACACATCCACAGTATCTCGTTAGGCAATAGTTTTGTAAATAGTTCAATTACAAAAACAACAACAACGCAAAGCGCAACAACAAATGCAAGTCGAGCAACAACAACAACGACGACAACAACAACGGGAACACTGCGCACTTTGGCGCCAAATAAATCAACGCTGTTTGGTGGTAGTGGTGGTAGTGGTAGTGGTAATGGTGCTGGTGCTGCAGCAATTGGTGGTGGTAATGTCTCGCCCACGCCCACACCGCAACCCCCCGCCCAACAACAACAACAGAAGCCGGCTATTGGATTTGGCAAGCCAAATTTTGCACCAAAACCGCCCGGTTTACAGCAATTGGCAATGGCCAATGGTCATCAGCGTCCAGCGGTAGCGAGACATCACAGCATGAAGTCACCCAGGTATAGCACTCATCCAATACTCCGACTAACTAACCACAAGTCCCTGGCCATGCACTGCTTCCAGCTGCTGCGCTTTTAGCTCCTTGCTCCTTGGTAACGCTATTTGGTCTAAGCTTTCCAGCTATGCACACTGCTTTAACTTGGCTTTGACTTAATTGACTTTGTTGACTTAATTGTAATAAGGGTTCTTTCCTTTCCATAGATCTCCGCCAGCTGTGGGCGCTGTTAACGGTCCCGTTTTCCCAACGCAACAACATTTTGGCACAATGCGAGCTCCGTTGCAGCAGACGCTGTTGCTGCAGTCCAGCGAGGGAATCGGTGGCAGCACCAACAGCATCACGGGCAGCATTCGGTCTGCCCCCAACCCGCCAAAGAGTATGTATTCTTTAAATTAAAACCCTAATCTTAAAAAATGCAAAGGATCTAATAAGTTTCTCAAAAATTAAACTGCGAAAGTAGAAGTTAGAGATTCCATGAAGTATATACAGTCGAACTTCCCTAACTCGGATCACCATGATCCAAGGAAAAAGCTAGAGAGAATTCGAGTGATAGACTTTTGAGTTATGGAAGTTCAACTGTATATTTTTTAACAGCCTCAACAATCGAGTTAATTTAACTATTTATGTTAACTATCTGTCTGTACAAACAAAAGAATATTAGAGACTATGAAAGCCATAAACCAAATAACTTATTGCTGATAGTGTTGTTCCAAAAACATGAGAATTTTCTGAATTTTGCCATCACAGATTGGAAAACTCCACCAAACCCAAGATTCCTAAGATAGAACGCTCTTTTTTTTGCTGGTGAACATTGCTTATTAAAATAACAATCACCCCGCTTAAACACATCAGGATCGGTTAAATATAAAGATAATTATGGTTGTTTGTTCTTAGCAGCCCGAGCGCCTCAAAGTATGCAGTAGATTTTAAACATATAGAGTTTGAAATTCATAGATACCTTTGATACATTTTTAAATGTATAGCGTGTATTTCTTAATCAAAGACTCGACAATATCCTTCTTCTTTTTACTTGTTCAGCTTTCTAATCGGATTATTTATACATTTTTTTACAGCACGCCCATCGGTGAAGCCCCCGCCGCCTCCAACGCCGGCGCGCAGCATCTCGAACAGCAACTTGAGCAGCATTGCCGCGCCGTTCAGTGCCGTTAACACGGCTCTGGTGCAGAGTGCAGCAATCAACACGACACCAGCGCCATCTCCACCGCCACCGCAGCCGCCATCGAATTCGAGCAGCAGCAGCAGCGTTGCCACTCTGCGCGATCAGTTTCGGGTTGGCGGCAATGCGACGCCATCGACACCGCCCAACGGCGTCACAGCCAGCCCAAAGTCAGCGGCAATGCGGGAGAAGGTCAATCCCATCATACTGAACGGTGGCCCCATCAATCCGCCAGCGTTGCCACCGCATCGCAGCTGCCCACCGCCTCCGCCCCCGCAGCGTCAGTCAAGCAATGTAAGTAAACAACGACAACAACAAGTTGGCGCAAATGCCAAAGGTAACAGCAGCAGATTTAGCTCATTTTTAGAATGATACTTAAACTACACTGCAGGAAATTTCTAGTAAAGTTAAGTTGTAATGATGCTGTAATTGTTGATTAGCCTCTGTGAAGTTAGTTGAATTTAAAATATTATTATTAAATGGAAAATATTACTTTGCACTTAGAGAAAAATTAATAATTTCAAAAATATAAATAATAGTCGAGTCAATTAAACATCAATTATACATTTTTCTACGATTTTTAAAGTATTTTCTACATAACAATCTTAAACAACTTATAAATTTCATTTAATTCAATACTCAATTATTTTATAGAATGAATAATAAATTTATTACTTTAATAAATTGTTGAGTAATATAAATTGAAATATTATCTTGCTCAATTGGAATTCTTTTAAGGAAAAATTTAAATATTTCATTTCAATATTTAAAGAATTCACAGAACCTGCTTAAACATTTCTCGCAGTGCACAAAGCTAACAGCTGAGCTTCGACTCTCACACAGACATACGCACTAACTCTCTCTCTCTCTTTCGCTCTCTCACGTTGGCCTGACAGCATTGTGCTGCGCATTCGCGCGCTCTTTGCTTTGCTCTCCTTTTGCGCACTTTCGTTTTGCATTTTTACTACCTTTATGGATTTTCCAACAATACGTGACCAAAACAGCGTCAAAAAAAAAAACGCACGCTCCTTTTGTTGTCGTTTGTGTGGGAAGTGCAATAAGAGCATAAAGTGCAGAGAATAGTTTAGTTGAGTTTACTATTCCTGATCATGTGAAGCATATTGGCATTAGGCAACTGTGTGTGTGTGCGTGTGTGTACGTGTATCTGTGTGAACTCAATAACAAAAGACAGTCCAAGGCAATCATTAGCATGCTGATGCTCAATCAAAAGCGCAACGTAACGCATTTAAACTAGTTGTAAACTAAATAAAAACTGCAGAACTAAATCGGAATATTTGTTTATTTTCTAGGCTGGATCCCAGCAGGCACCTGTGCCGCCCCAGCGTCACTCCTCCATACGGGCCAACGCGCCATTGACGCCGCCCACGCACATGGCCAATGCGACGCACAATTTTGGCAGCAGCGGTGGCCTGGCAACGGGACCTGCCGCGGCAATGGCAACGGGCGCTTCAGTTGGCCGACTCGTCATCGATTTGGAGACAAAGTTTGGCAAGAGATTTCATAATGTCACCGAGTTTCCCAAGCCGCCGCCGTTTCTAAATATACAAAAAATCTATCCTAGTCGCACGCTTAAGGCAACCAATGGTATGTAATGGATATACATATGTTAGTGTGAATGTATGTATGTAAAGCGACATATACATATGTATATGTGCGTGTTTGGGTGTGTGGGGTCAGTTCTTCTTCTTTTGTTTTTAATGCGCCGTGTTAATTATTATAATTATATTTAGACCTATTATTATTATTATTAATATTATTATTGTTTTATACACATATGGAATGCTGTTATATAATGAATACATAATGCATAAACTGCATAATTTTATTATTATTATTATTTTAAGCAAAAGAAACATTTGTGTAGCATTTGAAAGATTTTGAGAGAAGAAAACTAATACAACGATGTAATTTTTAATTGTATTAAACACACACACACACACACACACACATGTTATTATATTTAAAGTTAAAATTTTTAATTATTGTTTTTATCGCGAAAATGTATAAAAATGTTATATAAATATAATTATGCAAATTTGATAGCTTTATTCCACATTATTTTTGTTAAAAAAAAGCATATTTTCAATAATATACTTTGATGATTTCTTTATATATATTATACAATATATTTTAACTTTTGTATGTTAACAAAGAAAAACGCGATATTATTACTAAGCACACGCATATTATGTATTATTTTATAGAGAGATATGTTTTAATATAAATGCCTCTTATCAATGTCTTATCATAATTCGCATTATGTTCGAGTCCCAATGCATAATGTTATATGTATCTGTATCTATATCTATATCTGTAGCGCATGCTTTTACTTAATGTATTTTGTCTACGATCGGCTTCATTTTATATTTATATATTTACATATACATATATATATCTTTAATATCTGATCGATGAATTTTTCGATATATCCTATCGATAAATATTTAAGTTTAGCACAAGCACATTATTGTTTTATTTGAAGTTATTTTTTTGCCAAAATAAAATGGAATTTTTAAAATTGAAATACATTGAACATGTTTTGTCTTGTCCTTATCCTACACACATACACACACCACCACACCGCATCGTCTCCAACTGATCCTGTTACTCTTCTTCTTCTACTTCGTTTCATTTGTGTGCGTTGCTTTTGCTTTGTAAAATTTTCATTGCCTAACCGATAGGCGGCGCTTTGAACTGAATTCAACAACTGTCTATGTATGTGTATCTATCTATATATATTTCTCCCTTTCTCTCTCGTTCTCTCTCTCTACTTGCACTCTGATCATAATGCTTAATCTGCAGAAGCTGCTTTGACGCCCAACAACAATAACAACAACAACAGCTCGGCTGCATACAACAACAACAACGCAAAAGCGCCACCTGTACTGAAACCCGCTTATGCGCCGCTCAAAAAACATCGCGCCCCCGCACCGCCCCCACAGGCTGGCGTTGCTGCCGCCACAGTGTCTGTGATAAGGCAATCCAGTTTTCTTTATGGCGGCAACAGCGCAGCCGGCGGCAGCGCCGCAGCGTCTGCCAATGTGCGTCCGCAGTCGCAGCCGGCGTCAAGTGTGCCGCGAAATTCAACGGTCTATTGAGAGCGAGGAGTTCCATTGTAATCATAATTGTAAATTAATTCGATGTTTATGCTTTGTATATACCAATTTATATGTGTGTTTGTATCAACTGTTCTCGTTGTGTGTGTGTGTGACCAAAGTTGTATGTGTGCGTGTGTTTATGCGAACTGTTCAAGGCCGTATGTAAAGTGTATAAGAAATGTAAGAAGAAGCACAATAAATAATAGCAAAAACAGAGATGACAATTCTAGCGGAAAATAGAGATGACAATTCTAACGGATGACATAACTTAATATAAATGATACAGGATGTGGCCGAAATAGCTTAATTTGAAATAACTTTAAAATTGAAAGACAATTTTGTTGTTGGCAATAAAATTCAAATTCTGATTAAAATGCAATAAATATGGTAAATCAATTGTCTCCCATAATCCCTAGATTAAATAAAATAGTTTAAAATGTTTTCATATCAAATCAATGTAATTTTAAAAAATACATATGTCAATATGTTTTTTGTGTTTATGTTTTTGGGAGTGCGTCTATTTGTGACTGTAATCTAAAAATGTAATCAAGTTAAATTGAATGGGCTCCTGTGGCCTGGAGGACTAAGTTCCCGACGTTAGCAGATTTCAGAATTCGCGGGCTCAACTCCCAGCGTGAGTTGATTCTTAAAATAAAGTAAAATTGAGCCAAGGTGCTGAATAATTTAAAAGTAGCGTCTTCCTCAGGCTTAACTAAACTAAACTCAATCTATATATAACATATAACATGTACATATTTAGCAGCATTTGAGTTTTTTAGACCAAAAGTTAGTCAAATTATTCCCAAAATGACACCAAAAACAGAAGGTCCTTTAAAGGAGCTATGTCTGTCTCTAACCCTAATCTTACTAGACTGAAAGTGTTAAGCCCAAATTACAATTACTATATATATATACATATACATGCATATATTTTTAAATGCTAGCAAACACACACTTAATAATGTTAAATATATTGAAATAAAAAATAAATAAAAATAATACACATATATAGCACAAATGAAAGTTTTCCAACGAATTCACGCTGTCATAAAATGGAAATTTCTCATTTTCCAAAACTATTATTTAACCAAGTACTGAACAACATTTAAACTTTCTTTATGTGATACGATTCGGTGTAAAAACATTCTTAAATTCTTGAATTCAATCGATGTATTTGTTAAAAATCCCTTGGGCAATAATTATGCATAAACATCAAGTAAATTATTATTAAATTTAATAATTGTTGTTAGACCTTTGAAGTCATTAGCTGTAATTAATCAGTATATTATATAGTAACATTCTATTCGACATCATTGCATTTGAAGTTATCATATTAATAAACTAAAAAAACATTAAAATAAAAATAAATTTATTAAGTGTCATTTATTTGGTAAAAGGGAACAGAAACTAAATGTGGATGGTTTCTTTGGAAATTAAGTACATCTTGACTTAAATGCATTTATTTATACTTAGAAATTGATACCTTTGTCAAGAAATGCGATGGAATGCTTACCAGGAAGTATTTCTGATCCCACAGATATATTTACAGTTTAGGAGCCACTGAATAAACAAAATAAAAGAGTCTCACATTCACCAGTATAATTCTTTTATTAAATGCGTGTCTCATTTGTTGAGTTACACAAATGAGCGCATAAATATATGTAGTTCCGAGTATAAACAATATCATATGAGCAGGCATAAATACCGACAATACACACATTAAGCAATAACAATAATATAGGCTTATTAATAATATTTGAAAAACAACTAAATTCATTCTTGGGGTTAGAATAAAGAATCGCACTTTGTTGCTTACTAACTAAATGGCTCTCTAAGTAGTTTGATGCTTGAGTTTTAGATCCTGAACCGCATCCTGCAGGGGCTGATCCTCCCGTTTACGGCGACGCTCGCATCTGGGACATGGCTGATGTTCGTTGAGACACTCGGCATGGAAAACAGCTCCGCAGGTGACACACTAATTATACAAAAGAAAATAGTTAAGAAAATATAATAAATTAAAACAGAGTTGCGATTAGCTCACTCGAAATGTTGTTGCTATGTGGAAGGGATAGAGAACTCGGGGACTCTGACAGATCTCACAGATGAATCCTTTGAGCTGGCACAACCGACACTTGAGCACATGGGCCTCGCCCAGTTTGAAGGCCTTCTGCAGCTGCTGGCACAGTGAGCCACGCTGAATCAAGGCCAAATCCGAAATGGAGTATTGATGTATGTGCTCATAGAGGTATTCCCGGCCACAGAAATGATTCTGCAGCAGCTGAATGCTAGACGGGGCACAGGTGTACAAATAGGCACGGATGAAATTCAAACGGATGCGCAGTGACTGCAGCTCGGCCATGGCCTCGGAGGCAAAGTAAATGCTGGGATTGAGCAGCTGCATGTCCAGAAAGGGCTGAGATCTAAACTCGGCCAAGAAGATGGCAGCTCGCTTGCTCACACTGTACTTGCGGAAATCCCAATTGTAGATGATCCGGGCCGGAATCAGCTGAATTTCCGACTCCATGCAGCTGTTGCAATAATAGTTGCCACTAAATGCACAAACTCTGCAAGAGGAGATTTTAAATTATTGTTATGGAATCTGATTTGTTGACTTTACTTACTGAAAGTTGTTGTCGCCTATGCCCAGCGGATGTTGACAGCCGCGGCAGAGAAAGCCCTGGGCATTGAGTCCCGGCTCGCGAGGCAACTGACACAATTGTGCAACCATTTGCTGCAGCTCGCCCATATCAAAGTTGGATGTGACCAGCTCAAAGTCCGAATTGGTCTGTGAATACAGGAAAGCAATGAAACAAACAGTTTTTTATACTAGAGGTTGACTTACATCCAGAGATTGCAGATCACTCAAGTCGTCTGCAACTAGGGATTCCGACTCGTGACGTTGCTGACTTTGCTGCTGTTGTTGAGTCACACTCAAAGTGGATGCACTGGCGCGAAACTTCTCCCAGATCTGTGACCAGCCAGCGCCATCCTCGCGATTGTTTTCATGCTTCCTGAGCAGAGCATTGTAGCTACAGCGATCCGCGTGGGGGGAACGTAGACTAACGGCGCTGCTCATGCTGACGGAGCGCTGAAAGAAGCGAGGACCGAAATGCTCCTCGGTGGGCGAGTTGGCATCCAGGTCGGCGGACCAGGAGGTTTGCATTAGATTGGTCAGTGAGTTGCTGCCCTGTGGCAGCTCCGAGAATCCTTCCTCAATGTGACGCATGGAACGCTTGCGAACTCGCTGCTTGCTGCTCGACGCGGTCTCGGCGTCCATCTCAGCCTTGGCTATGTCTGCCGTGCTGGAATTCGACACTGAAGGTGTCTGCTCCTCACTAATGATGTCCATTTCGTCCACTTTTTGCATTAACAAGTCCAACATCTCGTGTTGATTAAGATCTGCATTGCCAAAGTGCCCGCCACGACTGAATGGACTGTTGGAAATGGACTCCGAGAAGAGTTCGTTGGTGTGAAGTGGCTGTGGTGTCGGAATAGCCACAATTTCCGTAGCCAAGGAGCTGGCCACATCCACACCACTGCTAATCTGTAAGAGATAATTAAAATTAATTAAGGATTTCCACATTTCTGTAGACTTCGCACCGGACAGGACTTTAGAGCCGGTGTCCACAGATCGGACAGTTGCAGCGAATAATCGGGCCATTGATTCAACAGGCTCGAGTTGACGGGCAGATCGAATCCCACATAGGCCTCCAGGCTTTCCATAATCTTGGCTGCCGTTTCCAAGCCTTCGGCATCCTTGAGCAGAGCGGTCTTCTTGTAATATGGACTCAAGGCTTTGCCATTTTTGCGCATGTTGTTCAAGTAGGCGGAGAACACCGAATCGTTGAGCGACTGTCGCACCCAGGCCCGGCACTGTCCAATCTCCGAGGTGATCTGACTCAGTCCCTGTATCTGCTCGATCACCTGCTTGTGCATGAACACCATGGCGGGCGACCAGAAGCTCGGCTCCGGCCGTCGCTCCACATCGCCAGCAATCACATTGATGGTGGCCCACAAGAACGAATCCTTCAGGCCGTGCAGAAACACGGCTTCCAGTGTTGTGCACAACGCACTCGTCTGTTCGCACAGTCCCAGCACCTCTGTGACAATTGTTAATGAGTCATTGTCCATCGATAAGCGATTTGAGACTTACCCAATCCTTTCTGCTTGACTTCAAACTCGATTTCTCTCGCATTCTCGTTGAGCGTGTTTATCAGCGCTTCCTTTATGACATTTTCACGCTTCGACGAAAAATTATTCAGGCTGCGAAAGAGAGCGCTCATTGGATTTTGTTATCCTTTGATTTATAAACAATTTTTTGTTTGCTGTTTTCTGCTTTCTGATTTTTTTTATTGGCAGACTATCAGCTGTTTGCCAGGGCTGGCAAAGTTCACAAGCACTTGTTATCAAGCTCATGTTAAAGACAGCTGATCAATTGTTCTTTCAAAAAAAATAAAAACACAAAACGCCCAGCGCCAGCGCAACAATCGCTAACATTCATAAAAAATAATAAAAAAATGCACATAAAATGTTTTGAATTAAATTCAAGTTCATTTTGCAAAAGTAAACAGCTAATTCAAGTCATGTTATCGAGCCAATAGCGAACTATCGGTGAACCAGTTATCGAACATTGGGCTCTGATGACGTCAGAGCGATACTAAACTTTGTAACGGCTCATGACATTTTCAAAATTTAAAATAAAACGTAAATGAACAAATTTGGTCAGAGCGAGGAATCACGTAAGCGGGATTAAATTTCCGTCCGAGTTGATTATTATTTATTTTGGTTTAAAACTCGTTCTTGTTATTCTTGACTTTCTTTCTATGTGTGAATGCTCGATTATAAGAGAGAAAAAAAAACCCACGCAAATTAATAACCACAAAATCCGCATGGCTGTCAACAAGACTAAGCTTTAATGAGTTTTGATGCCTTGTGGTTTTGTTTAAGCGACAAATCGACAGCATTCATAGCATCTACAACATTTATGACTCAATACGGGCCAAGGAATTTCTATCGAGCTTCTGCAATAAATTGTGACCGAGTAAATGGCTCGATCATAAACAAATAAAGAAATACAATATTGGCTGTAAATGTAAGACCCAATTTTGCATATGAATAGAGTGCAGGCCTCAATCCCGACTCGTCCAAAGGCTGTGCACGTACCCAGTTTGTCTGTCAGCGGCTTGATTTTAAGACGAATATTTGTGTTAAGGTCAGGGTGACCAACAAAAGCTTATGCTGTCATTGTGGATGTTGTTGTTGTTGTTGTTGTTGTTGTCTTAACGCATTTTTCAATATTTTTGCAATAAAATTGTATAGCTGTTGTTGTTGATATCTTACAGCAGAAGATGCGCTCCAACTGGTTCAGCAGCACTCAAAACCAAAACTGGTCTCTCATATGACTTTTCAAGTGATTATTTTTTATTTTTCTTATTTTTTTTGGAATTTTTTGCGTGTTTTTCAAAACAGTTTTAGTGTGGGCCGGCAAAAATCAACGCCGCCTGCAGTTAACAATTGCAGTCAAGTATTTAAAATTCCAAAACAGGCAAAAAAATCGACAACGATTAAGCTTTTGAAAGTATTTTCAAATATTTTTGATAGACTATGAAATTTATAAAAATAAAAGACATTTAATTAATAAATTTGTTAAACTGTAAAGCGAATATTATTTGCATAGACAAAATCGTTTAATGTTTGTGAAATTGATGATTATAACATGAATTATGAACGGAGGCAGTTGAAGGGTCGCCGAACCAAAATTCAATTTGTGGATTACGCATGCGCAGCGTCATTTTCATTTCCCAACTGATAGAGCTACCCCCTCCCCCTTTGCTCCCTTCCCCACTCCCCACTCAACTAAGCGAAGTTTTAAGTCTATTAAAGTAAATAATATATAGCGTGAATGCTGTCACTGCATTGTTGTTTGTTGTTATTGTTGTTGTTGCTGACTTTGCGTTTTTTGCGGCGCCTACAGTTGAAGTTGAAGTTGGAGCTGGAAATGGACTTCAGGTTGCCATCGGCATCTGCTTGGACCGTGGACCATTGTTACTCGCCTAAGTAGGAAAAACAAAAAGACGAGGCGAGAAAAAAGCGAGAAATGTATAAAAACGTTTGTTTTCGTAATACAATTTTGATTACTTCTTTGACGCGGCTTTGAGCCTCGTCTCCCCTCTCCCCTCTCCACCCCTCTCCTTCTCCACTTCCCCGACACGTCCCATTGATGGCTTTGTTTGGCCCCCTCCAGCGCCAGCTTTGATTTATGTATTGTCAGTGGGCGCATGGTCCAAGCTGGCTCTTGTCCATTTGTACGAATTGTAACAATAATGATAATACTACGAGCCGTGATTCCTCATGCTCATCATTATTAGAGTTCGCATAGGAAGCGCAGTCAGAGTTTAAGTCTCTTTTGCTTAAATCCCAAATGCGGAACCACCGCTGACATCGTTTCTTGGTCACAAACTGGGTAATTATGAGGCAAAAACACACATTATAAGTAGGTTCATGAATTAATTGGAATACGAGTGCTATGATGTAATCAATGTTGGAGACAGGGATTGGGATCATCGATCGGTTGGGTTGAATGCACCCATCGAATATTCCGACTCCGACTCCGACTCGAACTCAAACTCGTAATCGTACTTGTCTAACAAGAAGGTTTGCACAATTTCATTGAAGTGCCGCAATTTGATTTTGTTTGATCTTATATAAGCGGCTGAGTCAACCCACCAAAAAGAAGACCTAATTGATGCAATTGATGACTAAAGCAGCATCGTCTCACGAGATTGTGCGAAGATTTCAATTTGCTTCACAAAAGAATTTGCCGCACATAAAAGAACAAGTTTAATGAATTGCTATACGAATTGCCAAAATACAAATAAAATAAAGACAAAAAGAACAGGATCTATTCTAAACCCATTCTAAATATATGTATACGTATTTGACTTTCATAAATTATGCATTGTTAGCGAAGATTCTGACTATGACAGACAGACAGTCTGACAGACTGACAGGCAGACAAACTTCAATTCAAATTCAAACTGAAATACTCAAAAAAAACTGTCAAAATAAACAAACAATAAAGATACAAATGCTGCCAAGCATTATCACATTCATTTTCATTCAACATTTGCATAATGTATTTATATTTATAAATACAGACTGACAAATGTTGAAACGTGTGCGCGAATGCCAATGCTCAATAACAGAATGTTAGGCGCATGTTAATGTTGAGTGTTAATACTCGATGCTGACGTACTTAACAAGCATATATTCGAATTGACCTTGAGCGACATTGGAAATGCCTCAATGCTTATCTGAGAACCGATCCGAGATCGCCTTTGTAAAATATCTTAAATGCAATTACGAGTGCAACAATTAATTTCGCCAGTTTCCCGCTTTCAGTCGCAGCTGACAATAGAACCAGGTTTAACCCGGCTTATACTATTTACATATTTATCTATTCTCTGTGTTACTAAATATCATAGACCGAAAGAGAGAGTGCTAATATTATTCTAAGCTGCATAATTTCCTTTGGCCAGATAATTTGTTTATCTAGTTGTTTCCCGCTGAGTAATAGTTGCACATTGGTTCGATGTAAGATATTAATGCGGCCAACATTAATGCTCGCTTCATGGCAGACCTGTTAAAGTGAAGCTGTTAACATTTACATTTGTGTAACATTTGTTTAACATAGTTGTGAAAGCATTTTAAATGACATAAGCTAATATTTGATTAAAAATTTAAAAATATCTCTTAGATAAATTTTAAACGATTTATCAAAAAAAGAACCTTTCAATTGTTTTCTTTAAATTTAAAACATTTTGTATCAAAGTCTTTAAAATATATGGAAATATATTATACTCTTAGAAACCTTTTCATCTTTACCTTTAAAAAAATTTGCTTAAAACGTGTTAAAATTAAATTGATAACTAGAGAAATTCGAACTTCATTTTTCTATAATATTAACCAATTATAACTTTATATAATTGCTTGTTTTTACCTCATTACCTTTAAAATGTAAAATATAAATAAATAATCTAAATACATAATTAGTTTTAGTATAACTAAAATAATTACGATTACATTAGAACTAAAATCTACATACAAATATTCTCTATCTTTCAATTGCAATTCATCTCAGTGATAACTCTTTAAGACCAATGTGCGACGTCAGCGTCAACAGAGCGCCCAAGTGTAAGCCAAGCTTCATTCGATGTCGCTGCCAACGGCCAAGTTTACTAAAAGCGCAGAACTCGTGAGCTACGGACGTGTTTCTGCTACGCTCGAGCGCCTCGTGCATCTAATCATCGCCTGTCTTCGTTTTCGTCTACGTCTACGATTCATTCGGTCACAGTCTCCGCTACAAACTCCGTTACAGTCTCCGGCTCATCGCGCTCTTTCGCACGCGCTCTCTCTCGCTCTCTGTCACTCGCTACCTTTCTCATAAAGTAACTGCGAATCGTGAAATCGTGTCACAATTGATTTGAAATTTGTGTGCAGTCGCGTCAAAGCAAAAAAATAAATAAATAAATACGAGAAGAAAAAAATTAATATTACATCTTATTTGTATTTGGCAATAAGTCAGGCATTTTGTGTGCACGTCGGCGTCGTCGTCTGGCTGCGGATTTTGTCATCCTCGGCAGCATCGACTTGATCATTGTTATTTCTCTCGCCCACGCGTTAATTATTCCTCGCTTTTATTTGGGCAATGCCCAATTCTAAATTCAAGCAACTGTAACACACAATAATATTTGCAAATTCCCAAATCTAAAATGCAAGCGCGCAATTTCGAATTAAAGCAGCGCAGTTGCCGCGCTGCCGGCGCTACTGTTACCGTTACTCTGCTGCTAACACTGGCGCTGCTGCTGCGGATCGACGTCGCTGCCGGCAGGCCTGGTATACCAACAAACATTCATATATAGCATACACCATTTTCAATATCGAATTCGATACAAATTTGAGTCGATTCAAATTCGTTTCGAACTAATCGTAATCGTAATCAATTTGCATAGCCATAAGATATTTAATTAGTGTTGATTTGCAATTTCCTTTTTAATCTCTGGCTTTCTTCTATTACGTTTTTGATATGCATGTGAAATTCGACTCTAAATTCCAACAAATGCATGATTATTTATTTATCTATCAGTTTTGCAATTTATTAATTGTTTATTTACAATTTATGGCACATTTTAATATGTGCACTAATGAATGAAAAGATGAATTCCTTTATATGGAACTTTATTTATGAATAAAATATTTTTTTGCAATAATAAATAAAATTTTAAAAAAATCATTTCATTGAAATTTTGCCAAAATATTAATGTAAAACAACTTTAAGACAAATTTAAATTACTAAATATTTTTCGAACCCTAAATTTTTTTAAAAAGTTTAAATAGGATATTGTACATAGTGAATATATGCAGAGCAAATATATACATATAACAAATATATTAATGCACATATGTGACTAAATCTGTTACTAATTTGAATACTCTATAAATTATTGTAAATAACAACCCAGTGTCTCTCTATTTTAAAGTGTCCCTAAAATGATCCTTCAATTGTTACTAATTCCCAGCACATCCAAACACAACAACATTTACTCTACACTAAAACATAATTATTTTAATATATTTTCCATAAGCATCCAAGTTTCTTTCGACCTTCATTGGCTGCGTTTTGTCGTTATTGACCCAAATTGTTAACATGTTATGATTTACCGTTGTCCACCTAACTAATTACTGCATCTATATACATATTTGTATCTTAAGAGATCTTCACGTCAGATTTGGAGGCCTTTAATTAGCTGACAAATGAACTCCAATGATATTTGTAACTACTTTGCTGTTGCGACTGTTATTATTGGTAAACAAACAAACTGAAGATTGTACACATATCATTTTGAGCAGATTCCCCTGAAGGGAACAAAAACAACTACAAAAATAAACAACATTGCCAACGGCGACAAAAACGTCTCATTTGCAAAGGCATTCGAAAAAAAACTAAATGAAACTCGAGACGAGACGAGACTCAGACAATGAGACAAGAAGCCCGAAAAACAACAAAGCCTTATATAAGAGCCAGTAGTAGTAGTAGTTGACGTGACTGGCAAGGCTTCGACAACATCTTCCTCTTTCCCTTGGGCTGGTAGAGCAGACGGGGGGGTGCCTCCAAGTACGACCTCTGGGATGGGGCACTTCTTTAGCTTTAGCTACCTTTGGCTACATTAAAACGCTGTCGAGCTGCAGCCTCTGGGGACCTGACAAGTCCATAAATTGTTATGACAGCAACACATTTCTCTGTCTCGCTCTATCTCTATCTCCATCTCTTTCTATCTGTTTATCTTTGTCTGTCTCTGTTGCTTTTGTTGTTTTGGGTCAAAGAGGTTAATAGTTGGCTTTTATTTTAATCTGAAATGCAAGAGTTTTATTTATAAAAAACATTTAAATTAAAATAAATTTTCTTTGAGAATTTCTTCAGCTTTGGCCTAGAGGACTAAGTCCAATTGAAACCATAAAAAATCACTTCAGTTTTATTGGTCATCTCTTCAGTTTTGGCTCAAGGCATCCTCTGCATTGTTAATAATTTTATGACTGTATCGATATGCCTCTTCTTCTACTTCATGCTTCATTTATTATTTTGGTATTATTGTTATTAATCTATTCCATACTTCATTTCATTTTTTAAACCTATTGCTTTGATCTTATTCACACGAATTAGATGAATGCTCGTACGTGATAATTAAGAGATTCGCAAATATTTCAGTCCAAAAAATACGTTGGTGTTGCTGTTGTTGTTGATTTGGCTTTTGTTGTTGCCGTGCACAATGAAACTATGGCTTATTTTGTGAGTTTCATAATTGCTTAATAGCCCAGCACAATGGGCTGCCCATTAGATATTGTTAGATATTAGATATTGTCGGTATGTTAGGTTAATAATAGTTGGTAATCTGCGGCGTGAGTTTTGAGTCGCTTACGTCATTAATGGATTTCCATTGAGATAAAGATAATAAATATAGTTTTAAAGAAGTGAAAATTGCAACACATTTTGTCATGATTAGCTGAAAAATTGAACTAAACTTCAACTAGTTAAAACACAGCACGACTTGGGAATACCCTTTTAATAATTGTGAGATTTGATTATAGTAAAAAATAACAAATTAGTTTAAAAAAAACATAGTAAAATATATTATAACCAAAAATTAGATACATTTATAAATTCTAATTACATTTTTTGCCTACTTTACCGAGTATAAAAAATGCAGTTTGCCCTCAAGTGAAATATGTTCATGTTGTAATTTCCCCTTGACATTTGAATGCTACTTCAATTTGTTTGCAAATAATTTCACTGATTATAATTATTATAATCAACGTGACACGTTTGGTGTGGGAATTTCAGAATTTATTATCATATAGAATGAACAACAACAACAGCAACTAAAGCAAAAGCAATAAAATGTTTGTTATTTTTTTGTTTAACAAACGAGAGTTTTACGAGGCTTTTACTGCCACGTTTTGTTGGTTTTTGGTCACAAAATATTGTGGCAACAAGTACATTTAAAATTATATCGTTATGATATATCTCATCTTTGTGAATATTGCGTGGGTTGTGCGATTTTCAACAGCTCAATAAGTCGATAACTCAAGGTCCAAGATGATACAATGATCCAACGATTCGGCGATCCAAAGATCACGGCATCAGATTAACAAAAATCCATTACATTTTGTTTCTTTATGTTTTTTGTTGTTTCACATTAACGAAGGTTGTTTAAATGGCAAAAACTTGTCAAAAATCAACCATCTAGCAAACAATCTGTAAAATTGGCAAGTGTAAAATTTATAAAAACATAAAACAATGATAAATTCGAATTGTCCCATTGTTGTTCAGTGGGTGCAGATGTCGTGAAGTCGTCAATCAATTATAAATTAAATTTATAAAAAAAAATATACAAATAAATAACAACAACAGCTGACAACAATCAAAAATTAATTAGCACTGAACTTGAAACGAGTTTTGGGGCGTGCCCTGAATTGCTACTAAAATCAAGAGCTAGATTTAAAAAAGGCACTAATAAATAGTTTAAAAAAAGCTAGTGACAATTTATGATCTTTGTTAATCTAAGGAATTCAACTCAGTAATTTAAAACCAGGAATACGAGTATATAAAGATTCTTTTTATTTTTATTTTGGAAAATTATATTTTTGAAATATAAATTTTAGTATGATAATATTCTACCCGTTATTAGTATCGTTAATTTATACCTTTGTTTATAATAAATAGTTGTAGTGTTAAAGCTTTGACCAGCCAAAGATTAGCTAATCTTTTATGCTTTTTGCTTAAGAATATTTCTTGTAAAAGCATCAATTCGCAGAAGTTTTCCGCATTTATGCGATAATTAATCATTATTTATTGTTATTGTCTTTGGCATAAACACTTTCACAGCTTGTTTATTCAACATGTTCGACTGTCGTCCCCCTTAGATAAATATCTGAAAACAATTCATATTTATGAGCTGCAAAACTTGAGGGCCGTCAGATTGTTTAGCTAATATTAATGAAGCGTACGGAAAGTTCAGGGGCTCGAAAAAAAACTGCTGATAACGTGGAGCAGCATCATCATCATCATCAACAGCATCAGCATCAGCATCATTCCCAGCTGAGTGTGATAAGCTGTCAGTCAAAAGTGTATACGCGATTAAAGACATGAAATAAAATCTCTCATTCATTGTTTATTTATAAGAAATAGAATCGGGCGCAATATGAATTGAAATAAATATCATAAATAAGATAAAACAGATAAATAAGATGATAAAGATTTAAATTTATATGCACATATGTTTAGCAACCGGAACTCTGTCAGCAAATCAAATAAACATGATCCTCGTCATACTGATCGTCTCTCTCTCTCTCCGTCTCTCTCTTTCTGTGTCTCGTTCGTTAGTCACATATGACTTGTTTTTAAAATTCCCCCAGTTTGTATTAAAGTAAAAAATTTTATACGATAACTTAGTTACTTTATTCACACCACGTTAATAATTGGCATTCATATGTTTTCTCTCTTTTTTCATTAATCAAACACGAATCGGCGTCTATCTATGAGAAATATCGAAAATTAGACAGAACAATGACAACTATAATTGTTATATAGATGTTTGTTATATTGAGAATCCGGCAAATGTAGTATTATTAATTGTTATAAACATTGATAGAGAACATCTCTCGCATGACTCAAGTATTATATACGATCGTCGACAGGTTCAAACTGCGCAAATCTCTTACTTAATTCAATGAACTTCTCTTGTGGGCGTGCCAATTGATGGATAAGGTTAGACGGATCAAGTTAGACTGGTTTCTCCATGCAAATATCTAATATCTATATCTAATATGCTACATTCTATAGGTTCATACGCCTGAGTTGCTTTACTGTAACAAGATGTGCCTGGAACGCATTTGTAAATGAGATTTCTCGATTTCGCATCTACATTTACATTCTCCGAAGATTCCATTTTGCAAAACAAATGACTTGGACACCAATCTAAAGGCTAAAATCTACATAATGCATGTGCTCAGTCTGAATCATAGAATCTTTCAAAGGAAACTCCCATTTGTCATGACAAACGAAAGACTTAGGCAACGAACTTGAAACGGAAATTAAATGAAGCTGGCGAGCTGGCGAAAAAAATTTATAATAATCGCATCTAAATCTTATTCAGGTTAAAATAATGAAAGCTTAAATAACAGGCAGAGATTAAAAGAAATGAAAAGACTTAGGCGACGAACTTAAAAAACAAGTCGAAACTAGCAGGTTTGTTTTACAAATCTCAAAAAATTTTGCCGACAATTGAGGTTTCATTTTCTGAACCACAATAATTCTAATTCAATTTCCAGCAAATTGTTTAATTATAGACATAATTTTTATCAAAATTTAATTAATTTAGAACGTATTTTAAAACATCTTTCTTTTGTCAATTAAAAAATTCCATAAATTTAGTTTGACAAATTTAAATTTTTTTTAAATCCCAAAATATTTTTTGACATTTGAAAGCATTTGTTGCAACTTTATATGAACTCTTAAAATTGCTCTAATGCTGGATCGTTAGAGATTTGTTGAAATTGAATGTTGAATGACAGAATCTTTCAAAGTAAAACTCAAGCAATACATACAAAACGAAAGACTTAGGCAACGAACTTGAAAGCATGTAAAATGATCGGACGTTTATTAGAGTGTTAGAACTAATGACTTAGGCAACGAACTGTAGGCTTAACACTACTGATAAGAATTACTACTATACTACTACTTTAGATAGAAACAAAAGACTTTGACAACAAACTCGAAAGCGAGAATAAGTGCAGAATTTCAGTGTTTTCATTGGTTGAATTTTAATATATCCTTTTGGTTCTTTTCCCATGTTCTTTGAAGTGTTCGGTTTATAGTTGATAAGTGTATCTCAAGTTTAAAAGAACCAAATATGATATGACCTAAAATTGCGAAAGACTTGAGCAACGAACTTGATTAGTTGTTGGTTTAACACACACACACACAGTGCACAACAACAGAAATGAAGCACAGCATTGATTAGCTAATCTACCTCGCCTGACTAACGCTTTAAATGGGTGTCTGTGTGTGTCAAGTAAATAACAACAAACGTGACATAGCAACAACAACAACAACAACAACAATATTGCAAGGGAAACAGCGAAACAACAAATATATGGGCCATTTAAGCCAATGTCAATCAATCAGCAACAATGGCAGCCAAATTGGCAAAGAGCCACCCACGGGCTGCCTCATCTGTCTCATCTTCTTCAGTCTTGACAACAACAGCAACAACAACAACAACATCTTCTGCTTCTTCTTCTCCTCCTACCACTTCCACTGCTTTATCATCAACTGCCTTTGGCCTTCTGTTTCTAACACTTTTGAACTCTCTGTGTGAAATTGGCGTGTTTAACATTTACCAAACATACAACAACAAAAGCATTCCATACCATACCATACATATGTTAGTCGCAACCACAACAACAACAACAACAACAACCACAAATTTCCCCCCTTCTCTATGCAGATGTACGGCAATCGCCATTTGCTTTAGACTTGCAACCGCCATTGCTCGAGGCAGCCACGGACGAGGCATTTGCCAAATCGACCGATCGCACAGTCGATAGCTATGGCAATCCCATTGATGCACTGCGTCCAATTGATACGCCCGATGGGCGCAAGGTCGTCAGCGCACAGGGCGTTCAGTTTGAGATACCCAATTATGCGTCGGGCATTACAGAGATACGACAGCCCGCCGATGATTTGCTGCCACCGCATATTGGTGAGTTGACAACAACAACAACAACTAGAACAACAACAAAGACAACAGCAGCAAATGGAACAACCGCCTTCCGAACGAGCAACCACAACAACAACCATGAGACACACAAACAAACACTAAACACACAACAACAAGCACCAGCAACAATTGCAAGTGGTTTGGTAGCACCACCAACTCAACCACCCAACACTAATAGCCATAGTAGCCTAAGCTTCGCTAGCACGCCCACCCGCAATCACGCCCACATTCACTCACCAGTAGAACCACTAACAACCACACCCACCCCCGCCCCCGCCCCTGCACCCGTCTCCATATCCGTCTCCTTATCGAACCACTTTAAGCGAGATTCAGGCACACAGCAGTTTGTGATTACAGCCGCAGGTCCCCAACATGCACCACCCACATTCACCCTGCTCACACTCAATCCCCAACCACCGCAATCCCAACTAGCACCACCCGCACCACCTGCACCACCCTTAAAAGCAATTGAGTCCAGTTTTAAGCGCATTGATAGCATTGCTGCCACCACATATTCAAATGCAACTCCAACTCCTTCCCAACTACTCGTAGATGCCATAGCGGTGGCTCAGCCCACCACATCGGATATCGAGACCGACACCGACAGCACCTCATTCGCACCAGCACCACAACCAGCCACATCACTAACACCACCCAAGCATGAATCATCGCCGACGACCGCGACGACCTCAACGGAGGTGGAAGTTGAGCAGGCCCAGCTGCAGGAGCACCAGGAGCAGCGGGAGGAGAGCGCGCATGCACCACAAGTGGCCAGCGGCACCTTGCCCGACTATCTGCTGGAGCTGCAGCGACAGGATCCGCTGATTGACGGGCCCGTGCCCTGGATTCCAGCACCACACGGCACACCACTGAGCGTCATTGCCTGGGATCTGTTGCCACCACTCGAGACGGAGACAGCGCCGACGGAGCCACAGTCGGAGCCACTGATCATCACGGAGCAGCAGCCCACCAAGCATGTGGTGGGCGTGGAGCAGCCGGGCAACCACAATATACGCATCACGCTGGGCAGTGGCCAGGGATTGTCGCCGGTGGCACCGACGGTGGGTCACGTGACCAGCGGTCAAGTGGCGGTGGTGCCGCTGGAACGCGATGGACCCGAGGGACATGGCACCAATGCGCATGTGGGTGGTGGCAGCACCACCACACCCAGGAACAACATAGGACGCTTTCCCAGTCGCCATCGTGGCACAGTTCATTACAGCACCACCACAAGCACACAGCGGCCACGCAGCACCACCAGCACCACCACCACCACCCGTCCCCCACTGACCACGAGAGCAACTGTGCCGACAACCTCTACGCGCACCACCACGCCACGCACCACCACCACCACCTCCACCACACCGAAAACCACCACAACGAGCACCACCGTCCGGAGCACCACCCCCCTGGATCCGTCCACCTTCTACAAGCTGGACAATGAGGAGGAGTATGCGTACACATTGCCACCGTGGCTGCAGGAGGTGACGGATCCGGATCTGGATGTGGCCGTCACCTTCATTGTGCCCACCGACAATGATCAGTACAACCACACGCTGAACGAGGATCTGGAGCCGCCGTTTGAGCCATTTGTGGATCTGCACAACATTCAGCTGACGCCGCCGCCAACGGCAAGGCCAACAACCAGCTCAACCACCAGCACCACTAGCACCACCACCACAACAACAACTACGACGACCACAAGACGTCCGTCGAGCACCACCAGCACCACAACCACAACCACCACCAAAGCACCCATTTATAAAGCACAACAACCACTGCAACCACAACTGATTACAACCACCACCCACACAGCTCCAGCTCCAGCTGCAGGATCGTCAACGCCAGCAACTCCTGCCGTTGATCCCAATCCCTTTGACTCGGCCACGTTGCCGCCTTGGCTGCAGGACTTCGACTATCCCGATGTGGGTCCCGGCGTGCCCTACAATCCCGACAACTTCAAGGACGAGGCGTCGCCAGTGTCCAGTGGAGGAGGAGGAAGTGCCAGTGGAGGTAGTAAGCCAAATGACTTTCAGCCCCAAGGCTTTGGCAGCCGTCACATTAATTCTCAGTCATCCACAACAACAACAACAACTCGTAAACCAATAACAACAATAACAACATCTTCGCCTGCTACAGTTACCGCCTCCTCCGCCTCCGCTTTTCCATCCAAAGTCACGCTTCCGCTTCCAGCCATCAACATCGATGCTGCCCCTGAGTTGAGCACTGAGGAGCCGCCGCTGGTGCTGATCCCACCTGTCGATGAGTCTTCAGCTCCACTTGAAAGCAGCAGCAGCAGCAGCAGCAGCTTTGATTCCTCTCTGCCGCCGCCTGCCTTCAGCCTTGATCCTAATCCGAATCCTACTACAAACTCTATATCGCATTTTCCAGCACCCTTCGATCCGCCTTCTTCAACCATTTCTGGCCAGGCTTCCGCTTCCCCCTCCACAGAACAGTTCCCACTCTCAGCCGCCGACAGCCAGAAGGTCGAGTACACCAAGAGCGATGAGGGCAAGGTCATCAGCACTCCGGTGAACACGCTGCGCAAGGGTAAGTCCACTCAATAAATAAATAAATAAAACCTTTTTTAGGAAAAACGCTCTAATAATACACTTTGATTTAAACAATTTAAAGTATTTCCTCAATCACAAAATCAAATACATTATAAAAATACAGAGTACAAAATTTAGGAAGTCAAATTAATTAAAAACTTAAAGCTAAAAAAAGCATTAAGAGTAAAAAATAAGAAAAACAAGCCTAGTTTTTTAATAAGTAGTATGTTCACATATATTATTATAGGAAAATAAAGACTGCATTTTTACGACTTGAATTTCCCTTTTTTGAAATGAATGATGAACTCAAAATTACCAAATTTATTTATTATTATTGATAATTTATTTATTTTAATTAGAAGTTTGCTTATTTTGTCTTTAATTTATTTTTTTCAATAATAGTATTATTATATATTTTTTACTGGATTTCCATTTTTATTGTATGAATATAAATATTTTAAATGTATTATTTGTTAATGAGCAAGTAATGAGCATTATAGTTATTGTGTAGAATTTCCACATTCTACTGTATATTTTATTTTAAAAATTTGAATAAATGCATAAATTATCCAAAATAGTTAATAATCAGTTTAAGCACATATATAATTTAAAGCTAAGCAAGTAATATTTTTAACTCCTTTTCTCTTACAGATTCTCAGCCCTCAGTTGCCCCACCAACACCGACACCAACACGATCATCCGTAAGCAACACTGGCAAATATACGGGAGGATTTGGTGCTCCAGCGGGTCTGCTGCGTCCACAACAGGTCGTTGCCAAGCCGGACATCTATGTGGCCGGCAATGATCAAGAATTCAGTCACACTGTAAAGGCCAATCGGCAGCGTCCTGGAGCTGCTGCAGCTCCAGCCGCCAACACTGGTCGCTATACGGGCGGATTTGGGGCACCCAGCGGCGTGCTGAGTCCACAGAATGCGCCCAGACCCTTCCAGCAGTCCCAAACTCAGAATCAACCTCAGCCACAGGCGACTCGGGCACATCCATCGCAAGTGGCGGGCGCTGCGTCGAGTCACCATCAGAACCGCTTTGGCGGACCACTCGGCATCCTGGTGCCCTTCGACAATGTCCCGCGCACCGGGGAGCAGTAGACAGCAGCGAGTTACTGCAACTACTTTAAATTATTTATTAAGTATGTGTGTACTTATGTTAAAGTTTACTAAGCTCGAGTCCAAGTCGAAAATTAAAGCGAATCTTAACAAGCGACAAATTTCCCTCAATATTTAAATACATTGGTTCATATACACAATTAAGATATATACAAAACGTTGTACATATCATGTCAAATGTTATTTACCTAATAAACTTTATATAAAATACAAATTTATAAAAACTAGAATTTTACACAAGAATATATTTTTTATTCGCATAATAGTTTAGATTCAATTGTGGGCACGTTTTAGAGCTTACAAACAGTTGGTTTCTTCTCTTGGCACTTTGTTTTTAATGTCATCAGAAACTCATTAAACAACTCTGCCAAATAATGATTAAAATTCTGCACGCAAGTACAAATGCGTGACTAAAAGTTCACATGAAAATGCTTTAACAAATCTTTAATAATTAACCAAGAGCGCGCAATATATGAACATAAATACATTCACGAATTGTGAAAAAATCATTAACGGTCATCATTAACAATTAGCAACTCATTTTTTTGCAACACATTCAATAATAAATAAAGTGTGTGTCAAACTTGATTTGCTGACGAAATTTCAAATAGCTAACGGCTTTTCGTCTACGTGTAACGAGTATTCGTTTAGCCATTTGACTCACGTGAAGTTGGCTGCAAACGTTTGCAGTGCTGAGTAACGCTTGTTTGATCCATATCAGGCAGCTTATTGTTGTGCACATTTTGCCCATGCTTCGTGGTGAGTGGGCGTGACGTAAACGTCCTTCATTTGACTTTGAACTCGCACAATACGCGAATCTCAACTCAATTTAGTCAGAGCAGTTGCAGTTGATTCCCGACGGGTGAACTGAGCGAAAGTAAAAGTGCGATCCAGGCAAATTAAAAACCAGTAGCAAAAAAAAACTTAAATATGTCGAAAATTGGTATTAACGGATTTGGACGCATCGGTCGTCTGGTGCTGCGCGCCGCCGTCGAGAAGGGCGCCACCGTCGTTGCGGTAAGAGATTAAACTGCATTTTTTTCTTCATACTTTTTTTCGCAATAAGTAACTGTATGTATGTATATTTTATCGGCAGGTTAACGATCCCTTCATCGATGTGGAGTACATGGTCTACATGTTCAAATTCGACTCGACTCACGGCCGTTTCAAGGGCACCGTCGTCGCCGAGGGCGGCTTCCTGGTCGTCAACGGCCAGAAGATCACCGTGTTCAGCGAACGCGACCCGGCCAACATCAACTGGGCCAGCGCTGGCGCTGAGTACATCGTGGAGTCGACCGGCGTCTTCACCACCATCGACAAGGCCTCCGTTCACTTGAAGGGCGGTGCCAAGAAGGTCGTCATCTCGGCCCCATCCGCCGATGCGCCCATGTTCGTGTGCGGCGTCAACTTGGATGCCTACAAGCCGGACATGAAGGTCGTGTCGAACGCCTCCTGCACCACCAACTGCCTGGCCCCCTTGGCCAAGGTGATCCACGACAACTTCGAGATCGTCGAGGGTCTGATGACCACGGTGCATGCCACCACGGCCACCCAGAAGACCGTCGACGGCCCCTCCGGCAAGTTGTGGCGTGATGGTCGCGGCGCTGCCCAAAACATCATTCCAGCATCCACTGGTGCCGCCAAGGCCGTCGGCAAAGTCATTCCAGCACTCAATGGCAAATTGACTGGCATGGCTTTCCGTGTGCCCACACCCAATGTCTCCGTTGTCGATCTGACTGTGCGTCTGGGCAAGGGCGCCACCTACGACGAGATCAAGGCCAAGGTGCAGGAAGCCGCCAACGGTCCACTGAAGGGCATCTTGGGCTACACCGACGAGGAGGTCGTCTCCACCGACTTCTTGAGCGACACGCACTCGTCCGTGTTCGACGCCAAGGCCGGAATCCCACTGAACGACAAGTTCGTCAAGTTGATTTCGTGGTACGACAACGAGTTCGGTTACTCCAACCGCGTCATTGACTTGATCAAGTACATGCAGAGCAAGGATTAAATAGACAACTAAACAACAACATTATGTATAACTATGTATCTGCATCTACTGCAATGTTAACTTCTCTCAATACGCACAAACAGGAGGTGTAGCATTTAACTATAGATGAGAAGGATCTGCAACACATGCACACACACTCACACACACACGCATTACCCGATTACTCAATAAAAACAACAAAATACATTAAATGTCACTCACGCATGCATGCATGCATATGTATTTGTGTATGCCTGCACTTGTATTGTATTCCCAACAGATCTTCCTTCTCTCTCCTGTTTGATGAACAGCGCAAAAAACAACAGTTACATAAATTATATAACCCAATCTCGTTACAAATATTAAAAAAAAACCAAAAACAACAATTACGGCATTTTCAATCAGCTTATGAAATACCCTATGATTAAGCGCTGTTAGAGATTAAATGTGTTTTTTATAATTTACATACATAAATGTCAATTTATGTGTGTATGTATCTATATGTGCATTTGTATGTATATACTTTTGTACATATTTACGTAAATATGTATTTTGCTTGGGAGCAAGCTGAAAAATCAATTTGGGGTGGTGAAAATAAAAATGCCCGTTTTAGCGGCTAAAAGACGTTACAGATAAAATTGAATTTGTTATAAAAATACTAGCTATGCAAAGATTTGTTGTATACAAATCTAATATACCAAATGCCGCTATTAACTGCCGCTATTACATACTAAAACATATGTACATACTATATGCATGCAATTAACAAATTACATATGTTATATATACAATCTACATGCGCTCAAAAGCTGGCTGCTTTAAAACTGCTGATAGCAAATGCCCTTGACATTGGGTTCATTTAATTAAAATATTTCCTAATTATAATAGATAGTAATGTCAAATACTCTTGCAAGTAGAGCATTTATCAGAATATAAGCCGGATAAGGCGAAAAATGCTAAATTTGTACAATTTATAAATAACCTTTTGTGTTATTGGGCGCTGTTAATAACAGTGCCATTTCGAGTCCCATCGTTGCCAGCCTGTAAATAACAGTAACAGCTGATTTCCAATTTGTGCGCGAAATTTAAAAAAATCAATTAAAAAAAATTGAGAAACAATTTAAAAACAAACAACAATATACAAGACTTTGTAAACTAATGAAGTTCATTCTAAAATAGGTTGGGTGCATTTCGTTCTAATATTTTAAATCAACTTAATCTATGATTCAAATAAATTTAAAACCCTTTAATTTTGAAATAGGTAATTCGTTTATTTTTTATATATTAATATTATGTCTTTTGGAGACAAATATTTAACAACTTGGATTATAATTTATAAAACTAGATTTCTCCTTAAACTTGTCAAAATTATTCTATTTGTGAGAATGTATCGGGCCAATTGCAAAGCTTTCAATTGATTGAGCCAAGTAGTAAATGACTTGGAAGTTACACAACCTATGCAGATATTACGTGTGTGTAAGAAGTTCACCTGGTGGCAACAGGTCTCCATCGGTTGGGGCCATATCTATCTTCATTGCATGCATGCAAGTTGCCTCCCAAAACAATCAAGCAATTGAAGCGATTAGAATCGAGGCGAGGCGAGCTCCCTTCAGACAGAATCGCCCGAATTTGTCAACAGAATTGGAAATGTCGTGAATGCAAATAAATAAATATTAAAGTCTAACCCACATACACTAATATTCTCGTGTTCAATTCACGAGGAGCTCCCCTTCGAGTGGTAATCGGTGAAGGGGGCAAGTTTACAGAGTTCTCAACTTGAACGTATGCAAATATCATAATTTTTCCATCATGTCTGCAACGTCGTAAAGGGAACAAGAAGCAGCTGTCAGGTCAAAGTTTGGGGAGACTTCAATAGGCCACAAAATGTCTTAAGGTTGAGTCGACAGAGCGGGGTGAATCCTCATCGGGAATGGGGTGAAGGGGGCATGTATGGAAACACTGAAGCCGATTGCTTATGAGGGCAGGCACAACAAAATTGTTTCGCCACGCCGCGAAGGTTGCTGCCATGAGCAAATGAGCGGGGAACACGCAAGGCCTATAGAAGCCCCTATAGGCCATGTCCTGATCCTGCTCCCAAGAGTCAGAGTCAGAGTCAGTCTGGGGGCAACAGACATCAAACTTATTTATTTACTCTAAAAACAATACAAGAAAATTAATAGCAATTTGCATAGTTTCATAAATATGTTGCAATAAATGTTCTTAACAAGTGAAATGCCGTTCCCAGACAATAAATGAGGTTTCCTCCTAATGAAGGCCCTAATTTCTACTACTATTTATTGTATTACTACTACTGTATGTAATGTTATTTCCCATTGCTGCTCCCATTTCTTTTTTGACTACCATTTCTACTTCCATACCTACTCCTATATTTCACTTCTACTGCAGTTTCTGCTCCCTACGACCATTGCTACTCCCATTTCGACTTACATTTGTACACTACAGTCATTTCATCTCCCGCATCTACTCCTATTTCTGCTACTACTCCAATTTCTGCTCTAAATTCGACTCCGATTTTAAGGCTCAATTTATTGATTGCACTGAATGAATTGGCAACAGCTCTTATCAGCTGCTGCTTAATTGGCTTTTACAAACCCATTTAACAATGTAACCAAAAAAAAAAAACAAAAACAAAAATCACGCAACGACAACAACAACAACCGAAACAACAACAACTTGTGCGTGACTTTTGGCTTTGAATTAGAGTTCATTAATGAAACGAAACATTCATTGATTTAGAATGATTAGATTTAAATTAAGTAGTTATCGAAGCGGGGCTTAGTTAACTGAAAAGATCAACAACTAACTGGTTTATGCATAATCCCTGCAAAGGAAACTCCTTTTTCTTTATCTACTTTTTTTGTCACAGTTACAGGAGTAAATTGTTGAGATATTAAAACAAGTTTATTGAAGTTTATTGAGGCTTGTCAGCGCATGCAAACTAACTTACAAAAGCCACAACAACCACAACAACCAAAAAGTTTTGCCACAAAGTCACTTCTTTTCCCCTTCCCTCTTTGCTTTTTGGCCAAACAAAATATGAAGGAAGAGTAAAAAGTTTCAGTTTTGGCTCAGTTGGCAATTGACGAGCGAGCTGAGCACACGGCTAAATATTATTTTCGGGCTAAAAATAATATATTTAATTTACGTCAAACAATATTTAATAAGAGAACCACTAGTTTGTGAAGCAAAACTATTAAAAAAGGACTTAAATAATAATTAAAAATGCCACGAAAAAAGCAAAAAGTTGATACACTCGAGGAAATTGAAACAAACATTAAGCTGCTATGTGATCAGTCCAATAATCACATGAAAGTTCGGGAATATTACAAGGCCTTAACCGGTTATAATCAGGTAATTATTATTATTTTATTTACCAATCAATTTTAATTACAACCTCCAAACCAACGTAAATTGTTGACATTGTTTTTTCGTGCCGAAAAAGTCCATTTTTTTCAATTTTTAACCTAGAGCTTTGAAAAAAATATCAGAAATAAACTTAATTATTTTACAAAATTTTGCAATTTGTTGTTTTTTTGAAATTGTTTCTCAATTTTTTAAATTGATTTTTGAAAATTTCATAATCATTTAAATGTTTCGAATGTAACTGTCGTGTACTGAGCGAGCGCTAGATGGCGCCACAAGCGGTTTGCGAAGCTTTGTAAAAGCTTAATGCTTCGCAAAGTTTGAAAGGAATGTTAAACTGTATTAATAAAGCTGTCGACCAGTGGAAAGTTTGAGAGCGGTTACAAAAAAGTTACAGTTGCATGGGAATGGGATATTATTATCAACAAGTAATATAAATATGTACATTTCTATGTATAATTCTGTCTGTTTTTTTATTTAAAGAAGAATTGATTGATCTCCTGCTTCATTTTTAAAAATTTTTAAATACTAGTTATTCATGTATTAAAGCAGAGAAATCTATAAAATGTTCTTTAAACTAATGTATTAAAATATATGTATTTAAAATATATTATTTATTGTAAATACATTTAATAGCTATTTTATTTTTATTTGTTTTGACCCCGATTGACGCCTTTCATGAGTTTTTTCTAAAATCTGAATAGATTTTTCTGATTTTATCTTTCTTTAAAAGAAGAAAAGTCACAAATTATTATCCTTGAATTGCAAATGCAACTAAATACAATACAATTTAAATTTCAGCAGCAATTTCAATGTCAGTTCAATGTTTTTCCCACCGCAACCCTCTCTTAGATATTCCTCAGGCCGTGCCACCTGCCACGTGCTACCGTTATTTGTTGTTATCGATTGTTAACCCATTTAGAGCTCCTCACAGTCTCCTGGCAACAGAGCCAATGGCAAATCAATTACCGTTTGTTTGCAGCTGTCAGCGAAGGTGTGAATTTTTCACACTCACTTCGTTTCGGCATTCGATTCATAGAGAGATTCAAATATAGCTTCCAAAGTTATCGCAATGTCCAACAGTAGGTTGAATAATATTCTGGCCGTGGATAAGGAGCAGGAGCTGTTGCAGAGCTTCATACGGACGGGCAACAATGCGGACGAGGAGTCGTTGGACGAGTCCAACAAAAGGTCAAGGGGTCGCGGTCGTGTCTCCCACAAGACACCCATTTGGGAGCGACGCGACTCCTACGGCGCTGGCGGCAAGTCCTCAACAGAGCGAGGAGCGCGTCGGGCCAGCAAGCATCCGGATGACATCGAGGCGGGCGGATCCAAGCGTGGCAATCGCATCGAGGCGGAGCTGAGGGCGGCGCGAAAGCGCATCGAGGAGCAGATGATGAAGAAGAAGAAGCCCAAGGAGAACTTTGTGGACTTCTACACGGACAAGGATCGGGCGGCGGCTGTCAGTGCGGGCACCTTTGACATCAAGCAGAGTCTGCAGATCAAACAGAAACAGGACCGCAACGAGGCGCTCCTCATACCCGACGAGGCGGACATCAGCTCCATTATTGCGCTCGGACTGAAGGAGATCAAAAACGCGAATCCCGAAAATGCCATTCAGTTCTTTTGCAAGGTTTACAGCCCCCTATTCTAAATGAGTCCCAATATATGAAACTTTTACTCATCTTCCTTATTCCATCTTTAATCCCTCAATTTTCCCCTTTTACTTGCAGGCTCTGGAGCTCAACAACACGGACATCAATGCGCTAATCTCGCGGAGCAAGTGCTATCTGCTGCTGGGCGAAGCTTCCAAGGCGCTGCAGGATGCTGAAACGGCCTTGTCCGAGGATAAGAACAACATACGCGCCATATACCAGAAGGCCGAGTCCCTCTACTATCTCGGCCAGTTCGAGCAGAGTCTCATGTTCTTCCATCGTGGCCTGCGTGCTCGTCCAGAACTTGCCCTGTTTCGCCTGGGCGTGCAGAAAACACAGGAGGCCATTGAGAATACGATTGGGACAAAGACACGATCGACTGGACCAACGGCCAAGAGCAGCAAGCCACGTAAATCCGATGATAATGCGCCCAAGTCACAGGTGCCCAACAGTTCTCGACCGCAGACTGTGAGACAGAAGCCAACGAAGGCGGATCTGGAGCGTCGCAATGCACGGAAGCTGCTGGGGGAGCTGTGCGTGGACAAGGAATACCTGGAGAAGCTGCTGCTCCATCCGGATCTTGTGCGGGCCGACACCAACACCGAGAACATCTCGGCCCTGGCCAAGGAGGCCGTCTGCTTTTTGAACAAGCGTCAGGAGTTCTGGAGACAGCAACGTCCTTGCACGGCCTTGCCGAATCACAAGAATCTGCCCAACGATGCGCTTCCCAAGTGGTTCTAAGCAGCGTCCACTTTACTGGATTAAGTGTTAAGTTTGAGTTTTATTTATAGGTATTTACTTGGCGGCAATAAACTACACAATTAATTAATCAACATTTAAATAGTATTATCGTAAGGATTTCCTGTGGTTTTCCAGACTGCGAACAGATATGTGGTATAAATAATTTAAGTTAATGCCAATTCAATATAATCCATATTAATTTTGACATAGGGGGCAGATTTATTGATCGATTAATCGATTGATTGGCTGATTAAATATTTGTATTTTACAATTTCATCAACATTTAAATATAGATTTCAATTTGTGTTCTCTTTGATATTGATTATAGTACGTAGTTTAACTTTCAATTCAACGAAATTAAATTCAACGCATTAGTTTCTTTCACTTTTGATAACAAATGATATTATATATAATAGTATAATTGGGTAAATATAATATTGCGAGCATGGTCATGGTTCAATTGTTAATTACAACTACAACAGTTGGTTTAATATTATAATATATTATTATTTCTTTTTGCTTTATCGTATTTCATTTTGTGTATTCTGCAAATACTTTTCATTTTTAACACATTGTTTTTTATTTCATAATTTGACTAGTACGGCTATAATTTGTTAAACATATATTTATTTAATACTTTCTTTTATACGCTTTTGTTCAGATTGCTCGCTATGGTTAACATAAATACATAAGTAGATACTTAGTTTATTTGGTGCATTATTAGTGAGTACGTCTGGCCAGTGTGTTGGTTAAGTTGGTTAAGTAGTTATGCTCTCATCTGTTATACATATGCTCGCAGATTAATTAACACAAATTCAGTTTCAATTATTGCCTGCAAGCACTCCAATATGCATTTAAATAATATTCTATTTTACAATTGGCAACAAATTATATATGTATATATGCGTTTATATTTAGTTTTAAATTTGTAGCGATTTCCAACGATAAATACAACAATTCGGAATGTAATTGAGTCGACTACTGGCATTTGTACCAAGTGCTAGACAGCGTGCTGCGTTTAAAAAGGAGAACAACAACAAAAATGCATTAAAAATTAGAAAATTATTCAGTAAACATTTGATTTATTTATAGTTTATTTCAATTTTATACTTTTTGCATGTAGTATAACAGCAGACGTAGCTGTAAATGAGATTTAGCTGCGTATCTCTCAGCCTCCCATATGGTCTAGTGGCTAGGATATCTGGCTTTCACCCAGAAGGCCCGGGTTCGATTCCCGGTATGGGAAGTAATTTTTTTCATATTTTTAAATTGACCTTTTCATTTTTTTAAATTTACTCTGGTTTACTTAAAGACATTTATTGATTTTTATTCAGTTAATAGGACATGGACTCACCCTTTTGGGCACTTCTTTAGTTGTTTGTGGGGCGAGTGGGCAGCGGCGGTGCGTTTCCGCTGCGATTTGGTATTGGTGGCGGTCCCCGACGATTGGGCAGCGGTGGCGGGGGACCCAGAGGTGGTGCAGCTACTGGCTGCCTGCGTGGACTGTCCAGGGCTGGAATGACTGGCGGTGGTGCGGCCGGGGGTGGATGACGCGGGGCCGGCACATCGTCCTGGATCTCCTCATAGATATTGCTGGCCGTTTCGTAGGCGGTGTCTGAGGGCGATGGCTGCTCCACTGACGATTGCTTCGACTGCCGTGTGGGCGTCGAAACGGGCGTGGCATGTTTGCTTTGCATTTGGCGTGGTGGTGTGGGTGGGCCAGAGGGCACAGAGGCGCCTGTGGGCGAGGCCTTGCCAGACGACGAGCTGGAGGAGCTCACGGACGTGGCGTGCAACGGTGAGCCCAGCTCTGTGGGTGATTGTGACTTGGATGAGGGCGTGGTGTCGCCCACTGCCGGTGGACGTGGTGGCGCCACCTGAACCGGCTGTAGTGGTGCCTGCATCATGGGCTGCGGCGGCATCGGAGGCTTGGCCGGCTTGGGCACAATGCTAATGACTCCAGCGTGCGGCAAGTGACGTGGCGAGTTCTTTGGAGACATGGGCATGGGCGGACGCGCTGGTGCCGGACGTGTGGGCGGCTGTTTGGGCCGCTGCGGCACCTCTGGCGTCAGCTGCAGCAGCTGCGCCTGCTCTGTGGGATTAACGCACAGCGGAATCGTGTTTGAGGTGCACAGCTCGATCTCACTGTCCACCTGCTGTGGCCAGTCGGGGGTCTTCAGCTCGAAGACCAGCTCCAAGCCGCAGACCTGAGTGCTGCGCTTGGCGGCCGCATTGAGGGCGGATTCCCCGTTGCGGAAGGTCACCCACATGGTGTCCTCGACGTAGCGCACCAGGGTCACCTCGCCCATCTTGGAGAGCTCGGCAATTAGCGCTGACATGACGTGCTCATCGTAAATGGTCGGCCCATCCTCATCCGCGTCGGCGGACGCTTCGTGCACGTGCACCACGATGGTGGAATCGGGTGGTCCCAGATCCCGGATGACCTGGTCGAAGACAGCACGCCTGCGCTGCTGATCGATCTCCATGATCTCGGCATCGATGATGGCAATGACGGGCCGATGATCGCTCTGCTTCAGCTCCGAGCGTCCATAGTGTATGAGCTTGCCGGGATTCCAGGCCGCAGCGGCAGCTCCGCCAAAATCGCTCTCGGCCAACGCCTTGCGACGTCGCCAGAGGACGCGATCTGTCCAGGCGGGCGCACGCTGTTTCTCCGAGGTGTCGTAGTCATCGCTGAACAGATCGTACTTGTAGGTCGGATCGAAAGTGATCTCGCCCTCCAGAAACTCGGAGAACACATTGCCCGCCTCCTGCTCCTTGCGCAGCTGATCGAACTCCAGCACAGTGGACAGATCCCCGTTGCGGACGCACTCCTTCAGCTCATCCTTGTCCATATCGATGCGATAGTTAAAGTCGCCACACCAGAACACCCAATCATGCGACTTCAGAGTACGACCCATGGGAAAGGCCAATTTCCGTGTGATCTCGGAATAGTCGGCGTTGCGCTCCGTCACCTGGGACTGTCCGGCGGCAAAGTGGGCGCACACAAAGCACATGGAGCTGCCGTGCAGGACGAAGCGAATGGCGCAGGCGCCCTTGTTGCCGGTGGCGCCTCCCAGGCCCGTCTTCACACAGTCGATGGCCACGTCGCGGATGTGCGGCGCGTGCTCCGGCCGTATGTAGATGTAGAGACAGACGCCCACCAGCTGCTGGTAGGTGAGCAGCACGTAGTCGTTGTCCCGCGAGATGGTCTTCTGCAGCTCCTCCGCCCACTGCTTGGCGTTGTCCGTGCTGGCCGCCATGATGTTCGAGGCGTTCAGATCGACAATCTCCTCGAAGCCAATGGCATAGATGTCGACGGGATGATCGGCGTGCTCCGACGGATTGTTGACATCCACCAGCGCCTTGGAGCGCGCCAACGCGTGACAGTCGAGCAGCCAATCCGCCAGCGAGTCCTTGAACACAATGCTGCGGAAGTGCTTGCCGCCATTCACGTTGTAGGTGCCCACGGCCACTCGTGCCATCCGCGGACGCACGTACTCCGTGTAGCGCTTGCACAGCTCGCGCAGGGTTGTCGTCGGCGCGTGCAGCATGTTGGAGGGCAGCAGAATGCGCGCACGATCCGCCAGCTCCGAGCTGAGCGTTGAGCCCACCAGCAGCACATCGATGGCTTCCTGCAGAGCATGAAAAGAGGTCAGAACAACTGGGAGATAAGAGGGATTAGTACCGGAACTCACCTGCTTCGAGTTGTCCAACAGATTGTTCTGGATGGTGCGTGCGGCAGATCGGGCACCGTCCATTAGCTTGGATCCGCCCTGGATGGCGCCAGTGCCGGCATAGATCTTGCTCACCTCGTTGCCATTGTTGATCCACATCTGGCGGAAGATCTCCTCGAAGCGCGACACATTCTGCTGCTTGCCGCCCAGCTTGAGGGCCTCCAGCTGCAGATTGAGCGTGTCCAGTCCCAGATATGTCTGCACACAGTTGGTGCGGTCCAGGCAGTCCAGGCAATTGGTGCGCACGACGCCAAACTGTTCCTGCAGCACTTGCCCGTTGACGGCATGGAAGATGCCGTAGTGGGCGCCGCAGGCCACCATGCGCTCCTTGAGCTTGGCCAGCGCAGAGAAGTTGCCGCCGCGGCACTCCTGGTGGTAGTCGAAGACCACGTGCGGCACATCCTTGTGGGCGGACATGCCGTGGTGGCGCTGGAACTCGTTGCTGAGCATCGCCTCGCCCTCCTTGCTGCCGATCAGCGAGCTGCCCAGCAGATTGACAATGGTCTGGTAGCCATAGCGCTGTCGCATCATGCTCATGTGGCGATCGAAGGCGGCGGCCGAGGACTCGAAGCCCCGCGACAGCTTCACCTTGTGGGAGCCCACCTGCACGCCGGGCTGCTCCCAGAAGAGCGGCACCGATCCGCGATTCTGGACATGGCTCGTCACATCGCCGTCCACGTAGATGACCTGCTCCGTCTCCACAAAGTTGGCCACGTAGCCCTCGTCGTTGGTGCCGCGGACATTGAAGCGCGTGCCCGCCCGCTCGCAGCTCAGGCGGGAGATGATGGCGGCGCGTGCCTGCTTGGCGCCAATGTAGACGGTGCGGATCTCCACGGAGCCGCACATGGTCTGCAGCAGCCAGGACTGGCAGTCAATGCCGAATCGCATCAGATGGATGTGCATCATGCGGTTCCAGAAGAAGCGATTGTCCGTCTCCGCCGTCTGGTAGCGTCGCTGGGCACACAGCGTGATGTCAAACTTGGTGGCCAGGGAAGCGGCTGCTCCTGCGCCTGAAGCTCCGGCAGCTGAAGGATTCGTGTGCGCAAAATAAAAGGTGCCCGAGTTGAGCAGCTTGCGCACCTCGCTAATCTTGTCCTCGTTGGGCACCGCATTCTGCAGCGACACAAACGTCGTCTGCGTGATGCGAAAGATTTCCACATCGCCAATTTTGCCCATGGACACGCAGCCGGTGACGAGGACCAGGAAGAGCACCGTGCTCTCGCCAGCATTCAGTTGCAGTGCGCCCAAACAGCCATAGGCATCGCACACCTGTATTTAAGAGAAAACATTGCATACATTAGTAAATATTCCAACATTCTATTTAAGGAGAACAATTTTAAATCGATCCTGCGAACTGGTTCACAAAATAGTATTTTGAGCGTTTTAACTCCTGGAACCAGAAGCTGTTGTGCCAAATACACTCTTATACTTCTAACTCTTATACATCACCAATCAGAATTAAACAAAGCGCTAAATCAGCAATATATGCGCTAATATACATTTGTGAAGTTTTTGGATAATTCGAAAAAAAAAAAATTGAATAAAATAAACAATTGGCTAGCCAACAGTCAATTTACCTTGGCATAAATATAAATTGCCGTGTACCAGGGAATACAAAATGTACCAGTTTGGGTACAAATGTACCAAATATACCAACCATGAGTATGAATTTCCGCCTTATTGGACCAGTTGGATTTTTAGACACAAGCATTGTGGAACTACTATTAAGTGACTCTTATACCAAAAAGAATTCCAATAGCATTTTTTATAAGTCACATTCCAAAGTTTATCGCATGGAAGAAACTGAATTTTTTTCTTTATACAAAAAAATAGTGCAGTGTCAGCTTTTGCTTTAAGTCTGTGTTCGAGTGTTTGCGGATCGAGTTACGTGAATGAGTTGTTTGCAGTTAAAACTCAAATGACAAGTACAGACCTTTGTATACTGCTTGCGTATAACGTTTTCCTGCTGCGTCAGAAGCGCACAGACATGAGATTCGAAGAGAATGCAGTCCGTCTTGTTGCGATGCTCCAGTAGAACGCTGTGCGGCGAGGGCGCTATTGACTTCTCCAGCACACGGATCACCTTGGACATAGCCATATTGCTACTGCTGTTGTTGTTGCTGTTGCTGTTCCAGCTGCGATCAAGTTGTTGTCTGTTTGCCTGTTGTGGATGAACTGAATTTCACTGGGTTTTCCACTTCACACTTCAACGCCGTTTCAGCAGCGGCCAAAACATCTGCAAGTAAACAGGAACAGTTTATGATTTGCACTCTTAACGTAAACTAAATATGAATACAAGTATACATATCCAAAAACTAATGAGACGTGCTAAAAATCAAGACCCAAACATCAAATATAATGTACAATAAACAAATGAAAACACGCAGTGTACAAGAATTTTTCCATACGCCCCCGTTCCAATCGCCGCCAGCTGGTGCACACACTTGCAAACAAATGCATACAGACACACACATCTATTTACGTGTATGTGCCGTTGACTGATAAACTGTATAGATTTTTCCCATAGCCAAACAATGCAAAGCTTTTTTTTTAGCAATTGCAACTTTCCCACTCTAAAGCGACAGGTTTTGGTTTGTCAATTTACACAACAGCCTGCACTTGTAGTATTCGTTTTTAAGTTTTTCTATATAATTAATACCTTTTTTACAAACGCTCTTTGATTACGATTTACTGGAATTGGAATCAAATCGTTCGGAATAAGCTTGAACGAACGACTAATTATACTGAGCGAACGACCAAGTCGCCGATCATTTGGTTCCAGTTCGTTATTACCTGTTTCTGCAGCCCTGGCAGCTGTTTGTTTTGAATTGTGTTCAAACTTATTTTAGCCAAATAATAATCCATTTTTTTTTATACAGTGCTGTTTAAAATGGTGTTAAGAACGAATTAATTTAAAAAAAATCTCTTTAGATTTGCCTATATTTAATTTAATACGATGCAAATCAGAGTAAAATTTGAATTTAATAGTTTTCGGCAGCCATAACAAGCGTTAACATTGTCATAACGGACGTTGTTCTGAGCAATGTTTTGTGTAACTGTTATTGATCACGCATAAATGTTTGTTGTATAAGTTTAGTTAGGAATATCTCTACTTATCGAAACAAATATTTGGTAAATCTAAAATTTTAACTACGTGTAGCTTATTATTTACTCTGTGCTGAGCAGCAACTGAGATAACGGCGCTATTTATAATCAATCCACTTGAGAAAATTCATGTGAGCATTCTTCAAACTCTAGATATTATTATTGTTGCTAACTTCTGATTCTGCTTGGACTTTGAACATTGCGCGTACTCTTTGATAAAATATTTAAATTATCTAAAATCAGAATGATATTTTAATGCCCCCACCCTTATTGGTCTCATTCAACGTTTCTGATAAGAAACCAAGCGCCAACTTTTAGTATGTGACTTAACGGATAATAAAAATAAAAAGTAAATATGTACATACATACATATGTTTGGTTTGGTTGGGTTTGTCACAAATTTTGAAATCCTCATCCATATCAAATAATAAATACTTTTAATAGCTGGTACATTTGTAATGGCAAATGAGCAGGTTTTTTACCCTATGGTAAATACATAAAGTTATATCGGTGACAATTGTTTGGCAATTAATCACGGACCCCAACAATCGTCAAATCGTCAAGCCATGAACCGAACATAGACAGACGATCCGCACAGAATGTGACGACGCATGAATCACCAAATATACAATATAAGCCTTATCAGCAAAAGCCTATAAAATAAACACTTACATATGTCATACATATGTGTGTGTGTGTGTAAGCAAACAAATTATCGGCTCACACTCGTGAATGGAAAATACGCGAATAGTTAACATGTATGTGAGTACGTGTGTGTGCGTACATATGTAAGCATACGTAATGGAAGTAGTATACGTAATATTAGCAGTATAAGAGTGAAACATCGCCTTGAATAGAAAGTAGAATCGAATTGAATTCAAGTTACAATCTTCTTTATTTATATTTTGATTATTGACTAGCGTTAGGCCTAGTTTTATAAATAGTTAAATAGTTACAAATACTTAAGATTTAAGTTTACATTTGCTTGATCTTGATCTCTTTTCATGCAGCAAGTGAGACAAAGAAAGACTCAACAAATACAAATATGCATAAAGAATTCGAAAAATATAAATATTTAACTCTTTTTTGAACACATGTCATGTCCCACATTCGCAATCAAATTTAATCGACTGACGCCAATCAGCAGATAATTTGACCAACTTGATAATAATAAAATAGAGAATCATTCATACATACTTATTGCGTATTATTTATAACTTAAATATTTTATTTATTTCATTCTTAAATTTTAATTAGATACAAAAAAATCAGTAAATAATTTGACTGACTTAAGGTTGGTTTAGTATACGGTTTAAAAACCCTCAGTTATTACATTTAAATAATTGCGCTTGATTATTGTTACATAATACTTAAGTGTGTATGTTTATGTAATTACTAAATTTATATTTTTATTTTTAGTTTAAATTTTCCCCCTCTCATATCAGACATAAGAAATTTTAATGCACAATTGATAAGAATTCCAAGTTTATAGATAGTAAATACACATGTACATACAAATCAAAGCACGTATTGATGTAAGAATGTTTACAAATTTCATGAGTTTTTACTTATTTTTGAATATGTGTAAGTTGTTTATTTTGTGATTATTTGAAGGCAACACAAATTATGCTAGCAAATTGGATTCCAATAAGATTTCCATTTCTATACATTCGTGTGAAAAAGTTACAGTTAGTCAAGTAATTGTTTTGACAAAATTCACAATGTTGGTTTTTAATTAACTTTAAAATAAAATCAACTTTAATTTATAACTATTATAGTATGAAACATTTATAATTCTTATTTTTATTTAATATCTTTTGATATATGTACATATATAAATTTAGCTGTTATTAGTATAAGAGATAAACTCTTATATTGTAACTTTTATTTGAAGTGAAAATTGTAGCTTTTGTCTTATAACTTGTTAAAATTACTGTTTCTGGTTTTAGTTTTTTTTTAATTGTTAGTCAAGACAATTACTTAACTGACTGTATGTATGTATACATATGTATTCATGCGATAATCTCTCAATTAATTTATTGCGAATGCTGCTTAAAGGCGCTCAGTGTTGAATCAGCGAATCGACAACTCTTCTTTCTCCGCTCTTCTCTTTCCCCGCCCGCTGTCTTCACCTCTTCTTTCGCCCACTCGTTCTCTGTGCTTTGCAACTGATATGCCTCTCTATAATCTATAACTGTACGCTTGTATGTATGTATTACAATTTATAAATATTTGTGAGTGTGTATATGTATGTTTATCATATTGTTGTTGCACGCACTTGGCGTTTATTATATGTTCAATACTTGTCGGGCCCTGAGACCGAGATAAGAGTGTTTAATTGTCGTCTCCATCTGCTAATAATAATAATAGTAATAATAAATGAGAATAACAAATTCTCACTTACACTCGCGATCCCAGAGCCAAGAAATGGCGTGAGGTTGACTCAGAAATTTTAATACTTTTTGTTTGCCTGTTTTTCTAGTTAGAACTTGAAAAAAGGGGGAAAAAAAAAGTAGAACCCGAGATCTCTGAGGTCGGGAACTCAGTCCTCTAGGCCACTGGAGTCCACTCTAATTAGACCTATGTAAGGTAACATACGCTAAGGTAATCAAATCATAGCTTAGTGCCGCTCTCTGCATAATACTTAAGTTCCTGACTTGGCTCTTGACATCGACAACATTTCTCCCCGTCTGCCCAGCATGCATACATATATAAAATAACTCAATTAATTTACATGGCTTTTGAACCCGCATTAAATGTAAGAGGCAAAAGGCAACGCCTCGTCGTCGCTTGGATCTTAAGTGTTTTGATAACAATTACGGATTGTGAGTCAGTCCGCAAATTTTCCCAAAGTATAGCCCGATCTACAATGAGTCATGACTATAGCTCTTGTAATCTAATGTTATCCAAACATCACTGATAACTGACACGAGGCAATTGAGGTGATAGTGATAGATAACAAACAAAATGTGTGTGTAATAAAACAAGGAACAAGTCAATCATAAATTAATTTAAATTATATTAAAATTTATTCGATGGCGGTTTAGCAAAGCTTATTTACAGAGCAAGAGAAGCAGAAAATGAATTAATATAATATATGTGTGTATGCATATATAACTAATAATTAAATCAAAAAGAAAACAAACAAATTATACTTAACAATAATAAATAGCTAATGATAATTACAGTAATTGAACTCAAAAAAATATACATAGCAATAATAACAAAGGCTAGCTTAACTAAGTAACTCTTTTATCAATCTCAGAGATAAATATGTATGTATACAAAATGTTTAACTACAGAAACTCTAACTAAATCGCATGGCCAAATGTTGGACAAACATTAGTTACTGACTATAACTAATAGATCTACATATCTGCAACTGTCAACTTGAGTATCCTGTCCAGAATGCAAGTACAATTGCCAATACAAATACAAATACAGATACAATTAAAAGCAGCAACAATCTTGTGGCCCCTTTTCAAACTGTGTTTGCTTGTGTCTCTGTGTGTTTCTGTTTCTGTTGTTGTTGTTGTCTGTGCGCTTATTTTTAACACAATATGCACACTTATCTTAAGTTATGTAGTGACTAAGGGTTTTGTTTTTAGCTAGTAATAATACTACTACCATCAACTCTAGTTGCAGTTGTAGAAATCGCAGTCGGCTGTGTCGCTCACGAAAATCCAAATTACAAATTACAAATTACGCATATAACAAACAAATTGTAACTATCTCCTCTAGCTGCTGCTACGAGATCAACAAACGGTGCTTGGCCGATGGGAGCGTTCCCGTTACCGTTCCAACTCCTGTTCCCATTCCCGCTCCCATCGTCGTCGCCGTTGTGGGCAACAACGTGGGCGCCGGTTGCAGCGGCGTTATGAGAGAATCTGTGGCGGGTGTGGTTGAGGTGTGAAGGGGTAACTCGTAGGCGATGCCACCCCAATGCAGCTTAAACGTACGCGTACGCCAGCGTATGGCCGGATTCCACAGTGCGTGCAGGAAGAGATACGGTCCACTCAGCTCCCTGAAGAACCAGCCAATAACAAACTCAAACTTGTGAAAGGGCATCGAGCCGTGCTGCACAATCGACAACAGCAGCCAGTCGGACAGAAACCAGCAGAGTATGTGCACCAGGTAAAACACCAACGGATCCCAGGCGAACAGCACCGATGCCGACCACGCAGCCAGTGCGCCCAGCACCAGGCACTCCGACAGCGGCTCCAACAGTATCGTCGTCGGCACCATGGCCACTCGGAGTTTCGCCCAGCGTATGAGACGAGCCTGAAAATACAATGGAAACATACTCATAAATATACAATTATATGTCGTAGGTTGGATATTTTTTAGTGTGAAAACTGGTAACCATAATGAACATGAAATTGAATCAATTTTCAATCAAAATAAACACGAAACTTGGCGTTAATCTTGAAGAGTGGAATTTTTTCATTGGCTATATAACACTAATATCTTATCGCTACATTTTATGAAGGAAAATTTCAATGACAGCATAAAGTCGTTCGATTTTTAGAAAATTTGATCTTACATGACTTTAGAACTTAGAACTGAAATATAAAAAAATAGATCAACAAATTTCATGACCACAGAGAATAAAAGATATCTAAGGAATTTAAGAGACTAGCAAACAGACAAATCAATAATCCGAATAGGAATAGATATGCCTAACGTTTACTATACCCCCTACAAAATTCAAATACCTTTTTTAAGAATAACAATTTATATGCCTAACGAATTTCCTATACCCCCTAAAAAACTCAAATACCTTTTACAAGGTAAAAGCTCACCTGAAAGCTACCAATGTCACAGAGTCCGCTATTCTGCAGAGCGGGCTGATTGGAGATGCGCATCTTCCAGCCCAGTTCCGTGACGCGCTTGGCAATGAAAAAGTCCTCGGCCAGGTAACAGCCAAAGGTGCGTAATCCTCCCAGTTGATCGATGACAGCTTTGCGCAGCAGACACGACATGCCCGTGTGGCAGTTAATGCCCAGGGCATCGGCGGATAGATAGATCCGCGACTGAACCGTGCCAAAGAAGACCTTCTCGAAGGTGGCAGCGAAACCATCGCGATCACAGGTGAAGGGCATTTGATGGACGAGCGCATGACGCTCTGACATGTTCTGGACCATGTCCAGCAGTGTGTCGTTCTTCATCTTGATGCCACTGTCCGATATCATGACAAAGTCATACTTGGCCGCCATATAGCCGGGATGGATGTTGTTGATCTTGGGATTGACGCCCACGTCAGAGCCGCCAACAAAGAGCTGTGCATCGATGAGCGGATATTTGTCCAACAGTTGCTCCACCAGCTTAATGGCCGGATCGTTTTTGTCCTCCACGCAAAACAGCAGCTCATACACCGGATAATCCATGGTGAAGAACGTCTCCAGATTGTGCTGCAAATTTGGATCCACGCCCATCAACGGCTTCAGTATGGAAACGCCCGGCAATGGGGAGGATTCTGTTGGCAACTTGCACGATTTCTTGTGCAATTTGAATTTGCCATAACAGATCGCGATTAGATGCACACACCATGTACCAAACCAGAAAATCATGAAAAATGCTGCGAAGCCATACAGCGGCAATGGTAGATGTGACATTCCGCGTCTGTGTGTCTATGTGTGTGTGGCTGTGTGTGTGCGTTGGGTGTTGGGCTTTGTAGGTGGAGCTGTGTCTGGCCCTGCGTATGTGTGTGTGTGTGTGTCTGTATGCGTGAGCGTAGGTGTGTGTTTTGGATGGCGCTGCGGTTTAGTTGGTATGCATTTGTCGAAGCTTCACTTCTCTATGCACAACTTTGCCTCCACCGCAAAGATTTAACTAGAAGGAAAAGTCTCAGCCGGACTTTATCTCGTATCCGTCGCGTCGTATCTGCTGCCTTTGTCGTTCGTTCGTTGGTTGGTGTGATTGAGTCAGCAGTCAGCATTCCCCGCGCGCACAGTCAACAATTGGTCGCGTTGTTGACTACTTGACTTTGTCACTATGTCGTCATAGGAGGTTCTTTTTTTTTGTTTTCGTGTTTTACTTGCTAATTATTCAATAATTTACGCGTGATAACCATTTCAAAGAATTCGCGTAGCGTTCGTTCCATGTCAAAGTAAAAACTGCAATGAGAACTGGGAACGCGGAAATGAAAATGCGCTAAAAATAGTGTATTTATATCATACCAGATTACTCAGTTTCGCACTAAATTAGGCCGTTGGTATTTTATTTAGAAGGCAGGTAACTGAAAAATACTTTTAGGTAAGCGGTTAATATTTTCCATTTAGTTGCGAACAAAAATCAAATAAACAAGTAAAACAATTTAAGGTTGAACGAGTATTACCAACTATGGTAAAGGTCTGTCCCTTACCGCACACATCCAAAAAAAAAAAAAAAATCCAAAATTAGGCCCTATTTTATGATGAATTTAGGTTTAAAAATTATTTCCGGGTCTTTTACAGTTTATTTTTAAAATTTTTTTGAAATTTTAATAAAAATGAACTATTTTTTTGTTCTCGTGTGCATGTTGAATAATTTTGAACGTTTACCAACACTACCTTTTCCATAATAATTTTTAACGTTTTGGAAGGAAAACAGAGCATTATATTGGATATTTGGGCAAATTTCAATTTCAAAAGAAATTTACGAGCCACGCAGAAAGGGTTCATGAGCTCTTTATGGCAATTGGTAGATTGTATTACCCGTATAAAGAAGCCATAATCAATGAAGATGCTCATGCAATCCTGGTTATTAAAATGTGATTAAAACGCCGCAGGCGAAAAATTAAAAAACAAAAAATCGCGAGATTTTTTTTTTTAATTTTTCGCCTGCGACGCTTTATCACATTTTAATAACCAGGATTGCATGAGCATCTTCATTGATTATGGCTTCTTTTACGGGCCATACAATCTACCGCTTTAATATCACACTAACCCCCTCCTCCACCTCCCCTAATGATCTATTTTCCTTAAATTATTGTTGGGAGTCTCTACAAATTGTTATAATTATCTATGAAAGTAGTGTTGGTAAACGTATCATAAAATCGGAAAAAAGAACCATGCAAAGCTCAAATGAACCCTGGAAAACTCAAAAGAACATTCAAATAGTTCATTTTGCAAAAAAAGAACAAAAAAATAATTCATTTTTTTTTAAATTTCAAAAAAATTTTAAAAATAAACTATAAAAGACCCGGAAATAATTTTTAAACCTAAATTCATCATAAAATAGGGCCTAATTTTGGATTTTTTTTTTTTTTTTTTGGAGGTGTGCGGTAAGGGACAGACCTTTACCCTAACTATTACCCTTGTAAACAAACAATATAATTATTAAATTACAATCCCGTGCGCATTTTGCTTGAACAGCATACCACGCATTGTTTGTGTTATGCTGGTCACACTGGACTAGGGATGGCGATATCCAAAAAAGTGACGATATTGATATTATTATTGATATCGTATATAATATCATATCGAAAATATCATATCGTAGTAAATATCGTCAATATCGCCTTGAATATCGATAAGAACGATATTCTTATGTTTTCAACAAAAACATCAAATTTTATTGAATTTAGTTTGTTCAATTAATAACAATATTTATTAATTCACAAATAAAATAAAGAAATGCATCTTAAGCAGTTTAAAAGGAAGCAGAATATCAGAATTTCGCAAACTTAAAACTTGCACCGATCAGAAAGTGAGTGCACTTCAAAATAAATAAATAATCACGTTTAAAACTAATTCAAAATTACTTACTTTGGCATATTGAAAATGTTTAACGTGAACGCACTATGCAACCAGCATCCAGCGTTGCCAAAATTAGTCCGTTAAAAAATAGCCAGATTTGAATAAAATTTTAAAGAAATAATAAAAATTATGGTACTACTTTTTAGCAAACTTTTATTTTATTTCTGAATTAGAATGGAAAGAAGGTAGAAATAAAATAACAGAATGCTAAAAAACAGTACCATATTTTTATATTTATATTTATTTGCCAGTTGCAACCCACTAAATCTGTCGGGAAAATAGCTAAATTGGCAAGGCTGGCAGCATCACCAATCACAGAAAAGAAGGGAAAAACGAAAATTTGGGGATGATATGTATTTTTCGATATATCGAATTGAAGTTCGATATATCCAAATGGTATCACATTGAATATCATATCGTCTCCTGCTTGGATATCGTTAGTAAATATCGATATAAATACCCATCCCTACACTGGACAATCGCAAAGTGGTAATAAAAATAAAAAAAATAAATAAATAAAAATATTTATTTTTAAAACTCGAGTCGTATAAAATTACAAAGTAGGCAGCTAGTGTTTTTTTGGACACTTTGATTACGTTAAAATGCAAGTCTAGATAAATAAGCATTTGAAATAAAAAAAAATAAACGGAAGATGGAGCCCGAGGGAGGAGGAGAGTGCAACGCCACAGATGGAACTTCGGGTAACAAACATGTTCAGAGCGTGGCTGAGGCTTTCAAGGCGGAGTCCGATGCCAAGTACCATATCTTGGACATCCAGACGCCTCTCAATGCGTTCATGTCTGGCCAGTATAAGCGCAGCAATGCCTACTACACAATTCGGAATCATCTGCCCGTGATACTCACAAGAGTCCTGGACTCGCTAACGAGGGACAAGAACGAGGTCGTCGCACAGTTCGGTGAGGTTCGTAATAAGTTATGGCTGTACCCTTAATCTTGGTCTATAGCGCCCACAAATTTTGTGCAGAACGCGCGGGAGGAGCTGAAGATTGTCATCGGACTAATTTCGCGTCTGAAGTATGAGCTTCAAACGGACAAACCGTTCCAGCACTTTACTGGAGATGGTGAGTTCCATTTCCGTTGTAAACAATTATGCATTTCATAAGTAAAATACTTGCAGAGGCCGATCGGGAAATGTGGAATGACTTCATCGATCATTTGCCAGATGACGCGCGCACGTTTTATCGGTCCTGCTGGATGCACTCCGAGTGCTATCTGTACCGCAAACTCTACTCCTTCGTGGAGAACAGCATCTTCCTCAAAGAGTTCGATTACTTTGCCAAGGCTAAGGAGCACGCACTGACCAGGTGCCAGGACGCAATACTCGCACTTTCCAAGTACACACGTCGCACTGAAAACAGCATGGAAATGTTTAGCGAGTTGCTCAAACTTGATTTATGGAGCAATCGCAACGATCTCTCGGATGACGAGGAAGCACGTCTATTCAATATGAAGGTGCTGGAGGATGTAATGGTCACAAATGAGTTTATACTCATCAACAATCTTGCCGACGTATGGAACTGTTTGTCGAACACAAAAACTGACAGACAATATGTTGATTTTGTTCTAGACAATGCTGGCTATGAACTCTTCACGGACTTCATATTGGCCGAGTACATGATCGAAAATGGAATGGCCGACAAGGTGCGATTTCATGTCAAGGCACATCCTTGGTTTGTGAACGCCATCACAGCACGCGACTTTCATTGGACGCTCAAGTTTCTCAGCGACCATCCGGACTACATCATCAGTCTAATTGGACAGAAATTCGTGCAGTTTTTAAAGGAAGGCAAATTTGAATTGGCGACCACTTCGCATTTTTGGACTGCACCCCAAGCTTTCCACAGGTTAGTGAGAATTGCCCCAGCATTTGTATACAAATCTCAATCCTTTTATTTTTGCAGCATGCGCAACATGGAATCGGAACTGTACAAAACTCTGCAGGAGTCAAAGTTGATCATATTTAAAGGCGATTTAAACTATCGTAAGCTGTTGAGCGACGTTTGCTGGGAGCCCACACAGGAGTTTAAAACATGCTTAGGCGGTTTTATTCCCAGCAATTTGTGCGTTTTGCGCACGATCAAATCTGAGGTGATATGCGGTCTGCCCGGAGGTGTTTCCGAAGATCTGTTTAAGAAGGACCCTCAATGGATGATTACTGGAAACTATGGCATAATTCAGTTTGTCGATGGCTCTCGCGAATTTGGATATTAATAGACAAAATTCTGTATAATACGCTTTTTAATTGAAATCAAAACCAAATATTTAAACATATGTCTGTAGTAAAAATATACATAAAAATATATCTCTATCAAGTTAAAATAACAATTCTTTAGTGTTCAAAGCTTGTGCGAAAAGTGTGTGACGCGTCAACCAACACGTTTTTATTTTTCGGGGTAAATAATAATCATATGCAGAAAAGATTGAATAGTTTGCGGTTGAGAGATTCCATGAATTGATTACAAACTCGATTTACTTAGCTTAAATTTAGTTACAAATTTACAAGTCTTCTACTTACACTTACAAACGAAATTATTAACCACTGATGTTAAAAAGGTTTTTCGCAGATAGATTAACGCGTTTTAAACCAAATTCAATTTATTTTTACTATTTACATTATAGTAAAGGGATTATAATAATAATTTAATAAACAAACCAAATAAAATAACTGCTTCTCCTTCTTCTTGTCCTCTTTTTTTTGTTTCGCTGTTTTTTGCGAGTTGATTGTTGCTCGATTTTTTTGAGCTTAATTTTATATTCCAGATGAGGAATTTATATTCATCATCCTCAACTAAAATACAAGATCAAGCTTAAAAAAATGTTAAGTTCAAAAAGACTCTTAAACTTATGGACGCGGCCTGCAAAAACGTACAAAGAAACAACGTTTGTTTTAACGTCGCGCACTTCTCGCAAAGGGAAATGATCAGTCATGCCAATTTGGCTTATTTTAGGATAGATTTGTCAAATTTTTCGGATGATAAGCAAATTTTGAAGAAATAATATAAAAATATGGTGCTGTTTTTAAGCATTCTGTTATTTTATTTCTACCTTCTTTCCATTCTTATTCAGAAATAAAATAAAAGTTTGCCAAAAAAAGCAGTACCATAATTTTTATTATTTCTTTAAAATTTGACTATTCAAATCTGTCATATTTTTTACGGACTAATTTTGGCAACGCTGGAAATGATTAATCGCGAGCGAGCGAGCGAGTATCATGGGTTAAATTTAAATTTAGTATTTTTCAGCAACTGGGCAATTAATAGCAAGTGAGCAATAAAGAACTATTAGAAAAGAGCGTGTTCAAGTGAACAAGTGCTCACTATCTATGGTTCACTCACTCGTGAGAGCAACCCAACACTGCTCTTACGCGCCAAGCTAATATATATGTATGTACTATTTATGTAAATACTTGCTGCAGCAGTTACATTGGGACAACAACAAGAAGTGCATTAAGCAATTGACTGAATAAAGGGAATATCAGGCAAGTAAGCAATTGGAAATATGACCTTGGCACAAGACGATACGGATTTTGATGTTAAAAATGGAATTATTGATAGCGAGACGCCTCCGCACACAGAGCTAGCGGCCCAATACAAACGGTTAGTATTAGCTATAAATATAGTATATATATGTATGTATGGCACGCATACACGTGTGTTTGACTGACTGACCTTTAAAGCGACCCCCTTTCTGTTTCATTAGGAGCTTCGCCTATTACACGTTCCGCTTGCGCCTGCCATCAACGTTGGAAACAATTGCCAGCTCCTTGGCCAAGAACAAGGACGAACTGCTGGCCACATATGGTGCGGTAAGTTGTTGTACCTGTTATTCGATGTATATTGCATAATTGGGTAAACAAATCAATTGTTCTTTACAGGATGCAGTCAACGATATTGAGCAAACAGCAAATGCGGTTCTGGAGCTGCGCTCGAATATATTGCAAAATGGAAAACTGTTGCCCTTCACTGACAAGGGTATGTAAAGTGGAGTACTCTGTGGCATCCCATAATTCATGTGCATCATTTAGAGAGCGACTGTGGAGTGTGGAATGCATTTCTGGAGCAGTTGCCGCAGGAGAAGCGTACCTATTTTAGTGCCTGTTGGCTTTATGCCGAGTGCTACATGTATCGCAAGGTCTCCTCCATATTCCAGTTATCACGCCTGGCGGGCTTGGACTACTTCAGCTGGCAAAAGCAGACGGCTGCCCAGCTGAGTCTGGATGCAATGCTGGCCGTAGCTGGAGGCACCCGGAGTAGCGAAAGCAATGCGGCCACCTTCCAGCAGCTATTGAAGCTGAATCTGTGGGGCAATCGCTGTGATCTGTCCATAACATCGGGCAAACAGGTCAAGCCGACGGGCGATGCCTTTGATCTAGTCCAGGAACTGGATGCCAATTTGCTGGTGGATGATACGGATGCCATATGGCAGTCACTGCACAGTTCAAATGGCGAGGGTGTTGTCGAGATTATCTGCGACAACGCCGGCTACGAGCTGTACACAGATCTAATACTCGCTGAGTATATCATCGACAAGGGATTGGCGAAGAAGGTGCGCTTCAATGTGAAATACATTCCCTGGTTCATATCGGATGTCATGGCCAACGACTATACCTGGACGCTGCAGTTTCTAGCCGATCAGCCCGACTCTGTGCTCAGTGCGCTCGGCAAGAAACTGAAGCAGTTTACGGCTGAGGGCAAATTTGAGTTGGCGCCACTTGAGCACTTTTGGACCAGTCCATATGAGTTCTATCGCATGGCCGAGGTGCAACCCGCGCTCTACGAGCGTCTTTCCCAGGCACAGTTGGTTCTCTTCAAAGGCGACCTCAACTATCGCAAGCTACTGGGCGATTACAGTTGGCACGATACCGAATCCTTTGAAACCTGTCTGCGTGGTGAGTTTGACTGACTAGCAACTCTTTATTTATATGTTTTACTAATATTATTATTTGTAAACAGGCTTCCGACCTTCGAATCTCTGCACTCTGCGAACTATTAAAGCGGATTTGGTGTGTGGATTGCCACAAGGTTTGTCGGAGCGACTCTTTGCCAAGAACAAGGAATGGATGCTCACTGGCGAATACGGCCTTATTCAGTTTGCCAGCAAGTAGATGGGATTATCAATGAAATTACAATAGTTTAATTGTTGCTATTTTATGTATAAATCAATTAATATGCTAGTTTATTCGTTGTTTAAATAAAGCAGACTTAAAGTGCAACTAGAAGTGAAGAAAATGTGCTAAAAAGATAGCAGCTATTTTCTGGAATTCAATTTATATTTTCATGAACATACATATGTATTTTTTTAAAATTGAAATTATATTTCAGTTGAACTTCCATAACTCCAGCTTCTATAACTCGAATTTTTTTCTAACTCGAGCTAAATGAGTGGCAGCAAAATTAATAAACTTTAGAAAAAAAACTCTATATGTCGAATATCTCCATAATTCGAACCTTTTCTTTGGATAATGGTGACTCGAGTTAGGGAAGCTTGACTGAACTTTCCTTTTTAAATTTAAGACAACATACACTGGCGAACATAATTATTGGCACAGCAAACATTTTGAGATTTGGGGGCTTAATTGTTCCCTTATCGCTAACATTTTGGCATCAATGGAAAGGTCATTTAAATTCCGTTTGAATGATATAAAACATTTACATATAAAACTGTATTTCTAACTTCGGTTTCGTAATCTTAGATTCCTAACATTAATGTAAATGTTAACTTAGCGACGACTGAAATCGAATACAGATTGATTTTGGGAATGCCGTCAAAATTACTAGTACAGTAGAGTTAGAAATAGGAAACATTAAATGTGACCATGGACCATGGATTGACGTTGGCAAATGTGGATTCCCCAATAAGTGAATACTCCTATTCGACGCGAGAGTCGTCCTGGCACACCGTCGAGTCCGAGGAGACTGAGCAGGATGACGAGGAGTTCATTGAGAAGCATCACATATTCGAGATTCGTCCGCCGTTGAATGAACCGTTGAGTGCCCGATACTATTTCAGCTTTGCATATAAGACCTTTCGGATGCGAACGCCACACATGATCACTGAGTTGATTCATGGTCTGCAGGAGAACGAGGATAGGATCGTGGAGCAGTGCGGAAAGTATGCCCACTACGATCTGCGACGTGTCATCTGGAGCTTGGACATATTGCGCCACGACATTCTGAATAATCGTGAGTTCAAGATCTTCCACGACAAGGAGCCAGATGCAAAGGATTGGAATTTGGAGATCAAGCGGCTGGTGAATCGTGAGAAAAGTCGTTGGTTTACCGCCAATTGGCTCTTTGCCGAATGCTATCTCTATCGCCGGATCTGGGCTGCCTTCCACCGAGCAGAGACCCTGCGGAACTATGATTACTTCAGTCTGCAGAAGATGAGCTTAGCTCGCAATGTCGTTTACCTGATGAACACCATAGTGGGTGCGACTCGTGATCTGCCGCGTAGTCGCGCGAACTTTCGGCTCCTGTTGAAGCTGTCGCTGTGGGGCAATCGCTGTGATCTCTCGATCACAACTGAAGCGCCAAATGACAAGATGTTGCAGCTAATTGGAGAGCTTGACAGGCATTTGGTAACGGATCAGTCGGAGGATGTGTGGCAACTGTTGGCCGATTATGCCAATAGGTCTCGCCCCCCGCAAATTGTCGACATTGTCCTGGACAATGCGGGCTACGAGCTCTTCACAGATCTCCTGCTGGCCGAGTACCTCATCGAGGCGGGTCTGGCCACAAGGGTGCGATTCCATGTCAAGGCCATTCCCTGGTTCGTCTCGGATGTCACGGCCGAGGACTTTCGCTGGATGGTCAACTTCTTTCTTAACCATGAACTGCCAAATTTGGCGGCCTTTGGCTACAAATTGCAATGCCTTCTGCAGGATCATTCCCTGGAATTGTATCCCACCTGTGATTTCTGGACCAGACCCAAAGGTTTCAGCTTCATGAAGCAACTATACCCGTGCTTATATGTCCAGCTCAGCTTTGGAGCGCTCGTCATATTCAAGGGAGATCTCAACTATCGCAAGTTACTAGACGACATCAACTACAGTCCGACAGCGTCGTTTCGGGACTGCCTCGGCGCCTTCATGCCCACCAGCATCTGTGCCCTCCGCGTCATCAAGTCGGACATTTATTGTGGAATGCCCGTCTGCGCCGTCGACTGGCTGACCGAGGATGATCCGCAGTGGATGACCAAGGCTGAGAAGGCAGTCATCCAACTGGCTGTCAAGCCCAGGCCATAAACTGTCTGTCCATTTACAAACGAAATATATATGTGTAACAATATTAAACCAGTATTGGAATCAGAGCTGGAAAAATCAAATCATATTAAGGTCGGAAACCAGTTTAGAAGGGGAAATTCGAGTGTTTTTTAGGATTTTTTTTACAGAGAAAGAATAAGTAGAATTCGTATAAGCTTGGAGCATAGTGAATTCCTATTTTTAGCTACACTTTTTAATTTTGGGAAGTCATTTCCGCCGGAAGTAGTGGAGTTAGACACCTGTAGGTCGCACCTTTGATTTGAAATCATGCTTTTTTTTTGTTGTTAGAAACATTATTTCTTAGAATATGAACAAAACTCTGGCGAAAAGAGTTGAAAATGTAATGTTTTGGAGATCTTTTAAGAAAATTTCATAATCTAATATAATTTTTTCAACATTCTTACATATTTTACTTAATATTAATCCAGAGTTTGGTTCATACTTTTCAAAATTAAATACAGATATTCACACAAATTTTCAGATCTATTCGTTAGTTACTTTTCGAGCTAGGATTTCCGCAAGTTGAAAAAAAGTTTCGAGAAAAACGCATTTAAAAAAAAAGCTGGACGTGCCTTAGTGCTCATATCATCGGAACTAATTGGAATTTCGTTTTGAAACTTAAGGAACATATTCTTGAATAGCTGTGCTAACAATTTATGCAATTAAAAAAATGGATTTTTTAACATCTTAACTAGTTTATAGGGGAGAAACTTTCATAACTTTGCCAAAACTGAACACACTTCCAAGCGGAATGTCATTTTGATGGTTTGGTTGGCTTCAGAAATCATTCTGCATTTAAATTTTAAAATATTCGAGAAACGTTCCGTGAAAATCGGTTTGTCAATAGAAATTCCCTGCAACTTAATATTAAAACATTAACAAACTCAACTGTTGCCCAATGAAATGTGATTTGCATTGTTTTCCGATAGTCTATTGTCGTTTTATTAGTTATGCTCTTAAACTTAAATGGTAGGCTGTGTAAGTCATTAACATAAGTATGATATTCCCATATTGTACATATTTGTACGTAGTACTTCTTCGTATAGACTAAGTAAATAGTATAACTATGCATTATATCAAGTATGAATGGTAGAAAAATATGCTCTAAAGGCCATATCTTATATTATATTATGTATTTTTATGTATGCGTATTTCATTTCATTTATGTTTTGTTTATTATATATGTAGATAGATAGATGTGTTTATGTTGCATGTGTATATTTATGGTAATTAAAGAATTCGTCAATTTTCAAGTCTTATCAATTGCGTTTACAGAAAACAAATGAAAATCAAAATAATCATCAAATTTCCCATACAAAACATATTTGGCCAGACAATTCTTATCATATAACATATCATATTTAAGAACTGTCCGACTGTCTGTTAATTATTTATTAAAAGTCAGTAACTAAGTGCATTTGTTTTTGTTTTGTTATCATTCATTGTTGTTATTTTGGAGGGAGTTCTCTCTCTCTCTCTCTCTCTCTCACAATACACAATTGGGATTGAGCTGCTGATATGGCGTCAGATCCTTGGTGATGGAGAAGAGCGCACCATCTCTCACCATCTTGCACATAAGTGCGCCCAGATTCTTGGCATCATCAATGCCCGAATGCGCGCGTCCCTCGAAGGCTAATCCCACGTGGGAAAGGGCGTCGCTGAAGTTGCAGGGTCGATACTTGTACCATTCGCGGTAAACGGCACGCACATCGATCCATTGATTGAAATATGGTGCCTTTCGCATCCGTTTGCGTGTGCACTCCTTGTGCAGACAGATGCCAAAGTCCCAGTCTGTCCATGTGACGAACGCACAGTTGCCCAGTATATTGGACTTGTTTGTCTTGGGCAGCAGCAAATTCCGCGAGCGCAGCTCCTTGCGCAGCCATTCGTGGAACATCATCAGTGCCGTCTGCAATGGCACTCCAGTGTCTACAGTCTTTTGCTCTATGCCCGTCAGCTCGGTGCAGTAGGTGCTCAACCGTGGCGACTCAATCGGCATGACATACTTGTGAAACTCGGCCTCAATCTTGCCCGTCTTTAGATTAACCAGCACGGCTGGAAATTCTGTTAAAACAAAAGTAAAACAATGTGAATCAGTTGATAATGGAAATGCTATTGATTGCCTTACCTATGATCTCTGCTTCTCGCCATTGGGGCGGCGCCTGTTTCTCCCAACACGTGGCCTCAAAGTCAACGGCAATCACATAACTGTACGGCTGCATGGCCAACTGTTTCGACTTGCGCGATTTCTTTGTCTTGAGGGGAGCTCGGGCTTCGTTGATGCTGATGTCGCCTTCGTTGTGCGACTCGTCCAGTTCGTGGGCAGGATCTGGACCAGCGCCGTCCACATACAGCGTGTCAATCAGGCCCAATTGTCTGGCGAGGAGAACAAAAACCAAAGCAAAACAAATAATGTTAACTAACGTCTCTTTTCTCGCTTCTTATTTTATGTTCTTTTTAGTTTTTTTTTTGTTTGTTGTTTTTATGTAGAAAATATATGAAATATACTAGTTAAATATCTTTGCTACTTGTTGTTATAGGACTGACAAAAAGTATACTAACAAATCAAATGGGGGGAATTCCGAACATGCCAACAAAGCAGCTACTGAGATCTCGGATTACACTCAACAGTCTACAGTTACACATACATATATGATTAATAAACAAACAATTTTCGTTGGAAATCAAATACAGTTTGTCTGGCCTTTTCTCTATTTATAGCGAATCAGCTCAGTTCAGTTTGAGTCTTTGGACACAACTCTGGTTAGAGATCAACTTTAAAAGTTACAAGTATCTATCCTACATCTATTGAGATTGACTTGGTCACCTTCTATTCTCATTGCTGCTTGCCATAGCATACAATCATGGGCTTCTGTTGCCAGAGCAGCCCATTCGTCTCGGTTAATGCTTTGGCCACCACCACCGCCGTATCCTCGAGCTGCTGGAATGTGACAAATGCCTGTCCCTTCATGCGTCCCTGCTGCATCACCTTAATATCGAGGCTGTCCGCTGGTGCGTATCGGGCATAGACTGCCCTCAGCTGTGACTCCGTGACGCTCTTGTCTAGATTCTTGATGTAGAGTTTGTTGCTTGGTTCGCCTTGTTTGTAGTTGTTATAGACGGCAAGCAATTCCAGCGCTTCCACCGACATACGTTCCACGGGCAGCTCGTTGTCAAGGGAGGAGGCAGTTGGCAAAGTTGACGGCAGTTTTAATTCAATTTTGGGATGTGCAACTGATGATGTGGGCATGTCCAATCGTTCTTTGGCTTCCACTGGTCTGGCTGCCTGCCTAGCCGCCGCTTGTATTAGTTGACGAGCACGCTTGCGATACTGCTCCGTAATTATGCTGGCTCTCTGGCGTTTCTGTTGCAGCTCCCCCAGCGTCACGTATTCGGATTCGCTTTCCAATTCGCTCTCGGATTCGCTTGCAATCGTTTCAGTTTGTGTGGCAATGCTGTGTGCCTTTAGGTTAAGGCCAACAGATCGTGGTCCAAATGGTGGCGACAAATTCATGCGATTCATCAGATGAAGCACCTGCGTGTAGAAGCGTTTGTCACCTTGGAGCGCATCGTTAATGTTGGCCAGAATGTCGGCATTGATGGGCGGATATGCATAGCGCAGATATGGCGGTGGTGGCTGCATAAAGTCACATTGATTATTGCAGGCGTATAACTTTTGCACATACTTGTTGATCTCTTGCTCTGGCTGTCGCTGTGGCCCCGTGTCCTTTGCATGCTGACCAATCGCTACTTGTGTAAACTTGTTGGCTTTGGTTGGCTTGTTTTTCGGCCCAGCTTCGTCACTGTTGTCCCGTGGTCCAAACGAGCAGACACGCAACGGCTTGTCCAGTATATCGCTCAGGCCCAACAGCTGTTCCAGCGCCGCCTGCGCCTCCGGGGCGTCTGCATATTCAATCAGCACGCGGCGGCGCCCGAAGGCGTTGAGTGAGCGCGGTGTAATCAATTTCAGCTCCTGAATCAATTCCCCGAATTCGCTCATGCTGCAGGGCATGCTCTTCAGCAATAATTTGCTTGTTGTCACGCTCATTTTTGTTATTTTTACCAATTATTAAATAAAAAACAATGTGCTGTAAGAAACATCGATGTTATCGATGCTTGCAAAGCATTGGATACATCGGTGCTTGGTATCGATGTTTTTTATAAACTGGCGGTGTGCCCAAGTTAGGCAAAACACAAAACAAGGTGGCATTGTTGGCAATCCAAACCATATTTAAAAACTTTTTCTAAGAGGTTGATCAAGAACTTATAAATTAATTCACAGTTTTTACTGCGCACCTGGCCTTTAAAAAAGTGTTTGGAATAAGTTAAATTAAGCTGCTCACCAGACTAAAAGAACGAACTATTTGGGAGGAACTCTGTTAAGTGTGGAGTAATTCTGTTAAGCCATTCTGCTAAGTGGAAACAAAACTGTTATCCGCTAAGCTGTTCTGTTAAGCGCAAAATAACACTGTTTTATTTTTCATTTAAACTTAAAGCGCGCGCTTTTTAATCTGTCGGTGTTTGGTCGATAAAATAAAACTAAACATGTTTGTGCATGTTACGTCTTGGCCTGTTACTTTCACTAATTGCAGCCAATGGCTCGAGATAACACAGACAGTTAACTTGACAGTCCGGTTTTGACCGAAGATAACTTAGCAAAAGCAAAAGATGTAAACCATATGTACATACATATATCGACTTGTTTTACAAATTGGCAAATCGCGTGCTATTGCATTTAGGGGCGGGTGCATTACAATTATAAATACAAGGACAAATAATACGAGTATTGTAAGTTAATGCGTATATTTATTTTTTGTTTTAGATTACAGAAGCTAAAGTCAATGCACTTGGTTGTCATGATCTGCTCTGTCTTTTTGTATATTTATGTATGTTTGTATGTATGTATGTTTGGCGCACAATGGCGTTATAAAAAGATCAACACACATAGCGTATTCGTACACACAAGACTCAAAAGTCAGATTGCATAAAATTTGCAATGATTAAATGGACAACAACAACAATAACAATGTCGAGTGTCGACTCTCACTTTCGTTTGGCGCGACGGGAGAGTCGAAGTGAAGGTGTGTGTGTGTGTGTGTGTGTGTGAGTGAATGTGTTTGTGTGTGTGCACTAACGATGTCCACTGAAAATGCGGAAGCACAATACAAGCAAGCAGTCGTATCAGACAAGAACAACAACAACAACATAAACAGTCAAAAGCTGGATGAATGAACTCGATTTCTTTCTCTTTCACTCTAAAACACATTTCAAGATACGCGCTGCAATTGCAATTGTGAGCTTTGCGTGAGTGGATAAGATTTAGCATTCCAAGTGACACTAATGGGTTAATGCAACTATATTTAGACGATAACCTCCCTCCATCAATTACTCCAGCATTACAAAGGGAAGAAATATGGAGAGAAATGATAAACAACGTTCTCTTACTTTACATTTTTAACCTATTTGGGTCAATGCTTAGACCAACAATTTTGACCAGTACTCAAATATATTTTTACTTTAAAATTAAAGCAAAAGCAATACAAGTTACATCAATTAATGCAACTGCAACAGGTCTCGATGATATTCGTGTAAATAAACAAATAAATAAATAACCATTCGTGCCGTAGACAAGCCCCCAAGAGTCATATCAATCAAGTGGGCGGTTCAGTCGTTCGACACTAACCCGTGATTAACTGGGAGACAATGTCAATTAGCTACAATTTGTAAGATATGCACAGTAGTTGACAATTTGACGACGGGGAAACTCAGTAAATGCAATAAGCTAGAAGCGTGTCAATGCATAATAAACAATGTTCAAAAAGTGAGTAAACAAAAGTTTAATTGATCGACTGCCAAATACCTTTTATATAAATAATATGCAGTTTAATAAATTCATTATTATAATTATTATAATATCATTGATTACAAATATGAAAGAAAGTGTAGAGCAGTAACAGTATCCTGTTTGTTGCTGTTTATTAACATAACATGGACAATATACACGATCATACATATGTTCAGCAAGCAGTTCTAAAGTTAACAGAAAAGTAGAAGGCGATCTGTTTGCAGAGTTGACATTAACAGATGTTAAGCAAGCAATGTAATTAAGATAACAGAATGTAATGTCAAGTTTAACAGTCATTGCTAAAAAAACGTTAAATTTAATGATTATAATAAATATTAAAATTTATTACAAGATAATATGGTCTTTGTGTTGCAGTTTAGGGTATTTTAGTGTAAGGGCAAATTAAAAAATATTCGCTATACTTTGAGCCAGTAAATTTAAAGTAAGATAATTAGTGACACGGAACACTAAGAACACACGTTGTACTTGAACAAATAAACCAGGCATAAACAATAAATATTTGACTACACTCGAACAAAGTGCACATACATCTTACACATCTAAAAATATTCAGCAAGGTATGCAATATTTCTCAGCAATTGTTTTAGTGCTGCCAAAAATAGTGCAATTGACTAAACCAATCAATGAACTTCGAGTTCAAATAAACATATTTGACTATGGGTATGTGCACTGAAGAAATGCATGATATATTATGGCAATTGATAGCAATATTCGCCACGTGCTCCATCACAATTGGCCTTCGGGCTTTGCTAATTGCCACTGGGGCAAATTGATGATTATACACGTAGTTTTGTAGTCAATGTCCTTGGGCATTATGTGGAATTGCAATTGATATTGAAATTAGCAACTGCAGGCTTAAATTATGGAGAGGTTGAGATGGAGATGTTTTCTATGCCATAAAAGTGCCATTCATTATAAGTATAAATATGCATATTGCGCATACGCCGCGTGCAACGCTTGAATTGAAGGCGCGTGCATGAAATTTCCCAGACCAGACCAAATGTTTGCATCTTCTCGCCTGCTCGCTCCACTGCCAACTAACCATTCCTCCATCTCTCTCACTTATTCTTTCTCTTTTTTGTATATTTTTTATATAAATTCGATTGCATTTGTGTGTATTTCACCCTTTAGTAACCTCTCTCTTTCTCTCTCATTTCTATTTCCATACAAGTTATGAATGTCTATAGTATATTTTATTGCTTAGTCTGTGGGCCGCGTGCTCTTGACTTTGGATAAGTTTGGTGAAAACTGCTTTCAGCCGGATTTCCCAGACTGCAAAACTCAACTGAACAACACAAACAACCAGCTGGCCACATTTACAGACGCCGGCAAACAACACGACGTTTGCTTCGAGCCCAACAATCGATTTGAACATGATTCGTTTCCTTTCCCTTACTGATTAATCATTGTACTTATGAGTGTTTTTATCATGAGATCAGCTTTGATAGTTCTTTATAATTTGTATATTTCTATATCAGTTGTACTCAATTTATTACTACATCAATTTTATCTATTAAAAGTTGTTCATTTAGTTATTTCTGTTCAAATGTTTGTTACAATTCAATTAATTTTTTCCTTTTGCCATTCCTGTCTGGCGTTCAGTACTTTTATGTCACATGATGACGCATCTGTCTAACTGCCAATGACGGTAGAAAAATAATGATGATAATGATGATGAAATGTGCCAGGCCAAATCCAGGAGCGTATCAAACTAAAGTAAGTTGTTGTCGTAACTTTTGTCTACGTTTAGCACAAAACACATCGAAAACAGATAAATTCATATAACTTCTCATCATGTTTTGTATGTCCCGACTTTAGTTATTTCATTTTATATAAGTTTCATTTACCTAACACAATTTAAATGCAAAACAACTTCAAGATAAATAAACACTCTTTAGATTTAAGAGATGCATTTGAGATACTGGAAATTAACAAACAGATTAAATGTAAATATTTATTTAAATGTGAAAACCATTCAAATAATTCCGCATTGTTCTTCTTCAATTTTTTGAAAACATAAGGAAAGGAGTGGAAATTTGTTCATATTGTAAAACTTTTCAGTTTTAACACATAATTTACTCACAAGTGCATAGCCAAAGTCTCCCATTGATCTACTAGATGCACCATTTTTTGTAATTAATTTTATTTTAAATTTTTTTGACATAAAGAAAAAAAAAAATAAATTGCGACTTATCGTGACACGTTGACAATTTGGACTAAAAATGTAACAATGTGTATCAGATTTGAATGATGATCATTTGTCAAAGCTTTGTTTGGCACATGTGCGAAAAACAACAATAGAAGCAACAGTAAAAACCACAACAACAGCAACAACAATAAGTTATAAATAAAGAGAATATGAGGCCATTTTTAGTATACTACGCATTTTAATTAATAAAATAGTCATAATTAAATTAAAAATCAGAATAACATATGCCCAGCTTTTATGGAGTATTTTATATATGAACAAAGACAGTTGAATATATAGACAGCGCAGATTATGCAGCCGTATATATAGAATGTAATAAAAATTATCAGCATCCAGTTGCAAAAAACGCTTAAAAGTTTTCCATTTGCACTATAAATTCAAAGGCCACAATAACAAGAACAATATCAACAAGGCAGCATAGAATGTATTGGGGCCACAAAACTACTATGAGCTCAACTGTATTCTCAACTATCTATATGCATAGATTCAGATACAGATACTGATGCAGTTGAAGATATAGATACAGATATAGATATATGTAGGTACTCGTACTGACTGCACTTTTACAGCTTCACTTCAATTGCCCTGGAACTGTCACTGGCCGCTTTGGCTGACGATTGCACTTGAGAGTTGACTCCACACAGCATCCGCAACAGTCTCAAATAGTTCGCTTCCAATTACATTCAATTACAATTACAAAAAAAAAGTAGAAGGATGAAGAAACCGAACTGGGAATGGCCATGTCAAGTTATTTTTGGATTGACAAACTCCAAGTGGACCTAATTGAAGTGTCGCCATTTATTTATAGGGCTACATAGACTTACAAATTTGTTTTGCACTTGCAAGGGAAGCGCTGACTAATGCAATTTTCATCTGTCACTCTATTTCTCTAGGATAGAAAGTCTTAATGTTACCCTAGCATATCATAGTCTGTTAATAACATAACATAATCCAGGCGCGTAAAATTGTTAACATAACAGAGAAGAGAGCTTAAGGCCCTATTCTCTTTCAGCAAAAAATTTTTTTCGACTTTTTTTTTGCATTTATTTATAGCTTGGGTAGTTGTGAATATGCCCCTAAAAGGATTTTCAGAAATTCGAAATACTTAAGGAGATACGGCCATTTTTATCCAGCAATGTTAATGTTAATGCATGTGAAGTCAAAACTTTAAACGCGTTTATCTCGAAACCACGTTTTTCGAGCAGGCGGCCACGATTCCGCCAGTTCTACTGAACCGATTTGGATGAAACAAAGTTTAATCGACGTAGAATTGTCACCATTCTAGCCCGAAGTAAAATAAAAATTTTGCGATTTTTTTTACTATTTTTTTTTTTCACTAAACTACAAAAAAATGGGTCCAAATTCGATTTGTCAATTCAAGTGGCCGCCATTTTGTCAAAAAAAATCGCAAAATTTTTATTTTACTTCGGGCCAGAATTACATCTATACTGATCATAACTCCGTTTTTTTTTTCATTTCCGACGCTCCGGAGACCCGGAATCGTGGCCGCCGTGACGACACCTTTTTTTTGCACCACCAACTTTGAAGTCTCATTACTTTTTGAACAGCCCTCGTATCGAGGCAAAAAATTTTTTTATTTTCTTTCATTCATTACTAATTCAATAAAAAAAACAAAATTCAAATATCTTTTTGCGTTTTCAAATGAGAATTTTTTCAAAAAAGGTCCAAAAACAGCAAGCTGAAGGAGAATAGGGCCTTAACGTAAAAATAACTTAAATGATCATTTTAAAAACCTTCACCAAAGAGAACAGCGATAAGAAATTATTCAAATATATATTATTGTAAACATATACTAATCAGTATGTTATAATACAGTACTTCTACTTTTTCTATTAACCCAATTAAACGTGCAAAAAAGCGTGTGTGAGTTTTTAATTTTACATATTTTACAGGTTTAAAAGCAATGAATTTCTTAAAAATGTTATACAATTAAAGTTTAATTGTGAAAGCCATAAAGTATAATGTTTATTATTATCCAATTTAAATAATGTAATAAGAATAGAGAGGTGAGCTGTGTAATCACTTCCATATATGTAAATAGTAAGTATCACATTACAACAACAATGTTAGTGTTAACAGAGTAAACGGAGAAGAGGCAAAGGGACGACAAATCAGATGAAATTGCATCTGCTGTGGTAATCACAACAAAGTTGTTGATTTGTTGTTGTTGACTTCTATGTAAATAGTATTACAGAGGCTTTATCTCAGGGTTGAGCCAACAGAGTGCAATGACCAATTGGACAAAAGTAAACGATAACAATAACAAGGTAAATGTTTAAATAAAAGTTATGACCAGTGTTGAGAGTATACTATATATGGGAAGTAGTTCAGCAGGAGTTACGCCAATTGCGTTTTAGCAAAGCAGAGAAAAAGCAACAACATACAATCGCTGCAAGCAGTAAACTACATGCTAAATGTTAAAGTAAACAATTTGCGGACAACGCAAAGAGAGGAAACGGGGAGAATGACGTCGGCGACATCTTGAATGCTGTGCTCTTTGCAGTGCTTTAAAACTGAAGCACTGTTTTAATTAAACCGTGAGAGATATTTACGGTTCTATACAATAAATATAACTAAGCACTTGTATATCTCTATTTGCAAAACTATTGATTATGTACTTCAAGTAATATCTTAATATACAAATTATTCCACTTTTCGATTTGAACTCACCTTGCCAGTCTTATTAAGGCCATTCTGTTGAATTTTGGTCCAATTTGAATACAAAATAATTGAGAGTTGAGTTGTAAAAATTTCAACTATCTATGTTGAAAAAATTCGATTTGTTATTTTGGCAGTGCGAATAACGGCATTGGGTTAGGGCAAGGAAGCGACGACGAAGGTGAAACCGGCAAATTTCTTTTGTTGTCTGCGTTGCAGCAGACACAGACACAGAGACACACACTCACACACACACAGTAAAAAGTCGGCACTGCAGAACAGAGCTTACACACACGAACACATGCAGTGCAAGCAGCGCACGGCCGGCACGAACTGAATAAAGTATCAAAAAAAGAACGACAACAAAAACAAAAATTGCGCGCGCACACAAAACTTCAGTCGATTTTGAAAGCGTCCGTCAATGGCAAAGATCTGAGTCTGCCGACCGGCACAGTTGGATAAAAACAAACTAGCGACAACGACAACGACGGCAGCGGTTGCAGCAGAAACATATGACCAAACACGAGTAGCGATGCAAATGTTAAGTTAACAGAAAGCTTTTCTGTTCTTTTGCTGCTTAACAGTTTAGTATTTAATTCATACTGTTAACCATTTTATTGTAATACTCTGGCAGCGCTGTTTTCAACTGGCGCCATCTAGCAGGCTGTTACAATTCAAACATTTGAAAACATTTAAACCGGCATTATTTTATACTCAGCAATAAAACGTATAATCACTATTTTAGTCATATTTATATATAACATAATGTGGGAGCAGTTGGAGAAATATCGCAATCAATTTCTGCAATACGAAATCAAGGATGTTCTGAAACCCAGTTCCATTAATTGTCTTCAAAACACGGGTAAGTTAAACAAAATAAACTAAACTATTTATAATAATCATTCTATTTATAGAATGGCGCACATCTATGAAAGAGCGCGACTTTTGCAAATGCTTCCCCCAACGCTGCCCCCCGAGTTCCACTTATTTTGAGGATCGTGCCCAGTTGGCCTATGGCAACTTTGCTCTGCCCAAACTATTGAAGGAAATGGACAGTGGGGTCCATTTGACCCATTGGCGGGCAATTGTCTCTTTATCCGAGTTCCTGCTTAATCCGCTGAATTCACAGCGTGCCATTTTGGAGATGGATATTATAAGAAAGTAGGTATTTAAATTGGGCATACTGGAATTAATTATTAATTATTACTAAATCCCTATTTTATTATAAACAACGTGGAAACATGATTTTGTTAATTATTTTTCTTTATTTAAAGATCGAAACCTATTTTTCATTTTAAATTAACATTAAAAACTTGTAAGTGAACAGCGGTAGTTATGGTTGTATTAAATTGCAAATATCTGTGCAGTAAATATTTGTTTATTATTTATTTACTTAGTTTAAATTTCAATAGCCGTTATAAATTGTACATGTTGTGCAGGGTCCATTAATGATAATGTCATCACTCGGCGAGAGGGGAACGGCTGTTAAAAGATAAATGTTAACTTAACAGATCATATCCATAATTATAGATAACAGTACACTTACCATTGGTCAGAGCCAAAAGACCGAGCACAAAGACAAAGACAACTGAGAAGAACTTCATCTTGTTAATTGTTCTACAAATTAAACTTGGGAACTGTTAAACTGAAGCTGCTGCAACGATCTTTTATAGTCACTCTTGTTCAAGTCGCAGCTTGGAAAATCCATTTTAAATTTCCACTTAATTGATAAGCTTCGATTATCATTGAAGAGCAGTTGTAACTGTGTCGTTCAATGGCATTGTCAGAGTTTGATAAGCAGCTTTGGGAAATTATAATAACAAGAATATATAATGGAAACCAATTTATATTTATGTATGTCTATCACTGTTTCTTTTATTTGAAAAATTACATTTTTTCCCATTAACACTTCTGGAAAAAAACTTCATGCTATCGTGACTTTGCCAAATCTTAACTACTTTTTTTACGGAATGTCAATTTGATCATTGTTTGATCTGTAAATTGATTCGGCGTCAACGTTTTATTCAATGTAAAATTTTAATTTTTTTAAATAACCTACTTAGCATATGCAGCAGGGATATTTATGTATTCCAGCGCGCAATGGAAACTGTCTATGTATTTTAATTGCCAAATACAGAATGCTTACAGAGAATGTCATACTCGTGTGTTATGTTGTGTACAATTATTATTACAATACATTATTATCTAAATGCCAATTCTGCTCCATATACATAATACTTACACAAATTTTTAGCTTGGGTATTTCAGAAAGGTTTTTATTTCTTTACTTATTATTTTACAAAAATCATTTTCAATTCAATTGCGATAGACTCCAAATTTATAGATATAAAGAGCATACCTACACATTTAATTGAGTACCAACTATCTTTCAGTTGTTGAAAAAGTATCTACTAGTTGAAATATTAATTTTCACTTAATTGTTCTTAATTTTTCTTTTGCAGAGTGAAGAATGCTTTTATGCGAATGCGATTAAAGTATCATGCGTCGCATTACAACGAAGTGGTGACGTATCTGAAGATTTTCAGTGAGTATCTCATTTAAATAGATACTTTCTCCCTTCATTCTCCGTTTCTTTTATCCCAGATATACTCTCTCGCAATTTGAATGGAGCTGAGCGCATTGCCAATTGCAAATGCTTGAGGATTGAGTTCTATAAGATTCTGAAGCGTAGGGAATCCGTCAAGGAAGATCTGGCCGGCGAAATTCTGTACAATTTGACGAGCAAGCCAAAGGGTAAGATTCCGATTTTAATACTGAATCTATAAAGATATGGATCTTTGTTTAGTTCTTGGCATTGTTTTGGGTGATCCTGAAAACTTTGAGTCTGTGGCGGAGATCTTCAAGCAGGATCCCTGCCAGCCCTTCTATCCGGTCTCGCTGTGGCAGCATCTGTGCAACATGCTGGAGGTGGCACCGGAGCAGGGCATCGAGCTGGGCTTCTTCGAGCTGCTCCACTCGCGCATTGTCAACCGTCTGCCCAAGTTTTGGGACATGGCCAGCAAGGGATTCGCCCTCTTGCTGCGCTGCGCGGAGGGGCAGCGTCGCTTCGACCAGGTCGATGGCATCCAGATGATCTACGAGCTGTTCTCAGCCAAGGACAGCCAGCAGGTGGATAACTACGAGAATGTTGTCCTGATTCTGCTGAACGGGCTGCACAGCAAGCGTTCCCTTTGGCGCAGTCGGGAGTTCACTGTACTGCCCTGCCACCTGGGCCGACGCATGTCCTCCGACTCCGCGAATCCGAATCCGAATCCACGCCTGCAGCTGTACTGCCTGCGGACACTCCGGGAACTGAGCGTGATGCCATGCACCAAAAGATACATCATCGCCAACTGGCTTCAGGCGATCCGTCAGCTCGTCTGCCTCGACGCTGAGGCCGAGTGCGCTCGGGATTCTCTCCTCAACTGGCTCTGTCGTGATATCGCCGAGAGCAGTTAACTTTAATCCGAATTCGAGTATGTTTGGCATTCGATTTATTCACGCATTAAATTTATTCAGTCCGTTTTGATGAAGCACTAAACATCGCATTCATTTCCCCTTTTATTTAGCCGTTTTAACCGTTTTGCCTTTTCAAATTTCTCCTTTCATTTAGTCATTTTAGCCGTTTGACCCGTTTCATCTTTCACATTTCCCCTCTTGCTTGTCCCAAGCAAAGCTCATTCAGCGTTTAGAAAAGAGCGAAACGGTTAGGATAGCGCTCTCTTTCTGTACAGCTTCTCCCTCTGTTTCCCTCTCCTACAGACAACAACAGCTGATTTATCTAGCTTTTAAGCCATTTTACATTTTATAAGTCAATATTATATACATATAAGTCTCAATTTGGCTGTGGACTGATTTAATGTGCTAAATAAAAAAAAATATAAAAAATTAAAATTAATCAAATTAACAAATACATAAGTACTTAAATTATTATTAAAAGCTTTAAGATGCACATTTATTTACCTATTTATTTTTTGTCAATCTATATATTGAATATCAATATATGAAATAAATTTCTTCTTATTTGCTTAATATAAATTTATGTTCAATCCTAATAAATATACCTAGGATATAAATTGCATTTAAATTTAAAAATTCTTTTAATATAGCACATAAAAAAATATTACACACAAATAAATGTATTTAAAATTGTCAGATACGCATACAAATTTAATATTCAACTGCAAAATAAACTAATCAAAAAATGTAAATTCAATATTAGCTTGCTGAATAAATAAATTAAATAATTGATTGCACATTAAACAGATTAATTAAAAAAATAATTCAGATATTGAAGTGCCCGAAATAATTAAATAGGACAAACACTTTTTGCTTTTGTTGGACAAAATTTTTTTTTATTTGGGGCTTATGACCAATGAAATAATATTATAATTTAATTGTCTATGATGAAAAAATATGACATTGGATTTCTAATAAATATTTATACTCAAGGACATACAAATTTGTTGTCCTATTCACTTATTTCGGGCACCTAAGACTGGTAACATGGTTAGATTATTCATTCCTAGTGAGATACTCTTTTTTAAGAATATCTAATTTTTTGAATGGAGAAAAAAAATCAAGGGATTTGAACGAACTTTTCCAATTTCCGCTGCTTGGGCAGCTTCAGTTTCTTGACGCCAATGGGGGCAATAATGACTAGTGAGATTACCACGAGCCGACCAGGCCAACAATAACAACAACAAATGCTGGTAATAACAACAACAACTACAACCACAGAGAGAGTTGTTAGCCACAGAATAACCGCAGTTTGTTGGTGTCTGCGGCTGCCAAGCCTCCCAATGTTTTATGCATCTATATACATTTTTCTCTTTTTTTGTTCTCTCTCAATTTTTTTTAAAGCATTTTTCTTTTCGTGGTGACAAAGTTGGCAACGAGTTGCAATTTTTTAATTTATTTACAGCGACAGCCTGTAAACAGTTTATGGCCGTTCTTTTGCCATCTTTGCCTTCTTCGCCTTCTCAATCGCCAAGTTTCCCCTGCTTGTCATCGCCCCTCGATCTGCCCACCCCTCGCACCGATTTCAGTTCGCAAATTGAACTTTTTAATTAACACATTTCCTTTTCGACTTGTTTATAAAATATCTTATGCAAATTATGCATAACCTGACCACGAAACCGAATTCCCAAAAACAAAAAGTTGCTTGACACTTTTTATAACAAATTACATTTTAAATGGCAAAAAAGACTAAACATTTTCAAGAAATCTGTAAAATTTTATTAAAATTGACTAACATTTTGTTAACAACTTACCGCAAGATTAGTTAATTTTTAAATAATAAATTTTAAATAAAGTATTTATTCTGTATTTGGTGATTAAAAGAAGCGATTGCTTGCATTTTAAAAAATAATATACCGGTTAAATAATACTTCCTTTGAATTGAAAAAATCACTTAAATTTGCAGAGACTTTTGACTTTTCACCGTTTGCAAAAAGTGCATATTTTTATCTTTTCAATTTATGATTATTTTATAAATTATTATAAAATTTTAAATATTTCGTTATTTCATACAATTTATTTTCTTTTTTTTTGGCTTTACATAGTTACCTAAGTTGCAGCCACGCCTCCCTCAATCGGTGGATACTCAATATCTCAATATCTATCTGTTTACCAACAGGTTGAACTCTGCCTAAAGAGAAAGCGAGTTTTTGGCTACAGGTGTAGCCAATAAATCAAAGTTTACCTCAGGTTGGCAACAAGTTTTGGGAATTTGACTGCTCCTTCAGACAAAGGTCCTTACAAAGGTCCTTTGTGTGCCCAGAGAAGGAAGTCAAGTTGTGATTGCTGTGATGTGAAGCGTGATGTGAGGCTTGATTGCAAAGCAGCTAAAAGTCAACAATAAATATATGGCTGATATGTGTACAGTTCACATGTCTAACACACACACACACTATTGGTCATAATCATAAATATATATGTGTTATTATTGCGCACAAACAAACAAAGTATTTTATTGCCAAAAGTTGGCGCTCAACTTGAAATGCCAATAATGGCACATTTATCATGTATTTATTACACTTCATGCTCATAATTGTAAAATGCGTCTTTACATTATTTGGCCAATTTTACACGCAACATACTGGGAATACTTTTGTGGGAGCAAATGGGAAAAAAAGGGAAGTGGAAAATGGTGAAAAGGGCAAACTGAAGAAGAAGATATCTGGCTGGGTAATTTAACATAATTTATGCATTCGCCTTTTGAGACATGCACAAAAATAACAAGCTCGGCGGGTGGCCTGAAAACAGTTGCCACTTGCCGACTTTCCACTTGCCACTTTCCTCTTGCCGACTTTCCACTTGCCTCTTGCCACTTTCCTCTTGCCGACTTTCCACTTGCCTCCTGATAAATGTATGTAATTGCATGGCTGGTCGAGCACTTGAAGGTGCCATATTCTCTCTCTCACTCTTTATCATTCGCTCGCTCTCTCTCTCTATCTTCACACATGCCCATCCTTCCGTTGGTTTCCCCTTTCCTTTCCTTTTTCCAGCCTGTTTTCCTGGGCACATAAATCATTTTAAAAACATTACCCTAACCGAGTGCGTATGAGAAATATTTGCAGTATGCTTACAATTTTGCACCTTATATGTGGATAAGATTTATAGCATACTTGCTTAAGAGATTTACACACTTACTTCTCTCTCTCTCTCTCTCGCTGTTGTTGTTCCTCTTCTCCTTTTTCCTGTTCTTTTTCCTGTTCCTGTTGTGAGGTTGATTAAATTTTCACAGTGCCTCACAGAACTGTAACTGCGCGTCATTTTATTTATGACCACGCCAGCTATCATTTTTACCCCAAACTCTCTAATATTGTTTATATACATATATGTAATTTATGTCGTTTTTTTTTCTTCAGTTTTTCCAATTTGTGTAGTTATTGAAAGTCAATTAAGCTCGCTTTTTTATACCTTAAGTCCAGAGAATATCGGATTAAAAGGGTATTTTGGATATCTCCAAATTTATGTAACAGCCAGTAGGACTTATAGTATATATTTTATTTTTCAATTTAATAAATATATATATATATAATAAATATAGCATAGCTTGATCCATTATCCCTATTATCCCTACGTGATGCAAGGCTGTTAAGAGAGTGCTAACAGTTATTGCACAGTTATTTCACAGACTAGTTATTGTTATGTTATTCCTACAGTACACAATTTTTTTGACAGCACAGTATTTTTAAAATCTTACAAAACTCTGTTATGCTGTATACTTAATTTTAAACTTTAAAATTTAAAATTTAATATTTTCAAATTTCTTTGTGAATTCTTTTCTTTGTCCAAACAAATACTTGACTAACTTTATATTAAATTGCTTTTGGCTGAAAGCTTAAAATGTTTAAAAAGTTTATACGAGTGTGTGCTTTAGAGAATATCTTCTAGTCGAGTACTCCCAACAGCAGCGTGCTCACTTGTTACTAGCAAAAATTCAAACAAAATTCTGTTTATGCAGTTTGTAAATACATATTTTTTTTAAGCGCATTTAATTGAATTAAAGGCATACTTTAAATTTACAAATTGTGCTCTACTAAATTCTGTTGAAGCCTAAACAGCTTTTATTTAAGTTAAGGTTTAGATTTGGCCTTTGGTATCAGTTTCGGTTTTGGATTTATTCGAGCGTTGTTCCCCTCGAGACAACTCGACTCCATTGTTTAGGCCAATCTTATCGGGCATCTTTGATCCCCTACACACACACACACACACATACGAAACAAAGACGCACACAAAAGAGTGTGACAACTAACGGCAAAAGTTTAAAGATATTTTCAATACCCCCTCTCTCTCTCTCACCCTCTCTCACTGTCTCTCTTTGCTCATTCACTTGTTGAAATTTACGGCCTGCTGAAGTTGCCTTCAACGAACGAAAGCCAATGATTTTGGCCTACTGCTAACATGGCTATAATAAGTTATGCGCTCAGAATTAAGCCGCTGGCAGAGCACAACATAAAGAGGGGTAAGCAAGTGGAGCAAGGGGACAGAGAGAGAGAGGAGAGTGAGCCAAGAAAATGAGCCAAAGGCAACGCTTTTATAAATCTCTTTAATTTATTAGATTTCATTAGACGTTTGGCGCTGAATTCTGCCAAGGGTAACGAAGGCATCGAAGGCAACGTTGCCCAATAATACAACAGCAACAATGAGAGCAACATCAGCAACAACAACAACAGCAACAACAACAATAATGGCAGCTGCAGAATTTTTATATTAACAAGCTCAAAACATGTTGGCAGTGGAAGCTCCGTTCGGTTCGCATAAAAAGTAATAATGTGGCCGTAAAATGACGGCCATGGGGCAGAAACAAAAGAAACGTTGCATGCCACGCAGCGTTCGTCGCCAGCATGCCGCATTGTCTCTGCCCCTCCCCCCCATACAAACAGCCCTTCCTCTCACTTCCTGCCTGTGTGTGTGTGCGTGTGCTCCTGTTGTTTGGCTTTAATGTCAAGTCAAATTAGTTTTACCTTTTCCCGTGCTTTTTATGCTCACAACGCGCCGCGACTCAAAATGAGTTCATTATGTGAACGGGGTTGATGGACTGCAATAGAGTGGGGCGGAGAGAGGGGAAAAGAAGATGGGAAGAAAGGAAGAGAGGAGAATGGAGCATAAGGCAGACAGTGTGGGGAAGAAGTTATTACTTAATGGAAGGTCCGTTGATGAGCTTGGTTTAAAATGCAAAACCAACAAAATAAAATAAATACCAAGTTTTATGAGCTGATTAAAAGCATCAACGAAATCATGATCGTACTGGAAAAAATGAGATCTTAAAGAGAAAGAGAGACAGTAAGAATGCAAAGAGTGAGATATGATTATCTTAATAAATAAAGTATCCAATAGATTTAAAAAAAAAAAAAATAGGAAACGATTTATTTTTGCAATAAAAAATGTGAGAATTGAATGAGAAATTAAATTCTATTTATTTTAAAATACAATTTTAGGCTATTTGTAAATTAAAGAAGGACAAAATTTCAACAATCTATTTTAGTTTCATAGGGACAACTTAATAACATGTAGTTTTGTACAGAATTCATATGGAAATTTTGAGATAAATTATATTTGAAAATATATTTAATTTAAGCCATTGTTAGTAGATAATTACTTAATGTATTTTAGCAAGTTGAAAAAAGAATTTGGTTCAATTCAATAAAAGAGAGTTGCTTTTTTTACAGCACTCTTTTCCCAAATCACTTCAATGCAATTTACTCACATATACTTGGACATATAAATGTATATATGTATGCTTTTTAGGATCACTTCAAATAAATTGCACACTCAACGTCACACACACTTCCACACACACACACACACACATACATAGCAGCAGCGCCAAACAAAGGCAACAACGCTGTAATCAACAAAATTACACTAAAATACAAAAATAAATTTGACACGAATGCGACGATGACACAAAAGAAACGCCACAACAACCCCCTCTTCGCCCCCACCCTCTGCTTCCAATCACTCTCCCACTCACTCCTTCTCTCTCACTAGCTGTCTCCTTCACACACGTAATGGGGCAGACAGGAAGGGAAGGAGTTGGAGAGAGTCGAAAGCCAAAGTAAAATGGCACAACGCTCGCAGCGAACAATGTGAAGTTGGTTGCCAACACATGAAGAGCTGCTGCTGCTAAAGGTGCTTCAGTGTCTGTATGTGTGTGTGTGTGTGGTGTGCCAGAGTGCTAGTGTGTGTGTGGGTGTGTGAGTGCGGGTCCTGTCATGTGCGACACTTTGTAACATATTTTTTGTCATTTGTTTCCTGTGTGCCTGTTTGCCTCTTTTTCGGCGTCACTCGTCAGCGACTCGTCTTCGTGCTGCCTCCCTCCTTTCTTCTCTTGCTCCTCTTGCTGCTACTTCTCTTCAGCCACGCTTTGCGTTGCATGTCAGTTCACACACGCATTCTTTATGTTTGTGCTTGTGTGCCAGAAAATGTTACATTGTTTTTGGCACGCAAGGCGACACCGCGGTTCTCACACCTTCACTTCTTCTCTCCCGCTCTCTCCCACTCTCTCACGCACACACTTACACCCGTGTATCAATCAGTTGAAAACAGCAAAATACTTTGTTTGTGTAGAGTTGCCACCGTGTCGGCCGTGTTGCCGTGACGCTCTGCCGTGGCCACTTTTGTTGTAATTTTATGGCAACATTTATAACATTTATTTGTTATTTTTACGAGCTGAATTGTCTTTGTTGCTTTATTATTATGTCTCACTTGGGAATTTTATGAGTGCCATAAACCCCTCCCACCCCCTTGCCCCTATCGTGCACGAGACAGTAAAATGAATTTTTAAGTGGGCCCTGGAAACGGGATGAAGAAGCACTTTGCTTATCAAGTGGAAAAGCTCACGATATTAAATAGTCCCCATCAATTCAAGATTGATAAGTATGAAAATTATGCCTAACAATCAATTTCAAGTAAAAATAAAAATTATAATATTCATACTTATTACGAATAATGTTGCAGGAGGAAATTTTCTCTGAACTTTTCAACTTAATTAGACCATTAGTAAAGCATTTCTGGGTAAAGAGACAAAAGGTTTAAGGTTTTAAAAGGAAAGGCTATAGTCGACTTCCCGACTATACAATACCCATTACTTATTAAAATATAAATAAAATATTTTTATTGCATACTTTAAGGCACTTGCATTGATAAAATACTTAAAACAGTCATTACCATCTTTCTATTTGACCGATCTTGTTCCGATTTAGTAGGATGATAGCTAACAACAGACGGACAGACATGGATATATTGACTTGGCTGTTGATGCTGATCAAGAATATATACACTTTATGGGGTCGGATATGCCTTCTATTACATACATTTCAACGAATACAATACATCCTTTTACTTATTATTTAAGCAACAGGTATAAAAAATATATTTATTAAGGAAATTTTAAGGTAAATGACTTTGAGATGCATTCAAATCTCACTTCCGACTCATATATTTTTCTGCTATCCATCTAACATCGGAAATTATTATTCATGCTCGCTTAGACAATAGATGTCCAGAAGTTTCTCAACTGGTAAACCACTTTAGAAAATGAACAAAATTCCAATTGAGAGAGAGGAATGAGGAGATGAAAAGTGGCAACAATGCAAAGTATTTTATAATAACTTTGCAACAATAGCAGGCATTGTTTTCATTTTGATTAAAAATTTTTATATATTGTGCATAAATTGTAATATTGTGCTATGCTCTCAGATAAAGGGACCTAGTTATAAAACGAATTATGCATTATTAAAAATACAAAAAGTACAAAAAAAGGGAGGAGAACATAGAAAAGCTGACAATGAAGCCGCAAAAAAACTTGGCACAAAAAAATTATATGTATAAAAGAAGGAGAAGAAGCTAAAAATGCGAACGGAATGCAAAATTTTACAAGCGACGCCGTGTGAAATAAGAGAGAATCTGGACAATGGCAGGCAGGAGGCAGAGAAGGCAAAGATTGAAGTGCCAGCGAATTTATGGAAAACACAATTTTCCTTTTTCTTCTTTTTGCGCCAAAAGCAAATTGAATAAAATACAATGGCGATGGCGATGGCGAGATGAAACGCAAAAGTTGCCTCTGCCCCATGGCAACGAACTGCTGAGTGGAGTGAAAATCCAGCAAGATCCTTTGTCTACCGAATAGTCCTGCATAATTTGCAAGTGACAATAGCCAAGGACGAGTGTCAGGATACGAGATACGCAGCCAGTGGAATGCTCCGGAATTAGTTTGTTAAACAGGCAAATGTTTCGCTATCGATGAAATGCCAAGTTATACATAATAGTAAAAAACATTGAACAAAATCAGTTATATAAATAAAACGTAATTAGTTTAGTTAGCAAAAAACTTGGTATCACTTGAATTATTCAGCTGTGACACTTTTTTAAAGGACATGTCTGGACAAGAGCGGTGATTGAACCAGCTTATAATAACGATGATACTCTTGTAATCATAATCATGAAGTGCACTTGTCCAAATCCTTTTGAGGTCAGTCATAATTAGATGAAGCATCTCATTGGTATACAGATTATGTGGTATAATTTCATTATATATTGCAATGTTGAAGTTCACTTAATGTCACTAATATATTAGTCAAAAACAAAATAAATATTAATAAAACAGGCAATTAAGCAATACATAAAAAATTTATACTATGCTAACATTTTTAAGATATTTTTGTAAAGCATACAGCGATTAAGCTGACTGGATCATTTAACAATTTTTTTAAAACCCCCTGCTTTGTACATTTTTTGTATAAAATTCCATTATTTCTCCTTTCATTTTTAAATATTAATTATTTTGATTGTTAAATTAAATTTGGTTGGATATTTTATTTTCAATTTGTAAGTTACTTTCACTTAACTGCTCTTAGTTGCTTTTAATACACGTAAATTACAAAATATATCACTATTTTTAAGTAAATTTTAAAAACATTATTGCCAAACATTAAAGACATAAATAAAAAGTTTTAAATTCCATCCTTAGACTAAATTAGGCATTTATAATTTTATTTTTAGGCATTTTATAAAATTTGCGATGCATTTTTAGATTTTTGCCTTTTCTAGTTTCTTTTACTAAATTGTTAAATTCGATCAACTTTAAATTTAAATACAACAATTTAACAATATTAAATTGCCGTTTAGTGCAGCTGCAGTTGATTAAAAGCGACTTAAATTCACATTAAGCACGGCACATTCGTTTATTTTAAAAATGCAACTTACCATGCAACCACCACAAACAGTTGGACCCCAATCATGTCCAGCTGCCTCAACAACTTTTGCCTCAACTGCTGCTCATTGAAGCTGCATGCAACAAACATACATATGTACATACATACATGCATGCATCCATGAGTTGCAGGCTGACCTAACGACAACAACAATAGCAGCAACAACATTACCAACAACAACAGCAAATCGCAGCGCGCAACGTGTCATTTAACATTTTGGCTAATAGTCCGCACATTGTTTCGGTACTTTTGCTAAACGAAATCCAAACAACAGAAAAATAGCAAAAAAAAGAAAACAAACTTATTTTCTGATAAATAAAATAAAAGTGTGGAAATTGTGTGGGTACAAAAAGAGGGTGGAGGGAGGGTAACGAGCTGAAACCGCGGTAATTTTGGTCAACATGCTGAATGAACTCTAAAATCAACTCGCTCAATTGTGAACAGAATGTGTCTCTGTGTGTGTGAACACACAATAACAATAACAACAACAATAACAACAACAACAACAACAACTGCAACAACTACTACTACTAAAACCAAAACTAAAACTAAAACTCAACTCACATGCAACTAAAAATCAGTTTGCACAAAATTACGTATACGCCGCGTGCAACGCTAAGCGAGAATTAACATTTAGCTGGAGTATTATGGCGGTTTGGGTTTTAGTCCTGTGGCTGCCATGAGGATTGTGTCTGACTATGTGTGTGTATGCATGTGTGTGTCCCTCTTCCACATTAAACGCACATTTTGTAAATTGTTTTCGGTATTTTCATTTGACGTGTGTTCTGTTTTTCAAATAAGCACTTATTCTGCAATTGTGCGGGCATATTACAAAGGATTTGTGGAAATGATCTGATAAATAGTACATAAAATACGAGTACTCAAACAACAAGACTGATAAATATATACTATAGCGTATAAGCTGACTGAATACAGTGAATCAAAATAAACTTGAATAGTCAGTTTTAAGTGTCATGTTAGAAAGTTTAACAGGATAACTTTTATTAAATAAATCTGTAGGAATATCTTTTCATTAGCAACTAATCTTTATAAATTTTATTCTTAAAATAATAAAATGTTATAGGTGCAGACAATTTTATAATTTAGAACCAATATGGATAATTAATATGTAATATTTATAAGTGAATTATATATTGTAGCAGAAATAGGGATTTAGATAATAATTCAGGCTATGCATAGAAGAGTAGAACATTCTGTAATTGGCAATTGAAATTGATTGTCGCTTTGCACGATGGAATTAATATAAATACAATATAAAATTGTTAGATATAATATCTTTATTCTTTTGTACATAAAGGATATAAATTAAAATAAAGCTTAAACTGATTTTGTTATTCTAGATGTACGAATAAAGGTTATTTAGATCCCTGAACAGAGAAACTTGACTTTGTTAAATATAAAATATTTTCTATATTGTTGGATAAATTTATCTGATTTTAATGCATGTTGATGAGAATTATAAAATTAATTTCCAAGGCAATAATAACATTTTAATTTTTTAACAATTCACCGAAAATAAGATAGAAATATATATTTATTTAAAGGAAAGCAACAAGTTGCATTTACTCAGCTTAAAAAAAATTAGAGAAAGCAAGTCATATACTATGTATATGTATTTGCATACCCCACCACAAAATTACCATACCCTTTGTATATGTTTTTGAATTTTAAAATTGAAATTTATAAGTAACTTTGTTTGAGTATTTAAAAACTTTTATTTGCTCACGCGAAAGTTGTCAACATTTTAGAACTGCAAAAAAAGAAACTTTGAGTGGTTGCCACTTAAAATTTGAATTCATTTTCAGCCTGAAGTTTCAAGTTGAATCTCGTTCAACTGTAGTTTTATTGCTGACACTGTAGAGGCCATAAATGGCCCAATGTTATGCTGTTACCTTTCCAAGCTATCACTTTTGATCCATTACCTGCTTAAAAACATAGACTTGGTGTGAAATCACAAATTCCTTACGCATAGTTCTCAATCATTGCGAATCAAGCAAATTAAATAGAACTTAAGTGAAGGAAATATATGTGGCAGGGAACAAGGAACAGATGCCACAGGATGCACAGACACTCGTATTATTAAATTTTCATGCAGCTTTGCTGATAATCCAGCACGAGAAACAAACGAAAACGAAACCAAACCAAAGTGCAACTGCAGGGCAACAAATTGAATAAAGGAGCAAACGCGCCTCAGGAGACGAGCTCCAAGAATGAAGATGATGATGATGCTGATGATGACGGAGACGAGGACGAGCTGCCAAGCCAATCCCGAGTCCCAATCCCCAGTCCCAGAGTAGAGCTCAGACATCGCATATGTGTCCCCGAGGTGGCTTTGCCTTTGGCATGGCTTTGGCTTTCCTTTTAGTTTCCCTTTTTTCCTGGCAATCGAAAAGATTTGCTGCTTATTATTTACACTACGTATACGCATTGTATGTGTGTGTGTGTGTGTGTGGTGGGTGACCAGCCAACGGATCCAAGTGCAAGTATCCATCAGGGTATTTCGCTCGTCTGCGTGTAAATTTCAATTTGAGTGCCGTGCGAGCCTTTGAAAGGAGCTTAAAACCAACATAAATCATACTTAGCACCCAGAACTGTTACACATCTTTCTCTCTCTCTCTCTCCCTCTCACTCTCTGTCGGTCTGTTTCTCTTTATTCTCTACGCTCATTTTTGCCTTGGTATGCTACCAACGTGGCCAGAGAAATTTCTTGGCAGTCGAGACCAGAAAGTCTTGGCATCCTTGCATCCTCCAATCCTCCATTTTTGGCTCCATGCTAAGAAATTTGCTCGTAAACATTTTCACTTTAGTCACGCGCCGTTTGCAAGTTTCCTAATGAATTATGCGCTGCCTGCCACCAGTCCGAGGTGTTGCTCCATGGATACCAACCAACATTCTCTTATTCCCCCATTCCCCTCTTGCAACCGAAACCCCTCACTTTCCTCCTCTTAGTATGCCACAAAAGTAAAGTTGGCATTTTATATTCGAGTTTTGTTTTTATGATGAAAAATGATGATGCTCATGAGCGAAATAGTTAAATTTCACATTATTGTGCAGTGTACAAAAACTGCAATTACATTTGAAACGCTTTAATCGCTAAGAAGATTATCAAAATATCAACAAATATTGCTCATATCAATATTATTTACATACACGGCTTAACTGGTGACTTGAGTTTGAATTTGGTCTTTAAATCGATTGTGAAAATAAAGAAATTTTAAGCTCTGTCTTGGTTAGCTGAAGGATTTATATTTATTTGTATTTATAAAATTTGTAAGAATGTCGGATAAACAAATTTATTAATTCAAAATTAAAAAGTGTTTATTTCAGGAAAAGTGAAGCTTATATATTTTTTTAAATTGTGTATTTTTGTAATGCAAGACGCAAAGTTAAATTAATTAGTATTCAGGACTGTTTTAATCTCGGATAGGGATTAGAAATGCAAAATCACCTATGAAAATAGCTATAAAGTAGATTTACAGATAAAATTTAAAAAAAAATTAATTTTAATTTTTAGGCGTAATGTAAATTAATGCACATATTACTACTTTCATTAGAATGACTATAAAATATATTTTATATTCAATGTATAATTATGTTATTTATTTATTAATTTTAGTTGGTTTATTTAGTTTAGCTCTGATATATATCTATCTGTTATACGGAAAAATTTTATTTTTCTTCGTTTTTCTTAAATTTTTGCCCAATTAGTAGAAAATGTCTGTAAGGCACCTAGATCGAAAGATCAATTCATATTCCATCATTTACAAATGCATTCCTTACATCACACTAAAGAATCATTTCCTTTCTTCCCACCAGTTGCATCTGATTTGGCAGTCAAATACACCCTCTGTGTCACAGGGATACCAGGTATTATGGCAACTACAACTACAACTGCAACAATGACAGCAGCTGCCACTTTTAGTGGCAACAACAACAGCTTAACCCACATAAAACTCAACAAAACGTAACGAAGATGCGGCTGGAAATGTTTCAGACTGTTACAAGTTGGATACGGCTATTTGTATGACCCACAGAGTGAGGTGACTATGAGATTAGGTGAGGTGACTGTGAGGAGTAGTAGTGTGTGTGTGTGTGTGTGTGAGGTGGTTACAATATCAGACCAACTGATAAGTGTCGCAACTACTCGTAAAATTCAAGTGTCTACGCTTAAAGTATGAGAGAGAGAGACGTCTGTCAGTGTGTGTGTGTGTATGTTGCATGTGTGAGTGAGTGTGTCTGTGTGTGGTGACTATTAAAGTCTTGCCCTTTCGGTCAGTGGCAATACCATTAGCTTTGCTTTTGTAGCTTAGCTCAGCGCATTTGCAGTGCGGCATGTTGCAGCGGTTGCAACTTATGGTATGGCAAATATAATGGCGGAAAATAAAAAGAGATTACACCATTTAAAAGATTATTGCCAATAGCACCCACAGATTCAGGAAATATTAAAAATAGATGTAGTACTTACTACATAAAGTAAACTTAATGTGTATATTCGCCTTTGATATCACAAGATTCCCCTCATTCTCTTACTTACCAACAGATTAAGTGTCAATTTATTTTAACTATTGTTAGTTTTGAACATTTAATTATCTAGTGTGTGAAGCCTCTTTATTTGCTTTTTCAGTCTCAAAATGCGCTTTTTATTTTATAAACGACTTTAATTTCTATAACGTTTCTGCACATTCTCTTATCCAAGTGAACCTATCACAATCGTTTTAGCCATTTCACACGCTGCATCCACACACTGCTTGAGTTGTCTCTCTATCTCACTCACTTTCTTCCTCTCTCTCTCGTGCCATACAATGCGCTGAACTGAACTGTCCATGTATTGTCCAGCTATTTCAGCAGCACTGTCAACCGCCATTTGCACTGCTTGCTCCCCTTTGCTGTGCCGTCCTGCATTCATGTTGAGCCTGGAGAGCAACAACTTTTAACTAAGTAACAGCGGCAACAATAAACCGCCAAGTTGGCCAAATAGAAGCACAGGACACGTGCCAGAAGTTGTTGCTTGAGGCACAGCTGTTTGCTTATCGCTTATCTGAGTTCCCTTCGCACTATTCTTTGCCATTTTTTGCCTTCTTTTAAATGAAGCGAGGCAATATAAAAGCTGCTTATATGGCGAGCGCACTTCTTTGCCACCATCGCCGAAAACTGTTTGCTACAGTGTTATACCCTGCATTGCATATGCAAAGGGGGATTTTTGTGCTTAGCATCTGCTGATGATTAACAACTAAAATGAAGAATATAAAATTAATTAAAATATTGCGCTCTTTTCCTCTTAACATTCTGTTAACTTTTGACTTTTAACGCTGCTTTTCCATTATGTTATGAAACTGCTTGCTCTACTGCTTTTATAGCAAGCAGCTTCCAAGATCACTGTTATCTATTTCTGCAGCTTAACAGCGTTAAATACAGAGAGTGTTTCTTAAGAGAAAAAACATAAAGAGTGGGTAACTCAAAGTCTGTCACACTTAACATTAAAGGTATAACTGCGTTCTTTTTGCCATTGTGACTGCCGTGATATTGTCTTCCATTGCAGCAGCTGTTACTGGGTGCTACTTAAGAGCGGAATGTGTGTGTAGTGAAATATACTAGCATCTTTAGTAAGCGTTTAGATTCTTTTAATAGCTCGCTTACACACAAACACACACAAACACACGGACACATGAAAGTTTTACTACCTATTATATGAAGAGAAGTCGCAGTTTGCCACGTGTTTGTTATCATCTCTCTTTTATTCCTGTGGCCAGACATTTCTTTAATTATCCAATTACAAAGACACAAAAAAGAACAAAGAAAACGGAGAGTCCTTGGTCTGTGCAGCCGTACATTTAATGTCCTTGCACATTTCTTTTAAGTCTCTGCACTTAAGGATTCTTTGTATGTATTCGCAGACTTGTTTTCATATACGAGATTACTCACATTTAGTTCTAAGGGCCATCTCAAGTGTTTTCAATTTCTGTTGGAAGGATAGATGAAGAGGGGCTCAAATGTCTCCATAGGTGCTCAAAGTGAATTCCAATAAACGTTCAGCGATAAACTCTCTGCAACTGTTTACAGGCCATAAACTCAACTCCGGGCTAATAAATGAGCTGCAAATCCAAATTAGTTTTGTACTACAATCATCTGCATCAGCATGAAGAGACAGAGGGAGAGAGAGAGAGAGAGAGAGAGAGAGCAAACATATGTGGCAGGCGGGCCGACAGCTCGTTAAACTCTTATGCCATCACATCGTAATATACTCTGGGCAGCAGCAACAGAAGTCAACAGGAGCAGCAACAGGAGCAGGAGAAATATCCGAGTACCGAGCGAGAGAATTTAATGCCGTAAATTGACTGCGTGAAATGAGGTTAATGCTCAATAATGCATGCGAGTAAATGCTGAAAGCCGCCTGAGCTTTGAGCCACCAGTTACCAGCCAACAACAACAGTAAACAGTCAACAGTCAACAGTCAATAGTCAACAGTCAACAGTTTTCACCCCCAGCTGCCTCTTTTAGCCCTGCTCGAACCTGATCCTTCGACTGCACTCGCTTTTGCTCCTTCTGCACTCGCAGTTGCCACTTTGCCCGCTGGATTGGTGGGCGTGAGTTATCGATGCATTGACACAAATGTTTTTGCAGGCCCACATTTTTACTTCGCACACTCGTTTAACATATGAAAAAATATATACATTCGCATGCATAAATTTATGTGTATGTGTATGCACTGGATTTTTGTGTCAATTACTTGAGCTTCGTGGCACAGTGGTAAAAGAATATGTAATAAATTAAGTAACATTTGCTACTTTTGTAATGTTAAGCTGCCGACTATATGGCAGCTCTGTGGCTTACATTTAACATATTTAACAGCCTCGTTATAGCGTGCAGCTGTTAAGACCGTGTTAACATTTTGTAGCATTTGGCAGTCTGAGTTTAACATGTGCGTGTTAACATTTTGAAATCTTTTACAGTATGAATTAATAAGCTCATCTCTTTGGCAAATGCTATGGTCATAATGATAAGAAAATATAACTAAGAAATATGTCATTTGATTATTCTCCTGCTAAGGAACTTCTTAACTTTTCTTTCTGTTTATAAACAGCTGATTTATTTTTTTTAGCAGACATGCAAAACACTAACTTTCTGGCAATAACAGCAGATCCTTCAACAGGCTTTAAGAGAGTTTATACAATATTGAACCTCTGAAATTATTAAGCCATTCAAATTGGTTGTTTCACTGTAGCTATAAGTGTTCAGTTTATATTATTTAAAGCCCAATGTACGACAGTCTTATGTGAAATTGCCGAAAGCAATGACACCGGCAAAGGTAAATCATGAAAAATGATTAATAAAGCAGCTTAAAAATGCATTAACACTGCATATTTATATCGAGCCTTTGGCAGGGACCTCTGACAATCGTGTGGCTCGAAGTGTTAAGGACAAGCGTGAAATTATACAAATTGTATGCCAGGATACTCACAAAGTGCACTCAGTGTGCCATGGCAACATAGACTCGTCCTCGTTAAATGTATAGCTATGTCTGTATAAGTGTGCGTGTATGTGAGGATTAGAGACGACATAATGTCCTGCAAATTGTGCACATTTTTCAATTTAATGAGGTGCTTATTTTAAATTTCCACATGCATGCACACACTCAGGCAATCGAGATCACAGTCAAAGGACTACAGACCCATCGAAACAGGACGCTGGGGCAACTTCAATGTGAATGTGAATGTGAATGTGTCCGACAAGGCTATTAAAATGCTAAATTGTTGCTGGCCAGAGTCAGCAGAGCGTGCCTATAAATAGCTTCATTTCTTAGCCATTTTGGTGGCGACTAGCTCGCATTGCCAGAGATTACTCATACGCCGCGTAGTGCAGTATAGTCTTCTTGGGGCCACACATCATTATGCATATCCTTGGCGTCTTCGTCAACTTCAAGTGTTTGGTTGCCCGGACACGCGACTGTTCTCCGTCTGCCAAGTTGCTGCTAAATGCCACACAGCTCAGTCCCAAAAGTACGAGCAGCTCGTGTTGCCAACAAAATTTTGAAGAGAGATTCTCTTGGGATCCAACACGCCAGTCTAAAGTTTGATCTTTGAGCGCGGGGAAGTGTAATTGATAGCGGATTGGGAGTGGAATGTTTAAGTCTTTCTTGTATTTTATATCAAATATCATCAGGCCATACTTGGGCGTTAAAGAGTTGCATTTAACTCTCATTACAGACACAGACACAGAACGCAGTCTGTGGATTTATCATGTGTCGAAACAAGCGGACAGAAACCTCAACCAAAAATGCAAACAATGTGTTAATGAGCACAACACGAGCACAACAACAGGATATTCACACAATCACACACACGCACAGTCACAATCACACACACTTTAATATATTCTCTGTTCTGGTTGGCCACAGTGCGTATGCGTAATTTTTCGCTTATGCTGCTTGTAATGACAACAGCTCGTTTGGCTTCGCCTGTCTGTCTGTCTGTCTATGTCTGCAGCAGATTTTTATTTCGGCCACTTGACGTCAGATAAAAAGAAAGAAATTAAATTAAAATTTTAATTAAAACAAGCACTTGTCTTTGCAGACGACGCCATGATCTTTGCATATGACACACAACTTTAAGCCATCAACTTTAATGAGCAACGCTCTCTTCCTCTCTCTCTCTCTCTCTACCATGCTATCCCCTTCTCTCTCTCTGCTCTAAGCTGTCATTCAGGCCCCTCAGGCATTGGAGTTGGCAGTGAGTCACAGTCTCGTCTGTGGCTCAAATGTCAACTAGGCAAAAGTTTTGTGATGCTGTTTTACTTAAATCAATAAATGCAACTGCAATTTGAATGTGACTCCAGAAATCTCTACTCTGTTTTTTGTGTTGCGCCTTTGGCTGCCATTTGGCATTGTGTCTCCTTTTTGGAGTGGGAGGAGTGAATAGGAAGGAGTAGAAGGGAGTAAGGGGGAGTGTAAAATGAAAAGGTAATTTATAAAAGTGGCAAGCAACAAAAGCAGCACTGCTTTTATGTATGTATAGAATAACCTCAAACTTACATTTTGTCACCCATAAATAGAAAAGTTTCACACAAAAAAAAAGGAAAAAAAACTCCAAGTGGAACGCATAAAAAAATGAAAAAAGTTTTCCACAAAAATTTAGCCATGAAAATTGTATACAAATATTGTTGAGCGCAGTGTCAAATTAGAAGTGACATCAATAGGAACAGGTTTTTTAAATTTAACATTTTTTAAGAAAAGATGAAATAGATTTCTTAACAAATTTCACATCATTAATCTGTATTTGGGTGCAGATATTGGATACCTTATTTAACATTTTTATTTATTATAAATAAGCTAAAGGTAATCGACAAATTAGAAATATTTAAAAAAAAATAAGACATAAAAATTATTAATTTTTAAAATATGTATACATATGTACATATATCCAAGATTGGATACGGAACGTGCAGCAAATTTACAGCAGAACAATAACAGCAAAACATTAACAGCAGATTAACAGCATAGAGCCAACAGCCGATATTCCTATTAAGCACTTCATTTTGGTGTTAAATATTCTGAGTTATTGAGGCAGCAGAAAAAGAGGACAACACTGGACACTTGGAAAAAAACCGATGTCGGAAAAATGGAGGAAGAAAGAAATACGCGAAAAGCTGAAAGCAGAAACAATTAATTATATTTTCCTTAAATTAAACCCTGTCTTGTAACTTTTCTCTCATTAAATAATAATAAACTTTAGAGATAAAAACCTATTTCACATATATTTAATTTTATTAAGAAGGTTAATGCTCAAAGTGCACCTTAAACTAAAACCAAGTTGATTTCTACAGCAATCGTTAAAATTTCAATCAAATTTATGTGGAAAATGTAACTTGAGAAAGCTGAGACTCATTTCAATGTTAAATGAGACATTTTCACTTCTATATTTTATGTTTGCAGCTCATTAGGCCATCAACAGACTCATAAAGCATTATATTCATTATCAAAACATCAATAACAATAATAATAATCATCAACATCATCATTGACAATCGGAACTGTTAATGGGGCCAAGAACAACAGGACATCGAAGGTCATTGCAAAGCAGGATTCCCAAAATAAGAGGATTTAAATCGACCTACAGCAATTTTCAGCCTCATAAATTATATTTCAATAAATTTATGTTACAGTTTCCTTTTCCAACCGCTTTAAATAAGTGTATGAATCGCATTTCCCTCTAGTTTTCCTTGATTTCTATGTGTTAATATCTATATAATGGAAAGATTAGGAAATCACGCTTCACATTTTCATTTGGACTCGACGAGGCAAAGAAAAATTCATCGAGTGGCAGAGGGCAACAAGAAAAAAATAACAATACTCGTAAATAATTGAATTGATTTCTCCTTTTCTCCTTTTCTCATGCGCTTAGCAGATTTTTTCTCTTCTTTTGTTTTCGCTTGCCAATTTTCTGGCCAGCGAGATGAAAATTGAAAATTGAATATTTCCGGCGACACAATGGAAACAAAAACGGTTTTGTTTTCCCTCTGTCCCCCCTCCCGCCCACAGTTTTCCCAGTTCCTTGACTGCATTTTTGTTTTTGTGCTCGCAATTGAAAATTGCGTTGAGTTGAAAATTCTGGTCGGCAACTGACATGGGAAATGGCGGAAACGGAAATAAGCCAAGCGCCTTTTGTGCTCGAGATTTTTGTGGCAGCAGCTCAATAAAGTGCAACTCTTATTCGCAATACTCAATTCTCAATCGGATTCAGGAATGACTTTTCACTTCTGAGACTCATAATCTGGCAGCCAGGAAAACTTGTACCCCAAATCAATATAAATGTGATGGACTTTTTAAAGATTACGATTAATGTGAGCCAAGATAAACAACATATTTGATTTATGGTCAATTGATTACGTCATTTGATAATTTATTTTGAACTTGGTTTTGCCCCTAAGGTTTAACGGCCGTTGTGAATCTCACAATCTGAGCAGGCTCCATTGATGATAATGTCAGGATCGGGCGAGAGGGGAACGGCTGTTAAAAGATAAATGTTAGTTTACAGATCATCTACAAACAATTGATAACAGAACACTTACCACTGGCCAGAGCCAAAAAACCGAGCACAAAGACGGAGACAACTGAGAAGAACTTCATCTTGTTGATTGTTCTACGAAGTAAACTCGGGAACTGTTGAACTGAAGCTGCTGCAACGATCTTTTATAGTCACTAGCTCAAGTTACAGCTGGAAAAATCCATTACATATTTCCACTTAATCGATAAGCTTCGCTTATAATTGAAGAGCAGTTGTAACTGTGTCGTTCAATCGATGGTTTTGCCAGAGTTTGATAAGCAGCTTTGGGAAATTACAAATGTCAAGCATGCATGTAAAAAAAGCCAAGCTATATTTGTGACTAGCTCTGTTTTATTTCTTTTTTTTTGTTTCCTATTTCTATCTTTATTGGTCTAGTCACAAACAGAGTTGAATTTGCAAAAACTATGGTGCATTTATCAATGTATCGATAATTATCAATTAATGGAAAGGGCATTTCTAGAAATACGTTTTAGATGTAAGAATTTTCTCAACAGATCTCTATGGTAACATATCGAATTCTTAAAACTGCTTATTGCTAACAGATCACAAAGATTATGAAATTCAAGACAATTTCTGGTGGTTTATTGACTGTTAATTGAATCATCAATCTTATAGAGAGTCAATGTAAAATTACAATTATGAATTTCATTTCGTATTTCTTATATATGTATTAGGGTGTCCCTTATTTGGTCAAAGTCAATATTTTTAAACGCATACGGGCTAGTTCTGTTCATTAGGTCCTAAAGCACTCAGAAATAAATTTTCACCTCAATCGGAGTATGATAACCCGTGCCGACTTGGATCGGAAAATTTTAAAATTATATGGGACAAAAAAAAATTTTTTTTAATTTTTTTAATTTTTATTTTTTTATTTTGTTCATTAGGTCCTTAAGAACTCAAAACCAAGTTTTCACCTTGATCGGAGTACGATAACCCATTCAAATTTGCTTTGAAACATGAAAAATCATCGAAAAATGTATAATCAGTGTTAAAACACTGTTTTTCATGTTTCGTTGCAAATTTGAATGGGTTCTCGTACTCCGATCAAGTTGAAAACTTGGTTTTGAGTTCTTTAGAACCTAATGAACAAAATAAAAAAATAAAAAATTAAAAAAATTAAAAAAAATTTTTTTGTCCCATATAATTTTAAAATTTTCCGATCCAAGTCGGCACATCATACTCCGATTGAGTGAAAAATTCTGAGTGCTTTAGGACCATGAACGAACTGCCGTATGCGTTTAAAAATATGACTTTGACCAAATAAGGGACACCCTAATATGTATGATGCGTAATTGCAATGACAACTTGATAAGCTACTTCGGGAAATTGGCTGCATTACTTATGACAGTAATTGCAGCAATCCAATGATAAGAACGGAAAATACATTGGGTTCCAAGTAAAGAAGACATTAATTATTAAGATCATACTGATATTTTTACATATTTCTATGACTTTATCTTTATATAAATATCTATATTTATGTATGTATCAGTATTGATTTGCCTTGATCTTTATCATAATATTTATCTATATCTCGTTTTCTTTTACTTTTTGATTTTCTTTCTTGCACTTACTTTACTCTCTCTTGCTCACTCTCTAAATTTATCTGTATCTCAATTCTGAATTGGCTAAATATGGAGACATAACTTTGTTGACTATTGCCACATGACTACTTATGAAAAGTAGATTCAAAAAATTAAGGGATATAGAAATAGAGAAAGAGTTAGAGTAATGAGACGTAAGGATAGAGAGAGACATAGAGAGATTCTTTATATTACTTTTTTTTGTTTCATTTATTTTATATTTCTCTTGCTTGGCAGTAGTTATTTCCCAAAGGAGTTTATTAAACTCTGACAATGCACATTGAAAGACACAGTTACAACTGCTCTTCAATGATAATCGAAGCTTATCAATTAAGTGGAAACATAAAATGGATTTTCCCAGCTGTAACTTGAGCTAGTGACTATAAAAGATCGTTGCAGCAGCTTCAGTTCAACAGTTCCCGAGTTTAATTTGTAGAACAATCAACAAGATGAAGTTCTTCTCAGTTGTCTCCGTCTTTGTGCTCGGTCTTTTGGCTCTGGCCAGTGGTAAGTGTTCTGTAACCAATTGTATGTAAATGATCTGTTAACTAACATTTATCTTTTAACAGCCGTTCCCCTCTCACCCAGTGATAACATAATCATCAATGGGCCCTGCACAACATGCAGAATTCATAACAGCGGTTAACATTTGAACAGCAGAAAAAAATCACATCATATTATCCGATGTTTAATTGCAATAAAATTTAAGTGATTCACGGAATATTTTTGAATCTTATTTTTTCTACACTCTAGTATATTTAAGTTGGAATCCTAAGTTTACCTGAATGCTTGAAGTTTTTATTTCCTTAGCCAATTTATAAAGGAACAAAATGGTATAATGGCTTGGTGCAAATTTATGTAATGGCAAAAGAAGGCCATCAGTTTCAGTTTCAGTTTTGTTTTTTTTTTTTCGTTTTTGCAATTTGTTTTTTATAAATACTATTACATGATTCCAAAATTGTCATGGGCTCTTGATTACATTTATTATACATATGTCGTAGCTGCTTTCATCTTTCTCTTTATTCGGTTAGCTACCTCCTCTTCTCTCGTCCGCTTCTCTCTTTCTTTCTTATCACCGTTTCAATTATCATTCTTTTAGTTTAATTTTCGCAGGACATTCAAATGTTCGCATTCGATAACACGAAAATCGCCACAAAGTCGCATGTTTACACTCGCATGTTTACTGCGATTAACCCTCTCTCTCTCTTCCTCTGTCTCTCTCTGTCCATTTCAGACATTCCAGATGAGTTCAGTTCAGTTGAGTTGAGTTCAGTTCAGCTCATGTTCAGCTCAAATCCCCTCCAATCAGAGAGGACCAACCCAACGGTGGCCACAGCTGCGCTTCTCGCTTGTAATCCTGAATCCTGGATCCCGTCGCCCGTTCGCTGCACTTGTAATGCGGCTTATGGTAAAAGGAAACACCATTTTATAGCGCCCCCATCTGGGCTCCATTTTTTCCATCTCCTTTTTTCTCCATTTTTCGGAGCACTTTTCGCGCGCATTTTGAATACATTTTTGGAATCAGTGTCGAGGCTGTTTTGCTTTTTATGCTACGTTTTTTTTGCTCGTCAGTTGCGTTGTCGTTTTATGTTTTCATGCGATTTGTGTACTTCCGGCTTAGTGGCTCCGCTTGGGACATGTTCGTGTGTGGTTTCTCTCAATTCCCGTTCTTATTGCCATCCCAACAAATATCCCTCTTCCAGTGGACAGTGGCCACTCTGATGTTACTTTGTCCGCCTGTTTTTAATTGCATACTGCGCTCAAATAGGATTTCTGCATTGTTTTCTGTGGTGGATTGTATATACACTCTCTTCCGACTCTCGTTCACTTTGTTCTCTATCTTTTACCCTTTTTACTATGCTCTGGTCGGGTGTATATTAAGTTTAAGCGACTGTTCTCAGGACATATCTTGTTGATTGAGTCGATATTTCCACATTTTTCCATCTGTCTTTCTGTATGAACTATTCTGAACTGATCTTAGAAACAGTAAGAGCTAGATGCTCTAAATTTGATACGAAAACTCCTTGTACATGCAGGCAGGCTCAGTTTATTTAATATTTATAATACCTTGCCTAACCAAATAAATAAAAATGGAATTAAATCTGGATCTGACTTGAAAGTTTCTATAAAATCGGTTATTAAATGGCAAAGTTATGCAAGAAGCAATTTACCATAAAAGGTAAAGATAAATCAATAGAAGACTTTTTATTTTAAATTATATATTGTTTATTCATTATTTTTTATTTAATTTTTAATATTTTCTGTTTTTTAGTCCACGGCCAATATGTTAATTTAAGTGAACAATTTAATTAAAAATTTAAATTATTAAAAATATATTTAAATTTATTTAAATTTAATATAAATTGAACATGCGGTTTATTTGTTTAAGTATATGTGTTGTATTGAGGTTTGATATGTAGGAGCCTTGGCACAGGGTATCGCTTAGTCGACTAAGGCTTTCATACCCGTTTTTTGCTGTATTTGTTTTTGTTTTAAATGAAATCTCAGCAGTGCATTTCTTTTACTTTTTTTGCCAGCACTTTTGGTCGCATTTTAATGTCAGTTTAATTCAATACCCACGTCGAGACTCTAATGCGCCCGCGCAGGGGAAAAGGGAACAGAGGAAAAGGGAATAGGGAACAGGGAAAAGGGAATAGGGAAGGGTGGGGAGGGGAGGGGATCTGAAGGGAAGCAGGGACAAGTTGCAGGCGGCTCTTTTGTTGCAACTGTAATTAAATTGTGGCCAAAGTGCGCCCAGCTTGGCATTCTATTATATAGTTTTTTTCTTATGCATTTGCTTAGTCAATTTGAATGGACGAGGATTGCGATGCATTTCAACAGTTGGATTAGTAGAGGGGTTACTCCAATTTGTGGGTAACTGACACCCCTTAAGAGGGAAAGAGTCAGAGTTAAAGTTGATTACACTCATGTTTGTGAATATATTCATTTCATTTTGCTTTAATCGTATGTCTGAATGTTTTCCACTTGAATGAATGACAAACACTTTGGGTATCGAATGCCGCAGGAAGCGCCGAATGACACCGAAGGACAAATGAAAGTCAGTAAAGTCAGCAAATGAAAATGAACATTGAAATCCAATAAGAAACTAGCAATAAATCAAATTTAAATTTAATTAAAAGCCGACACGCCTCAGTGCGGTTGCCAACGCGTCAAACGACAGACAGACAGACAGAAACACAGACGACAAAGGACAAAGGACAGACGACAGTTGGCGACAGTTTTTGCCTGCTCTGCTGATCCTGCAGGAGCTGGAGTTGGAGATGGAATTCCTCCTTCATCTGTTTGCACACCTGGCCGCGAGTTTAGTGGGCGTGGCAGCCACAATTATGAAGAACGCGGCAGGTGAAATAATTTCACTTGTAAATATTTAAAATGACGAGAGGAAAGGGGAGTGATGACTGAGCTGCGGGCAAACTCATTTGTTTGCAAAAACAAAACACACACACTCACACACTCGCACAACATAATGTATACATTGGAATGTAAATATGTACACATGTTTGCAAAGCAGCAGCAGCAGATGGAGAAAGAGAAGGAGAAGAAGATGCCTCTGAGAAAAGAAAATAACTTGAATAATGTGCACAAATACTCCTCTGTGCATATGTGTGCGTGTGTGTGTGTGTGCGTGTGTAATTGCAAAGCACACAAAACACAAACCAAACAAGAAAATGTCTGCATAAATATTTATTGTATGTTCAATAGCATTACCAACGGCAACGATGGCAACGGTCTGATGGCCTGAGTGTCCACCAGGTCGTATGAGTGATTTTTGCTTTGATTCACACACAGAACTCAGGACAATGGAAATCAGTTTAAGCACACAGAAACACACACACATACACACAGAAACAGTTAGCAATAGGCCCTATTGTGGTTTACAACCCTGTGGTCACTGTAATTATTATTATTTTTATTTTTTTATAACTTTATTTAATATAATTCATTTGCCCAATTTGATGCAATCAATTGAAATAAATTGGGACACCAATTTTCAGCATTGCAAATAAGTCAAGTGTAACATTTTCATTCCAAAATATAATATATACTTAAATTAGTGTAAATAAATAATAATCGTATAAATGAAAATATTTGTTAAAGTTGTACATTCAATTTAAACGAGGTAAATTTTGAAATAATTATCGGAACCATAATAATAATGACTATGACAGGATAGTCACACAATTTAGATAAATAATATAATGAATGATGTAATGAATGTATAAATAAAAAAAATCAATATATATATAAATCTATCTTGGAAACTGTGGAAGTTATATAAGTAGATTTTTGAGATCTTCATCTGCGTAAAGAAAAATAAACAATAAATCTTTAATAGTTATCCAAACTTTCAATTAATTTTAATTAAATGATGTATTGATGAATGAAAAAAGTATAAATGAAGTTGCAATAAGCAAAGGAGATTGCAACGGTTGTAATTTCCCAAAGGGGTTCATTAAACTCTGATTACACTATTGATTGACACTCTGCACTCTGCTCTGTTTTAATGATTAACTTTGGAATATTGTAAGAATTGGATTTTCCAGCTGTAACTTGAACAAGTGACTATAAAAGATCGTTGCAGCAGCTTCAGTTCAACAGTTCCCAAGATTACTCTCTATAGAACAATCAACAAGATGAAATTCGCCTCAATTGTTTACGTATTTCTGCTTGGTCTTTTGGCTCTGGCCAGTGGTAAGTTTCCTGTAGTCAATAACTAAATAGTTATATGATCTACTAAACTAAGTTTTATCACTCAACAGCCGTTCCTCTATCGCCCGATAATGACGTTATCATTAATGGAGCCTGCACAAATTGTAGAATTACTCAGGGCAAACCAAGTGAATCCTTGAGCTCAAAATTTAACATATTGAGAAAAAAAGTAGGCTGTGCTCATTAAATGTACATTGCTAGAGTTAATCTCCTTTTTATCTGGAATTGATTAAGTTGACATCAAAATTACTTGAAATTGACTTGTTTGTCAAATAGTGTAAGCCTAGCATTACTTTTGAATTATGGAAAATTCGAAATCAAAATTTATATATTTGTATAATAAATAAACAAACTATTTATGAACCTTTAAAAAATATCTACAAACTGTTTTTACAAGTCGTTTTAAGAAACAATGGAACGCTAAAGTAGAAAACTAAAAGGAAAATTTTGAAAGCCTTAAGGCGAGAGTTCTTAAGTTCTTTAAAAAAAATCAATTCGTAAGAAATTTAATCTCTTGCTTTTTCTTTAATTATTTGTAATTTAAAACACATCATTTGCGATAAGCAAGGCATCCAGACGACAGTTGTATTTTCCCAAAGGGGCTTATCAAACACTGATAAGCTTATAAGCTTGACTGAAAATCCGAATTGGATTTTCCAGCTGTATCTTGAGCAATTGTCTATATAAAATCTTTGCAGCAATATCAGTTATAGTATAGAACAATCAACAAGAAGAAGTTCTTCACAGTAGTCTCCGTCCTTGTTCTCGGTCAATTACTATTAAAATAATCTGTTAAGCTTACATTTATCTTTAACCAGCCGTTCCCCTTTCGCCCGAAATTAACATTATCATCAATGTAAACTTTAAGCACAACGAAGTTTACATTAAATTATAAGGTGTTAAATAGTATCAATAAAACATAAACAGTCCATGTCAGTCCATGTTGCTCACACCCGAAATCTGGATAAAATTGTACACAGCTGAATCATTCAAATAGGGCAGTAAATGCTATTTTTATATCCTATTAGGGGATTTTTAATTTTGTCATGAAATGTGTAGCACAAGAGGGAAGGCATGATAGTTGAAGTTTCTTCCTAAATATAAATATTTATATGTCTTTACAGAATCAAATTAATACAGAGAAAAATGTACTAGACACAAGAATATGCCGTGTATCATTTAAGTTTTATTGAAATTAAACATGTTTATATTTTAATGTTAACATTGCTCAAACCGCTGTCATAAAGCACACAATTTTTGCAGGGTCCATCGAGGACAACGGTATGATCGGATGAGTGTGGAACGGCTATTAAAAGATAAAGGTTGAATTAATAGATCATCTGTGAAGCAATTGACAACAGAACACTTACCACTGACCAAAGCCAAAAGACCGAGTGCAAAGACGGAGACAACTGAGGAGAACTTCATCTTGTTGATTATTCTATAAAGTAAACTGGGGAACTGTTGAACCGAAGCTGCTGCAACGATCTTTTATAGTCACTGGTTCAAGTTACAGATGGGAAAATCCATTACAAATTTCTATTTAATTGATAAGCTTGGATTACCATTGAACCAGGGTAGCAATAATAATGAATCTCTCAATGTTGTTGTAAGAATTTAATAGGAGCTCTTCTTCCATAGCTTTTTGAATGCTTTCGGTGTAGGCAGTCTTTTTTAAAATAACTTATTGTTCTTTGTTTTGGTGTAAAATTTAAAATTGTCACCACGTGTGGCATCCAAACAGATGTGAAACTTCTTTCTTCTGATTGTCATTAAATATTAAGCAGTTTTATACCCATTTGGCACAGTGGCTGCCACTTGCTGGCATTTAAAGAGGAAGAGCTCGTGTGATCCGGAGAAATAAATTCCAAGTTGGATGATGCTTAATAAAATAAAAATGAAAGCGCAGGCACTTTGTTTTATGAAGGCATAAAGTTTATGCGGATATATTCTTGTGACTCTTCTGAGCACACACACAAACACACACACACACACACTCACAAAGGAAAATTAAATAAAAGGCCAGTGGAAAAACAGAAGGCGAGTGAAAACAACAACTGAGAACACGGCAAGGTGACAGGAACAGATACAGATACAGGAGCAGATACAGATACAAACACAGACACAGACACAGATACAGATGATGTATAAAAACATCAACGGCGACAAGGAAAAGTTGTAAGTGTCAGTTCAAAAAGCAGTTGAGTGGCGAGAGGAAGGTAAGTGAGGTGAAAGGGGGAGGCGAAGTGGGAGGGGGGAGGGGTGTTAAAACATAAAAAAATACATTTGGCGGCAGCATTTGGCGCTGTTTTTGACACCTGCGCACACACAGGTTGCCCACGAAGAAGACGGGAAATGAGAAAATAAGCAGCATAGCACGAGAAAAGATGCCGGATGCCGTAGAGAGTGGGAGAAAGAGCGTTAAGGGAGAACGAAGATAGCGATAAAAAGCACCTCAGCCCTGATTCCTCTACCCGCCGCCACTCGGACAGCATTTTTAAAGGCAGGACGACCAAAGTCGCCTTTAACTTTTTACGTTTTACGTTTGCCCAACGAATCGAGTGGCGAATTGAGCGTCCCCAAATTGCCCGTCTAATTGGCATGCAGAGGTCGTACACGGTTCACCGAGTGCCAGGATGCGATGCCAGGACGAGTGCCAGGACGAGCTGCACCCGGTGTGGCATTCTGTTTTGTTGCCCCCACTCATGGCCTCCAAAAGCAAACTCCTTACACCTGAGGGTCTCACTCTCTCTCTCTCTCTTTCTCTAACTCTCTCAGCAGCAAAAGACTAACTGATTACATTAATATCTAGTGATATTGCTTACATACTTATTTATGTGGTTAGCTGACTATTAAATACCCTCTGCATATCCGAAATTTTATTTTATTATTTAAATATCATTTTTAAAATTTTAATTTTTTTAGCAGCTGTACGAAATATTTCTTTGTTTTTAATGTAATTTTGTATTTATGAAATTAAATCTCATTTTCTACAATAACTAATAGTCCAATCTTTACTTACTATGACAGCTACATCTTATACTGTTCCAATCTGCTTGAATTCAGCTGAAATGCTGTATTATACAATAAGAAGCAAATTTCACGCAAATTTGTCGAAATTTGCGAGATTTCACTTTGTTGAGTAAGGTCGTCATGCTGATAAGAAATATGTATATTAAAATGTCTGCGACTTATTGAGGTCAAGTCGAGTTATAGCAATTAAATAAATTCGAAATTTAAATTGATACTGATTTGTACAAATAAAACAATATAATAAATACATCTGATTAATAAAAAAATTTAAAATAATTACAATTGTTTGATGTTCAAGGAACTGATAAGCTAAAACAAGAAAATATGAGATTTTTTTAAATAACTAACTGTATATATTTATATCAACATCTTAGACTGTTTACTGCATAATTTATTTGCATGTATGTAAATGTTTACGAGCGCGAGAGAGCTTTTGTTTTTGTCAACACTTGCCCCTGTCATATATGTATGCATGTTATTACCCGCACCAATACCAACGAAGTCGCAGCTGTGAATAGTTGAAGGAATAACTCAATTTTTTTTGGGGGCAGGGCTTGTCTAATCCCAGCAAAAGCGTGCAACGTGTAGCACGTGCTGTGCTGTGAGCATGGCGAACAGCTGTTCTCGTCTTGCGTAAACAAAAGCCATATGATATGACGTTACTCTCTTTCGCTTTGTGTTGCGCTCTCTCGTGCTCAGCAGTTGCTTGTGCTCTCGCAGAGCTTTTGCGCTCTCAGATAACATGAACCGATTCGCTCAGCTCAGCTCCGTTTTGTTCAAAGACAAACTTCACTTTCATTTACAGTTACAGTTACAGCGACAGCGACAGCTTTCGATGTTGTCGCTTCAGTTTGCCGTGGCAAGCCAAAGCTTAAGGTCGTCGTGTTTACCGTTGTTACGCCTACGCTTGTGTTTCGCTGTGGCCCTCGCAATTGTCAAAGCTTCGTGCAGGTCGCGGCTCGCGCTCAGTTCTTGTGCAAACGGCGACGGGATAACACTGTCCACCGGCTCCGTAATAGTTTCACTTTCGCGCCAATTGTTCTGTAAGTCGCCAGCGTCGAATTGTGTAATGATTTGCTTTGACATGTTCAAATTAAATTAAATTTACATTACTTTAAGGAGTATCATTCAAACGGACTTTTGTTAGCCGCGGCTAATTAAAAATGCGTATACGACCACGTGCCACATCCTTCAATCGTGAATCGTCAATCGTTAATCCTTACATTCAACTTGACTGGCTTTGCCTTTTGCTGCACGCCCTGAAGTGTGTCCCGTTTTGATTTTTATTGCCGCTTCCACATTCCGACCTTTTCTCAGTCACCCTTCTGCGAGGGTCTCTCCCAACTTTTGCATAAATTATTCTGCGCGCAAAGTGCGGCAATAAAAACATCTCCAATCTTTTGAAATATTGAGCAAGCTCTTCACTCTATCTTTTGTCCCTTTCTTTTTATTATGTTCTTCGCTTTTTTGCTTTTGTTTGTTGACCAGTTTACCTACATATGTATTTGTGAACATGTGGCCAAAAGGACTTCAAACGTATGCCGTTATTATGTGTTGAAGCAAATCTGTTTGAAGCAAATGAAAGTGCATTTGGCTTAGATGTCAGAAACTAAAACTCAGACTGAACTTAAAAAGATTTACTTTTTGATAAGCTCATTGATTAAATAGGATAGAGTTGGATCGTTAAATTAGAAAGGCAGCTTAACAAAATTTAAAGAACTAGTAGAAAAAAATCTGAATCCATTTTCTAAATAAGCGAATTTATCAATATTTTTAAGAAACTAAAAGAAAATGTTGAAAAATATCCTTTTTCTAAATAAGCTAAATTTTCAAAGTCCCCTCGTAATAAGCTATATATTTTTATTGGATCTTTTCAAAACTAAAAGAAAATGTTGAAAAATATCCTTTTTCTAAATAAGCTAAATTTTCAAAGTCCCCTCGTAATAAGCTATATATTTTTATTGGATCTTTTCAAAGCTAATATCCAGAGAAAACATTTCATGATTAGGGACTTTTGCTTTTAAGGTATCATTTCGAAAATTAGCTGCTTCACTCCCAACGAGGTCAGAAGTGGCTATAAATGAATCCACGACTTGTGATATTATTATGTATAATAAACCATTTCATTGCCGACCATCAGTCAAGTTCTTTGAGTTACTCTTGGGACTCAAGGGGCAGCAACAAAATGAAAATATAAGAAATAAAAAAATGACAGCCATTGCTCAGATGTCTTTAGTTGCGGCTTTGGTTGCGACTCTGCCACAATTATTCTTCATTAGAGGCACCGACATGTCAAGGACTTTTGGCCGCTTTTTGATTTTTTCACAGTTGCATTTCCATAAAAATTGCCAAAAGATATAAATGCGAAAAACGAAGAGAGAAATTGCAGTGCGAGCCAAAAAAATAAAAAAAAATCAAGGTGATGGCACGGTGAGCTCTCGAGCTTGAAAAATTGCTGCAATTAGTGTGCCTGGAGGTCAAACCAACCAACCAACCAACCAACGAGTCCAGTTCAACCAGTTCAACCAACGTGTGCCAACGTGGCCAAGAAATATGTGACACCAATTTTTTTGGGCTCTTTTTTTGCGGGTCGCCCATTTGTCTGATCAGATTCTAAACGGTTTTTAAAGTTACGTTTGTGGAACCGAACGAAACTTTAAGAAAAAATTGATGTTATGTTTTTGACCTGAACTTTCAGTTGGAGTTTTGGAAATGAAAAAGCCATAGATAATACAAAAAATTGTGTGAATTCTTATTCAATCGATTGTATTGAATGGTTGATAGAAAAGAGTTTAAATACTAGTACTAATAAGTAATAATTTATTGTAATTGATACTTATATATTTTGAGCTTAAAAGGAAATTAAGAAAAGCTTTGTTCAGAATTATTCATTGACAATACTAAAAATCATAAAGATTTTTTTAATAAAATATAGCTAACAAAAGGTTTGCTTAAGAAAGAAGCAAGAAAAAGGAGAGAGAAATTTTCCTTTTTATTTACTGCAAATATTTACAGAAATTCGATAAAGAAAATTTTATCTGACATTTAAATTTGGAGTTGTAAATGGAATAAAATACCCTTGGGAACTGACAGAATTATAGAAATTGTATTGTTTTGTATTGTTTATATTAATTATAAATATAGCTAAAAATAATATTAATTTTTCGAAACAAAAAGTTGGAATTTTTATTTATTGCAATTATTTTTAGAATTTAAAATATAACAACAATTAATCTTGCCAACAGAAAAAGAGAGCAAGTGAGTGAAAGAGCTTTCTCTTTTTAATATAAATTATACAAATAATAAATAAATTATCGTTGCTGAAAAAAGAGTGAAAAGTGTTTATGTGAAAATGAGAAATGCGCCACAGTAAAAGTGTGAGAAATCAAAATACAAATCCGACTGCAAATCAGAAACAGAATCAACAAGCGAATCAACAGAGTTCGATAGAGAAACGCAATCAGAAGCAGAAAGAGACAGAGGGAGAGAAACAAAGTCGGGGCAAAGGATCAACAGTCGGCAGGCCGATGAGGCAGAACAATAGAGCTGGCGGAGCAGCTTACAGCTGCGGATTTGGATTTGGACATGGACATGGATTTCGATTTGGCTTTGGCTTTGGTTTGTGGCTGTTGATGTTGCTGCCAATGTTGTTGCTGCTGCTGCAGCTGCTTGCCACACCAACACAGGCAACACCGTCGCCATCATCCATGCAGTCGCCACAGAAGAGAGGTAAGCATCTATTCTTATTGTTGTTATTTCTTTTCTTTTCTTTTCTTTTGTATCTTATCTTCATCTGGTATTGTCATTGTGTGTGTTTGGTTCAGGGAAATGGCAAATAAATGTCAAATAACAGTGACACCCCTATTTCCCCTTCCCCATTTCCTCCCTTCTTCTACCTCTCTGCACACATGTTTGGATATATTGGCCATTGTTGTTGTACGGCGGGGTAAATAGGCAAAAGACGTCAACACAAAAGCGCACCACGTTGCGTATACGCGATGTTGTTTGCTTTTGCCGTTGTCGTTGCCGGGGCAGCTCCGAACTGCCGCTGACATCTTGAGTTTGCCTTTGATATTAACTAAGAGCACATACAAAAGCAGTGCGAGAGAGAGCAAGAGAGACAGAGTGTGAGAGAAAGAGAGAGCGAAAGGTAGAAGCAGGATTTTATTAACATTGCAATGCTTTCAACTCGCTGACATAATAGAAAATTGAATTGCTGCGAAATGCGGCTGATGAAGCCGGACAGGGACCAACATCATCATCATCATCATCATCAGGAGCAGGAGCAGGAGCAGGACTCTTCCGTTGTCCTGTTGATTATGGGGCACTGCAATTAGGTGAACAACGGCTGAAGGATGCAAAACATAATTAAGGCCAGGCAACTAAATTGCATAGCATTAGATAATCGCAACGATGTTGTTGATGATGATGAAGTTGCAAGTGGCATCCAGACAGAATCAGGTTAAGCAAAGAATGAAGATACTGGATACATATATATTGTAATAAGTATATATATTGTGTTGTCTTGTTGAGTGGCAGCTTTGATTGTAGGATAATTATTGGTTGGTTGTTCAAGCTGACTTTCAGAACAGGCACAAGTAAGAATGTTATAGTTAAGATACAGGGTTAGCAATTTAAATATAGTTAAATTCTATCTTAATATTAAATCTTAAATTGTGTCTTAAATGAAATGAAAACAGTTATAGCAACCCTAATAGTTATAGCTAATCTAATGAAAAATGAAAATGTTTAGTTCCGAAAAGAGAATTCTAACTTTAAAGTTATGGGTTCTTAGAGTTTTAGTGCAAATACATAAGTGAAAGATATCTTTTTTAATTGTGTGACAGGATTGGGTCATGCAAACAAATTAAAAACAAGCAGGAAATGCTATAATTGAGTTCCCGATTAAAGGGTTCCCAGTTACTTATTTAAAAAAATATAAACTATTTTGTATTGCATACTCTTAGGCACTTACATTGCTTGAAATTTAATTCTGTTTGGCCGATCTTATTGCGATTAAGTAGGATGATAGCTGTTAAAACATTTCAACGAATTAAATATACCCTTTTACTTATTATTTAAGCTGTGGGTATAATTATATCAATCTTCTTAAAAAACTCAATTATTTATTTATTTACAAAATTAGAGAGAATATAAAATATTAAATCTAATACAAAAGTGTGCTTAGAGTACTACTTAGTAACTAGACCTTCGACTCTATGTTGTGCTTATATTATGTGTGTAAGGTTGCAAAGTAAAAAACTCAATCTAAATTTTTGTTTTCTTTTTAATGTAATTTTTCTATTATTTTGAAAAGTTCCTCAGCTGCTTGCTCGCTTAAATACAGAAATCTAAATGCTGAAATCATCAAAAATCTAGAGAGCAACGCAACACTACCTGACTCAAGTGATGTTTCAGTTGCTGCTTCCCCCAAACTGCGTGACGTCCTGTGTCCCTTGTCCCGTGTCCTGTCTGCCGACTTGCGTCTCCTGAGGTCCTGGTCCTGTGCTCTCCTTTTGTCTTGTGGACTTTATTGAGCTCTCGCTGTTGACTGCCGACCTCCCTCTGTCATCATAGTTTGCTGGCAGCCAACTGGATCCGTGAACTTTTGCTTTCATTTGACGCTGGGGAACAATATTGTGTCCTGACTGGTGTGTCCCTTTTTTTCTGCCTCTTGTCCTTTTTGTATGCCAGTTGCTCATCTTCGCTGTGAGCGAGAAACAAAGCTGCTGAGGAAGTTGACTCTATGACCGACGCAGATGCCGCGACACAGACACTGACTCGGGTCCAACAACATGCTTCATTTTATTATGCAACAAAAGATGCGAAGAAAAAAAGTAAATGAAAACAAGAAGAATCCAAAAAACTTGCAAAACAAAAAACTTGACGCGACATTGTCGTAAATAAGAGGCAAGAACTTTTGTTTGTATCTCTATCTGCACTCCACCTATCATCCTTTCTCCCTTTCTCTCTCTAAGGATGAGAAAAAAGGAGAAACTTGTGAATGAATATGATAAGTTTGCTGTTGTTGTCGTTGTTGTCGGCATTCGCATTGTTATTGCTCGGAGAGGGCGCCATAAATTTGCGCAAATCCAATGTGGGCACAGTTTATAGGTGAAGTGAACTTTCTGGATACTTGAGCGCCAAGTTGTAGATACTTTATCCGCTTCTTCATATATGCACAAGTGTCTTAGTCACGTGTGTGTGTGTGTGAGCTGTGTGTCAGTTGAAAGTTTTATGGCTTGTGAAGCATGAAATGTGCAACAAATTGTAGCTCAGAGATGAAGTGTGACTGAGAGAGGGAGAAAGGGAAGAATGGTCAATATGGGTCAAGCTCTACTTTGTAATCAAGTTCGAAGATGAAATATTTTTTTTGAATGAGAGAGTTTCTCATAATATTTGTGAAAGACAAATAGAAAGAAAAATAAAGATAACAAAACTTATTTAATATATTACAATCACGACTCTTACGACTGTTGTAATTACTCTTCTTAGATTTTTTTAAATTTGATTCTTCTATTTCTCTCTCATATTTGGACATGGTTATATTAACTAGAATATACTCTCGACTAGTGTATAAAAATATTAAATAAAATTAAATAAATTGCCCAACAGACAATTCTTTATTCAAGTTGATAGAGTTATTTAAATTTGATGCGTCTAGCTCTCGCTATATCTGAGATGCTGTTTATATTGACTAAAGATGATGTTCATCTTGGTCCACAATAACTTTTTATTCGGCTAACACTTAAACCACTCGTCTGACCTCAAAGAAACGCTTCAGATAATAGATCTCCAGTATGGTCATCAGCAGCAGCAACGAGGGTCCAAAAATGGACCAGGCCACAATGCGAAAGTGGACACTCTGGCTGATCTTCTCGTGTCCGATGTAGCGGGCATGCATGTACTCCTGTTCGTGCTTGATGGCCATCATCTGGCTGGACAGGGTGTTGATGTTCTCCTGCAGAATGGACTGCTCGATGACGTCGTCACTGCGCTTATCCGGATTGTTGTAGAAGCTCAGATCCTTGATCACCGTAAAGTGGAACATCAGCACCTTTGGGGTCAACGATGACTTTTCATTGTCAAAGCAGAGCATGTATTTTCCATTCTGGTTGGCCGAGAACGTATAGCTGCCACTTGTCTCCGAATCGGACTGGTAGAGTATGCCATCGTTGGGGTCCGAAATGTGCACGGCAATGTCCTTAAAGCCGCCCTCCATCACCTCGAATCGAATCGTGATCTTGTCCTTCTCATGTGCGCGATCATAGAAACACGCCGTCTCGTGGGCATCCACTGTAATCATAAATCCCTGAACTGCTTGAAGCAATAGTGAGAAAAACACAAACTCTAGAATTAATAACATTCTGAAAGATGTTTTCAAGTTGTGAGATTTAAAGTTCTCAATGTGAAAGTGTGAAAAGTTTGAAGTATTTCTCCTTTATGACTTGATTTTGATATCTTAATAAGTAATGTCCATAATGCCAAAAGCCTATACCATGGGATAGGTACTCATAATTCTGCCAGCGCCGACATCGGTACAGAGAGAGATAATACGTGTGTTCTATAAATAGTACGTTCGGTGGCTTGTGCTCTCACGATGCGTGTGTTCTGCCTTTTGTTCTCTCACGAAGAATCTGATCGGCTGATGCTTTCTGATGTCAGCTGCTGAACTGCATTCAATGAGAAGAGATCATACATAGATAGAATTTTATCATACACAGCAATTATTGCTTTGCTCTCTTTACGTCGTCAGCTATAATGATGAGATAGTTCGAATATGCATTTGTTTCCATTTGTTCAATGTAAAGCAATTAAACGTTTCGATAACTTCATGTTTTGCTGCTACAAAAATTTCTGGTCTAGATATAAATTTATTATTTCGATATCTTTAAATATAGTAGGAATATATTTTAATATTTTTTCTTCTACATTTTCTATGAATTTCGCACTGCATTGACTGACATCCAATCACTCCCAAAGGAAAGATGAATGCTGTTTAAGTATTAACTTATGCAAACAATAGCAATGCTTCAATTATGAATTGCCAATCCTGTCTCGTCTCTACATTGCAGAATATTTGGTTATTGAACTTCAATTAGCTACATCAACAATTGCATAATAAATAATTGATTTCTCTGCTAATTTACGCAGTTTCCATTGCGAAGACATTTGCCGGAGTTTGCAGTTTTCAAAGGCAGCAACTAAATCTATATATTCAAAGACAAATACGCTTCAAATCAAATTAAGATGATAAAAGCAAATTGCAAATTGCCAACTGTCCGTCTGTCTGTCTGTCTGTCTGTCCATCTGTCCGTCCGTCTGCCTGTCTATTTCGGACCATTTAATGGGGTATTTTCCCCTCGTGCCTTTGTGTGTGCATTCTTTCAATCTGTTCCCTCTGCCTGTCGACTGGGTAATGCATATTTTATGTTATCGATTCCTTTTGGCCAGAACGCGGCCATCAATTGTCAAAATGTCATCCATTTTTAATGCCTCCGGGGCAGCATTTTGAAGTGCTCTCTAAAAAGCCAAACAGTTTTCATTTCACTTATTTTTTTTCTCATTCCCATTTTCCTCGCTTTTTCCCTTTCGTTTCGCTGGCAAACTAAGCTGCATTTTAATTGCAACACAAATTGCAATTTATAACTTTATCGAACAAAACTAAAAAAAAAACAATAAATGGGCAAAGTAAATTTCAATTGTTTGCCATAAAAATTAAAATAAAAAAAAAAACGTTCACGTGGGTCAACTTCGTAATCCAATTATTGGAGAGTGCGAAATTATTATTGCTTCTGCAAACAAATACGAATATCGTTATTGTTAATTTGTTTTTTAAACTATTTCCGAGTTATTATTTTTATTGCAAAGTCATTTCGATGATACTGATTTAATTTAGAATAAAATATCACATATTTAATATGTTTTGTACTGACTGTAGCCTTCACAGATGATATGATTAAGCATTCATTAAAAATATATAATCTAATAGAATTTTTACAAATAATACCTAAGAGGAAGAAAAAATTGTTTGGCAAAAATAATCAACAAAAATGAAATAATGAAAAAATTGTAAAAATTGTAAAAATTTAATTTCAAAAAATAAATTAAGTTGGAATATTTTGGAATACTCGTAATCGGAGACTATAATAAGCGGAAAAGGCTATAGCCGAGTTATCGACTATGGTGGCTTTTCGGCATTGGCAAACGGCCAAACGGGCAGACGGACAAGGCTATATCGACATGGCTGGTGAAGCTGATCAAGAAAATAATTACTTTAAAGAGTCGGTGATGCTTCGTTCTCCCTGTTACATACATTTCAACGTATACAATATAACCTTTAACGGGTATAAATATTTCACATTTTAATTACTTTTGATTTTGACTTAAGTATTATTTCTTTCATTTAGAAAAACAAAATCTATTTTCGAAATTAAATAATATGCGTCTTTTTATTGAATTCTTAATTAACTTTGCTTGTTGTTTAAATTATGACAACTAGTTTAATGTTTTACGTTGTATTTTCAGCAAAATATTCCTTGAGCTCTTAATGGCTTTCAATGTTGCATTCACTTTAATAGTGAATAGTGTTGCCTTTCAAAGAATTACATACTTTCAAGGATGTTTTTTTGCCGACTAAACCATGTTAAATTTGCATATTTGAAATAACTTGCATTGCGCACACTTTAAACGTTTACGTTTTGCGAGAAACGAGAAATGAGAAACTCTTGAGCTCGATAGACGCTCAACTATTTCAAACAAAAGCCGTGAGTGAGGGGGAGAGAGAGGGAGAGAGAAAATATAGGGATGCTAAATGCCTTTTCGCTTTGCCCAAGCATTTTACAACTATGTAGTATTTGCCGTGTGTTTTTTTTTCTGTTTCTATTTGTTTGCTCAACTCGTAGTTTGTTTTTCGCGCTCTTTGAATATCCTTTATGATATTCAATTTCAAAATCTAATGCTTTAAGCGATTAAGTACACGCTTTACGCCACTTAACTTCATGTCTATGTGGATGTCGAGCGGATCTCCTTCAACAGTTTTCGTTCGACTCTTTTGGCCGACTACAGTTACCAGTTGCCAGTTGCCAGTTGCTTTGGGCCACGCGTGGTGCTTGGCCGACACTTGACTCTTTGCCTCGTTCTCATACCTGCTCTTTATCCCCATCCTTCTCCCCTTACTCGGCATCATCATCGTCATGACATCGACGCTCTTAAGTGCCGGTTCAGGCCGCAGTCGAGTTCAGGCCCAGAGACAGCGAGTGTGAAATGTTTTTTCGTGCTCAAGGACTTTTTGCGTTATCCTCGTTCTCTGCTCCTGTTATTCCTGTTGGATATTTCATGTGCGTACAGCTTAGCGGCTGAAGTTGCCGACTACCCAAAACTCAACTCAACTCAACTCGAGCGACAGATTTCGTTTCGTTTCGTGTCGCTTCATATTTCTGCAGCCAGCGATGGCTTTAAGCGGCTTAAATTGCGTATACGCCTCCATGTACCATTTACCATGTCTGCTTGTCTGCCTGACAGTAATGGCAGAGACTCTGTGTGCTCGGCACTTATTTTGCATTTCTAGTAGGCATTCGCACTCACATTCACATGACCAGAAACTTTCAAGGCACTTCTTTTTCCATTTCTTGTCTTTTTTCTCTCTTATTTTTTTGCTTCCCTTTCAGCTACTCAATTATTATTATGCCGCCTTGGACACGCCCCTGGGGCGTGGGTAGAGCAAAGTTTCACTTGACGACGTGCGTGGCAGTTACCTGGACTTTCAGCCAGTTCAGTTGTGGCCGAGAGGCTTTGCCTTTGGTTCTTTGGGCATCATCAAATCATTTTTGTGGCCAACGCACTCGTGCGTGCTCTAATTTGTTTGGCTCACAGTTCACACAGGACTGACAGGACTGACAGGACATTCAATGTGTATATAGCGCTGATTGCTTCTCTGCAGTTCCAGTCGCATTTTAATGCCTTTTTAAAGGTGCAAATGATTCATTCGTTTCGACTTTTTTTGCCAGCCTTCACAAAGACACGCATTAGCCTAATTTTTACATTGTCGCACGTGACAAAGAGACAAAGAGAGAGAGAGAGAGAATGAAAGAGACCCCGAGAAGGAGAAGTGTGTGTGTGTATGGGGAACTGTTTGCAAATTAAGAAATTACCATAAATGCAAAACTTTTTCAACAAAATGTGACAAATAAAAAATGTGTTGCCTACTTTTTGGAGCGCCATGGAAATTTCCACACAAACAATTTTGCGCCATTAAATTGCCTACGAAAGTTGTTAATATAATTAAATATAGATAAAAGCATACTTTTCATTAAAAATATTGCTGTTATTTTATTTGCTTTTAATTGAATTAACAGTCGCAGAAGTAAGATAAAATTTAAATTAAAATTCGCAGATTGTAAATTATAGATTGAAATAAATTACAAATAAATCTTAAATCTTTTTTTTTATTCTCCCAGATACTTTCATAGTTTTTCGATTTAATTAAAAAATATAGCTCTTATTTTATTTATTTTTAAAAGAATAAAAAGTCGACAAAAGAGCTATAAAATCTTAAAAGAAATTCAAAGATTATAGATTATTGATTTAAATAAATTACAAATAAATCTTAAATCTTTTTCGCACTCCCACATGTTTTGCTTAGTTCTCCAATTGTTTGGGCTGTAAAAGCAGAAAGTGAAACTCTTTTACAAGCCAGGAGAGCCAATAAAACGAGTAGTGCTTTGACAAGGCAAGGACCAAGGACCAACATAAGCTGTAAAATCTTGCTAATCTGCACTTGAGCGAAACACTTGAGAAATGGAGGAAAGAAGGGAGATAAAGAGAAAAAGAAAGAAAGCAAGCAAATCGAGAATTGAGGCAAACAAACGCTCAGAATGAGCTGTAAAAAGGCTCAAGTATTGACAATGGCAACAAGGATACGAGTATCAAACGAGCCAATGACAAAATGGGCGTGTGTCGTGCATGATGTGTGTAATGGGCTAATGGGCGTGGCAGCAGCCGAGAGAGGAAGGAGGGGGAGGGGGAGAATATGAGTATACCCGTATACTCGTATTCATGGCAACAAATTTGGCAAATTTTGTGTAAAGATTTATTTCAATTGAAAGTGCCCGCTGCCATGAGCTGTCAACATGAGCTCGCTTCAGGCTTCAGGCTCGGCATTTCTTGGTAAGCTCAGCTAACGGGGCTCAATGAGGCATGCCAAGTATTTCCGCTACATTGAAAGATAGAGACAGATAGAGACGAAGGCAGAAAGTTACATACGAGAGCTATCAAATGTCTTGGCATTCAAGTTTCAGGACAAAATTTCGTTATGTGTTGCCATAAAATTTACATTAGAATTTCCTTTCCGTTTCCTTTGTTACTGCAATTGCCAAGCAATGCGAAATGCATAATTTGTGCTATTTTCCGGCTATTGCAGTAAATACTTTCTTCTATGATTTAATTGAACTGCAAAGCAATTGCCTTTTTTATTTATCCTTTTTTCTTGCCTTTCTTTAATTGGCAGCTTTGACTCTGCAGTTGTTGTTTTTCTTTTTAGTAAGCATCGTCACTCAATTAGTTCAAAGTTCTTGCGGCTTTATTGGTTGGAATGTTTAGCTGGCTCACACTTACACACTCGCACACACACACACACACACACACACACTCAGTGGACATCGTGACACACTCAATGACACTTTAACCAAATGGAAATTTGGAATTCGTATACCGTTTGCCCAACTGGCAATGCTTTTTGCGGCTTTTGTGGCTGTTAGTTTGCGACCATTCAATGGACATTCGAATTCGCACTCGCATTCACATTCACATTTGCTTTGGAATTCACATTCGCATTCGATTGGAACGACTTTGATTGAGTTTAAATGGTGCATGGCATGTTTAATGGGGCATTATGCATATGTTTCTGAGACGGAATGTCCTTATCAATTACTGATTACAGTACGCAATATGCGTATTTAGACAGAGACAAAAGCTTTTTCGTTTAGTAACGTGTTGTTATTTGATTTTTATATAATTTTTTACACCACGGATCTATAGATATATGCATTTACTTTACTTTTAATATTTTTCATTACCACATACTTTCTAAGTTGCTTTTTAAATTAATTAAAGTGATGTTGTGAAAACATTTACTATTTATCGGAAATTTTAGATATTTTCAGCTCGTATTATAATTTAAATATTTTATTATATTTGTTTTGAAGCAATTCCCAAAACAAATCTTGAATTTCTTTGCTGCTCTGAAATAACTGAATACTTTTTCTCAGACTTTTAAAGATGTTATTATGAAGAACATTTCGAATTGATTACATTCAACTTATCATTATTATAATTTCAGAGCAGTTTGCTAATTGAAACGCCATTTCAATCATACAAATGAGTTTGCTATTTACTATTTAAATTTCAAATTTGCCAACTGGACTAATTAAAATGATTCAAAAGGCTGCCAGGCTGGACTGTAATCAGACAAAGTCTAGTCTCTCCCATTCAGAAAGCTGATTTATATCTTGAGACATCGGGAAGGGAAAGCGTCAAGCAATTTTACGCCTGCAAATCAGGCTTACATAAATCACATGGCAAACTTATGATAATCACTTTGCATGCAAATTCAATTAACAACAGCAAGAACAACAACAAGACAGGCAACATTTAATTTAAAACAGAAATATATTTTAAGCAGTCTCTGGATTCTGCAGTTGAAATTAAGTTTTATTCTTGACACTTTGCCTGCGAGAAAACACAACTGTGAGCGTCAAAGTAATTCACATACACATTTAATATACATGCATGTGTGTGTGTGTGTGTGTGTAACACCAACATTTGTGGGAGCCACGAAAAATTTAATTTTCTCACATTACTTGTGCATACTTGCAAAGGCCGCAGGCCCCTGGCAAAAAACCCAAACTCAATCCCAATCCCAATCCCAAAAACCAAACTCAAACCAGAATGTGTGCGTGTGTTTCTGCCGCACCTACAGTCAACCCGCGCCCCTTTCCCCGACAAACAGCCACAACCTTGGGCAGAAAGTTTAATGTATGTGTAATATTGAAACAATGTGAAAATTGCGCATACGCACTGCTGTGCCACTTTACACCCCCCACGTCAAACGAGACACGGTGCAAACACCCGGGCATTACTTTATTTGATAAGCAAGTCATTTGCATATGGCAAGTTGACAACCCTACCTCAGTTTGTTGTTGTTGGGTAAGGGTATAAATATGTACATATATATATTGTATGCTGAGGGGTCATGACTTAAATCAGCGTCGTGTCGTGTCAAATATGTTGCCAGTTTGCACTGACAACAACCGACAACTGCCAAAAACAGGAGAAATTGTAGAATCACGAGTACGAGCACGAATTTAAAAACAGCAGGTACAGTCATGTGTCGTGTCAGTCTCAGCTGTCGATTGCCCTTCTCAGCGATTCTCATTTACATTGCTCGGAAGATAATCCTAGTGGATTGTAAATAAAATACATACACATAAAAATGTATTTTTAAATGCTTCTATTCGGCTAAAAATATCTGTTGAAGAATTTGACAATGCTTTTAACAACTGAGAATTTCATTTTTACACCATCTTTGACAAGTACATATTTTACATCTTTTTCGACTAAACTGTAAAGCAAATTGATAACTAAAATATTTAATTTATTTTATTGCATCAAATTAAATATAATATGAAATATTGTGTCTAAATAAATATACACATTTTATCATTTACAAAAGACTTTATTCAGCTGGAAGTATTGCAAAGATATTGAGTTAATTAAAAAGAATTGATTGTCATCGCAAGTTTGAGAAAGCTTTCTTGATCATAAGGTTGTTTTAAGTTTTATTAAAAATAAACACATTTTACAAAGATAAAGTTACTGCAAAAACATGAAAAGAATTTCGCTTGCTTTGATTGTCAGCTCGAGTTTAAGATTTTAAAAAGGAGATTAAGATTTCAAAGCTAAAGCAATGAATTCTCCTTTCTATATGATGCTTTCAGAGCAGTTGCACAACTGTTGCCATTCCAAGTTATGCAAGACCAAAAGAAAAGACTTGCCCTGCATATGTTTATGAACGTCTGGCAAATTGGCCGGGTGCAGTCCCATAATTTTCAACAATTTGTTGGACTGCAGCAGGCAAAGTAAACTAAAGTAAACTTAAGAGAAGGCAGGGAAAGGAAAGAGAGAGGAGGGGAGGGGGGAATGGTGCCTTTTGCCGGGGTGTATAAAATTACAATAAATCCTTGCATTTTAGCTGCAAATAAACAAAGATTTGCAGCAGCCAACGAAACTCTGGGCGCTAAAACAAAACATCTGCCCCTGGACCAAAGTGCATGCAAAGTAGCATTTTAAGTTGCCAACAGAAGAAGCAGAGAAAGGAAACAGCAAAAGAAGAAGGAGAGAGTGTAGAGTGTAGAACAGAGTTAGAGAAATTCGAATTTTGGTTGCTCGTTTTGCTGTGTTAAATCAACATGTAAGCATTTAATGCGGCGCCCCAAAGCTGAAAAAGCGTAAAATTCCCAAAATGACCATAAATTTCACTGTTTTTCCCATTCTTGTTGTTGTCTCGTTTTGTTTTTGTTTTCTTTGCGCTCTTTCTCTCTCTCTGTGATTGTGACTGGAGCAAGCGTGGAAAACTTCAACAAGCACTTGAAAAAATAAATAGCATTTTGGGTTATGTGCAATAATAAAATGGAAATTGTGCAAAAATATTGTCGCTTCCACTGTGCGATTGTTAGGTGGTGTATGTGTGTGTGAGTGTGCGAGGGTTTGTGTGTAGGTGGGTGTAGAAATAACTCGAATGCTAACCAAACATCCCCCTCCTCGATATAATGGCCCATGATGTAGTTATTTCTACATAGTTTCCGGGGGTCATGAACTGTGTTGACAGTGCGTTTGGGAAAAGCTCTTGGAAAATGTGATGCATGGGAATGATGCTCAGATCGAATATTATGAGCATCAATTTATGCATGTGCTCTGTCGGAATGGGTTAAATATTTGCACAGAGTTATGTTGCGTTACTTTGTCAATGTTGTCAACAATGATTGCACTTGGAGAATTCAATTTGAAGCGGGATAGAATGGGAAACAGATGGATATGGAATGAGAAGCCAAGGGATGAGATGGGATGACATTCGATGTGATAAAATAAAAGTGATTGAGAGGGAAGAAAATATAATATATTAGGATAGTGAAAGATATTAAACTCTGGGATAAGATGGAATTGTATTGTATTGAATAGAGTTAATAAAATGTCATATAATATTTTTTAATTCGATTGAACGGTATTTAGAGAGTTGGGAATTAAATGGAATATTCTAACGACAGAATGGTAAAGAATCTATATTATAGAGTAAAGGATAGAAGTGTGAATAATTGCGAAAATTCCCAAATGAACTAACTTAATAAAACAAGCAGGAAAGGCTTTAGTCAAGTTTTAAACTCGACTGTACATAAAATTTTTTTTATGGCATATTTGTAGGCACTTACATTGCTTGAAACTTAAATCAGGCATTACTAGCGTTCTGTTTGGCCGATCTTGTTGCGATTTAGTAATATGCCAGCTTAAAATTACTTGTTAAAAACAACAACAATTTATTAAACATAATAATAATATAAATCCAGAAAAATATATATATATATTCCTTAACCGAAGCACGCATCCAACTATTTACTAAGTACTCCTAACTCAACGCTTTATTGTTTTCTTTTATTTATATTTCCCTTTTTTAGTCTTTTTTGTGGCAATTTAACAAAGCTCAAAGATTTTTGCCAACTCTGAGCTATACTCGCATAAGCTTCGATGCATTTGAGACGAAGTCAAAATTGTAGTTGGAACCAAAAAGGAAATTGCGCTTTTACTGATTTGACTTGGGGAGCGTTTGTTGTGTTGTTGTGTGTGTGTTGTGTGTGTGCACTGATGTTGATTTTTAGACGGGGAATTTGGCTTTCAAACGAAAAAGAAAATACTGCACCATTGAGCGAGAAAAAAGCAAGTGAAATGTGTATGCTAAGAGACTCTTCTTCTGCATCTCTCTTTCACACCCATTTACTGGTTGAATCGCTCTCTCTGTCTTACACTCAGTCGCATGTGTTAAGTTGCGCGTTTGCAGCTATTTTTTGTAGCTAAAAAGCGAACGAATAACAACACTTACCCACGCACACAGACATATATTGGATATATTTGTGTGTGTGCAGACTAAAAGCGGCAACTTGGGGGATTCCCCTTCTTTCATATGCATTTCGAGTGCCCAGCGGCGGTCAAAGTAAAAAGCGCCTGGCTGAGGCTTTCGCTTTGGCTTTGCCTTTTGCTCTCAACTATTTTGTTTTGTTGTTTATCCAAGTGTGTGTGTGTGTGTGTGATATGTCAAAGTAAAAACTTTTGTGCACTCCTTTGGGCGCTCACTGTAATCTCCGTCCGCTGTTTTGCATTTCGCTGCCATTGAATGTCAGCGCAGTCGCTTTTGATTTTGTTTCAGTTTCAGTTTTCAGTTTGTTGTGCCTCAGGGCAGCTGGCTTTTCCAGCAGCTGCTGCCATCTACACCCTCCTCCTATCCCTTGCCCCTCCCTCCATCACATATGCTGTTCAGTAGTCATGCATACGAGTATTTGTCCCAAATGTGCACTTCTGTTTTTCCTTTCTTTTGTTTCACAAAAAAAAAAACAAAAAAATTAAAACGTGCTTTGTAAAAGATATTTTTTATATGAGTCTCAAGTGTGCTGGCAGGCAAATCTATGACGAGATTGACACATTTATGTACTGATGTATACAAAGTTTCATAACTTTGTTAAAACTGAACAGATTTTCAAGCGGAGTGTCATTTTGATCATAACTTGGCCCCTAAAACCATTTGGCATTAAAATTTAATTAAGTTTGTTTTTCGGCAGAATGTGATCCAGCAGTTGTAACGATCCTTTAGGCCGGGCTAACTCGGTCGGCGATGTCAGGCTCGTGCAACCAATTTATAGTTGCAGTCCTTTGCGAAATAAATAATAACAAAACAGAATTCAATTTCAATGGATTTTATTGTGCGGTTCCTGGCCGACTCTTTAACTTTAGTCTTATTTATAAGGATTAGATGGGTTGTTGTTGAACCCTTACCTTTTTACAATTCTATAAATTGAAATCTCAGCATTTAACTTTAAATCAATTCGTTATGTCATTATTATTATAAAACGTCTCAATATTTTTGTAAAAAGTGCATGCTAAAATTAACAAAAATTGTGACTTGAAATGTTGGCTTTAAAGATTTTATTTGTATTTTAAATATTAAAAATATAGAATGTAAAATAATTTTTCAAAAATCAGTAAATATTTTACATTTGAAATATTAAGTTATAAATCGTATTTCCAATTGTTTTGATTCAGTAATTTACTTCCTTCGCCTTTAGCTGCATTTAAAGTAGAGCCTTAAGTGCAATTATCTACCGAATATTTAAAAACATTCATTTAAAGCATTGCAAGCATAGTATATACTTTAAATTTTCTGGTCATCCTTATCTCGCCTGCTGCCCAACAAGTATTTATGATGATAGTTTCCTGCTGAAATAAAACATTTCCGTATCGTCCCATTTGACACTTTCACGCCAAATTGAGAAAATTTTGTGACCACGCAATGCAATTTTCGCATTTCCATGTTACTTAAATGCGACAAAACTATCAAGATAATTTCGAAAATTGTTTAGCAGTTTAGGCACACCCTCAAACACACACACAACCGCACAAACTTATATGTATATATAAAGAGACAAGCTGAAAACTCAACTTGGGGCAATTTTCAGCACCTGGTTATTTGAAAACTTTAAGCAAATTATGACGTTTATTAAAAAGCTTTAAATGGCGTGTGTGGGTGTGAAAGTGTGTGTGGCTGTGAAAGTGTGTGTGGCTGTGTGTGTAAGAGGACACGTTCCAACTTGAGGCACATGCAAAACTTTAATGGCATTCACACACACACACACACACTCACAAACACACACACGTCCCACAAAAATGACGTTGTCCATGGGCAACATGGAAAAGTTTTGCGAAAAACTTGAAGTAATTTGCACAGTAATTGGGTATTAACCTAGCAGAAGAAGCCAAAATAAATGGACAGAGTTTAAGGCACGTTCCCGGCCATCTGCACGCATCTCTCTCTCTTCGACAGGAGCTAAAACAACAATAACAACAACGATAGAAATGACAACAACAACAACAGCAACAACAACAACTCGTAAGTGCTGTCCATTTCTCAGACACCACATGAGGTTCTAGCTGATAACTCTATATCTATCTCCAACTCTGTCTCTAAGTTCGCATCTCTCTCTCTCTTCTCTTCCTCCCTCTCTGCGGTCAGTTTTTGATGGATTCGTTTATGACCTGCAGAGGCAACTCGACACTGAGTCTTATTCAAAACTCACTCACTCAACTTGTAGGCCAGTTTGGTCATCCATTTCCCATTTCCCATTTCCATTTTTATACCCGTTACTTAGGAAATAAGTAAAAGGGTATATTGTATTCGTTGAAATGAATGTACCAGGGAGAATGAAGCATCTCCGGCCCTAAAAAGTATATATTTTCTTGATCAGCATCAATAGACAAGTCCGCAAAAAATTACAACACTCCTACACTTTTTAGGATATTACGTTTACTTTTGATAATTAATACACAACTACTATTATTAGCTTTAATTCTACTAAATCGCAACAATATCGGAAAAATACCGAGGTGGTAATGGCAGATATAAATTTTTAGGCAATGAAAGTGCCTAAAAGTATGCAGTAGAAAATATTTTGTATAGATTTAAATACGTAACGGGTATCCTATAGTCAGGAACTCGACTATGGTCTTTCTCGCTTTTTTTTTTTCTCGTTTTCAGTTTCAATTCCGTTCTGTTCTTCTGTTTTTTTTTTTGCCCACCATTTTACGCCGCATCGGCCTTTATTTGATATTAAATATTAACAAAATGGCCTCAATGTGCAGCGCGGCGTGTGAGTGAATGTAAACTTTGTGCTTTATCCTTAAACACACACACTCACACACACACACACACAGAGAGAGAGACACACACACTCATATACGTGCTGCACACACAACGTAGAACGAACGTTGCATGAGCTTCGTTTATAAATTTATATAGAGAAACAAAGTTACGTCCGATGTTGTTGTCATTGTTGCTGTTGTTGTTGTTGCCATTGTTGCTGTTGTTGTTGTTGTGTCTGTTTGCTCAGCAAATTTTGTTTTCCATTTTTCTGTTGATGTTGTTTATTTGCTTGACTGACGCATTGCTGCCACTTTCCACTTGCCCCTTCTTCCACTTCTTCTTATTGTTGTTGCTGTTGTTGTTGTTGCTGCTGCACGCGATGTTGTTGATGTTGCTCTTGTTACAGCGGCTGCTACTTTGCATGTCCTCCCGCAATTGCCAATTGCGATGTTGGATGTGCTGAATGATGATGGCAAGAGTTGCAAACTGCGTGTTTGCTACTTTATTAAGATCTACACGAGTCCATATGCGAGTCTACAGATAAGCAGCCATCTCTTTCTATTTATATAAGCTACCTCTCTCTATAATAGCTTCAGTTTTGCTTGCCAGCTTTTCATATTTACCAAGGTCTGCATACATTTTTTTATTTGATTAATAGCTTAAGATATTTACCATACAATCTAAAGTAGCATATACTATTACCTAAAAATATACAAGTTTTAAATTTTAAAAATTGAAAAAGCGACTGCTCGATTTTCGCGAATCTAATTTTCATGTCCTTTAATTTGATTATTTTAAACTGTCAGAACTTTGACAAAATTAAATCGATTTTCTTGTTGAACGTCAATTTTATCGTTGTTTGACTTCTAATTTGATTCTGCAGCAACTTTTAATTCAATTGGAAAATATGAATTTTTACCAAAAATTTTTACTTTTCCATACCTTTGACACTTTTTCCAATAATTTCTAGCTGTCAAAACTTAACCGATTACCTTTTGGAATGTCAATTGACCTCTTATTTTATTCAGCATTAAAATTAAATTATTTTTGTTAATGTTATTTTTAACCAAAAATTTTCACTTTTCCAACTTTTTAAACTGACAGTACTAATTGTTATAATTTTTTTCATATTCACAAAAATTATTTTATTTATTTTGTGTACAGAGTATCTGAGAGTTGAGCACTCTCTTACTGCTATTTCGACTGCAGCAGCTAACAAAACATTTTTTTATGAAGTTGTTTGTGCAATTTTTGCCGTTCGCTGCCTGTTTTTGTTTTATGTATTTTAATGGCAGACACCAACAAACACACACTCTAACACACACACATGTAAATATTTATAAACAAATACAGACACACATACACATATGCAAGGCACTTTATTAAGCAGCTGCTGCCAGTTGGCCATTCTCATTGGACTCCCTCCATATCTCTCCCTCTCTGATAATCACATTTCGGGAATGCTTTTTGTAAACCAAACACTCTCACACTCACACACAGATACATTTACACTGACAGGCAGACACACACACACACACACACACACACTGATATATACATGGAAATTAAGTTAATGTTTGCTTATGAATAAGCAAATAAGCGCCTACGGAATTGGCCAAACGGCGGATATGCCAGCGGAATCTGAATCCTGTGATGAACTCTCTTTTCTGTCTCTGTCTCTATCACTCCCTTTGGCGTTTGCATTTTGAAATGGCCAACACGTGTCGACGGCTATTGCCACTCCATCCCCCCTCCCTTTCAATCCTTTCATTCCCCTCCCTTTCATCCCACCCTCGATAGGCGGCTCATTTCAATTTGCTTGCATTTCAATGCAGGCGGCGCTTAAAACTTTTTCCATTTTGGTCTCGTCCTGGCTCGTCCTTGTTGCTGTTGCTGTTGTTGTTGGTGCTGATGTTGTTGTTGCATGTGCTGAGCTTTTCTTGTGCGCACGTTTCATGTGATTGTGTGTAAAATACTTTGCCGCCTCAATTTGTTTTTTTTTCCCTTTATACCCTGCATTCATGGTAATTTGATGTAATAGGATATTATAGCAGGCTGCAACCTCATAAATGCTAACTATACACAATTTTGAAACAGTTTCTATTAAAGATTTGGAGAACTTTTGATTTTTCAGCTACTCTTCGTAGTTCCCATACAATAAAAATTATCGAGGAAATATAAAGAACGAAAAATGCATTGAGATAAGATACTTAACACAGAAAATAATAATAAAAATTGTTCTCCACAGCGCATATAAGAGAGCATAGTTACTTGTAACCACTTTGCTTTATCAGTTACAAAATATGTGCGTCGCATTTCGATTGTTGATTGTCAATTGAGATCCAGTGATGCCAAATTGGCATTTTTTCTGATAGATTTGTCTGATTTTTAACTGCTTTAGCCGAGAAAAATCTCAAACAGCATCTATCCAAAAATCTGGCCTTTTTTAGTGTCAATTGATCATGTTAGTATTTTTTAAATTTCTTTTATGTTCCTTCAAATTGATCATCTAAAAATAAAGTGGCATCCCTTTTTGTATGTTGATTTCGATATTTTTTGCAATCGAAAGTTGAGCAAAGCGCGGTTGCTTGCTCATAATTGTGAGAAAATGCCCAAAGAAACTTATAAGTAAAAAAATATCGAGACTCTGCCGGCAATAACCCTTTTTCAGAGCTGGTTTCTTTCGCTCTGACTCTTTTATCGTTGCCTTGGTCAAACGCTGAGGGTGTTTAGTCAAGTTAGTTTGATTAAAACTAAGCTAAGGAACCGTCTTGAAATAGAGACGTTAAATGCTATTTTAACAATTAGGTTAATAAATATATATATTATATTTTTTAATTTTTCAATTATATGCATATGCATATTTTATCTTCTGCAGATTCGGGCTGCGTCGACACAAATCGTGTTGCTATTCGTACAACTTGCCTGACAAATACGTTAAGCTTATAGGCACCATGGCGACGTACAATGCCAACAAAGAAAATGAAGACGAAAAAATCATTGAAGGGGCCTTAAAACTATTAAATTAAATAAAAAAAGGAATAAACAAAATTTGGCCTATTTTCTGTCTTATTTTTTAGTTTTTTAGCCTTTTTTCCCTTTCTTTTTTGGTCGTTTTGTCATATTTTTTCAGAAAATGTTTGGCATCACTGTTGAGATCTATCTATTTTAGCTCTCCCAGTGTTGTATAACGTTGTCTTGCACTCTGGCAGCTTCCGCATCATGTCGTTAGAGGCAGCCACTGGGCCGCCTCAAGAAAGAAACACTAGCGCCATCTATCATTCATAGCTAACAAGCTGTCTCTTTCTGAGTGTAATTAGTGGCTTACAATTACAGATTAATTCAACGAAATAAATTAAAATTTTAAACATAAAAATTTAAAAATTGCCAAGATAACTTTGAGCTGGGCACAGGGTCTACCAAAGTCTTGCACACCCCACTGTTTTCTCATTTGTTTATCATATGTAATTGGGTGTGTGCGTGTGTGAGTGTGCATGTGTTGGTAATTAGCATTCGCTGCGCATTAATATTAATTAGTTAGTTATGCGCCGTCTGTTGGCTTCTCTCTCTCTCTCTCTCTCTCTCTCTTTTGGCCGGGTCAGTTCGGGTTTAAGCCGCTCTGCGTCTCTGCGTCAAGCACTTAACTCCGCTTTTAGCCCTGTCATCGGCCATGCATTTTGATTAACTTTTATTAGCCGCCACAGAGAGCAGCGTAGGGACCTTCCTTGCCATGGCAAATATCAACTGGCAACTGAGAACTGACAACTGCCGACTGACAATTGGTTGTTGTTTATTGAACTAATTGGCTAATTTATTTATTTTGGCCGAGCTAACAGAATGGCCAAGGTCTTAAGTGCTTTAAAGAACTACACTTTATGCGCTTAACAGTGCCTAACAAATTTACGAAAATCTGCTATGAATATAAACAATAAGACTTTTAATTTTCTGAGCTAATGATTTTATTGATTAAAATAATAAAATAAATAAATAAAATTTGCAACAAAATTTAATAAAAACAAACACGTTGTGCGTCATATCTTAATGATTCTACAAGAAGAGTAAACTGATGCAAAAAAGAGTGGAATAAAATTAAATATTTTGTAATATGAGCAAGTTTGTTTAACATGCTTACGCTTTTGTTTTTTAAAGACCAGCTTAAGGTAATCCTTTTTCAATATATACATTTTAAAATATCTGTTAAATTGGATTTTTGCAATGTAATTTTACATTTAAAAAACCAGCAGCAAAATTTAAATAAATTTATAGTTTTATTGATAAAAAACTGTGATAAAAAGGCGAAAAAGTTAGTATATTTTGTTGTGAAAAAAATGACAGCTTTATAGTTATCTACATCATTTTATTGCAAGTGTAAACTGAGATGAACTGAAATTTATATTCACATAATTCATTTTTAGTTCATTTATTCTTGGTAAGTGAGTGCTTAATAGAGTCCAGTTTTGTTTAGTGACTTCAAATTTATCTCCTGTGCAATCAGATAAATAATTGGAACGAGTGAAGCTGAGAAGATTTAAGAATCAGCTTTAAATGTTTGATATTAAATCTCAACATTTTCACAAATTTTCGTTTAGAATCCAAGTTATTGCCAAAATATCCTCTCACTTGTAAGCTTCAGGTCATTAGGAGCCACAAAGTAGCCGAACTTGAGGCAAAGCGACCTTATTGCCTCAACTTAAGACATGAAAAGCCGCTTAGACATGCTCTTAGCTTCCGGTCGGAATGTCGACCAAGTCTCGAGTATATTTGGCATTGGGAAATGGGAAAACTAATAAATGCGAATGTAAATTTAATGGTTTCTACAAATGGAATACAATTGCAACAAATTTAAATAAAGATTAAAAATTATATTGTATGTATTCAAAATACAATATTGGCAGTCAGCTCAGTGCCCGCATGGGCATACATTGCGTATGAGTGATGGAAATGGAAATGGATTTGAGCACGATTTTAATTTATGCCATTGACCGATAAACTGAATCAGGCCAATCAAGTGCAATTTATATAGACATTTGCTGATGTCGAAACCGTTTCACAGTTACACAGAATACGAATTCGAATACGAGTTACAAATTGCAGTTGTCAATTTATTATTTACTTTATGTGGCCAATGCGAGGGCTGTTCGACAAGTTGACTCACAATTTAATAAGATTTTGAATTTATTGCAACTTTAAACTCGAATGGTCCTCTTCAAAAAAAATTTTGTATAATTGCTGCATGTTCACATGTCAATTTGCATTGTTATTAAACTGGATAAACCTTGAAGTTTGAAGTCCTCCATACTTTTATGGATGGCAAACAAATATGCAAATGGGTTGCCAGCATCTGGAATAGTTTGAAGCTCCTGTCGATGAAAACTCAATGGCAAATGGCATATTGTAGTGGCACTCTAATGGCAGCACGTTCCAGGCCAAAACTGAAGGCAACAAAAGCAGCAAAATGCCAAACAGTCACAGATACAGATACAAATACACACAGAGATAGTTGAGCTGGAGATGCAGCTGTAGTTGTAGTTGGAGTCGAAGAATGTTATGGCATTGGCAACAATATCTAATCAAGGAGCATGCACAACCGTGAGAGCTGCTCCAGGATCAACCTCCAACTTCATTTCCATCTCCAACTCCTATTCATTCTCTCCTTGAACTGCTTTCGGCTTTGTTTGCATTGACATTTGGATGTCGTGTCCATTGGTCCATTGGCACGTTACCTTTGCTTTGCATTTGAATTAACAGTTATTTTTGGCACCGTCATGGCATCTCCCACCCTTTCTCCAACTCCTTCCCCCTTCTTGGCAGACAAACAAAACATTTGTGAATGCCAGACAATGCCACAAAGTGAGACAGAGAATTGGGATTCGGGATTGGGCTTGGAACTGGGTTTGTCATGGGTTTTGTTGCTGCTTGTGCTCCTGCTAATCTCATCTATTCAAATTGGCCAGGTTGGGTTTGTCTGTCCTCTCTCTCACCTCTTTCCTTCCCTCTCTCTCACCTCTTTCCTTCCCTCTCTACCCTTTTGTCTCTTGTGTCATGTCACATGCATGAATTCTTGAGCTGATGTTTGCCCAAGTCTCGCATTGTCTGTCATTGGCACGTGACACTCGTGTTGTGTGAGATTAAATATGTAAGAGCTAAAGGTAGAGACTTCTTTTGTTTCCACCATTAATTAGGCTAAACAATCTTCTATCTCAGAAGCAAATATCATAGAAATATAACTCTAAATCAGTGGTGTCTAGGGATGGCACGATTAATCATATGATACACAACAATCGATTATTTTGCTTTCATTGGCGATTTAATTGTATCGTAAAATGTGTTGCGATTAATTGAAACACTAATCGATTATTCGATCAAATAATCGCGTCGTTGCCAAAATTTTTTCAGGAAACACACATGGAGATTTTATTCCAAAAAAATAGTAGCAAAAATATATTTGAAAATTTTTTTTTACTCAGTTACTCTTAGAATTGTTTAACAAAATGTTCTGATTCAAAATATTTTTTGTGAAAAATCGAGAAAAAAGATCAAAAAGTTGACTTTTACATAAATTTGAAATTTTCGAAGGGTACTTAATGGGTTAAAGAAAGTTTTGTGTCATTCAAACGGAATTTAAATGACCTTTCCATTGATTAAAATATGTTAACGATAACGGCTCAAATAGGCCTTAAATGTCAACATTTGACCTGCATACTTTAAGCTGTGAGCCACTGTATTTATATTTTTTGGGCATTTTATTATAGCTCTTAATTGTTTTTTTTTGCTATACAATGGCACTGCATTACACAATATTTTAAAAAACTATTACAAAAATTAATCATTTGATTAATCGATTATTTTTATTTTTCGTCGATTAATTGCAATTAATAATCGCGTTGCTTAAATTAATCATATGATTCAATAATCGATTAATAATTTTTTTTTGCCATCCCTAGTGGTGTCCTAAATGCCAAAAGCCTTTCAATAGGAACTTATAGTTCTGCCGGCGTCGCAGCCGACACGTGTATAGAAAGAGAGAATACGTGTGTTCTATAAATAGCACGTTCGGCTGGCTTTTTATTCTCTCAGGATGCATCTGTTCGGCTTTCTGGTGTCAGTCGCTGAGCTGCGTTCAATGAGGAGAGACCATACACCGCTAGATTTTTATCATACACAGCAACTAATGCTTTGCTCTCCTTACGTTCTCAACTGTGACAATTCGAATATGATTTAATTTAATTTTTTCAGTGTAAAGCAGCAAAACATTTTGTTAACTTTGTGTTTCGCTGCTACTTAGATAAATATCTCATCTCTAAGTCTTGCTGTCTCATATTTGCATATGAAACGCAGTTTGCATTTCGACTATGACTTGAGAAATCGATTAAAAACTTTGATTGCAAAACATTCAGAGTTCAGAGACCACAAAACTTAATCAAAATGAACACCGAATGCTTTGTGGCTCCTTCTTCTTCTTGTCCTAGACCAGGACCAAGTGTCATCTGTATCTTGGTCAGGCTTTCTTTTTTTTTTTTTTGTTCCTGTTTTGCCCTTTGTGACCGAGATGAAAAATCAACAGAAGTTTAGATAAGGTTTTTTGCTGTTTTCAAAAGTACAGAAACATGCCAAATAAATTCTAAAGAAAATAACGTTTTTAATTAACAAACCAATTAGTTTTAGGTTATTTCGATGAGCGTATCGCAAAGGACGAAACAAGAACAACAAAATCAACTTGAACTGAACTGAAAAAACAAACAGCATTGACCCAAATCAACTTTCAGCTGCATGTTACAGATACAAAATAAGTACAAAACATTGAAAAAGTAAATACAAGCGATGGGATACAAGATGCTTGAATTGTTGGGAAAGAGAGGGGTAAGGGAAGGGGATTGGGATAGGGATGGGGATAGGGAAAGGTTAGAGAGTAGAGAGAAGGAGAAGCAGGAGAAGTTCAACCACAACTTAAAGTATTCCTGGCTTTCTCTATTGAGCTGCAGCTTTTTCCAGCAATTTAGATAAACTTGTTTTTGTGTTCGTGTTCATGTTCAATTTGTTGTTGTTGTTGTTATTACTCGTGTTATTGTTGTTGCTGTTGCCTTTTGACCAGCAAAACAGACCGCAAAAAGGCAAAAGTCATTTCGAACCAAAAGACTTGACCAGGAAAAGGGGTGTGTGTGTGTGTATGTATATATATGTATGTGTATATGTGTGTATTGGTATGCGTGTCCTTGCCTTGAGTTCATAAAATGGCAGTCTACAATAAGCTTAAGCTGTAAGTGAGAAAACTGAACGACTAGCACATATCCTGTTACCAAATAAATGTCACTAAATAATTGAAAATAAATGTTACTTATTTCATTAGCTTATATACCCATTTGATCAACTTAACAACAGGGTATTTTAGAAGTAATTGAGAACAAAGTGACGTTGACTCCAAAAACAAAACATTGAGCTAAATTTCTGACCTGTGTTTGGAAAGATGGCAAGATGGAAAGTGAGCTGCAGTTTGTCGTTTGATTGCAACTTTATTCGAATGCTTTTGAAGCGCAACCAACAGACAACATTTAGAGACGACGTTCATTACGATTTTCAAGTTTATCCTTTTACATTTCGCAATGCAAACAGATATATTTACACAGATACATAGATACACAGATACACAGATACAGATATAAATCTATGCAGATAACGTTTTTATATCGCTTGCAATCTGTCTCTGTCTGTCACTCTCTCAATCACTCTCTCTATTTCTCTCTCTGCTTGTCTTTGTCTTTGTTTACTTTGAATCTCAAGCAATTTTTGCTCTTTAGGTAATTTTCATTTCATTTTCCTGCTGTGTTTTTTGCTATTTTAAAGTTGATGAATTTTCCATTTATGCCATTTATTGCATTTTGTACAAAAAAAAACAACATTTTCTATTTGTTCAATGATTTTAGCCCAAATGGAAAATGTTAACATGAGTTGAACAGCAATACTTAAAGTGTTTTGAAATGCACAGCATGTTTTCTAAAAAGTAAATAAATTTCAATCAAAAATGTTGCATAGAATAAAAATGCAATTATTTTAATTGGGCTACGTGTGTTTTTATATTTATAAAAAAATTAAGCAAGTTTTGTAAAAATCCTGTCTATTTATAGGGTATTATCTGGCCAAGTTCATTTAAGTTAATCAGCTTTGCTTAACTTTAACTAATTGCATAACATTCTCTCATTTATTTTCTAGGTAAGCCTTGTGAATTCTCCACTATTCGACCTGATCGACAGGAAAATGCATTAAACATAAATGAAATTATAAATATTCCGGATTGTTATTGAGTAAGTTTTGCAGTTAACTTTAACAGCGTTAACTGAAGCGTTGTAAGGCCAATTTTGCCAGCCAAGTTAACTGATTGAATCATTCGCTGCAGAAAGTTGCCGTTAATGACAGCTTAAAGTGCCACAAGTGCCACGCCCAACTTTTGGCAGACACACGCCCACACATGCCATGGGTAGGTAGGTAAGTAGGTAGGTGGGTAGGTAGGTTGGTAGGTAGGTGCACATGAAAATCGCAAATTATGCAATTAACCCATTTTCACGGATGCCAACAACGACCACAAAAAAATGAAAGGTAAAGGCAGCTCCTTCTCCTTCTCCTCCTCATCTCTCTTCTCCTCTTCCTTTTCCTCCTTCGTTTGACAACAACAATTGCTGGTCGAGTCGACTACAGAATCTGCCCTTGTCCTGGGCAGCAGCAAATGATGTGTGTGCACGTGAAATCGTGTGCTTTTTAACTTTAAATGGCCGCAAGCATGCAAATCTCTTTCATAAATTCACACGGCGACTCGACACGGTTGTTGAGCCACCGCCACCACGGCCAGCATATCCTGGCAAAAAACACAACCACCTTTCTCCTTCCCCTCCCTCCCACACATTTCAGGTGATTGCAGTTAACAAAAAATAGGCGACGGCGACGGCGAATCTCGGTTAAATTCAAACTGACGCTGCAATTAAGTATAATGTCCTTGCAAGGATAACGTTAAGTGGCGCGTGAAATTGCATTAATCATTGAAGGGATTTACCATGCAACACAGGCAACACTTGAAGCTCTACCTCTCTGTGCAGCTCGTTTCCCCTCTCTCCTCGCTCTCTCTCTTTCTGCACATTCCTCTGTTTGTCCGTGTCGTGGGCAGGTAACTTGCATTTTTGGCCTTGCTGACAACCTGCGCTTACTTTGCGGTAAATGCGGCACAAACTGTAGCTGAGTCTGAGTCGAGAGGGGTGAACTGAAGGGGGACTGAGGGGAAAACTCAATCTGGTTAGCGAAGGCAGCGCGGCATCGCTTTGTGTTTATTTTGGGGCTGCAGACGGCAAAGGGAAAACTCTTATGGTCCACAAGCTGTTGCGGGTCGAGCTGAGATGGCCTAAAAGAAATCAATGCGAGGGGTTCTTTTAATTGCAATGCAAATCACGCCAAATATAACTTTATAAACTGTTAATCAAATTATTGTTTTTACAAAATTATTTAAAAATATTTTTTTTTTCAGAATAGTGAATTTTATTTTAATGACCAATTAATCTCAAAGAATTGTTTTAAAATTGCGCTAAAATCATTAACATTGATATTTTGGTTAACATTAATAGGTACCTGATTTATTTAGTCTATGTTTAGTCTAGTCTAGTCTATTCAAGGTCTTTATTCATCTCTGTCTCCTTCCCTTTATTTTTCTCTCTCTGTATCTCACCATTTTAATTACTCTGTTTATTTAACTACTTATTTCATTCTCGCTCAAAGACAGCTTTCAGTCATAACTTAGCATACCTTTAATTCGCCTAAAAAAATAACATGTGAGCATATTTGGCAACCCAACATGGAACCGGCACAGACTGTTGGCAATTGCAGCAATCCTAATCTAAACTAGGCTAGAGATCTGAACATTTGGCGCATTGCGAGGGCTTGTTACCAAAAAAGTATAACCTGGTTTCTTACCCTACCCAATTCTAACAGAAGAGAGAAAAGCGAAATGTAACAAGTTAGAAAGTTAGACGAGTCACCGACTAAGAGATACCTGGTAATCTATTTCAATGTAAAATGTTCAGACGAAAAAATGTTGTCCATTTCTGTGGGATTAGTAAAACAGTTTTCACTTTTTCATTTATTTAGTAAATTGGTCGAAATGTAAGTAAAACAAATATAATATGTCCTTCTGAATACACCCTACCATTCTTTCGAGTACCGGGTATTCAAAGAAAGGAGCACTCACAGCAGCTCTTTCATATATGAAAGATAATCAAATTTTGTTCCATGCATATTTTGAAGGGAAGCAACAATTTCATTTCGTTGGCCGCGAATGGAATGGAAACAGTTGCCAGCTGCTTTTTTCTCTCTTTTTCTGTTTTTTCTGGGGGTCAAAGGCTGGCGAGGGTCATAGGCTGTTGGCAACCGCCAATGGCAACGCGTGATAAACCGAATCAGAGTTAGGGGCCCCGTCGAGAAGCCCTTGAACTATGCAAATTGCCAAATGAAAAACGCCAGTGAAGTCGAAAGCATCACGGCGAATGGAGCTGGCAATGTGAGTGGGAGTGCAAAAGGGAGTGTGGAAAAAGGAGTGAAAAAGGGAGGCAAGTTGGCAGCACAGGAAAACGCATGATGCAAGTCTTAATTGCCGTGAAGGCTGCTCTGGGCAATGAGTTTTGGCGCCCATAGTTGATTGTTTGCAGTTAGATAGAGAGGGAGAAAGTGACAGAGAGAGAGAGAGAGAGAAAGCAGGCAAAGTAGGCCGCTGTCAAAGAAAAGTTAGACGGTGGCTTTTTTCATCACAAATTCTAGAGATCCTTTCAAATTCGCCCTCGGAATCCAAATAGAAAAAAAGAAGACATTTCAATTCGAAGGGGAAAGTAAAGAGGTTAGGGAAATTGAAACAATGATAAAATATGTATAATTAAAATGCGCCCACAAAGTTTTCCACAATTTTGTCGGCACTTGCAGTTTTCAAACTCGCAGATAAAAGGCAAACATGATTGTTGGCCCTATTGGTAGTGCCAAAACACACAAACGAGGCTCAAAGCCCAGAAATGCATTTGCGCTAATTGAAAAGCGAACACTGCGTGCTTTTATACCCTGCAAATCACTCAAATTATCCACTGGGTACACATCATACATTGCATTACACTAAACGATACATTTAACTCGACATAGGGTATCTGATAGTCGAACAATCTCTATAGGCGCACAGATTTTCCCAAAGGCAAAACAATTATCCAAATATTTGCGCCAGTAATTTGATTTAATAACAAAAGAATTTATTTGATATGCACAGAGAGATACGTACAATTTGAAAACAATGCAGCATCAAAGGTAAAATGGAGTATACTCGACTACAAGATACCCTTTAACAAGTAATCAGGATTGCTTATTTAGATTTCTTTAGCCTTTGATTGATTTTGAAATATACTGACAGCTGATCGATACAACCAAATATTATTACAGGGTATCATCAGCTCATTTCTTTAACTGGCATATCCCTTTAAGCTGCAAAGACAAAGCAGTTGCAACTAGTTTGTCCAAGTCAACATTATACACAAATAAACCCACAAACAGTGGGCGTATGGGCGTGGCATTTATAATGGACTCTTATTACTTGGCAGTTGCTCAAGTGCAGCGACTTGGACACATACACACGCAACACACACACACACCCACGCACACACACATTCTGGGAGAGTTGCTTTGATATGAATGTTTTGCCCTGTTGTTGTTGTTGTTGGTTTTCAATGATGTTATACCCGTAACTAGTTGAATATAAGGGTTTTTTTGTACATTAAAATTAAAACATAAAATAAAATATTTGAATTGATAAAGCAACGATGTTTAGGATGTATCTTTAATCAATTGGTTTGAATTAAATGTGTCAATCAAATTTAATTTAATTGAAATTAATATACATACATAACTTTATTTAACTTGAAATTTAATTGAAATTAATATAGTTTTATTTAATTAGAGCAACAAATTTCTTATAAACAATACCTATTTGACAATTTTTTTTAGCTGTTTGCAACACTCTGTAAATTAAAAGAAATGTTAAAAAATATATTCAGATTCACAGATGCAAATAACATAAGTATATTTAAGAACATCAACAACCATTTAAAAGAGATATACAATTTTGTTATGTTTCTTTAATCATATTTAAAATGAATGCCGGGTGTCTTATAGTCAACTAATCAAATACAGCAGTCTTGCTTGTTATTTTTTTAAATATTTTTTACTCAAGCTCAGCCAGGAAGTTGTGTGTCATAGGAAGCACTTGTGTGACATAATAAAAACTCAGCCCTGGCAGGCTTTCATGTTTTCAGGAGCTCGGGAACTCGTCCTCATACGGCAGCCAGGAGTTGCCGGAGGTCTATGTAAACAGTGGACCCACCAACCTTTGCCTTCCCCTGCTCTCCTCTCACCTGTTCTCCAATGCAGTTCGCCAGCACTTTATGCTTTGTCAACAGCTGCAACAACAACAAGAACAACAACAACATAAACAACAACAATTCCAAGTTGAAGCCCGCAAATGTTTTCATTTTCTAAAGGAAAAGCAACGACTGGAAGAAGAGTTCATACACATACATATATATATATATGTAGCTAAGAAAGGGAACTGCATTTAAAAGCATACAGCCCTCTTTCTCTGTCTCCCTCTTTCCCTCTCCTCTTTTTCTCTTCCTTTTCTCGACAGTCCATCAACATAAAGCCCGGCAAAAGTTGAGCTACAAAAAATTGGTTTACTAAAAGTTTTTGCCATTGCAATATGCATATGTCCATTCGACTAGATGCCTCAAAAGTTGCCTCTATTGTTGTTGTTGTTGTTATTATCGTTGTTCTTCTTGTTGCTGTTGTTGTTGTTTATGCATGTTTGTTTGCATTTTTCTGCAGGAAATTAGACAAATTGCCGCAGTTGACCGTCAGGAAAAAGTTGAGTTGATTTTTTGCCTTTTGTGTAGACTTCCAGTTGTAATTTGATTGGACACGGCCCCGCAATCATATAAGTGCTACAAGTGAGCTGACAACCCTGACATGGAGAGATGGCAACCCATTGGCAGATTGCTTTCAGAGAACTGGGAAATTCTCAAGTGTTGAGAGGTTGAGAAATGGAAACAAGTGCCATAATCAGGGCATTTGTTAATGGACTAGAATTAGTTAATCAATCCGAATGATGTTGTATGTATTAGATGTGTAAATAATTGAGTAATACTTGATCGAAATTTGTTCGATTTCATATATATTTGTTTGTTTTCTTTTACTCATATACTCATAGAATCTTTCCATAAAATAGTTTATTACTTAGAGAAACTTTATTAATATACTTGTATATGCTATCTAATTTTTCCTCTATCCTTATCAACAATTGCAATATTTGATCTAATGAATATATAATTTCAATGAGTATGAAATAGTGACAAATATTTGCGAATGTTCTCTAAACTTTTTTCTGCTTTCGGCATTGTCTTCCGTTTCCTTTGCCAATGAATGCTCTGCTTTGCTTTTCCTTTTTAAGGAAGACACACTGAAAGTTTTCAATAAAAGATAAAAGAATATCTTTTATATCAAAGTTTTTCGAAAGAAGAAGAAGAAGCAAGTTCAATTCAACATTTGCGGTGGCTTCAAGGACTGTACATCATTGCGTATACTTGTTAACCAACTTGAGTGCCTACAAGACGAGCTTACACACACACACATACAGTCGCACAATTAGCGACCACATGAAATTCGAAACATTTTCAACTGCTAGTTACATAATTGCACATTTCTGCCACCGCACCGCCCCGCCCCGCCCCGACCTTCCCATCCCTTTCGCCTTCCTTCTTCACTGAATGTTGCAAAATTCACGCCGAACTTCATCAAAATTCCAATTAGCGCTTACACTCAATTACAAGGCAAAGGCAGCAGCTGCCACGCCCACTCGCAGACAAAAGCAAATACAAATACAGCCACAAAACTGCGAGTACATTAAAACTTTTGCCAAATTACTCGCAGACTCTTAACTCAAGGAAAGAAAGGAAAGGATTGACTATGGCTTCGGGTTTGAGATTGAGATTGAATTCTTTGGGTTGTTAGCGTGAAACAAGAAGCAGAAATAGAAAGCAAATTCCAATACAAATATAAATAGAAACGTACAAATCCATTAAAGTTTTAAAGTCACATCGAATATGGGAGTTGATGGCGTCATAAAGCCAAAGCCAAAGCTGAATGCCAAAGTCGAATGTCGAATGACGGCCTAAAGCAAATAGACAAACAGAATGGCAGCAGCCGCAGGATATTGAAATTCATGTGTAATTATATATATGCTGTGTACATAATACACAAAAGCATCGGCTGCAGGAGGTAAAGGGGGAGAAGGGGAAGGAGGGAGAGGCAGGCAGGGAGAGAGGTAGATATATCTCCATCTCCGTCTCCCGCGGCTGCTCTAATTGTTGCGCGCACCACATGAAACAATTCCAGCAGCAAATATGTCTCGCTGTCATGCCACAAAAGGAACATACACACACACACACACATAGTGGGTTACAGATACAGTTACAAAGATACAGAGCTAAAGCTCTGTCAGCCAATGGGGAAATTACCAGAACCGCAGCCAGCAGCAACCTTCAAATGATTTCATCAACGTAATACGATAAATTTCATAATGAAACGAGGCGGTTATTGCCCCAACCCATATACCCCCTCCCACTCTGTCTGTGTGTGTGTCTGTGTATGTGTGTGCTCATTATGCATAATTTCGAAATTATATTAGCTTGACTTTCTGTCCTTAAACAAGAGGGATTGCTTTTGCTGCAACTTCTTTTGCTTTATTCGGCCAATTAAAAAGTATTTTTTACGCCCGTTAAGCCCTGGGGAAATCCAAGTTTAAATAAAAGCTTTCGCATCTCGCTGATAGCCAGTTTTTAATGGTATGTTTTAAAAATTTACATTAGCACGTTGAACCCTTTTTGTAGACAGCAATAGACAATTTCCTTTTCTAATCATTGCATTTAATTAAATAAAAAACATTTCGTTTCATATTTCCCTTCCTAATCATCTCTTATTTGACTTCAAAGCTGTGAAATGTTAAATACTGTTATCCTTCGCTGTTAATTAACACAACTTAAGTGTGGTAGATTATCTGTTTACAGAGAAAATAATTCTTGTATAATCTGTAAATGTAGTTGCAGAACGCTAACAGTTATCTGCTTAGATCTGTTAATTAACATAACATTGGAGAAAAGCACGATCTGTTTATGAGGGCAGCCCTGTTAATTAACAAAACATGGAAGACAGTTGATCACACCTTTTTAATCTGTTGTCAACAGATCTCTAACAGTTTGCCCCTCAGTTCTGTTAATTAACATAACAAAGGAACAGTTTGTAAAATATGTTTTGTAGATGTAAACTAGTCTTAAAGTTTAACATCACTTAAAAGAAAGATTTGCATATGGCAGCCCTGTCTACCACCTATCGTCGAGTGGCAACTCTTACCGACGGTTCTAGGACGTTTCTCAATGGCAGCCAACTTCACTCATTTCTAGGAAGCGCACAATTGAAACCTAATTAAATAGTAATCTTAAGCAATCTGCGCATAGTTATTTCTTTCTGCATTAACCAATGCGCTAAATGAATAAAATGGAAATGCCATCTTTTGAGTTATGATAGTAACGCGATTAATGTATTTATTCGACAGATTTAAAGTTGAAATATTTCTCAAATAAAACGCTGGAAAATAAGTTCACATTTTTTGATTTGTCTCGTTTTTTTTTTGCCAATTTATCCATAGTTGAATTTTTTATGGGCTGTCGTGATATTTGTTTTCATTTCATTTATTACGAGTGGAACCAAAAGAACAACTTTTATTGTAATTGTTTTATGCTCGCGCTCATCACGCTCGAAACGTTTTGTTTATGGATCGGTTTGTCGACTTGTCCCAACTCTGACTGTCCCCTGTCCCCAGTTGTCCTTTTGTTCCCATTGTGCCCGTTATCCTGCGTGTCCTGGCAACAAAATGGCGACAAATTCAAATGCAATAAATTCGTGTTTACATTTATTTTATTTTTATTTGCTGGTTTTTTGTTTGCCGTTGGCCTCGTGATTTTGAGCAATTTGTTAAAACAAATATCGAAACATATATATTTGCACGGTTTTGCAATGTTTATTCGATGATTCGATGCAATGTGCAGCTGCCTCTATTCGTATATTCGTGTATTCGTATTTTGCATATTTATTTACTTTTGTGATTATGCGGCGTTGAGCTTTAATTTGATTTATTTATTCATCCAGATTTGCTCGAATGTCTGCAATTACATATTTAACATGCACAATTGTTTTGGCTATCCAATTTTGTCCTAAATATTTGATAACAAAATCGTTGCATACATTTGGGGCACAAGTTATTAAAATGATCTACTTATAGTTATACATGTGTATGTAACTTATAGGTATTCTAGGGTTGCATATCACTCGCAGCTCTCTTTGGGGGAAGCATTTTCAAACACTCAGTCAAGTTTGCCATGCGGTTATTTTCCTGTCAAACTTTTGCATTGTAATTGAGCGTAAAAGGAAAACTTTTACTATGCCGTCTCTGGGATGTTTTTCTTTTCGTTTTTCGCCCCTAACCCACCGAGAACTGCATAGGCCCTGGCCCTTAGCAACGGCAGAACTTGGCTGAGACTGGTGCTTCTTAGCCATGTTGCCAAGCCAGAGCCGCAATTGAGGAAGCTACTCAAAAAATAACTTGTATATAAACTGTAAACAACAACAAAAGTGAAGGGGATAAAACGGGGAGGTTGAAAGAGGTTTCCCTCTGGCACTTGAGGCTGGGACTGCTCATAAAGTTCAAGAGCAACATATGTTGTGGCATAAATTTATAAAGTCCTCGGGCTTGGATCTGGAGCTGCCTTCCTGTTTACTGTTTACTTTCGTGCTGCCCAAAAAACCAAATTATGGTTAGACTTTTAACTTGTTTATTACGCGTCTCTAAAAATAAGTTTTTTAATTTAATTTTAATGAAAATTTATGATTATTTCTTTCACACGCCACATCGAGAAACTTTGTTTCTTTTTTTTTTTTATCGCTCTCATTATTATTATTTTTTTGCTTTATTGTTTTTGTTTGCGCTGCATATGCGTATAAAAAGCAAACAACTAAATTGTTTATTTGTCTCAAAAGTTTGGTGCTAACTCGTGAAAGTTGGCTTAATCTTTTCAGCCAACATGCTTTGCCTGCCTGAATTGCAATTAAAATTTCTTTATTCTTTATTTTTATTAGCACACTAAATTTATTTGCATTAAAATGTTTAGAGAGTGCGAAGTTCTTTGAGGAGATATCATAATTTCTGTGAATTTTCAAATTAAATTTTCAATTGCTGCATAACTTATGGAAAACTGGGGGAAAATGGAAAGCTAAAGTACCATATGACAGGCATATGAACATCTTTATGCTGTCACTTTCAATGAAAGACGAGATTGTTTAAGGATATTATTGTCGTCAATTCAAAGAGCATTAAATTGTTATAATATTTACATGCTTCTTTTTTATTTAAATATCTATTAAACAAATTTATTAAGAATTATTTCGAACAATTGAAATTTGTATTCGTTGGTTTGTATTGACTTTGAATTATTTCCAATCAATTTATTTCTGTCAGTTGAACACAATGAATTTAATTTGCAAAATTATGCTTTGCATTATTGTTAAATATTTTATTGATTCTAATATATGTATTTTTCGCTGTTAATTTACTGTATTTAATTTATATATTAAATTGAATATATGTATATCTGAATGCTTGTTTATCTAAACAATTATCGGTCAGTCTAAATATAATATTATAGCAGCAATAGGGATTTAGATAGTAATTAAATTTAATAATCGCCTATTTTTATCTAGCCCGGTATAACATACACTGTAAATATATAACACACTCTGTAAATACTCTGTATACTCTGTAAATAAACATTAGAATAAGAAAATTAAGCACACCTGAATAACTTTATGTAATTGGCGATTGAAAGAAGCGGTCGTTTGCGTTTTAAATAAATAATATACCGGCTACAATATTTACTTATTTCTACTTATTTATACATCTATCAACATACCTTCCTGGATATATATTAATATCTATCTATCTAACTATCTGTCTATTTATATCTGTCTATCTCTCTTACCCCTTTCCGTGTGAAATTGAAGGAATCCATTAATAGGATGCTCTGTTCTCGTAATGTAACTGAAGAGCTGTATAAATATTAATAACGTTTCAAATGATGTGGCACTTGCTGTATGCCGCAGCTGCTCTCCCCCTTCCCCATTCTCCCTCAAACAGGCATGTCAAACATATCAAAGATGGCAGCCATTGAGGAGGGGGTAAGGGCGTGAGGGGAGGGCGAGGGAGGCCCTTTTACAATTGCGACAAATTGCATTTGCTTAGTTTGCTCGTTGCACGGTTCATGTTAATGTCTAAGCTTTGTTTCGACACGGCCTGGTTTCCATGTGAAAGAGAGAGGGAGGGAATGAAGGATAGACAAACAGACAGGAGACAATTCTGAGAACATAACCCTAAACATTACAACATGCATCATCAACATAATCAACAACAACAACAAACACAACAACAACAAAAACAACACTCACTTGGTCGACGTGTTTGTCATTCAACTGATATCGCCTCGATCTACGAGCTAAATCCCTTCCCCGAAGGGATGGAGAAGAGGAGGAGGTGGGTAGGGAGGGGAAACTGTCCGCCTACAAATTTCAGCGATGTGCGTGCCAGCGAGTTGAGTTCATCTTCCATCATTTCCCATCCTTCATTTTCCCCATTCTCCATTATTCCTGTCTTCCATTTACCCCGTCTTCCGTCTCACTGTTAAGCTCTTCTCCACCTTCGTGTATGTTTATATTTATCTGCGTCTCGTATTAAATTGCCAACTCGTGTGTTGAGAACTCAGGCCTCGACTATTGTTAGCTCACTCTCTCTCTCTATCTTTGTTTCTCTTGTCTTTATATTTGTTGCTGTTGCTGTTGTTGCCAGGCTATTTTTGTAGTCATTTTTCTGCCATTATTTTTATCAGCACGTGAGCGTTGCGAGTCCATTTTCATTTCCAGCTTCAGCTTCAGTTTCAGTCGCAGTTTCTGTTTTTACTGCCTACGCCTGTTGTTGTTGTTCCATACGTTTTACTTTTCCTCAAAGCCAACGCTTTAATACCCTTTGAAATGCACAGAATGTGAAATTCTTCTCAATTGGTCTCAGAGTAATAGCCAAATCTAGTGTATTTTAATTGGGAGTACTGTGTTTTCTGAACAAATGTGAAGCTGGAAAGTTTATGGCATCCGCTAAAAATTGGCGACTTGATTTATAAATGAGTAAAGTGAATTTATCACTTAGCACTTAACTAAATAGTTAATACTTAGGGAAATAAATATGTGTGCAAAAACGTATTAATTTGTGTCTTCTACAATCGTTGTCAAACATCTTTTTGTTGGTAGTATACTTATAAAAAGTGTTATAAAAATAATCATTTTTGCCGCAAAACATAGAATTTTTCTTCTATGAAATGCGTCGAAAATCAAAAATTATTTAATATTGAAAATAAAATTTAATTCAACTATTATTGATTTAAGAAATTAGCCCTTTTTCTCAGTGTATGCATGCATTGTATTGTAGTCTATTCTTTGTAAAGTGCCAACAATAGAACTATAAATTTGTTGGAAGCTAATTTTTGTGTATTAAAAATAAATATATATGTTTATGTATATGAAATCTATGAGATTTCAGCTCCTTTTAGCTAAACAATAAAACATTTCCCTATAATAGTTATAGTCAAATATTTCACTCATTCAGTTGATTAACTCATTGTTGTGTGTTGCCAACTAAAAAGAGCTGTCTTTGTTAACTGATTTAGTCTTCGAGTCAGCATTGAGACAAAGATTTGCGGGCAACATTTTCATTTCCAGCTTTTTTTTTTTTTGGCCGAGAAGCATGGCTTGTGGCTAAAAATTATGAAATTCTGCTTTAGGCGCTGACAGGATGTCGCCGAGACGCTTGTCATGTGGCAAGAGAGAGAGAGAGAGAGAGAGAAAACACAGGCTGCTGTGAAAGTTGCCTGATTGTCTTACAGCCAAAAAGGGGAGGCAACAAATTTGATGTACTTCTCACACATGTGAAGCGAATGTCATGCATGACAATATTCCCACCCAAGGAGGGCTGAGAATGGGGGAAGAATTGAGGGGAAAACAAACACACAAACGCTCCACGTAAATTTCATGCAATTTGTTATGTTTTATGTGCCTCGTCTGGCAGCTTCAACTCAACTCAACTCAACTCTGATGGGGGCGCAGCTCGAATGTTACGCCTGGGAATCTCAAAATGACAGACTTCAATTTATACAATTTATTTTATTAAGTCAAACATTTGTCTCTCGTTCCCCCTCCTCCCACTCTTTTCGATGTGTGTACTTTTGCCGTTTTATTAACAAATTGATGAAACAATTTCCGCAGCGTTTAATATGGTGCAATTTTTTGCCTGACCAGCCGCTTGCTGGATTTCCGCTCAGCAAAAAGAGAAAAATAAATAAGTAAATAAATAAAAATAGAAGAGGAATATGGAGCATATTGGAAAAGAGGATGGAGGTGAAATCAGACAGCATTCCGAGTACATGAATTTTTCCCTTTATGGCACGTTAAATTTTCATTTTTAGTACACACATAAAATCTAGGAAATTGGCAGATTTCAATTGGCCTGGCCAAAAAGCGGAGAGAAGGCCAACACACAGCTCTCACCTAAGCGCCCATATAAATCTCAATTTATGTTCCAGCTATTTAGGCATTTTGGGCACGCAGCAGCCATTTCGGTTAAGGCTTTCGCTTTAGGCCTCAAAATTATTGAATCTAATTAACTTAAATGAAATGAATGAAGACTACAAATGCGCCTTGCCAAGCTCGTAAAATTTAGCCCCAAGTCAAAATGTGTGTGTGTGGTATGTTTAATTTATGGTTGTGTATATAAATTCATTTGGAGCTCTTTAATTGCAGCTTAATGGCAGAAATCTTGTAATGGCTGACCATTCCTTACACTCTCCTTGGCCTGTGCCTGAAGGTCAACAGATTGATTGAGGATTAGTCCAGTCTCTGCCCAGTCCTGCTTGTGTTTGCCTTTCTTTCTCGCAATTGATGGCCAAACTAAATTCAAACTGAATCCTTGTAATTAATCATTTAGGAAAAGGGACTCGGTCTGCTCTTTCAATATTTATAATGTAAATTGGGTGCCAGATTGTGGGCCATCGTTTATAATATACGCCAAGGTTTCTTCCCATGTGCGGGGTTGAAATAAATTGAAAGCGAACAGTTTAACTTTATAGTTTGAAGTGAATTGTACCTTAACCCAACTCAATCAATCTCAAGCTTAAACTATTCAAGAATTCTTCAAGTATTTAACAAGAAGAAAGACAGGAAAATGTACATTTTTGTGCTCATCAAATGGAAATTCATACGAACATTTTTCCGAACATATTTTTGACACTTTGGACAATTGACTGCGAGTGGCTTCAATCAGAGTCTCAGTCTGAATATTATGCAATATTCGAAAGGCATGTCAATAACTTTATTGACTCTTACCTAAATAAACTTTACTCTTGATATGCACAATAAACAAAATCAGAGTGAAAGTGAGCCTCAGGTGAATTCTTTCCCTCTTTCCCTCTGCTCTCTGATGAGTTTCCGTCAGTTTGTGTTTGTTGCTTTTTGCTTTTTGGCATAAAATCAATTTGCAACCTCACTTTGAACCCTTCAATTGCCAGGACGAAGGACGAAGGCCGCAGGCAACTGATATAGCGACCTCGTGCCATTTTCCAAACCAAATAGCTTTATTTACGTTATTGAAATAAAAAATTTCTATTTGTCACTTGCAAAATATACAAAAAATAAACCCAAAAAAAAAAAAAAATTTTTTATTCTGCCATAAATTGCAAAAGTCAGCATTAAATGCGTCTAAATATGGCCATGGCCAACAAAAAATCTATAAAAAGAGAGAAACTTTTACGCATCGCAGCACAAAGTGACCTCGATATGGTCGATGTAAGCCCAGAATGTTAACGCCATTTTCTTCTTTTTTTGAGGCCAAAAACTCGGCAAACTTTTTAATGGATTTTCCTGTTTGATAAGATTATGATAGAAACAGCAAAGAATTAAAAGCAGCTCAGTTCGATTTGAACTTCCTCTTAGACGCTTGCTAAACTTGGCCAGAAACTAGCCAGATTTTCAATAGCATTAAATTCAGTTAATAAAAAATCAGTAAAGATAAGGAAAAACTCCTGGGAAAAATCTCTAGAATTTATGTGTGGTTTGAACTTGTTTTCTAGTTGTTTGAAAAGTATTTCACTGACAGATTTGCCGCTTTGTGTCCATCACGATGATGAGTTGGAGCATTCAATCTGCCCCGTCAGTCAGTCAATCATTCAAGACACGCTTGAGGGTTGCAGAACTGTTTGTCTGTGAAATTTGAGTAGGCAATTTTAATAATTTAAGTAAATGATCCATCACAGTTACAGTTAATCTATCAGCGATGGCCGAGAGGGGACAGCACACACACATATACAAATATACACACACACACACACACTTTGATATATCTCATCTTCTTTTCCTTTTGCTTAACAAATTGTCTTGTTAAAAGTTTTCTGCTTTTTCTTCAGCCTGTCCGCAAATTGCCGACTGAAAATCACATAAAAAGTGTCTACAGAAATGTTGAAAAATGCTTTAAATGTGTGCGTGTGATAAGAAAATTTGCTGGCTATTAGTATTTAAGGCGTTAAGTCATTTATATTCATTTGAATATTCGGCCCCAAATGAGACGAGCACTTGATTGCCAAGTGCTGATGGATAGTCGCAATGGCCCAAAGTGGACAGGGCCCAGAGCAAAGCAAGGACATTGAACTGACAAATGATTAGCAATTGAAGGCAGCTTAAATGAGATTAAAGAGATTACAATTCTAAACTGCCCACTAAGCTGCTTTACTTAAGGCCACTTTAAATTTATTTTGAAATGTCCACAAGAAACTTTAGGAATGCTTTGTACTTTAGTTTAATTTGATTACTGAGTATTTGTATTATAAGAAGTCAACGTGGCGTAAATAATATTATATAATACTTCTATATAAAGTTATGAATATGAATTCTAAAAATATATCTTAAAAGTGATAACTTTAATATTCAAGTTTTTTGGGGATATATTTTTAGTAAAATTCTTATACTAGATCAATAGTGTCCAAATTACCAAAAAAAACGAATAGAACTCAATATTAGAAAGAGTTTTTTTAACACTCATTCTAATCCTTTCACCTCTCCTAGTTCATTACTCTCCTGAATCTTAATAGGAGTTTTATGTTCTCTTTGTCTTCGATCAATTTAGTTGATTAAATCAATGCATGTGATTTTTTTTTTATGCGCCATAAATTCACTTTTCGCCAATATCCTGAGAAATGCTACGCAAAGGATTTCTTAGGCATTGAAAATTGAAATGATGCCGAATGAAAATTTCCCCATATTCCTTTTTTTTATTACGACTTTTATTCATTCCTATTTTTTTCTGTATATCGCAAAATGCAAATTTGGTAATTTTATTGCTTGGGCACTCATCAAATTTGAAATCACTTTTTTGTTGAATACTCGTAAGTCAGTATCGAAGGTCGAGCCAAGTGAATACATGTGAATACTGGTGAATACATGGAGTGAGTGGGTTCCATTTGGAGCTGGGACACATGGCAGATGGCTCGTCATACATCAATCTCTCAATCTCTCAATGGGCGCCCAGCTGCAAATAGTTGAAGCCGCTTAGGCACGAATTTCTATTAAAATATTTATGCAAAATCCTGTGAATCGACAATTTAAGCCAGCGCTGAAAGGGTCCCCGAGGGGGGAGAGGGATCCGATCGGCTGTGCGTGAAAAATTTCAGCAAACGATTTTCATAATCGATTTTCAGCATCTCCTCAATGGCTGTTGACAACAGAGGCAGAGGATTGTTAAGAGGGAGGAAGAGGAGCTGCTTGTCAACCTTTATCAACAAAATAAAATAAAAAAAAACAAGGGATATACATACAAGTGGGGATGAGAGGCCAGACAGAGACAGAGTCTCAGGGCAAAGCCGAGACAAATGCGACATGCGTCTGTTGACAATATATCAACATGTGGAATGCGGGCCCAACTCAATGGGGGAAAGAGAGGGACCGAGGGATAGGGGACTAGCTGTAGCCGTGACTGGGACTATCCTGGTTGGCTTTCAGACTCGTTGGAAAAAAATATATATGCAAAAGACAAGCCGGCTTTATAATTTTTCTACTTGACTTTGACTTTTATCCATCTGTTATGTTGTTGTTGCTGCTGTTGTTGTTGCTTTTGCTGTTCTTGTTGCTGTTGTTTTCGCCAGCAGGTCAAGTAATCTTTAAAGTCCCGTCTGATTCTTCTGCTTCTACTGCTTCTCAACGACGACGATGGCAATTCAAAAGCAACAAAGCGCATCTAATCGATTCGCTGGCGGCACGAAAATTGACTGGGCGGTTTTCGGTCTTGGCCATGGTCTGTAGCGTGCTCTTAACCCGTTTAGTGGGCGTATGTGACAATAGTTGTGTGCGATTTCCAGCTGCAGATTAAACCCAAACATGTGATAGGCAACAGTTGCGATTTTCCTCTGTCCTCATTCCTTTTTGAAAATAGAGTGCGTAAATCACAGGCTTGTCTGGTCGTTGGTGGCCAAAGGTTAAAGGTTCTTGAGCAGTGAATGGGATTCAAGTAGATGCTCCTAAGAGCACTACTCAAATCAACACAATCAATGAAAGTGGAATGGAATGATATGCACTTTGTTTGGACTTGCGAAGAGCAAAGGGAAAGAGTTGCATTCAGTTTTCACATTACATTGATTCACTTTCAACTTGTCGATTGTACTATCGAGTATTAATTAACATTTGTATTTGCATAATTCAAATTCAAATATAGCAAGCTAAAAAATGAGGTATCAGTTAGTTATTACATTTCATGGAACCAATCGCAGGAAATATGATAACTATTATCGACTTCCGATAGTATTAAAATAACATTTTGAGCTTGTTGTCTCCATCGATAATGACTATAGTTTTCAGTAATAAAATAGCTTAAGTTACATAATTTCAAAAATAATTTGATTATTCATAGTCATTCATGGTATCAATTTAATTTATTCAACTAAGTACTCGAATCCTCAACAGATTTATTGAGCTGTCGATAGTACCGATAGTATCGGTAGTGTTAATATAACGTTCTCAGGTTATCTTCACAATAGACTAAATGTAAATAGTTTCGATGATGAACTGATTTAAAAATTTGAGATTAATATTAGGTGCGCAACTAAGTTCCCGCTGTTTGTCAATAGACGCTGCCAGCAGTGTGTGCTAGTCGATTCTAACATAACGTAAACGTTATTAACCAAGCTTAGACATATGGTAAACAAACTGCTTCGACACATTAGTGATTTTGTTTTTGTATCATATACTTTTCGTTTGGTGAAAATGTCTGATTTTGTGCCGAATAATCGTCATTTGCGGGAAGTGTTAATTTTCCTCTTTCATTCGAAAAAATTTTTTTTTATGAACTGCTAAAACCAAGCGAAACCATCACTGGGGATCGGTATCGACTTCAATTGATGCGATTGAGCCGAGCACTGCGCGAGAAGCGGCCGCAATAAGCGGAGAGGCATGAAAAAGTGATTCTGATTTGGCCTCACTTTGCCAAATCCGTTAAAACCTACCATGAAACGCTGAAATGGGAAATCTTAACCCACCCGCCATATTGTCCAGATATTGCGCCGTCCGATTATCATCTGTTTCGATCGATAGCACATGGGCTAGCTAACCAGCAGTTCCATACATATGAAGACATCCAAAAATGGCTTGATTCGTGGATAGCCTCAAAGGATGGACAGTTTTACCGCGACGGTATACGAGATCTGGCAGAAATATGGGCAAAAGTAGTAGCCAGCGATGGGCAATACATTCAATGATTCAAATGTAACCATTTTTTTCAGAATAAAGTTTTATTTTCATCAAAAAACAGCGAGAACTTAGCTGCGCACCTAATATTATAATCAAATAATATAGCTATTATTGAATTTGCACAATTCAATCATTTAATGTCAGGGAACATCAACACTTTTGTTGACCTGTCGATAGTATTATAAGTATACGTAGTAGTTAAGAAACATTAGATATGAATTACGTATATTAATGTGTATATTTCAGAGCTTGCAAATAACAGTCGACCGTTTTTTTTTTTGCGATCTACTCACGAAAATAACCGAAAAAAACACACACGATTGCTCTTTGTCTGAGCAGATCAATTGGTTTTTCTTTTTTTTTTCGGTTGAATAACAAATTATTGAGAAAAACCGATTGAGTACTCAAAATATGAGAGTCACTAGGTGAACAAAAAATGAAAAGCTCAGTTCAAACGGTCATTCATTTTTTTCTTATGTTCCACGTTATTTTATGTTATACTTCTTAAAATTTTGAAAAGTATACCCATAATTAGTGGCATCTGTCCCAAGAAGAGTATGAATACCCTATTAACGCCCTGTAAACATAATAAATTCACATACATATATTATAATTATTTATTCTGTGTTAAGCTTCATGGGTTCCACTTCAATGTAATCGTTGCTCTCAACTTCTTCCACTAATTCAGCATGTTTTGCATTTAAATGCCGTTTTAAATTTGTTGAGTGCGATCCTGCAAGTTTTACGCCGCATACGGTACTTTTATTTAATTCGCTCAATTTTAAATTGCCAGTTTACAACCCGAGCCCTTTGCTTTTTAAAAATTGATTGTGGTTTGAGAATGACCGATTTGTTCAAAACTGTGTGAACGGTTCATTTATGACACTTAAGCAAAGAGTCAGTAAATAACAGTTATTTTTGAACAACAAAAAACGGTCGACTGTTATTTGCAAGCTCTGCTCAGAATCGATTTAATGAGAGGAGAGTCATTTGTAAACTGACGTTAAAGACATTAAGCAGTTTAATCAGCTGACCTTAGAGTTGATTATGTAAATTATCTAACAGATACAGGGTATCCCACAGGGTTTCTAATGAAACTTCCCATTCGCTGTTCTTCTGAAGCTTCCCTGCCTGTGTTCGATTACTTTGTTCATTGTTTTCGGTTCCAGGAGTCGCATTACCAAATATCCATTTATTACGTCCTTTTGTTGCCACTGCTGTCATTAATTTCCTGGTTTCTCCAAATACAAATAGCAATTTGGATCAGGAGTCGCTTTGAATGGCATCATTTGGAGGCCTTGGTCCATGGCTAATTATCAAACTGAGCCTGGGCCATTGTCTTGTTTATCTTTTGACAGCTTGAAACACACACAAAATGAGATGGGAGAGACACGAGTCATAGTCGGAGTCGTCTTTGTTGTCGTATCTTGGCATTTTCATTCCGAGCGTTTTCCATAATGAAATGCTGATACATTAAACAGATTTATTAAACGTTGCTTTCATTGAAGTTGCCTCCCTCCTCCTCTTCTAGACTCACTCTCCCTCTCTCTCTCTCTCTCTCTCTCTCTCTCTCTCTCTCTCCCTCTCTGTTCATTTCGTCAGACTAACGTGGACCAAGGTCTTTGCTTCCAGCGCGTGCTGGTTTTGTGGTTGAAGTGGGTGGCTTGTGGTTTCGTTGGCTGGCTGGCTCAATGGGAATGATGGTAGCAGTGAAGAGATGAGAGGAGAAGTGGGGCGTGGCAACCGCCTGCAGCTAAGCGCATTGCGTTTGTCAAATTTTGACGAGCTGCGTCGCGTCTTCCTCTTCGTCCGCGTATCGATTTGACGCCATTCCCTTTGAAATCCATCTCCCTGAATGTCCTTAAGCTAAATTAAAGCATATATATTACATTTCGTTAATCCTTTGAAGTCTGCGTACTTATGCTGATTAAGTTGCAGATTTAATAATGAGATACTTCAATAAGAAGAAGTGTTTATTTAAGTTAAGCTCTTATGAGACTTAGTTGAGATTTTAAACACTTTTCACAATTTAAGTAGCAGCAAGTCACTTTCTTACATTTAAATTTTTAAATTGATGATTTAAAAATAAAAAAAAAAATACTATGTAAAATTGATAAGAAATATAGGAGTCGACAGTTCGTTCTATTTATTTGACATGTTCGACAATAACGATATTTGCGATATTTGAGAACTCTGATAAAAAGACACGACTGTACTTCAATTCTTCTAACTTAACTTTGAGAATGTGAACCACAAAAGGAGAGTTCACCCATTTCCGCCACAAAAAAGCTAACAAATCACTTGGATGCACCCAAGTAAACAGAAACAGAGAAACAAGAGCACGACTGTCATTCATAATTTAACTGGAACTTGCAGCTTGACGACATCGAGTGAAGACTAATTTCCACACCAGTCCAGCATCGTTTGGGCCATGGCCCAAAACGAAATGAGACAGAGGCAAAAGCAATCGAAACAAATCTGCAAAGAATACAAAAATGTTGGTCACGTAACAACTTTTCTTTCTCACTGTAAGGAAAATAACAAATTCCAGTGACGAGAAACTCCTGATTAACAAGTGAAAAGACTTTTGAAGACTACGAAATACCCTGTGCTCAGGCCAAACACAGGCAGACATCTTGCACGCCATGACAGCTAGATGGCGCCAGTGCTGCTTTTGTTGTCTATGACTCGATTGTTGTTAAATGAAGATAATAATAATATTTAAGCCCGTCTCTGAGATCAATACATTAAATTAATATAAATATATATATTCATGATTTATTATGTCAGAGATGTTCCCTTTAAGCAGTTAAGAATAGGGTATACAAAGTTCAACATTATTAAAACTGTCGTATCTGGCTAAAAAAAATCCATAAAACATTTGAACAACTCTAAATCAATGTAAACAATTTTAATGAGACAATTTCTTAGAATTTCAAGCACGTTGTCAATTGTTTGTTTTCTTGCTTAAAATGTGTTTTAAATAATAATGAAATTATTTGGATTTTATTTGTTTGTTTTAAAATGTAATGGAATTATTTTGATTATTTGTTGAATACTCCGCGATTCTTAATTTTTAAGTTATTTTTTTTATCCATTCAGTTAATATTTAAATTGAAATATAATTACAAAATTTTATTTTAATTTTTTGTTTTACTTAATAATACTTAAATTTTGGTAAACTGTGCTTAATTGACATTAAATAAATATATATTAAAATAGTGATAGTTATATGCAAGTATTTATAGTAGATATAAACCTTTCATTGCTCATAATATTTGCTATTTAATAAAAATTTTGATGTTTTCGTTCAAGTATTTTTCAAATATTTAAATAGTTAATTTCTGTTGCAATGTAATTAAAATTTTCTTTGTCTCTGGAGTGTTTCTTAGTTGAGTTGAGCAACAAAATGGTGGAGTTGAAGCTTTGGCTTTGGCATTGCGAGTAGAGTCAACATCCTGAACTGAATGTAGACTTATAATGCGCCTGGCTGGGCAATTCCACAACAACAGCAACGACAACAAACTCAACTCAAGGCGAGTCGAGTCGAGTCGACAAAGTGCTCAAAATTTTACGCGCGTTGACTGCTGAAGTGGCGCTGGGGAGCAAGGGGGCAGCTCCTGCAGTGGCCTTTGTCAGAGTCAGGGACAGGGACAGGGACAAGGAGAAGGTAGAAGGACGTCTGCGTCTTTTGCATTTTAAAGGGGGCGGCAAACGCCAGACAGACAGACAGAAATTACAAATTCAGCACAATGTCCCATTGTCATTTATGCATTCGCTGTATAAATTAGGCACATTCCTCAGAATCTCAACGCAGTTCTTGTTGTTGTTGTACTTCTCCGTCTTGGTCTCTTAATAAGCTGAAATGTGTTTTAACTTTTTCTTTGCAGGTGGCAGTGGCAGCGGCGGTGGCGGCGGCGGTGGCGGTGGTGGCAGCGGTGGCGGTGGCAGCTCCTCGGACATATCCAAGGATCATTGCAATAAAACGGTGGACATCTTTGAGGACATCAGTTCGCCGGAGGTCAGCAATCAGAATGTGGGACGACCGCTCACCTGCTGGTATCGCTTTCGCCCCTTGAAGGGCTCCCCCCGCGACTTTGTGCTCCGGCTGCGCTTCAAGAAGTTCAAGGTGGGGCAGCTGCTCAATGCCACCCACTGCGAGGGTGGCTACCTCCAGGTGAGTTCAGATTTACTCCCCATACATGACTACAGTTTGTGGCACGCATATAATTCTGATTTATGACGCCGCGGAAATCAAATCTAATTTATAACTGTGCGTCGTCTAAATGATGACATATGTCCACCCACGTACTGAGAATAATTCCCATGCCTGACAGCTTTATGGGAATAGGAATAGGAGGAGAGCGGCGGGAACAACAGGACATCGTTGTGAAATCCAATTCGCACACTGGCAATTTATGTGTCCTCGCTTATCATTTGATTTGACTCTCTCTCTCTCTCTCTCCATTTTAGATTGTCGACGGCAATGCCAAAACAGACGTATCAAATCGTCGGGAGCCGGGAATGTTCTGCGGGGAGGCGGAACAACCTCAAACCTTCATCAGCGAGACGAGCTATGTGAAGGTTTTGTTCCATACGGACAACTTTACGGATCAGGTGAGTTTTGATTCCCTGCCATTGTTTTCTATTGTTGCCTTTGTGTGTGTCTGTTAATCCACTTAACCCCGAGTTAATTAGAGAACAAGTTACCGCCGAGACTTGAATTGGCATCTAGACAACAAGCCACCATTTGATTCAACACCTCAACGACCTCTCTTTTGTAACCAACTTCAACTTCAACTCCAACTCCAGAGACTTCCAATTACCGCAAAAAGTTTCCATTGCAGTTTTGCCAGCTAGTCTACCAACTGTATCTCTATCTGTATCTGTATCTCCATCTTCAGCTTGCCTAGACTCCAACGCACTTACACTAATAAACTGGAGCTATCCTCTTCCTCTTTATCTGCCTCTTCCATTCACATGTGCCACGTATGCAGCCTCCTCCTTCTTGTGTCCTGAATGGGCAGGACGCCCTACTCGTAAACTCCACCCAACATTCATACATACATATATATTTATATTTATCACATAATTTAAGCAAAATATTACAACACTCAAGTCTTTGCTGTCGTCGTCTCCTACACCTCATTTTTCACACTCTGCCCTGTTTTTTTTTAAATCAATCTGAAGAGATTTATTCTTTAATATCGTACAAAAATGTGTTTTCATGCTCTTTGGTATAAATTTATAATTAAAAAAAAAATTAAAATCAAATAAATTAAAATATAAATTATACTGCAAGTATATCTAAAAAAAAACTTAAAAAAACTTTGCGAATTTCTTTGCCAATCGAGTTTTAAAAATTTAGCTGAAACTAATTTACCATGATTTAAATTTTCGTCAATACTTCGAATTCATATTGAATTTTAATTTTTCTCGTTTAAAAAAGGTCTTTTAAGTTAATCGAAGGTAGAATAAAAAGTTTGCGTAGATAAAATGTTAAAATTATTCAGTCAGTGTGTATAATCAATTTAAAAGTTGTAATACAGGGCGTCCCATAGTCACATACTTTCTTCTACATCACTATAGGGTGTTTTATTTGGATTTTTTCTTCTTCACATTCACATTCGTAGTCTCATTCTCATTTTGTTGGCTGTTTTTCTTTTGGCTGTGACCCGTGTTGCTCTATCTGCTTGGCTGCATTCATGCAACTCACTTTCGCACTTAGACCTCGCTGCATATATTGTATATATATATTATATATATACTTTAAAGATATATATATGTACATGTGCTTGCATTATTCAGCTCGACGTGGACGTGGGCGTCGTCTCCTGACTGTCGTCTAGTAGCTGTCTGTCTGCCTGTCGCATCCTTCGTCCTTCCATCCCCTTTGCACTTTGACTGGCGACTCTTTGCCGGTTGCAGGTTTTCTACTTATGTATGTGAAACTCTGTTCACAACTTGAATTCTATTTAGCTCTATGCAACTCTCCCCAACTCCTCGACTCTCTTAATTCTGTTGTTGTTGTTGTTGTTATTGTTTTTCGCTCTCTTTTTCTCTGATTTTGTTATCCTGCAAAATGCGCTGCTTTTGTTTTGATGCGGTATTTGCATTTTAGAAATTATAGATAACTTTTCGTGATGGAATTTCATTATTTATTTGACAGTTTCTTTGAGCAGTTTCAAAAACAATTGTTTGATAAATTAAATTTGTATTTTGTTGGCTACAGCTTGGCAATAATTAAATAAGTAAAACTTATTTATGCCTGCTCGAAATATTTGCGAATCATTTGAGCAAAATTAACTTCGTTTCAGGATAGATTTTTAATACGGAAATATCGCGGATTTTAAAGTATTTGATGTCGTAAAGTAAATAATTATATATACAAATGTATAAAAACATAAATAAGATATTAAAAAAATATAAAAAGCTGAAGTATTGCATTACAGATCGAATATTGTTTCATAATTTGATAAGTTTTCTCTAACTGCGATATAATAAACTTTGTTAATGGTTTGACTCTTCCTTCAGAAATCGCAGATTTGCAGCTTTATTTCAACTCTATTCTCTTTTCTCTCATTCAGAAAGCCAAGGAATCTGTCCAATCGGATCCCTATATATAATGGCTTTTCAGTAGTGAATGGAGTCGCGGCTTAGCTTCGTTTTCGGTGTTGCACTCGCTTCGTGGCTTTACTTCATGTTGCAGCTTACAAGTTGCATGAAGCGCGCAAACACAACAAATAACATACACACCCACACACACACACACATACACGCACACACAGCAGCATAACTAATGCCATGAAGGAGTGTTCCATGCAGAAGATAGACTCCCGCTCAGCTGTAGAGCAACTGCTCCTGCTCCTGTTCCTGCTCCGACTACTGCTCCGACTACCATTGCTCCTGCTCCTGCCCTCCAGAGTGTCTTATGCACACCTTAATGGAGTCATAAATATTTATGAAAACTCGCCCCGCTTTCTGGCTGAAACTGAAGTTGGCTGCTGCTTTCGCTGGTCGACAGTTTCAGTCTAGATAAAGAGAGAGAGTGAGGAGTGAGAGGGATAGAGAGGGAGAGGGAGGTAGCAAGGGAAACGCTTTGTTTTTGTGCCACGCTGATTTTCTCGGAGTTTTCCTCGTCTGATGCCACAATTTTTGCCACTTATTTTTGCGCGAGTGCCTCGGAAAATGCGTTGCACACACAGAGCACATGAAAAAGTGGCAGGTTGCTGGTAACATCCTTTATATTTACTCGTAATACATAAAAATAATAGAGCCTTGGCAATATACTCGTAGTAAAGTCGTAATAACATCGCCACGCACACAATTTAATGATTGCATTCTACAATAAAATATAAATTACAAAACTGAAACTGAAAATGAAAATAACAATTTTCACATTAACATAAATTCAATGCGAATAAATCAAAAATAATTTTCGCAAATTGCCAGACAAACGGCATCCGTGCGTCAACCGAGAGACGGAGAGACAAAAAGCCAAAAATATCCGAGCGTAATCTGACTGATTTTTAATTTATTCGAGCACAAATTTGCCAGGATATTAAAAAGGAGTCCTGGGCAACAACGGGACAGGGTCACTGGGGTCGCATTGATGGCGCGACAACACGTTGCCATGACATCAGATGCTGCAGTGCATCCGCATCATCATCCGCATCATCATCGTCATCGTCATCCATAACGAGTTGCATCATCAGAAATATTCAATGCATTTAAAGTCACATAATGCGGCAAATATGAGCTGGCACTGCCAATGGAAATGGCAATGGAAAAGGGAAGGGAAGAAGGCATGTCCACGCCACGTAACAGCTTGGCCCCGAGGTAGGATGGGGATTCGGTTTGGGATGCCTGGCTGCCATCGTGACTGCATCTGTCTCTCTGTTCTGTTCACAGTGTTCACATTGTTCACATCGTTAAGTGGCGCTAACGTCATTGACGCCGGTAACGCATTTAATATTGACATGTGCATTACGTTCCATCCGCCATCGAGGAGGAGCAAACCCGCTAGAAAGCCGTGACAGAGCATTCCACATGACCATGATGATGATTATTGAGATGATGATCATGCTGATGGTGGAGTGGAAACTGTAGCACCATGGATAATTGGCAATATATATTGATATATATTTACTTATATGAAAATGGATGATTTCGAATTATATCAGCTTGAAAGGGAAATATGTCCATCGTGCCTTTTATCTCATTCTCGATTAATTTTTCTTACAAAAGAAGAACCCTGATAAATTGATTAATTTTTGATCAAGTTTTGTGTACAGTTGCGAGTATGTTATCACTTTATTTTATCAAGAAAACTACTACTCTTATCAAGAAAACTACGATTTTAAGTTAAAAGTTAAATAAAAGAAAGTAATTTCTTTCCAAAGTTGTAAAATTTGATGTAGCATATAAAATTGTATCTTCATTTCAAAAGCTACACATTTTACTTGAGTCTATAGTTGTCTAATAATTTTCAAGTTGTGCAAACTATCGACAACAATCTATAGCTTCCTTTTATGAAAATAACAGAAAAACAGCAAAAAATCAATTAAAATTAATGTCAACATTGTATTTTAATTTAATATAAATTCAGAAACACTTTTTAATAGCTTAGATTTTTAAAATGCTCTCGAAGAGCGTAATAAAATGTTGATATTCTTGAATTTTAAGATTTCCAAAGATCTTTTAATATCATTATGTTGTCTGTCTGTTTAAATATATGCATATTATTAAGATCTTTAAAGATCGTTAAACTTGCTATATTTTCTGTCATTTCTTCTCGACAAACATTTCCAACTGGGCCGATGAAAAGGCGGCAACGGAAAAGCAACTGCGCCTACGTCAATGCAGCAGGTCATTAGTGTTGATGAGGCGCACGGCCAGAATAAGGCCAGACAAGGGGTCAGAGCAGGGGTCAGAGAAGGGGTCAGGGGAGGAAATTCGCAACGAACAGAGAAACGTGTCGCATTGGCAAACAACCACATGGAGGACAACGGTGAACACAGAAATGCAATGTCTTGGCGAATTCAGGACACGGCTAAAATGATACTGAACATTTGCTCTGATTGGGCGTACAGGTGCAAAGGGGCGTGGCATTTGTATGTAGTCTATAGTGTCGCGTGAAATTGACAAAAATTCATCAACTGTAAAGCTAACTTGTAATCGCAGGCAGTTTAGCAACATTGACAACATTGCGTATACGTGATTTGCGTAGTGCTTAAGAGGAGAACAACAGTTGAGCTAACATTACTTGTACATATATTTCCACTAATTTAGCTTGATTTTCAAACTCTCTCTTCTGTTTTGTTCTCTTTTCAGACCTACTTCACATTCGATTCACGCGCCGAACAACAAACCGAAGTCTATTTGCGCTATGGCCAACATCCGGAATTGTATCCAAATCGTCGAGGCGAAGTTGTGCAAGGGTGCGTATACTTAACACACAAGCGACGAATGAGAGGAGTATGAGAAGAGGAGAGAAGAGAGAGCAGAGAAGAGACTGGTCCGCTGTGACCCGAGCTTATCGATAATGTTCAGCGCCTTTGTCCGATTTTTATGGGCTTCAAGGGGGGCGTGGCTGACAACTGACAGTTACTACAAATACTTTGTAGCCAGCGATGCGTTAATTTAATTTTATTATGTTGCACGCAACTTGAGTGGTTTTTTGAAGGACACGCACAGGCGATGTCTTTGACAATTTGGACAAGAAGAGAGGGGAGACAATAAAAGAGAAAGGAGAGAAGAGTAGAGAGAATTTCATAATCATATGCGAAAGGAGACAGGCGGCAGAAGAATGCTGGCAATGCGGTAACAGAAGGTCACATAAAATTGAATTACAATTTGCCAGTCAGTCCACAAGTGGGCGGGGCAGTGGAAGGCGGGCAATGGAAGGCACTGCGGCAACATAAAATCGCGGAAAATGTACATAGAGAGAGACAGAAATATAGAGAGAGACTGAGAGAGAGAGAGAGTCATTGAGAGACAGCAATTGCTGCCATGGGCTAAAGCGAGCATTCAGTTATCCCAAAAAACTTTGCAGACATTAAATTTCATTTGATTTCCTTATGTTCTTTTACTTTTTTCTTTCTTTTTTTTTTAGCTCCGTCGTCTAACTTTTATCTTAATAAAATAAGTTGCCAGTTTTAAGCATTTGGTTTGTATATTTGGATTGGGGACTGAATTTATACCACCTCAGCGAATATTTTATGCATACGTGAGTTCTCTTCAAACGATAGCAAAACTTTCAGATAAGCATTTCTTTTTTTTTTACGGCAAAGTTGCGGAAATTATTAAAGCGGAAACGCCTTTGCCAGAAATTGTTTAATGCCATGAAATTTAAGTGATATTCTGCTGACTTTCAGCGATTCCAGCTATAGACACACTTGAAGGAGATTGAATCCCTTACCAAGTCCCAATCCAATGACAAATACAAACAAAGCAACCGCCCACATGGCCAATATGATTTTTATGCTAATTTGCGGTCACGCGCATGGATATTCACTGTAACAACCGCAAGCTAACCCAACCGAACCCCAAACAGAAAACAAGCTTAAATAAATTAGTGTAAATGCTCGACTTGGTGATGCCCATTACAATATATTGTTTAAAACAAGAAAACAAAAAAAAAATTAAAGTTCCTTCGATATTTGTAGCTAATCTTATAGCATCTTATACTTTTATATTGATTCGATACAACCCTTTTCTTAAACAAATTCACGGGGTATCCATTTAAATCGGAAGTCAATGACAATTTCCCAATGAAAGGCAAATTTTTATGAGCAGCGAACAAAAATAAGAAAAGAAATGTAAAAAAACTGAAAGATAGAAGTCAAATTTAGAGTACAAATAAAATGGTAATCATATTTATGCAGCGTAGTGACAACCCTGGCAGTGCGTTTGTTTGACTTGAACAAATTGAAAATTATACGCACGGCTATCCATACAATTTGACAGTTGTTCTTGCAATTCAAGAACAATTTTACAAGGTCTTCTCACAATGGAAACAAGGAAAATGCTCAAGAGTTTCCAAATCAGTGAACACAATTTTCTGGTTTTGTTGTTTTTCGGTTCGTTGTTCGTGTTCGTTGCCTGCCAGGCAATTCCAGCGATTAATTTGTTGGATTTGTGCCCAAAAGGGAAAACTAGCAAGAAATGAGGGAGAGAGTAAGAGAGAAAAGGGGATTTTAGGCCAAAGATTGGAGACATTTATTAAAGACATCTCGAGAGTGGGGGAGGAAACTTCTTAGAATAGAAAACTAATTGAATTTAATTACAATTTTTGATATATAATAATTAATTTTACGAGTATTTTTCGTCTCTCTTTGCAGTTCGTATTGCGAGCGGGAATACCGCGACTGCCGCCTGCAGACCTGCTACGTCCAGTCGCCGGCATATCCTGGTCTGTATCCCCGAGCCCTCAACTGCCGTTACAAGCTGCACACGCGACAACCCTACATCAAATTGTATCTGCAGAACGAACAGTTTGCGGTCGATGGCCAAAGGTAAGCGAACCTTAACTCAGATACCAAATTGGGTAATCGGGGAATCCCCTCCCCCTACAACTCTGCGGCATATGCAAATTCAAATTGGCGAGAGAAATTAGCGCCAAGTTTAACACCCTGTAATTTGTCATTTTGGCACAACGACCACGATTGCAATTTCTCTACCGAAATTCGTGTTTTTTTTTTTACATTTTTTGACATTTTTTTGGAATGCTTTTTATGCTTTGGCGAACAGTCAACATTACGTGTGTTGCTGGGCTGGAGTTGTTGTAATGCATTTGGCATGCTGACAATGACAATTTGACAGAGCGCTCTGGAAAAATTGGCACCAATTTCGTGGAAAGCGCTGGCGACATGTCACAGACCCCAATCCTCTATCCTCAAGCCCCACTCCGAACTGCATTTCCACTCGCAATCACAATCACCAATACCATCAACATTACCGTGACAAGCCGAGTCTCCTGTCTGCCAGAAGTTCCATTGCCTTTTGCACTTCGTCTCTCTCTCTCTCTCTCTATCTCTGCATGCAAATTGGCTAAAAGATTACGTTTTCAGTGAGTTTTCCTGGGTCTCAAAGCAGTCAGTCTCGATTTGGTATTATTAATGTGAAAATGATGAAATTGTCTAGTTTCTATGCTGGCTGACTTATTGCCAAAGGACAATCTAAGGAGAGAGTCATTAAAGTTGAAATAAACCTAGTGGAAAAGAATACAGTCGAGAATGCTCGACTGTTAAAGATTCTGTACTTACTCTAAAGAAATTCATTTACATGTTTCTTGAAAAGCCTAGCTAAAATTTTGACTAGTGCATTAATTTATTAGGAAATGCTTGTAGCTCTATGAAGTTAGATAATATAGTTTATTTACATTATAATTTAAATTAAGTTCGATCTAAGTATCTGATCGTAATGATATTCTGAAGACATATCTGGATTATACATTTTATTAAATGTGCCAAAACTATAAAAAATCGATCTTTATATTTACTCTTATATTTCTTTCTTATCTTATGCTAGGCTGAAAAAGGCGTGGCATAATTATAAATCAAACCGAATATGATTATAATATATAGGAGTCTACATACCAAGTTTCGGGTCTCTAGCTCTTATTGTCTTTGAAATCTAGGTATCAGTCAGACAGACAACAATTTTCATTTTTATCTATTTTTAACAATATTAATTAATAGACCTTTTATACTTTATTAAGTACAGGGTCTATAAAGTCAACTGAGACTCGCAATTCAGAGAATTCAACCTTAACTGACGTTACATTTTGTTTGGCACTGCTCTGCAGTGTTACCTTTTGAAATATAATAGTGAATGAAATGAAATCTAGATAGTTTCCTTTTGGAGTTGCCCTCTAATCGCTTCATGGATTTGCATTCCATGGTTGTAAAATCCCCTTGGGGAGTGCGAGGATTAGCAGCTCTTTGGGGACACTCACAAAATGCCAGCTGTGTTTTGGGCTTAAATCAGAACTTAAATATTTTATGAATTGCCCAAGTGGCTGCCAAGGGTTTCTCTCTCCTCAGCCATCCTTAACCCTCGTAACCCCAGCTGAATTTACCTGTGCTCCACACAATTCACAATTTACATTTGCTCCATTCACTGACCTTTCACAAATGTTGCGGGCGGTCATTAAGCATTTCGGCCATTTGTGCCTTATCATTGCCTCCAACGGGGGCTGCATTTAAGGGGTATAAGTATCGTCTTGCCCTTAACACTTCTCCAAAGGGAGGGAGGGGAGGCGGCACTTTACAAATGGACTGAAAAAGTGTCTAAGTATCTTAAAGCTGTTTGATGTGCAAATGCCAACGCTAGTCAGCATATTTCAGTTGAGTGTCCTGCCCTCCTGCTGTGTCTCTCCTTCTCCAACTCCATCTCCTTCTCCTGCTCCTTTCAGGACTCCAGCACGTGCACATCAACTGACAACTGGCAACGGGCTCCTCCAAGTTGAAATTAGATAAGCAACATTCAATTTATTTTTATAGATTCAATTTGAATATTTACCTTTTGAACACTGCCAGGTCCGGGACAGACAGACAGACAGACAGACAGACACGAGGCATGTCAAACTGTCAGCTTTGACAGCGAAAAAGCGAAGAGTTGAAAGCATTTGCAGTGAAAGGGGAAAGGAGAGGGTAAGGCGTTTCCCCATTCGGACTAGTTGAAAATCCGCTTTAAGTGCGTATTAATTTGCAAGTCAAAGTTTCTCCCTCGGTGGATGGAAGCCAACTCTGTTCAGTTCTAACTCAGTTCAAACTCAGTTCAAATTCAGGAATGGGTCAGCCAGGAGGAGGCGTGTCCTAGAAAGGATTAGTCAAACAAACGCTACAAACGAGCTAATCGCCGAGTCTGATGGGACAAGGAGTCAAGTTAATCGAATGTTTTTGCAGCACAAAAAAGGCAAAAGGGTTTCAATGCTCAAATGCCATTAATGATGTTTGGTTTAGGCCACCCTTTAGAAATGGGAATGTTAAATGGGCAGCTTACTAAATATTCCGTCTATTCAGTCAATTCACTTGGCAAACTAATCGTAAACTTAAATGAAAACTTTGTATCCAAGGGTATTAATTAGAGATTACAAAACAGTCAACGTTTTGATGATATTTCAGATTTGTTGTGCAATTTTGGGCTAAGATTATTCATATAAGTTATAAGGCTTATAATTTTAATATTGTTTGCTGATTGCAGATTATTCTCTAGGGTTGACACTTTTTAATTAAAATTGTTTAAAAGGGCATATTTTATAGATAAAAAAAATTAATTTAAATTTTAATTTATATGAGTGGGTTCCAAATTGTTGAAAGCCTATCCCATGGGATAGGAGCTCATAACACATACAGAGAGAGAATACGTGTGTTCTATAAATAGCACGCTTAGCGGCTTGTTCTCTCACAACGCGTCTCTTTGGCTTTCTGTTCTCACTCAAAGCATCTGATCGGCTGATCCTTTCTGATGTCAGTCACTGAGCTGCGTTCAAAGAAGAGAGACTGTACAACGCTAGATTTTTATCATAGACAGCAACTAATGCTTTGCTCTCCTTACGTTCCCAACTGTAACGATGTGACGGTGTATTTATTATATTTAGTTATTTAATAAAACTATCTTAGCTAGTAATATTTATTACAATAAATTAATAAAGAAATATGTAAATGCATCTTCACATGCAAATTTTTCTTGAATTACTAAACCTTTACCTGTTATGAATAAAATGCAACTTAAAGTGTTGTAGTAAACATCAGATTCGATTAGTTGTGCAACTATTACACACAATCAGCATAATCCGTCTAAGCATTACACACAAATCTCCTTCAGATCCAGTTCATAAAACACCGAGTCTGAGTTTTGATAGCCCGTTTCATTATTATCAGAGCACAGTCAACCTGTCAGACAGACAGTCACAAAATTTATCTGGAGGTGCGGCAACTTTGTCCTGGACTTGTTTCCTCGATGCTCTCTTATAAATCAGTTCAGCTTAGTTATTGCATAGTCCAAGCTCTTTTGGCTGCCAGTTTTCCAAAACATTTTTCTAATTTCTGCGTACCAAACACAGCAAATATTTTGCCAGCACAGCAGTTTTTCCAACAAAATAAAAGAAAAAAGAAATCCAGCAAACTTGCAAACACACTCACACACATACACACACACACACAGAAATATATATACGCAAACACAGCAAAGTTTAGGGAAACTTTTCTTTTTTTTTGGGTATACATAGTCGAGGCGAAATAAATGCAAAAGTCATCGAGAAAAAGTTTTTTAATATGCCGAAATTATTACCAGTCAGTTATTTTTGATATGTCTGTTGGCCAAAAAGTTTTGCCAGCCACCAAGTTGGCTAGAAGCGGCAAAGAGAATGAGATAGCAAGTCAAAATAATCAACTTTCTGCCTTACGCATTTATTATCAATAAGTTAGATTAGGTTCTGCCCCCACCTGAAGAGCAAAACTTGCTGACAAAGTGATTAAATTGACTGAAACGAAGCGAATCTCAAGCAAAGCGAACTGGCTAATAGATACAGTTACAAATACTACACACATAGATACAAAGTTTGAGCCAAAAAAAAGAGAAAAAAGTTGGGCTCAAACTTTTTACCGGGTTACTGTCAAAGGCTCAATAAAATGTCAATTAAATCGACATTTTTGTTGCACTTTCAAATCGCACGGACAGTTTTCAACTTTCAGTTCTCGGCCCGTATTTGATTAAAGTCCAGAACTTAATTGCCAAAGTTAGCTTTCAATTAGAAAGTTCACACAAACAGAGTGTGCACACACACACACACACATTCGCACACACAGGTGAATGGCAATTCGTTTTCCTTTTGAATTTGGCTTGAAATTCTCCGCCTTCAAGCAAATTGTATTGCCAACAAATGGCTGCACAAAAAACGGGGCCTCATCAATGGCCAAAACTGTACAAAGGTCACTTTGTCTGGGCCACGCTCAGCTCAGGGTTATGCCAGGGCCAGACGCCTCAATGGCCAACAAAATACAAGAAGAAAAAAAAGTCGAGCGCTCCCGGGCACTAGAAGTTAGAAAATGCTTCAAAGCAGACGAGTTGGATTTCTCCGGTTACCTTTTTTTTATGTGCGCTGTCAAAGTCCTAATGAATGTCATTGGCAGGGGCGTAGTCAAAGGGGAGTGAAATATAAAATAAAGGGGTTTTAAGTTAATTTCAGAACATTAACTGTTTAAAGAAGAAGTTCAAGTACTTTGACTTTCCCCAATATCATCTTTTATATCCCCCCTTTAACGACGCCCCTGCCTCAATATCTTATATCTATTCACTAAAAGCTGTCGGGACGAGCAATTATTCATTCAATTTCAGTGCGCACTTTATTATTTTTATACTCTTTTTGCAATTTGCACTTGAAATTCTGTTACGTGAGCTTTATAATTGTTGAGTTTTATTAAGTTGGCGTCGCTGTCGAGGGATAAATTCAATTTAACCCTTTTGCGCGACCATAAATGAGTCAAAGGATCAAGCGAGTTCAGTTGACTTTAAAGTGCACACAGCTTTAAACTGAAAATATACGTATATTCATCTGCATATTCGTTTTCAATATGTCTCTTTATAGATGCGAAAACGTGATGACCTGCCCCATTAGGCCCATTGGATCCGGGAACGAGCATTGTCCCTACGATTGGTTAGCTGTCTACGATGGACGCGATGAGCACTCGCCGTTAATAGGCAAATTCTGTGGCCTGGGCAAGTTTCCATTCAGCATTATTGGTAAGTACAAAGGCAACGCCGATGGCGACCGACTGATAGACCATATTAGACCATAGACCATAGACCACATGGACCATAGACCACATAGACCATGAACCATGAATCCCTGGCATATTTGCCACACTCTGTTTATAGGCACATCACAATACATGTACGTGGAGTTTGTTACATCACCGGCGGGTCCTTTGCTCAACACTGGCTTCCATTTCAACGTTGGCAACTGGCCAGGACACGTGGAGACGGCGGGCATCAAGCACGGCGTCTGCGATTGGCTGCTCAGCTCCGATTCCCTGAAGGACAGCAGCGCCAGCGAAGGGATCTTCCTCAGCATCGCCCACTGGTATCCGCCGAACACATCCTGCAGCTATCACATCAAAGGACATCCCGGCGAGATTGTGCGACTCTATTTCCCCAGGTTAGTTATACTCCATCAGTGTAAAGATACGAGTACGTATGTACGAGCTGAGGATGGATTAACTGTGTTCATAAACTCTAATTGTATTTAACAAAGAGTTGTTGTAACCAAAAAAAAAGGGAGTAGGAGGCTTACTTTTTATTGATTGGTTTCAAATTTTAATTAATCGGTTGAAAACAGAAGAAACGCATGTATTGAGTGGAGAAAAACCTTATTTTGTACTTTGTACTGCTTCCACCGTAAATGGACGTAATTTTTTATTGGAAAAGAAAAAATACATGGTTAAAAGCAGAAACATATTTTTGTCATAGAAAGTGGCTTAAGAATAATCCTCATTTTCTCCCAAGTATTTCTAATAAATCTTGCAAGTCTCAGTACTTTTGTCAAATATAATGAAAGACGTAAATTAATATAATAATTTTTATAATAATTACCTATTCTAGTTTATTTGTCTTCATTTATTACTATTTGCACTATTTTTTTGTATTTTCTGATTACAGAAAATAATTTTTAAAAGAGATAATGAATTTTAATTAAAATTTGTAATAAAAGCAGGGTATAGCAAACTCCTATAAAGGAACCTTTCATGAAATCCGAAGCTAACAATTAGAGTGCATATTAAGATTATACTGTCAAATATTAAACCACTAAGGAGGTTGTATTCAGAATCTAAGTATGAAGACATTTTCCAGCCCATATTCAGTGCATTCAAATCGCATCTTCATTACTTAGCTGCCTGAAAAGTATTTACCATTTTGAGCCCCTCTGTTTGTGCCCCCTTTGTTGGTCCCCCTTTTGTTGAGTTCAACACATAACCCGACGAGCTCTGTTAAATTGTAAATATCTCGAGAAAGGGGCGTATTCCGAGCATTCAGTTCAAAATTCGTTGCCATTTCGTCGGCATTTCATTTAAAGTGTAAAGTTTTGCGGCTATAGAGGATGCCTTGCAGCGGTTTTGAACCCGTCTCAGTCCCCATTCCCATTCCCATACTTGAAATCGTATAACAGAACAGCTTCAACTTCAATCCATTTTGGCCATTTGGGCTGCGTTCTAAGCTGTAAGCGTATTTTAATGAAATTTGCCGCAAAGATTTATGTGACATTTTAATTTAACGTGTCGAGTTGAAGTTGTTCTTTATACATATACATATACATATATATATTTTTTTACTTTGTTTGCCCCTTCCTCCCCCTCACCCATTCTTCTTTCTTATCCTTGTCGGCGTCGCCGGGACGTTGTTTGTGTCTGAGTTTGGGCTCTGAACTTTTGTCCAAGTGTCGCATTGGTCGTGCATTTTCAGTTTTCAGCTTTCAGCTTTGCAATTTTCCGCCCTCACATTGCAAGGCACCTATTTTTGGGGGTAGGGAAATATTTTATTGTGCTGCGGTTTTGCCAGCTTCATTTGGAAGAATCGCAAGGACTGCTGGCAAAGTTTTTGAAGATTTGACATTTTGGGGGCATTGATGGTTGCGTTGCTTTGCGTAAATTGAATCCATTCGATGGGTTGTCTAAAGAGTTAAGAAGTAAACAGGACTTAAACTTGTTAGAATATCTCTTGGAATATCAGTTGAGGACTTTATTGCAAAAGTTGTTAACAAGTTTAGTTCGATTATTGCAAGCCAAGTTCATTACTGTAGTCTGGCATACTTGGCAAAATAAACTAGAAGAATATATACACCGATTTTGAGATACATTCTATTCTATTCCATGTAATATATTGTATTATCCGCATTTAAATATTCCATTTGGTTATGTAACTTGTTTTCCTGACAATCTCTGACACTCTGTGACTCGCTGGACCATAAACTATGGCCACAACCTCGCCCAAAAGTTGTCCGAGAATAGAATAGAGACCTTCAACTAACCTAACAACAATTGCAACCTACGAGTCGAGAGTAATTCAGCACATTCGACCATGTTGCAAGCTTATAATTTATGCACAAAATGTTGCAAAACATTGCCAAGTTTTTGGCTAAAAACTGCAAAAGAAAACTATGTGTGCATCACAAACATTGGACACAGAGATACACACTAACACACTCATAGATACACCCTAAAATATCAAACTAGTTTTTGCCAAAAGATAAATATTTATGTCCACCTACAAGAGCAGGAAAACTGAATGAAACTAAACCCGAAACTGAACTGAGAAAACTCAACCAAACCGAATGCAGTTGAAGTTGATGTTGAAGTTGAAGTTGTTGTTGTGCACAACACGTTTACACCGATTGCCATTAAGAGTTTCAAAGTGGGCAACATGATTGCGTGATTACAGTGCACAAAATGCAACACTGTCTCTGTGTGTGTGTGCGAAAGAGACAAACATATGTATGTGCCACCGTTAGCAAGTTGCAACTTGACGGAAAAATCCGAATGGGAAACTGCGTTCTGTGAGTTCTGCCTCAATTTTCGTACTTTCAGTTTAAGTTTTTGTCTTTGCCAGTTGCCAGTTGAGTTGTTGTTGCTGTTATAGATTGTTGTTGCTGTTGTTGTTGGTGCCAACTTCACTCAAGTTGTTGCAACGCCCACGACAACAATTGCACAACCTCACACAGTCCCCTTATCTTTCATCTGTCCTTGTCTCCCCCGCGGAATCCTTCCATGTGTTAGACGCTCCTCCTTGGGCTGCCTCAACTGTTGCTACTGCTGCCACTGTCGTTGTTGCCACTCGTTGTTGCCTGCCTCGTGTCTGCGAGTCTCGAGTCTCGAGTCAGAGTCTAGACACTGTCGACATTGTTTCCAACAAACTTGCTCATTTAAGTAACATGTCATGCCTCAGCTTTTTTCTGCTATACTAAGTACGAGAATCTGCTGTCCTTTTCGTATGTCGCGTATACCTTCTAGCCGAAATGATTAAATGCAAGTGAGCGAAAGTGTAGTCGCCTTAAAGATACCCTGTAGTCGGCAAATGTAGCAGAAAAATGTTTGTATTGATTTTTGTTTTTATTTAAATTTTTATTTATTTTTATACCTATATTTATATTTATTTTTTTTAAAGCTGTAAAACACAGAGCGCAAAGTGTTCACTCCAATTTGTAAATAAATAGGAGTATTTCAATAAATTTTATTTGTTTAATTTATTTGAATCAGCTTGTATTTTACTTTACTGCATTGTAAATAAAAAGGATTATTTGAATGCTGTTCATTTTGTAATTTTTTAAAATTCAGCTTGGTATTTTAATTAAATCAAGTGAATATTTGTAAATAAAAAGAGTATTTTAGTGCTTTTCATTTGTTCAATTTTTTTAAAACAGTTGACTATTATCAAGTGACTATTTCAATTTTTTGAGCACTTTAAGATATTAGTATTTTATGTATTTATTTTTGCTTGCCTTTCATTTGGAGTAATGGATTCCAAATGAAATCTACTACTATTTCGAGCTTTTTGCTCCCAATTGCAATAAATGTATGCGATAAATCTGTTTAGGGGACGACTGGAAGCTACAGCTATTTATCAGTTGACGCCCACGCTTTAAGCAGGACTCAGACTCAACACGACACCAATTGACTGCCATATGCACATAACTAAGCAGTTGCTCCCCAAACAGTTGACAACAGACCTTAACTAGTAGATCAGGGCGAAGGGGGCGGGGTCGTCCAACTATACTGCTGCATTGCATATTTTAAGGCGAACTGAATAAACTCCCCACTGAGTCAGCATAGCCAGAACTAGGCTGCAAACGGATTATGAGGACATGCCGCAGGGCGTCAGGCTTACTTTGCGACGCCGACGTCGACGTCGCGTACGTGAATAACGGCATGGGCACGTCGACCGAGGAGTGGACGTGGAATTGGCAAAGGGAGAGGGAGAGGGACAGACAGTGTAAAAATACTAACTCTGCTCTATTATGAATAGCACTGAGAGAGAACGAAATAATAGTAAAGCGGCACATAAAAAAAAACCTAAAGAAAAAGAAACGAAACGAAACGAGATGAAACGAAATGAAATGAAATTGTGCCGTGACTCTGCTGCTGCTGCTGCTGCTGCCACTGTCGCTGCTCTGCTGCCACCGTCGCGTCGTCGTTGTTGTTGTTGCTGCCTGGATGTTGGTGATTTGGTTTTTCGTTTTTTCGCTCGCTTTTGACATTTGGCAACTTTGTGTGGGTTAATAAAATGTTGTATTATGTCATATTTTTGGACAGCGCAAATGTAATTGTATGAAATCTGCTTAGCAGGACGAATGCTGGAATGAATGAATGGCTGAATGAATGGGCGATGGTTACGTAAACTACGGGTATTTTTACGGTGCAGTTTTGGATGCCAGCCAAGAAAAAAAAGGACGAGCGTAATTGGAAAAGTTTTCGCGGTAGTTGCAAATGTTGTCATACTCCTAGCTGGACTCAGTACTGTATTCCCCAACACATTTAGTAACAGCTTCTAACAAAAAAAAAATTCCTTCATTAGTGAAAACCATGTCATTACCCAAATTCAGTTTTTAGCAGAATACAAAATAATTGTTAGGAATTCCAATTAATGCTAGAATGAGACTACTTAACAAAAAATAATCATATTATTCTTTTTGATTTAATCATTTTGATGAAAAAAAAGATTAATCAATTTATATTTTTAATATATCGCTAAAATGCTGAGTAAAATAAAATAATTGACTACCCATAATAAAAATATAAATTTCAATAATATCTTTGCATACTCTTAGGCAAATATATAACAAGCATCTCTTGCTAGATGGCGCTAGTAAGTCTTGCTGGACTCTATAATGGAAAATGGATTTTATATTAAAATAACATCTGCATTTAAGTGACGATTTTCAGAATAGATAAATAGCTAGCCCAGAAATGATCTAACAAATTTGAAGATTATATATTTTAAATAGTCAGCCCAGAAATGATCTAACAAATTAGAAGATTATATATCTTACGTTCTGCTTATTTAAAAGTATAATTTTTCAAATTTGCTTGTGATAAAGACAACTATACTCTCAATGTGTTATCTCTGTCCTGTTTAAAGTCTCGTTTGCTCGAACACACAAATATTTCATGGGTCGATTTATTTTGATTGCGAGCTTCAGCTTCAACTTCATCAGTAAGTCGGACACATTCCCACCAATAATTTGCGAGCTTCAACGTGACTGCCAAAATACTTTAGCAAAGCAATTTGCATTCATTTTTCAAGCTGCACTGCAACGAAATGCAACTCAACTCAAAAGGCAACCGAAATCTAACGATGCTACGTGTGCTAGTAAAAAGCGAGATTTTACCTGTTACCAGTCGGAATTTATATTAAACTGTGAAACGATGCAGCTCGCGAATTTTATGGGGCAAGTGTTGCACGTGGAAGGGGAGGGGAATAGGGGAGGGAAAATGTGGAAAATGCTGGCCAAAAATTGTGGTTTTTTTGGCCTGGCATAAGGCCAAAGGCCTTTGAGGTTTTTCAGTCGGGTTGTGTGATATCCCTCTCTCTCTTTCTATCTCTGTGTCACTCTATCTCTATTTCCCTGTCCTTCTCTTTGCAGTTTTCGCATTAATCGCATCGAATCGCCGATACTGAAATATGAGGGCGACTGCGGAGAATCGCTGACCATCTACGACTCGGATCACGCCGACCCGGCCCGCATCATCAAGACCTTCTGCGACACCTTCTCGCGGCCCATGGAGAAGGTGGACTTTGTGAGCACGAGTCCCTCTTTGTACGTGCAGTTCGACTCGAAGACGGGCAGCTATAGCGGCAGCTCACTGTACTACTGGGCGCACTACGACTTCTTCAACAACACCCGCTTCGGCGATCCCGTGCCCAACACCCTCTGCGACGAGGTCATGTACGCCTGGAAGCATCCGGGCGGACGCCTCCGCTCTCCCCTCAACTCGCTGATCTTCAAGAGAACCGGCGGCAGCGATGTCCGGTGTCAGTACAAGTTCGTGACGGATCGACGACTGTATGCCCGGGCCATCATCGAGGTGAACTCAGTGTCCTTCAAGGAGCTGCCGTACAACAGCAACGCCTGCACGCGCTGTCACGAGGAGCGGGTGGACAAGCTGGTCATCTGGGAGGAGCGGGACAAGTTCCAGAACAACCTGGCCTGCTTCTGCGACAACATTCCCAGGGCCGTCCGAGTCATCTCCTCGGCGGACCAGATGAACCTCGAGATGATCGTGCAGGGCCAGCACGCGATAACCTCCTACTTCAAGAATCCCAATCCGCTGTTCGAGGCCACCTACGAGTTCGCCCATGGTCCGCTCTGCGGTCCCATCACCCTGGGACCCTCGCCGGACGGTGAGCTCGTCTTCCCCTACAAGAAGGCACTGGCCATGGTGGCCGGACCGATGGCGCCGCCGGAGCACCACTATCGGCGGGAGAAGTGCATCTGGGAGCTGAAGGTGGCGGCTCAGCGGGATCTCTGGCTGAATCTGGAGAAGGCGCGTTTCGCCGAGCGCAGCTGTGAGAGCGCCAAGATCGAGGTGTATCTGGCGGGGCGACTGGAACCGCGATTCGTGGTCTGCCCGGACAACATCTCGCTGGCCAGGGACCTGCCTATATTGACGACCGCCGAGCTGGGCGCCACGGGCGCCGATCAGGAGCCGCTGCCGGTGCTGATCCAATACACGGGCGACGGTCAGCCGGGGAAGAACATCTTCCGTCTGGTCTGGACCGAGCTGTTCCACTTGCCCCGCAATCCCGACGGTAGTCTGGCCGCGTCCCTGCTGCAGGATGGCGGCTGTGACTTCCGCTGTCCTGGGGACACGCAGGTCTGCATTCCACGCCACCTGCTGTGCAACGGCATCGCCAACTGCCCCAATGTGACGCACACCTCGACGCTGGCCCAACTAACGCGGCACATTGAGTGGAATCTGGAACAGCTCGGCCTCCTCCACCACGCCGGCGAGTACAGCCAGCTCGTCCTCCACGACGAGTCCCCTGAGATCTGCCTGAGGCGGGATCTCAGCGAGCTGCCCTACGGCAAACTGTCCCTGATTGCACTCGGGCTTTGTGTGATGTTTGGTCTGCTCATTGCCATCTTCAGACGCATGTGCCGAGGGACGCCCAAGCAGCCAGGGCTGCAGCATCTGCACGAGGATTACTAATGACCTTACTCACTCCCAGACTCACTCCAGAGTATCTCTGAGTTTAGCAACATTCCGAACGTTACGATCGTTACGTTTTGTCACACTGCCATCCCATCATTCTCCTCGCTCTCCTCCTCACCAATTTTCCCAGGGCTGCAGCATCTGCACGAGGATTACTAATGACCTACTCACTCCCAGACTCACTCCAGAGTATCTCTGATTTTAGCAACATTCCGAACGTTACGAACGATACGTTTTGTCACACTGCCATCCCATCATTCTCCTTGCTCTCCTCCTCACCAATTTTCCCAGGGCTGCAGCATCTGCACGAGGATTACTAATGACCTTACTCCCTCCCAGACTCACTCCAGAGTATTGATTTTTGTATGATTTTCAAACATTCCGAACGTTACGAACGATACGTTTTATTCTCCTGGCTCTCATCCTCGGTTTCCCCCGTTGGAATGAATCGTATTTGCACTTTGTAAGTAGTTTAACAATCTCAATCTGAACTCTATATATTGTACGAGTATTTCAGCCCATGACAGCTACTGAATATTGAATATTAATTAATATAATTATACGATATTAACACGAACTCGAACATATAAATGTTTAAAAAACACAACAAGAACAAATGATTAACTGCCCTGAATAAATTAATTAAACGTAAACGTAAAATTGTCACGTGATAATTGTTGAATAAAAAATCGAAAAACAAAAATAATAACTAAAATAATAATAATAAAAACGAGAACAAGCATGCAGAAACTAGATATTAATTAAGGTAGACAGGTAAAATGACAAAATGAACACAGCAAGAAATGTCATATTGCAAAATTAAATTAAAATTGTTGGTGGTTTTATTAGTTATTATGTATATCATTACAAAAGAACAAAAGAAAAAAGTGAAAACAATACAAAATACAATGTATTATTATTGGCAAATTGTCAAGATTATAATAAACAAACGCGTAGGAGATGATGGCATAATTGATATATATACATATGTATATAATGTACGATATACAAGACATATACATATATACATATTTTTTGCACATAGATTTACCTAGATCATAAAAAAATTAAACGAGATTCCATTTCCCAATTGGAACTTAAAATTGCCCACAAATAAAAGAATGGCTGAAGGGAAGCGATGCAAAGAATACCTTTAAAATATCCCATAATACCAGAGAAAATTGTAAAGTTCAGCCGTAATGGTTGTAGTATCTAAGTCGTATTATCTAGATCTAAGATGCATTATTTATAACAAGTTGAGTTGGCATTGAAGCGGAGCAGATGATGAAATCTGAAAATATTTTATCTTTTTTTCTTACTTATTATTATGTCTGCTTCATCTGCTGTCTACAAAGTTTCCTTAAAATGAAAAACAGAAAGTAAACCAATGTAGATAGAGCTAATTCGATCTATAAGATAGACGGATACTTTCTTCAATTCGATTAAAATTCCATTGAAAAATTTAAAGGTTTAAGATTTAATTATTATATAAAAAACCTTAAAGGCATAAAAATCTTTGCTAAGTTTTAAAGATAGACATTTTAAGTTTAGCATATTAAAGATACAAGTTTTAAAATTGATTTTTTTAAAAATGCGTGTAAAATTAGCCAAAGGACAAAGTACAGTTGCGCCTTTAAGGAGTAGTCCGCTTCAATGCCTCAAAGAATTCCAGAGATTAGCCCACAACAATAATGAGAAGAAAGGAAAAAAGAAAAGAATTAGAAATTAGAACACATATTTTAGATGTACGTCAAAAATTAAATGTAAGAATTGAAAGAAAACACACACAAAAAATTTAAAACGAAAAAAACATAAATAAATGCAATGAGAAAAAACAATACCGTTAGTTTAAAAGTGTTTTTGGGGGAATGGGAATGTTGGATGTGGTTGCACTTTGGAGCGAGTTGGCAGTACCGCAATGACTCGCAATGCGACTCTGTCGGAGAACTGTCAATGGAAATGTGAAAAATAGGAAAACAAGGAGAGAGAAACAAGCTCAAAGAAAAGCAAATGGGAGCAAACGCGAAGAAAACGAAACCCACAGCGATTTATATGTCAGCTGACCAGGGACAGGGCCAGATGTCAAACATCAACGATCCGGATCCGATTCAGAAACTAGACGCAGATAGCGGTGCGTGTGAAAAGCGTGTAAAAAGCAAATTCGTTGAAATTTGGAAACGCGATAAAAGCACAGCTCCAAAAAAAAGTTGATTCCTGAATCGACAGCACTTTCTACCTTTCATTCTTTGAATCTTTAAGTCTTCACATCTTCACATCTTGAGTTATGGAACGAACTTCTGTGCCGCGTGGTAAACGACCTCGCGTCCAAGTCTCCGTCGATGACAAGGAGCGCGCGATTGCCCGCATCCGGAAGGGCGAGACCAAGGCGGGCATCTCCAGGGAACTGGGCGTGCCGGAGTCCACAGTGCGGGGTTGGGTGAAGCGGGCGGATCAACGCTTGGCCCGTGAGGCCTGTGAAGGTAAGTTTGAGTTCACACTTCATCCCAATTCTGGAGGTTAATCTTTATGGCAGCCAACGAGACAGACTCGCCTCCAATGCAGTCGTTAAGGCTGCCCTCAAAACGGGATCACACTGGACAACAGATGCTGCCTCCGATGACTCCGAATCCCACGATTCCAACGATGCCAGCGATTCCCACAACTCCTGTTGCTGTTCCCGTTCCCATGCAGCTCTTCCAGCAGGCGGCGGACAGTCAACTCCAGCTGAATGGCTGGCTGCACATCTTCAACGCCGGCATCCTCAACTTCACCCTGATTGCCACTGCCGCCTATCTGCGGGCACGCATGCGCGGCACAACGGATCGCCAGTCGCTCTGGCAAATCATCTGTGAATATGTCGACGAGGCTGGACGCAATGTGACCGCCAATGGGGGACAGTATGTGGCGCCAGTGACAGTGCCAGCGATGGGGATGGGAATGGGGACGGGGAACAACCGCAAGCACTTCTCTCCTGCTCCTGCTCCCGCTCCGACGCGCAACAATGGATTTGTGGCGCCACGATTGCACATCACCGCAGAGGATGACGAGGACGCGGAGGTCACGACGTAGCCAGAAAGCCGTGATGGCAACAACAACAACCAATCGATTCATTTATGTACATGTATATGCAAATAAAACGCCTGTCAATGGGATTATGTTGTTTAAGGCAAATAATTGCATTTTAATTAGCAGCGAAATAAGTGCGATAATTGGCTCCGGGTCTGGTTTACTGAATACCCGGAGTACCCGGAATGCCACCTGAAACCATGGCCCAAACCGAATCCGAATCCCAATTCGAGTCTGATGCGGCTGACTTTATTAACCATATTATTATTTCATTTCATTGCATGTCATGCAAATTTCCAATTGAAATTGTTCTTGTTGCTTTTGTTGTTGTTGTTACTGTTGTTGTTGTCATGTCCTGCCTCGTCCCTTTTGGCCCAGAGTCACGTAATTAAGCGGTTTTATTTGCGGCTTTGCCACACATTAATTGCTCATGTTGAATGTGAAATTTATTTAGTGCAAAAGGCAATCGCAAAAAATCAAAAACATATAAAAAAATCTGTAAAAAAATACTTTATAAATTAAAAATTTTTAATGCCACATTTGAATATTTAGTTGTCGCGACATGTTTCGCATTTCAGTTTTGAATTGCGGATTAAACTCGAATCGCTTTTTAGTTTCTGTCACAGTTTTATTAAATGATTTCCACAGAAAATTAATTAATTGTCGAGTGACAGCATTCGGTAAGTAAGAATTCAGATATAAAATTATATTTTATAGTATTTAATGGTGTAAAGCAAGGAAACGAGCTCAGAGAAGGAAAGTTAATCATGGAAAAGTTTATTAATTGAATAAAAAGCTAAGTTCGATTAATTAAATAAATAAAACTAACTGGGATATTAATTTTTTAAATATTAAAAATGAAGTATACTTTAGAATAATGAAGGACAGTCAGAAAACCAATTTTGTAATATTAATCAATTTGTTATCACAATTTATTTGATGTTCTCAATTATCTACTGAAATTATGCTTAAATATTTTCCAGGCAAATTACGAAATTAGGCCGCAATTTATCAAAGATCTTATGAAAGTTCCATGAAGTAGACGAGTATGACGAATGGCATAAAATAAAACACCTAATTGAAGGCTAATCAGGGTCACGTTTTCATATTTACCTTTTTGGATAGGTGGGTTTCATTTGTGGCGATAAGGAGAAGGCAGAAGGACAAGGGCAGAAAGACGGCTTTGTGGTTAGGGCCAACAGCGATAACTAAGGCAACTAAGCCACTGCCAGTTGGCCAAAATAGCACTCGCCGATTATCCGACAGTTCATCGGAAAAAGGGCGAGTTGCTTAACACGAAACTTTTTCCATTTCCATTTTCATTTTGCGCGCAAGACCATAAAAAATATGGAAAAGGGCGGCTCAAGAAAATGCCAGTGTAACGGGAATACTTTTCCTGTTGGGGCAACGTTTGTTTTTTCGCCACGTTTCTGTTTTTTTTTTTTGCCCCTGATTTTCTCAATCACTTTTGGACCAAAGCCCAAGTTGTAGGCCTATCAAAGTTGATTATCGTGGAATATATTTTGTGGGCGGAATTGGGGGACGAGAGATTTGCGCTGTGGCCTGCACCAGATTTAAGACGTAAGCTGCCGGGATTTGCGACCCAGATTGTGTGGATCCTTTCTAGCATTTTCGGTCCATTATAGCTTTGATTAACTTGTTGAAATCCTTGGGCCTAGGGCCCGAAGAAATGCAACTTTAATGGCAAGGAAAATCATAAAAGCATTGCACAGGTACACATTCCAATTGTAAACTGAAGCGGAAACGGAAATCATATGGAACACACACACACATACAGATAGCAGGTGTAGCTGCCATCAAAGTGCTCAGCTTTTATGGCTAGAACAGAGCGAATACTGCTCATATTCCCCAGCATGCTAACCGAAATAAACGCATTCGGTTTTCGAACTGCAATTGCGGTTGTAACTGTTCCGGCATCTTCTCTGTTCCCGCCCCTCCTTTTCTCTCCCTCCTTCCTCCCTTGGTCGACACAAGTCATAAATCAAACACGTTTAATTAAAGTTTTGCGCGTGGACTTCACAGGTCTGGCATCGAGACAGAGAGGAGCAGAGAGGGGAAGGGAGGAAGCTAGACAATCGTTGCAAACTTTGGCGCCATCCACTAAGTAAAAATGCAATTAGATGTGGCAGGCAGAAGTCAGTAAATGTAAAATGTCGAGCACTCGAGGGCAGCACGGTGGTTCACGATGGTCACGTTGCTCACGTTGCACTCGATGTCGACTCGACGTGCATAATGCTCGATGTGCCGTTTCGCAGTTTCCAATTGAGCATGACTCGAAGATGGGAAGCTCTGGGAATGTGAAAGGTAACAGAAAGAGAAACCCCAGATGCTCTAGCCTTAACTTCGAGTTTGGCTTTGAACTTATTTACTCTCAAAAAGGTCCACAGGGGAAAAGGATTCGAAAGCTTACGATTAGTGATCTTAATCCAAACAGTTAATCAAGTTTTATATCGAAGTCTAAAAATGTGACAGATTTTTTTGTGTTTTGTTTATAATTTGTACAAGTAACAAGTGCTTTCCATGATATACTTTTGGTGAAAAAATTCAAATAAAAAAAATCTAAATTGTGTGACCAATTGTGGTGGATAAATTGATTTGGATTTTAGAGCGGTTAGTTAATGTGCGCATTCTTGAATCCTTTATACAATTCCAATTATTACAATTTAATGTTGTAGAATTTATTTTTTTATTTTAATTTTTTTTAAATTTATCCAATAGTTAGTACATCGGTTAATGTTATTGCTGTTTAGTTGGGTTGATCTGGCCAGTGTGTTTAATTAAAACAATTAAATTACCATTTTAATTTTCAAATTTTCTCCTACGCGTTACGATAGTATTTGCCGTCTTAATCTGGCTAAATCTACTTTAATTCCAATATGAAACCAGCAAACAAGAAATACTTTTATTTAATATATGCTAACATTTTTCTTCTCCCTAATAAGTAATTCTCTAACCAATAAAATCATAAGAAGCTCATATTAAAAACTATGTTACACAGCTCTTAACATCTCAAAAATCTAAAGACGAGCACACTTTTTGAAAACAATGTAAGTGCAGCTCATTTGTCAAAGATTCAGTTTCTCTGAAACATTAAAGTGCACATTAAAGGAATTTATATACCCAAATAAATACTTTCTATATAGATTCAACTTTACTTTGGACAACAACAGTTCCATTTCCGGTCATGGCCCAAAGCGAATTGCCAGAAGACGTTAGAAACTATGCCACAACTTGTTAAAAACCACACAAATACACTTGCAGCAACTGTAAATTATTTGGGAAAATGTTTTAGCACCTTCAAACTGACTCAACCGCTGACAAGGGAATGGATACCGCCTCCATTCCCTCTCTCTCCCTCTCTCTCTCTCCCTCTCCCCTCTACTCTAATTCCCTCTCCTTTTCACTCGACTCCATCCCGCTGGGCTGAGTCATTGCAAAGGAAATCACGCAATAAACTAGAGGCGAAAACAAAACTTTAACTACTTTTTCCGTTAGCCGCGAAACTCAACTGGAAAAAGTTTTTGAAACAATACAATTTATATTTATGCGACGACGAGGATGACGGTGACCCAGAAAATTTCCCAGAAATTCGACCTCCTCCCCACCCCCTCTAAAATGCCAAAGAAAATGCTGTCCAGCATTTTGTTGATTCGCATTCAGGACCAAAGAACCAAGGACCAAAGGGCGTAACCACGACGAGGAAGCAGACTTCATTGAAGTGCTGAAAATTACTTGACCCACTTTTCGGTGGTACTGATAACGAAGTGTCCCAACCGGGACTGGGGTCATATAAAACTGCATATACCCAGCTTATATGATGATGAGTCCATACGAAATCAAGTGCAACAAAACCATTTGCACACTTTTGGGCAGTTTATAATTTCAATTCAGTTAATGGAGAAGAAAATGATTGCCCAAAGGGTTAACAGAAATAGGTTAGACGTAAAGGGGAGTGCGGTATTAAATTAACTATTCCCGTTGCTAATTAGTTTTGGGAAGAAATCTTATTTGTTGACGTTGTAGTCGAGCCTTGTCATAAGCGAAACTTTGCAATCAATCCACACAAACCTGCCAATAAAATGCCCCAAGCGAATCAACACACACACACATCTAAAACGGGCCAAGACGAATTAGACTTTTTGACGACAGTGATCGACTAGCAAATACCCTTAGTAAAAAAAATTCCTCTAAACTCTAGTGGTGTCCAAAATGCCAAAAACCTAACCCATAACTCATAATTCTGCCGGCTTTTCAGACGACACACGTATAGGGAGAAAAAATATGTGTGTTCTATAAATAGCACGCTCGGTGACTTGTGCTTTCTCGTTGCGTGTGTTCGGCTATTTGTTCTCTCGCAAAGTATCTGAATGGCTGATCCTTTCTCATGTCAGTCGCTGAGCTGCGTTCAATGAGACTACTTCGAGTTGAGCCACCGTCAGTTGATTATACCTATCAATGCACTTCCTGTGAATACAGGGTATATGAATAGTAACACAACAATGGATAGACGGCAACAATGTGTGTCTCCAAATGGCTGGCGGATGTTGATTGTGTGTCCACAGACGAGCCGAAGAGAACAGTAGAGAATAATAAGAGGGCATAATGACCCAAAATCCTATCAATCCAAATGAAAATTCCCCAGTCGTGCGTATAATTGGAATTAATACAAAAAGCAAGGCAGAAATATTGCTGGGGGAGTCAAGGAACGGAAAGTGATAGGGTTAGACAACTGTGGCATATTTAATGGAGGAGGAACTGATGTCTCACATCCGTTGCCAGCTGGACAACTGGACAACTGGACGAGGGTCTATCGTAGATTCGAGATTGGATTCGAGCTGTGGCTTCTGTTTATCAAATTTGATTCAATTTGCCAGCAAACAAAAATAGACAAAGCGTCGTGTCGTTTGTTCATTAGAGACTTTTGTGGCTTAAATTGTGGCCAAAATTGATGAGCATTTCAAGAAGTGAGAAGGGGAAGTTAAAGCAGAAAACAATAGATAAATTATAGAAAAACCCAAATACTTTAAACGAATCGCTTTAAACTGATGTCTTGCCAAAGTTCCTTTCTTGTTTGCTCTATTCAAAGCAACAGCAACAACATTTTCTCTTCCTATTAAATTTTCCACTCTGTGTCTCGCTTCTACGCTTTATGGACTCTCCCAGGACACGGCCACTGATGGCAACGCATTTGATTAATAGCTTTTAATATTTAATAACTTTATGCAAAGCAACGTCCAATTAGGCAAGAGCCACGTTAAGCGTTTGTTCGACAAGAAGTTCAATATCCAATCTCATTGAATAACAAACACAAGCAAATAAGCTATAATCGACAAAGCAAAAATGATGAATACTCTTAAAGATGAGTTTTTGTTTTAAGTTCCTTTTAATAAATATTTAAGTTGTTGAAAGTAAAAAAATTCTTTTAAAAAAGTTTTTCAGCAGTTCGAAACTCTATATGTTTTGTATAGTTTTAATTTACTTATCATTATTTTTTATTAGCTGTATTAATATGGTCATATTTTCCAGCTAATATTTTCTATTTGGATATTTTTGTTTAATTTGCAAAATACGCTTAAAAATGCGAAAACGAACATTAAACGCAAGCCGACTAACAGTTTTTGTAATGCACGCGCAAGAACTTTCAGTAAGCTTAACTTTTTATTATAAGCAATAAGGCTTTTATCTAAAATTAGGCTTTAAGGCACTTCCAAAAATCTGCATGTCCAGAAAATTTCATTAAAATTTACCGATCTAAACGGAAGCTGTATAAGCATTAACATAAAAATATGCGTGCAAATGTAACGTACGCAACGCTGGAATAGCCCATACATCTCAGATCATGGTTTTGCTCAAGAGGGAACTGTGAACGAATTCGAAATGAAGTTACTCGTAAAGTGTAAACTAGTGTAATCAAATTCGCAGACAAACATTGCCAGCAAACGTAATCCTTGTCCATAAGTGAACAACCTGTAAAAGGAATTTTTAAATTGTCGTACCGATTTCATGAACTCGGGTACAGTGCGCGGCACAAGATTAGAATCACAGTTAAGGAATAAAATAAATAACAAATAATTTATTTGTACTTTGTCACATTAAAAGCTATCGAATTCGACCAGTGGGAGCTGTTGGGCCATCAGATTGCCATCAGGCCACAACGCACTTTCAGCTAATTAAATGTGACCCAATAATCGAATACATATGTAAGTCGTCGGTATTTGTTTGTCTTTCATTCTATTGAGGATTTGCGTTAGCTGTGGACAGGAACTAAAAAATGTTGCAACGCAAGCTGAGAGTGCTCTTGACCATAAGCTACAGCCAAATGCTCATCTACGGCCTGATGCCAACGACACTGCGGATGAAGAACTATCGGATGAGCATCTGCAAGGTGTCCAAGGCATATTTGATCTACAGCCTGTGTGTGACCGGAGTTCTCTTGCTGCAGTTCCCGAACATGTTTCCCAAAGGCATCTTCAGCGGAGTCTCTTACATGAGCAACAACATTGTGCTACAGTGGAACCTCATTGTGAGTGTCGCTCTCCGGGTTTTTGCCCTCGCTAGTTGCTACAGCCTCGTCTGGATGCAAAGGAAACGTTTGATTCGAATTTACATGGACTTCTTGCTGCATTGGAGGAATCATTGGCCAATCCTGTGTCGTGTGGCCGGAGTTGATTCCCTGCAGCGAATGCAACTGCAGCTGGCGGGGATTCTGCTGCGTCAACTGTTGGTTAATTGGGCAATGTTAATCTGCTCCATAGCAATTCAATATCAACTGCTCACGGGAACAAGACTATTGCAGATTCTGGTGAGAACGTCTCACAGCCTGATGGTCTCAACCATTCGCATCGGATTCTGCACGCTCCTCCTCCTCCTCAACCATCAGTTCGAGGCGGTGCTGCTCTCCCTCCAGGCTCTACGCCGAAGAGTCGGCTCTCCATCCCTGGAGGACTTTCGCCGTATTGCGACCATTCACTCGCAGTGGCTCCGATTGGCCAAAAAGGCTTTCAATGTCTACGACTTGGCCATTGCCAGCGTCTTTGTCCACATGTTCTTCGTTAACGTGAGCATACTGTACCATGCCGTCCAGTATATCAACAACAGCATTAAGTCGGACGTGTCTGGCTACATCCTTGGAGACGGTCTCATCGTATTCAGCACTTGGAACGCAGCCCTGGTTATGAATCTGGTCGATCGGACGATTAACTCCTGCAACGAGGCTGGACATTTGTTGCGCCAGTTCAACGATCTCCCCCGACTTAGTCCTGAATCCCAAATGGAGGTAAGGACTTGAAATTTAATATATTAAAATAAATAATTTTTTTGAAATTTAACTTAATTCTCGAAAGTAAAGGATATTAGTAAAGTAAAATATAAATTCGAATTTGAATTCGAAAAAATTTCTAGTAATATCTTCTGTGTACTCGAATCTAAAGAATATTTCTTTACTTTCCTGTAATTTCATTTAATTCTCGAATCTAATAAAAATTCCTTGACTTTTCGAAAATGTCTTTTACAGTTGGAAATGTTTATGAATCGCATACGAAACAATCGACTCGCCTATCGAATCTGCGGTTGTGTTGTATTCGATAGACCCGCCTGTCTGGGTTATATGGCCTCAGTGTTGAAATACGTCATCATTCTCATGCAGTTCGATATGAAGCGGAACCAAGAGACGAACCTTCCTCGCGTAAGCGGGGTAAATAAACTTAAGCTGTAACTTACAACAGACCGATAATTAAAATTGTTATATTAATTTTAGCCGTTATCATTTAATAAAAGAAATTTGTATAATTTTCTAAATTATAACGTTTTTTGAAAATTAAATTAAAAACTATTAAATGGAAAAAAAAGTACAAAATTTCAAAAGAAGACCACAAAAAGCCAAAGCACTACAAAAATTATGAGTTTTATTCTACAAAATAATGGGATGAATATTGTTAAAGTTGAGAACTAATAAGCTTTCAGGCTGCTTAAAAGCTTTTCAAACTTGCTTGCTGCGAGAGCTTCTAAAGAGCTTTCAAAAGCTGTAAAAGCCACCGAAAGCTTAGTAGTAATTCTTATATGCAATCTGCCAAAGGACAAGGACACTCAAAGCAATGGAAGTGCTCAGACCAAATGCGGATCTTTTGCTCATATCGTAAAGTCCGGCAATGTGTAGACGACGAATCCGATCCGGACGACGCTGCAGCTTTCGATTGATGAAAATTATGGCAAATTCCAACTAAAGAGAGATTTTTTAAAAAGAAATTCAAATAAATTCCTTTTCGAAATATCTACCTGACGATAGAAAGCAGTACAATGAGTATCTTCCAGCCAATCGATGTCCATCGAGCTGAGAGTGATCCACAGTATTTGCAGCTGTTGACGGAGATGCATCCACTGCACATCATGTGTTCCAAAGATGGAGAAGTAAGCCATGATATCGCAGTGGAATAAAACGCATAGAGTCAAATTGAGGACAAGGCGCCACAGGACATACGGTCCATTCGAGTAGACAACCAGATTGAAGATGATGGTAATGTCCGTCACATAGTTGGTAAAGACATTGAAAAGTATCTGCCACTGGCATATGTGGAACAGCTCCAGGATCAATCTGTCAAGGCGCATGCAACGCCGCCAGAGTTGTTTCCAACCGGAGAAGAGCTGCTCCTGGTAGACGAGTCGGTGGCAGCCACGTCGTTGGGGCAACCAGAGCAGATCCTGCCTCAAATCCTGCGCCTCCTGCGACAGACAGTCGAGCACCCAGTTGCCAAGGCCCATCATAGTGTATATCCAGTAATCGGCGGTGGCATTAATCATTTCCATGCTCAGAATGACCAGCGATAGAAATATGTAAGAAGTGGACATTTCCGTCACCTCGTCGTGGATGTTGCCACACATGAGGAGGCTGCCAGGTCCGAAGAGCAGATGAATCAACAGCAGAAAGCCCGAGAGACTCAGCAGAGTTTTCCACAGACTTCGCAGCCAAAAGCCCAATCCGAACTTCATCAGATCCCACCGATACAGCTGCTGAAATGCCAAGAATCCGTTGCCCAGGCGCTGCCATCGACGTCGCTGTAGCCAGGCCCTGGAGAGGAGCATGAGGATGAGGCAGGACTTGGCCAGACAGACGACGGTGTAGGCCACGGCCAACATGTCCATTTGCTGGCAGTGGAAGTAACTCCGCACCATCACGAAGATGATGCAGGGCATCAAGAGGACGTAGATCGAATGCAACGACACCCAGTAGATCAACATGGGACCATTGTCCCTTTGAAAGCGTCCCAGTTCCGGAACATATCGAAGATTGCACAGTCCAATCAACCGACAATAGGTAATGAAAAGCGACATTGCCGACAAGGACTCTGGTCAATCGTTGACTAAATCCGTGTCGACTGCAGCAATTTGCATTTGCCTGGTGGTAAACTATTTACGAGTACTTGACCAAAACAGGACACAAGGGAATTCTCGCAACGCGATTATGACATGGAAATGGAGTAATAAATTGGGCTAAACGGAATGGAAAAGCGAGTTAGAAACTTATTCAAAATCAAACATATTACTTTATAACATATTCAAACATATGTATTTTTAATTTGAATTGAATTGAATTTGAATGCAAATACCATTTCAAAAATTTTCTTTAAAGGCTATTTTGAAATTACAGGTCATCACCAAGTTTTATCAAACAAATCCCATTTCATAATTTATTTTAAGAGCAGGGTATCCACTAATTTATCAATGTAGCTGAACTTTTGTATTAAGCTGTAAAGCATTTAAAAATAATTTACTCTTTATCTGAACACCATAAAATCATGACGTCAAACAGTTGACAATATGTTAAAACCTGTCTTTAAAGAGGTAAATTATAATACACTAATTGTGGATGGCTCAATATATACATATATACTTTATTTTTATGGAATAGCATTTATAACTAATTACTACAACTCTCCACTGAAGACTATGAAAATATGAAAAATGCCGTGTAATGAAATAATGTAAAAATTTTTAATACAATTTAGTTTAATACGAATATGTAAGCCTAATTTTAATTTAAACCTAATTTTAAATAATATACCACAAGTTTGCATTGGCATAAGCTTTATCTACAAATATTATAATACTTGGGATTCATTGTATAAGCTAGGATCAAAATAGAAGACGTCTTTTAAGTCGTTAAGCTCTTAACTAATGTAAAGCTATCAACAGTCGTAATACTCAATTGGAAGGGCATCTGAATTTTAGGGCATCTTCAAGACAATCCAGGGAACTCGGCCATGGTATCGATAGTAATAGTAGTCATAGGCCAGTTTGCCCAGTATGAGAATGATGAGGCTGGCGAAAATACAGTTCAGCAGGTCGATGGGATGGATTATCATGTCGCTTTCGCCATCGATGTTGCAAATGTCCTCGCGGGTCAGGGAAAGGACCTTGGCCAGACGCAGCTCGTCACCCTTCATGTAGGTGCAGGTGACATTCCGGCCATCTCGCACCACATCCTTGTACTTGGTCAACATCTCACGGAGTCGCATGCCAAATTTACAAGTGCAGTGCAAAGGATTCTGGCTGAGCATCAGGATATTCGCATTGTGATTGTCATTCAATGCGTTGTCGAGCGCATAGACATGGAATTTCCGCAAGAGATTCCCATGCAGATTGAAGAAGCGAAAGTTCTGCAGCCAGTCGGTGTCCTCCAGGACATCGATGTTCGCGATGAGATTGTCGTTCACATGCACATCCGTCACACCCCGATAGTGCGGATTATCCCGCAGCGGATTAATGTCGCTGATCTGCAAGGGAATCGCAACAAAATATTTTAGAGATCATTTTGTGTCAGAACTAAAAATAACCTGTAAGAAAATAGTTTTTACTATTATATTTTTTGAATTAATATTAGATTTAAAATTAAGAGAATTCCTTCTGGATGTATTCTTTTTTACTTTTAATATTTTTGAGGATCGTAAAGAAATCGACAGACATTAGAATAAGTCAACAATAATGTGATAATTAAATCAAAATGAATTAAACGAATTATAAAATAAATAAACTTTTTATAAAAATATAGGTTTAAGAAAAACAACAAACATTTTAATATAGGTTTAAAATTAAATATAACTTCAGATTAGGTAAACAATACATTGTGACTATCACATTAAATAATAATTTTAATCTTGTGTTGCTGGAAATCCTACTAAAGAAATAATAAATAAATAACAAAAATAACGAAATCTAATAAATTTAATATAAAAATCAAGAAAATTAAAATGCGATTTAATCCTTCCTCCCTCCTTAGGACCACAATAGATTTCTTAATAATTTTCATTTAAATTCAACCCTCTTGTACTCGTATTTTCTACAAGTTGTAGTCAAGGAAAGTCCATCACTTACGAGGTTATTATTGATAGTCAGCGTTGTTGTATTCTCGGGCAGATACGAGGGCAAACTGTGGAACTGGAGATGGGAACAGTTCACAGTGTAGACAGGGCCGTAATACTTTGTGAAGAAGTGCATCAAACAGGTGCAGTTCGAGAGTTCCGCGTGCGATTGGCAATCTCTTCTCAGCTTCTGCAAAGTAATAGATTGTAAATAGTTCTTTAAGCCTGAGTTAAATAATACTGACCACCTTGTAGTGCATGACCAGCAGCATCTGTAGCTCTTTGTACTTGCGATCGGTGCACATGAGATTCTCCCGATCGGCGACGAGACGACCCTTGTCCGGCTGCAGCAACAACCACTTGAAGTTCCTGGTGCAGTTCCATGGATTGCCGGCCATGTAGAGCTGCTGGAATGAACGTGACAGGATCAAGGGTCCGTCCAGCTGTATTAGCTGATTCCAGCGTAAGTCCAGGACCTTCAGAGCATAAAGGCGCTTGAAAGTGCGCGACGAGATGTACGAGAGATTCGTCCAGGAAATGTTGATAGCCTGCAGATGAAACATTTCCGGAAATACGAATGTGAACTCCGTGAAGCCGCCATACTCGATGGTCAGAGATCGCAGCTGGGGAAACCTTTGCAGCTCCTCGAGCTGATTGAGCACTTCCTGGGACCAACCGCACAGCTCCATTTGATGAGCCAGCATCAACTTTCCGTTCTTGGAGCTGCACAGGAAGATTGTCAGATTGAGAGAGCACTTAATGATCATTGTCAATTCATACGTTATCGTCTCCAGATTGTTCATTCCGCCATAGCAGCGGATTAGTCCGAGTTTCGTCATCCGCGCACAGTTGCCATCAATCGCCTCTGGCGCTGTTGTCCAGTTAACGCAACTGTGGCCCACTGTCCATGTGAATGTGGATATAGTTGTGGATGTGGATGTGTTTGCCAATGTCAACGACTCCTCGCCAGCATCTAGTTCTGAGTTCACGGCAGCAACAAACCTGTACAAAGAGGCGTATGAGTAATTTGGCTAAAATTAAGCTACTGTTGATCTGCGCAATTAGAGCCGCCATTCGTCTGACTTTGTTAACGGCTAGTTCTATTTTTGGCCAAGAACTGGCCGAGGTGATAATCATGATTTTTTGACTGTACGCATAGGAGGCCAATGACAAGAGCTAGACAAGTGTTGATAGCGTTTATAGAGTTGTTCTGGCTAATAATTAATTCGCTTTTATAGAGCTGTACGTTGTACACGATAAGCAGTTGTCGTCAGAGAGTTTGGTTTATTTGATTACGCTACTCTTTTATTTCTCCACTACATTTGACGCTTGTTGACAAACAATTGTCTTAAGACCGAGCCGATTTCAGGTAGACATACATATGTTTACCATTAGTTCAAGTAAGTGCGTATCTATGTACATATATTTTAGATGTCAAAACAGTAGCACTTGGCCAAGGTACTAAATGGGAATACCAACAGAACGAGGCTCAACTCTGACTGCCGAATCACATGATGATGACGACGACGGCGATAATGACAATGACAATGATGATAATGATGCCAATTAACACATTGGTATTGGTAGATCAATTTGTGACATTTATTTGGACCACAAAATAGGGACAATCGAATAACGACTTTAAATCAAGACATATATAAAATTCGAAGGATTATAAAAATAAATAAAATCTAAAAAAAAAAATAATTTTAAGCATAAAACAAATTTGATTCTAAAATAAAGTACAGATATTTTTAATGTTATAAAATAATAATAATATTTTAAAAGTAAAAAGTAAGAGCATCAACTTAACCTTAATAATCTGTTTAACTTATCTCTGGTTCTACTCAAATTTATCGGATTGTAAATATTTATTAATATAATTTTAACATTTACGACTTCTGCGCAATATGTTTTGTTGGACTTTGAAAGTTATTTAGTTGCAATTAGCAACTTTTCGTCGTGTGTTTTCTGCACCAAGTGTTAAAATTAACAACATACAAAAGCAAAACAAAAACAAAAAATAATAAAGAAAAAAGTAGATAGAAATTAATATGCACGAAAATATTTATTTGGAAGTTAACAAAATTGCTAACAATAAGTTGGCCAATTATATTTTTTTGTCGAGAGAGTCGAAATTGTGAAGAATAAATATTGGCTCACATGGCGTATGAGTGTTATTTCATGAGCTAACAGAACTGTGAGTACAGTTCAAATTGGCAGCACAATTAAACTAATAGTGTGGTGAAAAATAAGCCCATATATATAATAGATATTCTCATTTAACAAGAATTATTGAATAAATTAAAAAAAATGTTAAATAAATATTTGTTAGAAATTTGTAGTGATGTAAATTCAAACTATAAATCGAATTTAAATTCTTTTAAAAAGTGGAAAATAATTAAATTTTCGAAATGATTAAAATTAAAGTAATATTAAATCAAATTAAAATCCGTATAGTTTTGACAAACTTATTACAATATTTTTTATTATATCAGAGATTGATTTTGATTCTCTTTTAGATACAGTTTGTACTCGCCTCGGAATGATTTAATTGAAAGGCATTTGACATTGTCTGCTTCATTTTTAGATTCTCACAAGTCGTTCGCAATTTCATTTACTCAATCAATTCAATGAATCTGCTATTCATTTCAATTTTTATCTAAGAAACTGGAAAACATTTCATATAGATTTTTGCAAAGATACTTTATCTGTTTTATTTAAGAGTAGCGTCTGGGTTTTCTAAATATTCTATTATTAGTTATTCCCATATCAATAGTTGATAGTAAAGCAATAAATTGTCGTTAGATCTGTTGATTCATTAACGTTTTAAATGTTCTCTAGTTTTGCCTCTTCCCCAAATTATCAACTTTCCGACCTTCGAAGCTTGTTTATCAATTCGGCAATAATAACAAATGATCGACTTAGAAATTCGTCAGGCAATTCGGCTTTCAATTGCTTTTTATGTTTAAGTTGAGTTTGGCAATTGTAAGAACTGCTTTACGAATTACGAAATGAGGCAGAAGATATGTCTGCCTACATCTGGTATAAGTTGTCACGAATATTTGTCATGTGTTTTTAGTTTTGTTATTTGAAACTTAAAAATAAACCAGGCATCGTGGCTATCTCTGTAAACATTTCAACTATTATCTACAATTAAAACGTCCACTGAGTTATGATCAGATACGATAGCTGAAAAGGGAAGAGATAGTGAGGCAAGCTACCACAAGTTCTATTATTGTTAAGCTCATTAACTAACTAACTTTTGCCAGAATCTGCGTAGAATATACGCGAAGCGAATTATTGAGAAAACAAACAAACTATAAATCTTAATGATAGAATCTTACAACAGAAATGAGCTTCGTTTTACTTTGCTACTTGCAGACATATTAAAAAAATTAACAAGTTCTTAAACGAGTATGCGAAACCATTTAATAATTAATTAGTATTCAGTGAGTTTGTGAGCATTAATATAAAAATAAAGAAAAAGGGCTTCATTTTATTACCTAGAAATACCTTTAATGTCAGTCAACAGACACTCAACTCTAATATTCTTGGTATATGTTACAACTCGTAACATTTGCGATTTTGAGGTAAGTCAAAATAAATATATGCATGCTCGAACATACGTAACTTGGCTCTTACGATAAGCCCATTTGACGCTTGATGTTGTTGTTGTTGATAAAAAGCGAGCAGATTGATTTATGAAAGAGTTAAATATTGACATTGACACAAATCGGTCGGGGTTTAATAGCATTAATAGAGTAACCAAATGACAACAGAGTTAGGGACAGATGTGACCAACCGAATGATAACTTTACGAACTCAAAAATTGCGTATACGTTGCGCACTTTCTTATAGATAATCATATCACAAAAGGGGGAAGAAAAAAAACGTTAACTATCTTTGATTAATATTTTGCGCACCTTCCGAAAATAGCAAGCAGCAGGCAGAAAGAACTGACAAATGAATTTCCATTAATAAATACGCTTCGATTGTTCATTGCCATTCTCACCGGCAACGGCAACACAAACACTAATAAATAAACTATTTATAGCCAACAATTCTTTGAAAACACGCGTAAATTTACAAAAGTTGTTTGGTTTACATTTGGAATTTGTTTTGAATTTTATAGTTGTAGTTGGCGTTATTGTTGTAGGTCTAATTCAAAAGCGATCAGCACCGGCACACATACACACACATATTTGTTTTGCTTTTGCTTTGTGATACACATTTTTTTAGTATTATGATTATTAATATTGTTGTTGCCGAGTCGCCGCGATTTAATTATATATTTTATTATATTATATTTATATTTTTTGCCAAGTAGCTGCGCATCCGTATCTACGTATCTCTGGCTCGGCCTGTGCTACTTTTCTCGCGTTTGAAGTTCAAATGACGAGCAAATGCGAAACGCTGTCATGTTTTGGCGGCATCGGTCTCCATAGATCTCCATAGCCAAATCCAAATCAGCTGACCAGCTGTTTCTGTTTCTGTTATGCGTGCGAGCCAAGAGAGTTGAAGAGAATGGTTGCTGAGAACAGCTGTCGCTGTCGCTGGGGGCATCTACATTTGTACTATGAATTATGAGCAGCTAAAAACTGCGAGCGTTGTTAAGCCAGCTACAAAATGTTAGACTCTAAACTGTCTACGACATATGCATACAAATTGTTTTTAAATTTGGAATTAAACAATGAAAAGTGAACTTTACTTGGAACTTAATTATTCATACAATACGATAATTTAGTTGTCTTTAAAGTTTTTATACATACATGTATCTATGAGTTGACAATTTACAATTGAAAACCGAGTTTAATCAATATATAGCATAACTTTGGAATACTTTACATTAGTTAACAAAAACCGTCTATTAAACAACATATTTACTTTGCATGTATTTTAGTTTGACTATAATTTAGCATACTGTTTAATTGGCTAATTAGTAATTTGTGTTTGGTTTCGAGTACTCATAAATATATATAATATATATAGATGTGTGTCTGTTCCTTGAGCTTATTTGGACCATTAAAATGCATTTCAATATGTATCTATATGTATGTACATTCATTTGGTTATGACTTATTAAATTTGTAAGCTCATCGCTTAGTGCACCATAACATTAACATTAACATTCAGATTAACATTAATATTATAGAGCTAAAGGTACAAACTGTCTGCCTAGTTTGGTTCGCAGACTTAATTTGGTATAACATTCACAAGAGTTCATTTAGCTGCCACGATTATTCATCCTCTTTTGTGGGCGTGGTACCACCATTGGCGGCCTCATCAGCATCCTTTGCCGCCGAGGGACTAGCATTGTATTGGACCTTCTCGTTGGTCTCGGCCTGCTTTTGTTTCTCATAGGAGCGCACATCCTCCAGCGTCATGCCGTGCCACTCATCGATCCAGGCAAAGGCCTGGCGATGTCCCAGCAACAGAATATCCCGGATGCCGCGCTGAATAAAGTCCTCCACTTTGGTCTGAAGACCCCAGACCTCAAAACTGCCGTTGACAACTTTGTAGGAACACATGATGGGTTTGTCTGTCTCCCGCCATCCCTCAATGAGTGGACCTCGATCTAGTGATTAGAATAATTAGACTATTCTGTGAATTAATTAACAATTTCTAGACTTACTAGTCTTTATTGACTTGAAGAACTTGGGATCCTCTTCGCGTTTGTAATGCTTGCCATTGAGCTCATCAAAGGCAATGTCCACATGGTCCACTGTACGCACCTTCAGATCCTCCTCGCTGAGATCCAGGCACTGTGGAAAATAGAAGCACTTAGTTAATCATTTAAAACGAATTTAAGTGGATATCTTACGTTCTCAGTTGTGCCACTGTTGTTTTCATATTTGGTCTTAATCAACACATTCAGTTTGGGTATAAAAGAGCACTATAAAACAAATAACAAATTATGATGAGTTGATTACTCTCTAATAATATTACAAATCAATTTAGATAATTACCGTGTACTCTGTGCCGTGTGCGCAGTCATTTGGATCAGGTTGTTGGATGACCATGAAAATATTATAAGGTGAAATTCAAAATCAATACACGGTAATTTAAATATAATTTCGGTCTTATTTTAGCATCTATATTTAGCTTTCTAATTTATAAGCCACAGCAGCAAAAGGAAAATGAAAATAGAAATACCGCAATGCCAATAAATTTCAAAACTGACGAGGCGTTAATGGCATTGCAATTGTTTCAACTTTTAGGCACTCAGTAAATTATGGAAATCTTAATAATTGTGCAGACATAAATTATGTCATAATAATTGAAAACTCAATATATTATAGTTGCCAGGTGCTTAAAAAAAGAGTCCAAGAACATGCAATAAAATTGAAAGCAAAGTCATAATCATAATCATGACTGAATACATGATGGTGTGCATTCGATGTGTGTATTCACAATCAATTTGAATACGACTCGCTTATCATCACAATTGGTGGGAAACAAATCAAGCGTGTGAGCTGCGACATTTGTTAACAGTTTACAGACTTCAAGTGCTCAGTTACAATCAATTAAATGAATGAAGGGACACGCCGGAACAGAGCGAGCCTTATCAGGGCCAATAACTGGAACTGGAACTGTGACGTTATGATAGATATGATGATAAATACATGTACAAATACAGAGTATTTATATGTTGAGTGGGATACGAGTGCTTATCAGGGACGACGCATTGATTCACAGATCTGTTGATGGCCATATGGCAAGGTGACTTCAACGTAGCTGTTGGCCAACTCAGCAGGCGATTAATTAAGCCTTCCACTTCCAAATAAACACAGCAGGAAGTCCGCTTCCGTCTGCTACCTCACCTGTCAGAGTGTAGGGATAGTAATTCCAAGACTTCTCCGTCACATAGAAAACGCGTGGGCAAATTGCTTGTATCCAGTAGGGAAGGCGACTGCAGAGAACAGAGAAAAGGGAATAGAGAGAACATGGAATGTGAGAATGCGCATTAACCATCTGTTGACTTGATGCTCTTCTCTTACCTGGACAGGTGTATGCGCTTCTCTGTGTACTGTCCCTTGCCGTGCACGGGATCCTCGCACGGCTTGTTCTCCATCACCTCCACGCCCTCCCCCTCGTCGGACTGCTCCAGACTGTGGCGCGCAATCATATACAGCTGTCCAATTTTGTACTGCAAAATGATGAATGAGAGTGAGAATTACAAGGTCCCTTGGCACCGGTAAATATATCAAATGCGCACCTCCTCCACAGTGAGCGGCATGCAAACGCGATATTCCTTTATTAACACCATGCTGTCAACTGATAATTTGATCAAATAATGACAAAAAACTAAATTTCACGTTACGCAAAGAACACACGAGCGAAGCGCAACTAACCAACAACAAATACTAATGCTTTCGAAAATCAATCAGCGTGACTATCGATTGTATTATCGATACCTGTTTGGAGCAGCCATAAAAGAAAAAAATACTTAATTCAAAATAAATACATACTGGTATTCCCTACTTTGATTTTATTTATTTTTAAATAAACAGTTGTGAAAATATTATAATTGCTTAACGTTGTCACAGTATGGCTTAATTATATTTATTTGTAATTCACTAAAACTTTATTTTAAAAATTAAAAGTCAAATTATTTTGGTATTTATTTTTTTCAGAAATTACTGACCAGCTGCGAAATGATCGATTTAGTTCATGATTGACTGAATAAGTTCATTCGTTCATGTTTATGACCCGTTCATTTGAACTTTTTCAGAACGAAACGACTAGTGATGTAAATTTGAGTGGAAACATCGATGTCGATGCTCATCGATGTTTTCAAAATGAAACATCGATGTTGGTTGATACATCGGGTCGAAACATCGATGCATCGATGTATTTCTAATGTTTGAAAGCCATACCATTTTTAGAAGCAAACTCGAATCTCTTAGATTAATTAAGCTCATTTTCTCTTTAAAACGTATGCTTTCATAGCAGCTTTAAAGTTTTAAACACTTTTTATCTTAAAAATATAATCACAAACTACAAGAGCTCTTTTTGATGAGAACTTTGAAAATACATATGTAAGCCTTCTTGTAGCTATAGTATCTCTGACTAATTTAAATAAATTTACTCACTTAGACATTGCAAACATTGCCCAAATTACTATAATAAACTCATTGTCAGAGCGGCGAAAATGGAGTGTTGAAAGTGCGGCAGCCGATGTTTTGCAAAACATCGATGCATCTCCATACAACATCGATAAATCGGCTTCAACAAAAACATCGAGAAACATCGCTAAAAACATCGATGCTCGATGCATCGGTGTTTTTTACATCACTACTCAGCTCTACTATTTTACCAAAGACGGCCACACTGTTTTATTGCTTGAATTTTTGCTGAAATTAAAATCGCAGCTCGTTCGTAAATACATTTAAAACGGTAAACAGTTTCATAGCAATAAGTAATTATAGTGGAAAAATACGGCTGAAAGGTAGTTGTTCGATATGCATATCAAATAAGCAGAACAATGCTTGCATAAGATGATCAAATACACCGTGAAAATAAATTGGAAAAGTGGCACACAATAAATACATACAACACATACATACAAACTTCCATATAAATAATATGAATATATATGTATTCGTGAATAGAGTATACAGAACAGCAGTGTGACGAGGCTTAAATAGAGCTCATTTATGCACATACATATGTATGTACATAATCATAATGAATGTCTGATTTATTTCGTCTTCAGTTAACTGCGACGCGATAAAGCGAAACTCTCAGCGGCAGAGCGTGAGACCGACGTGCAATGTTTAGGATTCGCGTCAAAATGGGTCCGCAACGTAATCACAACAACAACAACAACAATGGGGGCGGCAACAGCAACAACCACGGTCGGATCAACAAGGAGTGGACCTGCTGTTTCGGCCTGCATGTCCATACCGCAACACTGATGATTGGCCTATGGCATCTGGTAAGCAAAAGCCTTGATTAAAAAAAATACATATAGATGTATATAGGGGTATTATAGTATATATGCCTACGCATGAGTGCAATTGTTGCACACACACACACACACGTAAGCTGACCCTGTTCAGTGTCAAGGAGGGGAAAAATCAATTGTCGCTTTGCGCTGTGACTCTCAAACTGTTGCCCAGGCTGCAGTCACTCTCAAAACTACATGACAATTTATATGTTTTAAACAAACAGTTTATTTACTTTATAATTTTAGTAACTATATATTTTAAATGTAATTATAAATGGTTGATAATATTATATATTTTAAACGACTCATCTGTCTGTTCCTCTGCTCAGTTGTGACGTCAATGAAATTTGCTTCACTTCAACTAAACAAATATATTACTCGCATTTAAAATTTACAATTTTGTTGTGTCAGATTTCAATTGTTTGCGGTCGCTTTCACATATGGGCAAACGACATACATACATACATATGTATGTACATACCTATGCATGCCAAACCACCTTGAAAATCATGCCAAATGGGGATTAAGCCTTACTCAAACATTTGCGTGTTGTTTGTAATTGCAATTGAAATCGGGTTTCATTTAGTTTTGATATAAATTTCGTTATGACATAGTCTTTACAGTTGCAATTGCACTGACTCGCAAACTGTCGCATTATGGGCGACAACAATTAATTAGTCATAATTCGATTCAACTTGTTGATATGCTCAAGTTGTCTGCTGCTAATTAACGATTACCTTATTAACGGAGGCATTTAATTAGCGCCCACTGTACACACGCACACAGTTTGAGAGGCACTGCAGCAGAGTCACTTTAAAGGTCAGATGAATAACTTAATTAATAAGCACACTGACGGCAGGTGAAAGTGAAGCTCAACCATTTAATAAATAAGTATATATCTCTGGGTAAATAGTTTTGCTCAATTGCATTATTAGTCAGCAATGTAAGCAGCAATTGTTTTGTTTTGTTCTTGCATTTTATTTACTGATAACTGATAACTAAACTCTTATCAAAAATACTATGACTATGTTAACTAAACTATACATTAGCTGATTGATAACGCTTTGTCTGGCACGGTTACGAGGGTCGATTGTTGAGTTCAAGTGTTCAATCTCAGAAAAATCCCATTCAACCTTATCAGCGGTTGATTAAATCCATCAAAAACTTGAAGTGACATTGACAATTTTCACATGGATTCATTTTTGTGAGTTGTATCGAGATTCAAATAATGTATTTCATATATTTCGTTCGTTGGGCATTTAAAACACTAACAATGACATCGGTGTAACCAGTGAATGCATCGATCTCGATACGGCTACGGATACAGAGACAGAGTCCAATGCGATGCACCAAGAAACCGAAGATGCTGATGAGGACGATGGATGCGATTCCCACTCCATGGAGTCCACAGACTCGCCTGTCCATCTGAGCGCAGAGTCTGACGGGGACGAGGACGAGGAGCGAGTGCATCAATGGGAGGAGGAGCACACTGTCGATCGATCCTCACGTCCTTATCAGCTGCCCGACATCCAATACAACACTTTAGCAGAGGTCTCTGTTCATTCTTTGGGTTACGCGGAGCCCGAAGATTGGCCCTCGACATGCTCCGTGCAGGAGCAGGAGAGGAAGCCACCTCTCTACGAGCTGCTGCTGCGGCTGATCCAGAGGAGTTTGAAGACCAACACCGTGGTCACCATCGGCCAGAGCAGTCTGCCCGTCCATCTCATAGTGCTGCAATGCTTTTCGGGTCTCTTCTGTGACCTGAACAACGACATGAGCGTCGAGTTGCCCGTGGAGTGGGTGACTCCTCGTGCCTTTCGACTCATCTACGACTGGATGATTGAGGATGCGCCTCGTCTGGCCCGCCTCGGTCTCCTGGAGGTGTTGCGGGCGGCGAGATTCCTCAAGATACCACAGCTCGAGAGGCAGTGCGAGGATTGCCTGGCACATGGCTTCACCGAGGACTCGGCCGTGTTGCTGTACCTGGAGGCGCGACTCTTGCGCATGGAGCGAGCGCATCGACCTCTGCTGCAGGGCGTGGGACGCTTCTTCTTGACCCTGGTCGCCACCCAGGAGTTCCTCCAGCTCCCGGTGCACGCGCTGTGGCAACTGCTCCGCTCGAACAACATCGGTGTCAACACCGAGCTGGAGGTCTTCATGTCCGCCGTGCGTTGGCTCAACTTTCAGTGGCCCAAGCGGCGCCTCATCGTGGGCCAGCTCGTGTCCTGTGTGCGCTTTGGACTGGTGCCTCCCTGGCTGCTCATCCGACTGCACGACCGACCGTCCAACTCGGTGGAGCTGAGACGCATCACCTCGCATCCCGAGGTGCTGCAGCAGCTGCACGACGGCATTGGCTACACCACAACACGGCTCTGCTATGGCTCCGATCGGGACGCCTTCATGCTGCACCTGGAGCGCAGTGGCATGCAGCCGCCGGTGCAACGCAGCTGGATCTACGATCCGGCGTGCAGCTATCACCATCGCCTGCACTGCCAGATCTCTGAGGAATTCACTTACGAAGCCTTTACGAGCTACCTGAATTTCCTGCAAACTCTGCACAAGGATTACTGGCAATCCCTGCAGCCAGTGGATGCCTCCGAGGAGTGCTTCTGTTGCCAGAGAACTGTCAAGCCGATGGAGATGGAGGACAGTGCTCATAGTTAGCGATTCCTGTTTGATAAACTACATATATTATATGACTATGCAAATATATATTTTTACTTCCAGACTATTTTACTATTTTAGCCTTCTTGGTCTTTCCGTTATTGCCCAAGTATTTTATATTGTTCTATTCCTGTTCCTTGCAGTTCCTCAACATTCTTGCGCTCAGCGTGCTCGCCGTCATTTGGCGCAATCCGGAAATGATGGATGAACTGGAAAGTGGCAGTCATGATTTCACCGTCGATCTCAATGCGCCTGCTTTGCCCACGCCCCTCAGCAAGGTGGATCCCCCCTACGCCTATCGCGACCACTCCCTCAATTATCGTAAGCGTTACCGTAAGCAGTCGGCCCCTAGAGCTGCTCCAAGAATCGATTGTTAATCCAGCAACCTTTTCGCTTTTACAGAGAACTTTGACATGGGCGGCCTGGTCTGCACCTGCATGATAGCCATCACGCTAATGATGATCTATGGCACCATCAAGGGCAAACCGTCGCACTTGCTGCCCTTCTTCTGTCTGCAATTGTTTGACTTTGCCATCACCACGTAAGTTCACAACAGGAATCGTTTATGACATGCATAATTTGACAAATGAATTGTTGATATTGAAATTGCTTTTCCCTTTGTTGTAGTTTGACGGCCGCTGGTTACCTGTGCTATCTGCAGGGCATTCATCGCCTCATTTCCCAGTCGCATCGGCTGCCGTGGCGCGAGAACTTGCTGAAGCTGCCGCAGGAGGAGCTGGTGATTGTCGTGCTCGTGGTCTTCGTGTGCATCGTGTTCCTGAAAGCCTACTGCATTGGCATTGTCTGGCGCTGCTACAAGTACTTGACTCTGCGGCAGCAACATCTGCGCAGCCTGTTGCCCTGCGTCATGTCCGACACGATGCTCCATGGCGGCCTTGGCGGCGGTGGCTTCGGTGCCGAGGAGCGTGCTTATTCCACGCTGTTGCCCAACTACGATGAGGCCATTGCTCAGTATTTGAAACAGGCTCCGCCACCATCCTACCAGGTGGCCATGTCCAACTATCACAACGAGGACGAGGGTGCCGCTGGAGGAGCCCAGTCTGCGGCTGATGCTGGCGGGAGTACTCCGCTGTTTGTGGCTCTTGATGCGGTCACCGTCAATGCGGCCTCCAATACGGATGACACTCTGGACAACAACAACGACGTACCCAACAACAACAACACGGTTCATGTGAATGCCAACACGCCTCCGATGCGACGCAGTGAACAGGCAGCTTCAAGTGCCGCCTCTGCCTCCGACGATGATGGCGATGACAATGATGATGATCTGGAGATAATCGATGCTGGTGTGGATATCTTGGAAGGCCATTTGCCGCCACCACCGCCGCCGTACAACGATGTCTCCGATGCCCAGGTGCAGATGCCATCGCCGTCGCGGCTCAACCGCCAGGTGGACATACCCGGCCAGGTGCCCGCACGCAACGAGAGCCAGGCCTAAGTTGTAATTCCATTTAAGTTGTTTTTTCTCATTATTATTGTGTGTTGTGAGCAATCCCTCACCTACACGTTCCTCCTCCCTTGCCCAACCATCAAATATCAATTGGATTTCCCATATTCCCTTAAATTGGGCGCTACATACAAAATATTGACGAATTCGTTCAAAGTACAAGCCCAACATAAAGATTTTTATGCATAAACTTATTACGCAATGAATGTAATTGATTATAAAAAACATAGAAAAAAAGAAGACCCAACAAATTTAAACTTCTAGCAGTCGCATATTGTTGTTTAACCTAAAAAGAAGATATACTTATAATCTAACTGAATATTCGCTGGATTTTGCTCTACAAGTTGAATACTAACATATATGTATGTATATTTCTTAGCCGCGTCTGTTGCATTCTGCAATGATTTGTTAAAGATTTGGCACTCAATTTATATTTTAACCAATTTGTGAATATTTTCTTTCTTTTACTTCCGTTAACCCGTGAGTTTTAAATAGTTAAGCACAAGTAGTTGTTACCAAAAAAAAAATAATAATGATGAAAAGAGAGCCAAGCGAAAGCTGCAAGATGAATCTGAGGATAAATCAATCGAGAGCGAACGTATGTTTAATAATTAAGCTAATTCGTAAGATTTTAATTGTACTATTATTAAATTGTATATCATTATTTGTACCTAAGTTGATGTATCAATTAACAATATGTACCACATTTCACATACATCCCAAGAAAACCCTTTCATAATTTATGTGCGTACAATATCTAAATACATATAAACTGTATACCGTATACTGTATTCTAAATATGCAAAGATATTCGAATAAATATTAGTTTCAAATAAAAAAACAATTCGTTTATTTAATAAATTTATAATGGATAACTTTTTTCTCTGTTAATATAAAGCATCTTTTTGGCCCAACGTACCATTTCCCATTGTATATTATTATTTTAAGGCTCGGCGTCAACTTCATTCACAAAGAAAACATTCGATTCGATTGGGAATTACTCTTAATTTACAAGAGGCTGATAAGAAATTCCAGATTGCAAATGTTCTAATCTAATCTAAGTCTTAATAGCAAATATTTTTCAATGGGATCAACAGCTTTACGAGCCTTTTTATTTTCATTTTGATTTCAAATTCCAATATTTTTTAACTCTTCAGTAAATACAAGTCATTATAAGACTAACTAATCTGAAGAATATAAAATTTACCTATGAGGATTATGATTTATAGTTATATTCTCTTTTGGGAGAAATACCTTTAATCAAGGGAAATCAATGATGGTTGATGTACTCAAAATAAATCCGAGCTTATATGGTCTTTAAGTTTATATTTAATTTAATTTTGTGATAAACACAAAATAAAACCGAGTTTATATGGTCTTTAAGTTAATATTTAATTTCGGCAATTTTTAAAAGTCGACTTATTGGCTACTGTACAAGAAGTTGCATCATAACAGAGATTGTTTTTTCGCCGATAAGAAAAGTGGCGTGTGGCACGACTATTGTATAAATCACATACTTATCTAAATCAATAAAATAGTAGCAAGTTCTATGACGTTATTGATTGTAACTTCTAGAAGATTATTTTAACAATTATTGTAGATCAATATTATTATGGAAAGAACGTACAAAGATGAAGATGCTCTTTAATGTCAATTCTATTCAATATACATAAATTCCGTGCTTACAAATTTATTACACTCTTTTTCAAATAGTATTTAGAAACATTCGTAGTATGAATATAGTTTAGGCATTGTTTTAAAATTTTCATTCATTAAAAATTTATTAGAATGGGAATTAATATCAATAGCAATTAAATTTGACTATGCTTTTGCATTTTTACCATGATTGTCAGCTAAACTAATTGTCAAAGTTTGACAACCTCAATCTTATCGCTTATTAAAAGAAAGCTATAAATTAGCATTAATTCCTATCAGATTTAATTTATGAAATTTGTGAACAATGATCGTAAACTGCTGACGTATTTGTTAATTTACTCTGTGCACACTTAAATGGTAAAATAGGGTATAACAACCTATCGAAAAGAATTGGTATAGTCGAGACTATTCTGTCTGTTTGCAAGTATTAAATAATGAAAACTTAAGAGAATACAAAAGAACTGCATAGAGGGTATCTCGTAGTTGGCCATTTTCATTATCGTACTTGTTTCAATTCAGGAGCAGACTTTATTCAGCTCACGATTAGTTTCAATACTAACCCAAAAGCTAAGTCCACAATCTTCATAACGTTGTTTACTCTCTAAAACAGTCATAAATTTCTCACATCGCTATCACTATATTCATGAAGGAGTTTATTGATTTCATTCTATATGCGGAACCCATCTGGAGTATATTGTATATGTTTAATGTGTTATTTGATAAAAGGCTTTGAATCGGACCAATAAGACGTATTCTGAGGGTATAAAAGCACCAGAGCAAGTTGAAGTTGGCATAGAACAACGATCTGCAAACATGGCAAACAAGGCAATCATCCTCCTGGCCGTACTGATGTGCGCCCAGGCCGTCTTCGGAGTGGCCGTCGTCTCGAAGGCGTCGTGGGGAGGACGCGCTCCCAGGAGCAAGGTGACGCTGGGCAACTACCTGAGCTATGCCGTGGTGCACCACACCGCCGGCAACTACTGCAGCACCCGGGCTGCCTGTGCCCAGGAACTGCGCAACATCCAGGCCTACCACATGGACAGCCTGGGCTGGCCCGACATTGGCTACAACTTCCTCATCGGAGGTGATGGCGCCGTCTACGAGGGTCGTGGCTGGAACGTGGTCGGTGCCCATGCCACAAACTGGAACTCCAAGTCCCTGGGCATCTCCTTCCTGGGCAACTACAACAACAGCCGTGCCACCGCCGCCATGATCAGCGCTGCCAAGGGAATCCTCGCCGACGCCGTTTCCCGTGGCCAAATCGTGTCCGGCTACACCCTGTACGGCCATCGCCAGGTGAGCGCCACCGAGTGCCCCGGCACCAACCTGTGGAACGAGATCCGCACCTGGTCCAACTGGAGGGCTTAAGCAACCACTGTTTGTTGAAAATTCAATTTTAAACTGCTGCTAAATAAATATTCATGAAAATACAATACACGTTACATAGTTATGTTCAAACCAATCATTGGGTGTTTCCTTGAGGAATGATCCGACAAGTGTAGTATTTACTTATCGGGCAGGGTTATAGAACAAGGTAAAAATCATAGAAGTGTTTTCGAAAACACAATATGTGAAATTTTTTGAAAAGAAAAAGCACTCCTGGGGATTCCTGAAACGATCTGATGATAACAGATGCTGACAAAAAAAAAATACTCTTAAGAAACATAATTTTTAATAGAATCTAATATCCCTCAGATCACTTATAAGTATTATAAGTATTTATTATCAAGGAATAAAAAAATATCAATTTTTATAGAAATAGTTTAACTGTTTACTGTTCTTCGCTATTTGTCGAGTAACTCAATGCGCCGTGTCAATTAACAAATGATTCACTCGTAAATCTATTTTATACTTTGTACATATATACCAATGAAGCTATTGTTGATGTTATTGTAAATTTTTAATTTAAAGCAGAGTATCGACAAGCAGATACCCTTAAACAGCTCATTTTCAAAAAACGACACTCATAAAATGTAAAATTATCAGGGAATAGAGGGGAATATTTTCAATATTCGACTTTTATTATATTCATTATTATTATATTCAGTACCGGTACCGGTTTCAGTTACGGTTTCGGTTATATTCTCATTTAAGTTTTCGGTTACCAGCTACGCAAATATTATATAAATTTGTTAAGCAACGATTACGGTTTTTCTATGTTTCGGTTTCGAAACACCGGTATGATTTCGGTTTACAAAACAATTTTAAAAAATGTTAAAAATCTGTAAATTTGGAAACAAATATTCGAAAATTTATGTCTTATTGAGATCAATATAAAAATTAAAATTGGGGAAGAAGTAAAAATTTAATTTTGTTTTAAAAAACGATGGTTACACCTTAGCAACATGATTCAATTCTATGCTTGACAAAACCGAAATTAACCGTTAATTTCGGTATTTGGGTTTCGGTATATTAAAAATGTTTAGTTTCGGTTACTGTTTCAGTTAGGGCTAACAATTTCAATCGGTTAATACCGGCTAACGGTTACGGTTATGATTACGGTTTACATTTCTGGCAGTAGTTTTGATCGTTTTCACAGGGTATCACACAACTGATATTTGGCTAGGAATCACGCAGCCCCAATTTAAAAATGTGATTAAAAGATCATCACCAGAAATTAAATCTGTAATTCCTCAGAAAACCCCCAAGGAAAAATACCCGGAGAACCGAATCGAATAAAATTGTTTGTATGCATATGTGCGAGTATTATGTATTTTTAAGTATTTTTATTTTGCAGCAATTGAAAGTGGAAGTGTATGAGCCCAGTGCTTAGGCCTTCCAGTTGGCCCAGGTGCGGATCTCGTTCCAGATGTTGGTGCCGGGGCACTCGGTGGAACCGACCTGACGATGGCCGTACAGGGTGTAGCCGGCCTTGATCTGACCGCGGGACACGGCATCGGCGAGGAGACCCTTGGCAGCGGAGATCTGGGCCGAGGTGATCTTGTTGTTGTTGTAGTTGCCCAGGAAGGAGATGCCCAGGGACTTGGAGTTCCAGTTGGTGGCATGGGCACCCATGACGTTCCAGCCGCGACCCTCGTAGACATTGCCATCACCGCCGATGAGGAAGTTGTAGCCAATATCAGCCCAGCCCAGGCTGTTCATGTGGTAGTTCTGGATGCTGCGCAGCTCCGTCTCGCAGGCGGCCCTGGTGCTGCAGTAGTTGCCAGCGGTGTGATGGATCACGGCATAGACCAGGCCATTGGCCAGGGTGGACTTGCCGTTGGGGGCACGAGCTCCCCATTGGGACTTGGAGATGACGGTGACTCCGAGGGCGGCCTGGGCGCAGAGCACGACGGCCAGAAGGATGATAGCTTTGCTTGCCATGATTTGCGATTGGTTTCAAGACTTGTGTGATGTTCGCCCTATGTGCTGGCACTTATATAGAGCCCTGGGATTGTCTTATCTGTGCCGAATGGAGCACGAGTCACACGACACTCGATGCGTATAAATAAGTATTGTATATTTATTGAGGGGACTTTCGATCTGATAGGGAAGACATTCTGAAGCAGGGTCTGATACTCGGGCTCCTATCACACGGTGTGTCTTTCCCAGCCTTGGTCAAATGAGTTTTTAATCAGCGAGTGTGCCATTTAATTAATTTGTTTCGAATTCCTCAAGAGGTCTTCTAACAAAACAGGTGTTATAAATATACTTTTAATTCTCTCAAATTTTATTTTTGTTTTTTGCAGATTAACGAGGGCTCTCTAAGAAAATTTGAAACATGTTAAGTAATAATAACTTTTTTGAAAAATTAAAAATAAATGGAAATATTTAGAAAAATTTAAATGAAATGTAGAAAAATATAGAAATTGTTTTTTCGATCCTTTTTGCGATATTTATACAATATTTTTATACGACAGTTTTATTATATATACTTTTGAACACGTGAATTGTATTTCTAGACTGGTCTTAGCAAATCGATATTCACAGACAGTAAATAACGGGATAGTTTTAAAAAAAACAGTCTGATTAATAGACCTCGGATTTTGCATATTTGCATGTTTTTATAGGGATAAGATAGGTGAATTCTGATAACACCAAACTTCGTTTCGTTAAAAATAGAGTGGAAAAAGATGCGCATATTTTTTTTTTTTTGCATATTTGCATGAAATGCATATGCATAATATATGCAAGAATATGCAAAATATTGCAAAATATATGCAAAATATATGCAAAATATGCAAAATATATGCAAAATATGCAAAAATTGTTTCTATATTTAATAAATCAAATAACAATAAAAAAGCGATTCATTGGGTGGAATAAATATTGAAATTTTATTAATTATGAATAATTGGTGCTGCAATAAACCACCATTATTTTTTCTAAGTTGTTAATTGAGAGGCTTTGACGTTTCTCTCCGAAAACCATTTTGTATGCTGAAAAGCTTCTCTCCACATCGCATGACGTTATTGGCGAAAATTTATATTTTAGGATATTTTCCTTACTGATGGGCTCCAGTCCAGATAGATCATCCGTGTTGTGATTTATTATATTATTTATTTTTGATAATATGTGAAAATCGGGGTTTCTTTTCAAAATGGCTTTTAGTTTTTCTTTTAAGTTCTTGCCCAAATCACCTTCTAGACTATAGATAATATCTTCGGCTTCCTTAAAAAGGCTCATTGATGTTGCCAAAGGAAGACCCTTCGCTTCCAAGGAAGTTATTATTCCGCCAATTCTTTCGAAATTGTGGATTTAATATAGATAAAATCCGCACACAGCTGGGGACTTTTTATCAACTCTTTTGCTTTCTTAATACATTCAGCATCTTCTGATTTTAGCGTTTTAAGGACCTGAAATGCAAATTAAGATTTATTCATTACCAAACTTAAATATATGCATTATCTTACCTCTGCTATTCCCTCCATATTGTCAGCATAAAATGATGCCGCCTTTAACCATGTACCTCATCTGGTTAGGATCGGCTCTGGTGGAAGCTCCTTATTTAAAATATTTTTGTATAGTTGTACTCTGAGCGGAGCTTTTATGAAAATTTTTTTTACGCTTGAAATAAACGAATTAGCTTCAGGAAAATAAGATCTTACTTTTTCAGCTATTAGATTTAAGCCATGTGCCAAACAAGTGATATGGATTATATTCGGATAGAAAATCTTCAAATTTTGACCAGCCTTAATCATGTATGCAGCAGCATCCGTTAAGAGCAACAAAACTTTTGTCTCATTCCCTTGTGGCCACAACATGCGAATGCTGTCGTTTACAAAGCGAGCAACAGTTGTGCATTGTTCACTTGGTCCAACTGTTTACAGGCCAATAGAAATGATCCTGAAGATTCATTTTCGCTCAATGCTCCTACGATCGAATTCGCGACGTATCGCCCTTGTTTGTCCGTTGTTTCGTCAACTGATATCCAAACGTTGTCATCTTTTAGACTGTCACGAATTTTTATGATTGACTGTTGGTAGCATTTATCCAAATAGTTCTTTCTGAGTGTACTTTCATCAGGAATTGGTTGCCCAGTATATTTTTTTAAAAAATTGTTAAATGTATCGTTGTTAACCACATTCCATGGAATATTTGCTGCAACCAACGCTGTACATAAGTCCGACTTAAATTCATTGTTGCTCTCGGAACAGTTGCTGGACGTGTTGCTAAAAGGTTCACTTTCTTCGCTGTTGTTTTTTGATGCCTTACACCTTATGTGAAGTTGAGAACCAATATGCTGCTGCAATTGGAATTTTTTGTCACAAGGAATCTAAGATATTAGGAACATTAGAACGTTTTTTAAACTTTAACAATCGATGATCCAATTTTAAAATTTGTAAAAAAATTTCAAAATTGTAATATTCAAATTTTACCTTTTTATCACAGCTTGTACAAATTATGTTTTTTCCCTCAATTTTAAAGCACTTTTCGGGAAGGCTGTTAAGCCATTTTCCGAATAAGTTTTCCTTATTTTTGTCGTTCTTAGGCATTCTACTTCTCTACACAAAGTAAAATAACACCAATCAGCTTTGATCAATGTTTTTTTCGATGACTTATGGCTGCCAGTTTACTTTAACGGCATGTATGATTCAATTTTTCGATGAAATTTGATTGCAGATGCCTTGCATACTTTGCATATGTTTTGCATATTTTGCATATATTTTGCATATTTTGCATATATTTTGCATATTTTGCATATATTTTGCATATTTTGCATATATTATGCATATTTTTAGCATATTTTTTTTGCATATTTTTTGCATATAATTTGCATATTTTCGACATGCATCAAAAATTGGTTTTTTTAAATTATACCATACCTAAATACAAAGTTTGGTTCCAATCTGATGAAAAATATGGAAGTATGCAAAATCCGAGGTCTACTGATTAATTACTGGTTTGATAAACTTAAATATTATGCATTTGTAATAATTCATAGTGCGTAAACTTACTCTCTTAAGGTAGCCAAATGCCTCGTCAACTAAAAAGGACTCAGATTAAGTTCTGATTATTTACTGCTTACTTTATTATTAAGGTCTCACTTTACAAAAATAATTGTTTGCTTTTAGGAGCGTAAGTCGCTTAAAAATTAAAAACAGCCATAAATGGCGTTTTATTTATCCAAATTTTAGAATAATATGTGTGGTGATACATATTAATAGCAGATACCGTTACCTGTTTTAATCCCAAGAAATTCGTTGTTTCAACATAAGAAAAAACTGAAAGACGAAACAAATCTACGGAAACTTTGCACTTCGAAAAGAGGTTACGAGATGGTAAGGAGATATGGGAACGTATCATAATACACAATAAAATAATATATGTAAATTTTTCGTGCTTGAATTGAGTGATTACTTCGCGCAAAAGTTTCAACAAAAAACTGAAAAGATACGCCGTTCATCGACCTTAAGATAAATATCTCAATTGAATATAAAAATATTTGTCTTAACGATTTCGGCGAATTTTTAAAGTGGCTGGGAAAAACGTCAACAAATATGTAATATTTGAACCGATAAAATAAAATGCAATTCAATCTCTGTAAGCATTTAATCCATAATGAGATGCATACTGACTGCACACGATCACAAACAGAGTTAGAGCAACACTTGCTGTGGACACCATGGTAATTTAACTTAATTTGTTCAAAGTTCTCTTCAGCAACTGCGCTTTTAAATATCTCTCATATCCTTATCTCTCACCTTATCGCACTCTTCAGAATGGCCAAATCTTGTTGTGGTCAGAACCTTACGAAGCTGTTTTTGCATTTGTACAACGTTGGTGATTTATGGAAATGTGTTTCTCTTGGAAGAAGTACCTTTGCCAAGTCGATCTTATGATTTATATCAGCTTTTGGCTTCATTCACTTAATGCCAAACACGAATATTAGCTTAAGTAGTTAGCTGATTAGAAAATGAGCTTGTGTCAAAACTCTTGTATAAATTAAATACTAATCTCCCATATCTCTTATTGTGGATAGGGAATTTTTTAATTGCTTCAATCAACTATTTAACAAATCTACAATCCGTCGTTCCTTCAACGCCGCTGACTTCTGAGTTCTTAAATAATTATTGCCATTGACATGTTTTCAGTTATACTTAACTTCAACTTAAGGCAGCTCCCAACTATTATTATATTAACAAAAAATAATAGTATGAATAATAATTCAAATAAATACCTTTTTAATGGTAATAAACTGTATGTTATATATTTATTTATTTAAAAACCGTTGACTAAGAGCAGACGAATTTAATATAAACTAACCTGATATTTATTATTTTAAATAACTAAAACATTATATGCTTAAAGGGTTATCAACTTAAATCTGCTTAGTTGGCTTTGTTTTTGAAATTCCAAAGCTCAGAATATTTTGAAATTATTCTAAAACAGGCAACATACATTTTTGTACCCACTTTACTGTCGTCAACTCTTGTTAATATGAATGATTCAGATGATACAATTAAATTGGCGGGGAGTTGTCACAAGGAGGTAAGTTTGCTAGTGTCATAATTATTTTATTATATTATTTAACAATCAACTTAAAGATGAGCTGTTTCAGTGTGATGGAGGTGGAATTTGAGCATCGTTGTCAGTTGACAATGAAGGTCAAGAACTGCAATTTCATTATGAACTTCTTCAACTATTTCGAGATCATGTTTTGTGAAATCGATATTCAGAGCAAGCTGGAGGAGAGACTTGTCACGTGTTTGTTCGGTATTATTGTGGTATTTCTGATGATCATGATAGCACATTTGGTAGACAAATAGTAAGATTAAATGAGTATTTTATATCTTTAATTTAATATAATTGTAAACCAGTATTGAGCCCGCCTTAAAGATACTCTCGATGAAGCTGTACATGAGTGAATACCTGTCCGGGGTTACTCTTTTGAGTCTGGGCAACTCGTTTGCGGATCTGATCGTCAACATGATGCCCATTCGAGGCCATTCTCCCATCCTCACAATAAGTCTCAGCAATGCATTGGCTGTGATCCTACTGAGTGGTGGCATTGTCTGCTTCCTGCGACCCTTCAAAATGAATGGACACTCGGTCATCAGGGATCTTCTCTTCCTGATGCTTGCGGGTGAGGTCACCATCTATATGATCGTCACTGACAAGAGGACAACGAAGCTAGAAGCGATTGGTAAGTCATAAGAATTCTCTCCTATACTTCAATTATTTTCACAACATCTTTACAGGCCTTGCTTTATTGTATCCCATTTATTTGATCATCATCTTCGTGGATCATAATTTGTTGCATGAAGCCATAACAAGTAGGTAGATAATATTCGCTCGGCAATATCGATCTTACTATCTTACTTCTCAGCTCTCTATAAACAAATTGATGGGCTGCAAAATGAACCTTATACTCCCCGCCGAAAGGATTTAATCAGGGCGAAACTGAAGAAACTGCACGAATTCGAGCAGGAAACTCGAGTTGTTGTGCACAACAATTCGATCATCTATCGCTATAACTCCTCAAATCTGGAACTATATTGGCGTGATTACCGAAAAGAAATGTTCAATTGGGAGATACGAAATATTCAGAAACTTGACGAGAACATAACTCGAAATATCTTGTATAATTCCGACAATCCAAAGAATATGTTTTTGTTTGACGAGTTCTTAAGGGCTTTGATTCCCATTAATCTTGTGGATTGGAAGTTCAGTGGTTGGTTTCATCGCACCTTTCTCATCATACTCTCTCCCATTGCCTTCTTCTGTGTCGTCTTCATTCCCATCGTGGACTATCGACAGGACAAGCACGGCTGGAGCAAGCTGCTCAACTGCACACAGATCATTACGAATCCCTTGTTATGCTTCGTCCTGATTGAAGGTTTGTCTATTAATTATTATTCTTAACGATAAAAATAATTGTTTGGAAATTGTTGTTTTAGAAATTATAACTTTAAAATCTATTTTATAATAATTTGTTTATATTATTTTGGTTTATTTATCTTTGGTTACAGCAATGTATAATAATTCATACACCAAACGATATCCGGTTTTAAGCTTTGCCAACGCCAAATGGACCTTGTGTGTGACCGTTCCCCTGGCCATTCTCGTGTTCGTTCAGTCCCGCACCGACAGGCCACCATCGTACCACATAGTAAGGCATGCAACAGGTGGCATGAACGAATCGAGTTGCACCCATTTAATTCGATACATCTTGCAGTTCTTTTTGTCACTCACAGTTTGCGCCTCGATGCTCTTTTTGGCCATCTGTGCCACGGAACTGGAGGTTCTGTTCTGCATCATTGGATTGGTTTTTCATCTGACCGAGGACTTTGTGGCCAGCTGCATTCGATCCATGGCCGGAGCACTCGCCGATATCATATTTAACATCCACCTGGCTTTGCATGGCTATGAGAAAATGGCCTTTGCTGCCAGCCTGGCCGCTCCCCTTTTCCGTAAGTTGTCTATTAGTCAGTCAATCAATTAATCAGTCAATCAATCAATCAGTCGATTAATCTATTGTTCTTCTACAATTGAAGTCATCACGATTTGCATTGGCGTTCCGTTTTATTTCAATGCTGATGCTCAGAAACCGGAGTCTACCCGATGGATATATGGGATATATGGTGAAAATTCATATATTTTCTTCATCTTGGCCATTTTTTCATTATTGGGCTGGACCCTGACACTTAATTTCTCTGCTCGACGATCGGTGGGTATATTTTCATATATTTTATTCACGTTATTTCTCCTGTTTACCGCATTTGCTGAGTGGGATCTGATCCATGAAATGGCCAGAGATAAGACATTTGAACCAATTTAACCTTCAAACAAATGTAGTTTAAGTCGAAATTGTTATTCCATGAAATCTTGGTAGAAAATAACAACGATTTGATGAAGGAAACAAGAACCCAGCGGGTCAAAAAGAGATCAATAAATAAGTAGATAAATAAATTTTTAGATAATTAATTAAGTAAAAGATTAAGTACACAAATAAAAAATACATATTTTTCCAGCCACCTCCCTGGGTTTGTTTCTATTTTTAAAGGTCACTGAATTTCTAAGATCAGCCTAAAAGCAGTCCACATTTTTTTACTGCGACATTTTTCAGATCAGCCTAAAGTCAGGCAACACTTTTTAGCTGGCAACTGCCGCGAAGTGAACCATGATCAAAGGTCAGCGTAAAGTTCTATCAATGAATGTAGAAGGCAGAAGCCAGTACTATTTCCTAGTCAAGTACTAACAACATCTCATTGATAAAAAACTTTATGATTCTTCTGCCATAAATTATCACTTTGTTATCATCATTCGAAAATATGTGATGCTGATAAGAATATCAGGAGATTGTCTTCTATCGGGCGAATGAAACGTAATCAAAATAGTCTCCTGAGGGTATAAAAGCACCGAAGCAAGTTAAAGTTGGCATAGAACAACGATCTGCAAACATGGCAAACAAGGCAATCATCCTCCTGGCCGTACTGATGTGCGCCCAGGCCGTCTTCGGAGTGGCCGTCGTCTCGAAGGCGTCGTGGGGAGGACGCGCTCCCAGGAGCAAGGTGACGCTGGGCAACTACCTGAGCTATGCCGTGGTGCACCACACCGCCGGCAACTACTGCAGCACCCGGGCTGCCTGTGCCCAGGAACTGCGCAACATCCAGGCCTACCACATGGACAGCCTGGGCTGGCCCGACATTGGCTACAACTTCCTCATCGGAGGTGATGGCGCCGTCTACGAGGGTCGTGGCTGGAACGTGGTCGGTGCCCATGCCACCAACTGGAACTCCAAGTCCCTGGGCATCTCCTTCCTGGGCAACTACAACAACAGCCGTGCCACCGCCGCCATGATCAGTGCTGCCAAGGGAATCCTCGCCGATGCCGTTGCCCGTGGCCAAATCGTGTCCGGCTACACCCTGTACGGCCATCGCCAGGTGAGCGCCACCGAGTGCCCCGGCACCAACCTGTGGAACGAGATCCGCACCTGGTCCAACTGGAGGGCCTAAGCAACCACTGTTTGTTGAAATTCAATATACAATTTTAAACTGCTGCTAAATAAATATTCATGAAAATACAATACACGTTACATAGTTATGTTCAAAGCAATCAGAGGGTGTTTATTTGATATTGGGATATTAAAAGGATCAGATGACTGAAACTCTCTTTATTAAATCAGACAAGACTCAGCAATAATGCTCTGACCCCGTGGTTATTTAAATCACCAGAGGTGGCCAGGATAAATTACGTTATTGAAGTATCATAATTAAAATGCAGCCAAGCATCACTGCAAAGTGAAGTGAGATGTGCAGCTTAAGCATCGACCTGACGAGGTCCTTGACGGACTCTGGACTCATCCTCCTTCTCCTTTGGCCCGACTCCATGGCAATGTGAGAAGCGTTGAGTATCATGAAGAAAAGCTCAGAGTGACAGCGAAAGCTTGTCGTTAATTAGGGTTAAAGTGGTTCGGAATTGGGTTCGACTGATGGACTCGTAATTGGGTCACAGTACGAGTAGTCACAATTGCGAGATAATCTTTATTAAATAATGGAAATGGAATTAGATTGGAGAAGGTCTTAGTAAATTATTTTAAAGATAGATAAACTAACTAGGTTAAAAACATGATTAAAAATATGATTGAGGAATGTTTGAAAGTTCTCTTTAACTACAAATGTGAAATTCTATCGTAACCATCAATAAAGAGTAATTAAGAAAAGTGTTGGACGAAGGTCAATTGAGACAATTACTGGGAATTTCGGAGAAACCTTAACGACGTCATTGGCTTAAACCGAATGCAGTTTATGGCCAAAAACTGTTGTCGAATCTGTTGTCGACGAATGCAAATTGCACAGAGCTTGGCATTTAACTAGCGTCGAAATGCGAAATGCCAGCTGAAATCTGAAATCTGAAACATAACCATTACATTTAAGTGCAATTGCATAAACATAAACAAGTAGGAGAATCCTCCCACGACTCCTCCAGAGAATGGAGAACAACGAAAAAATAGGAAAATGTGCAGAGAAAACAGAGAACAGTGAAATGGATGGAGAAATGGAGAAAGCCAAATGCAAGCGTCAACTTGAAAGCGAATGCCCGCAGAAATCCGGCTGCAATAAAAGCACTCAAGTCCCATAGACTTCCGGTTACTGTCTGTCCGCCTGTCTGTCCGTCTGTGCACTTAATGTGACATGTTTTTGCAACAGTTTCGGTTTTTTTACTATCTATAGTACATCTCTGGCTTCTTTTCCTGCTCCTTCTTCTTTTCCTGCTTCCAGCTTCACATTGCCAAGAATAATAAAAAGGCAAACGGAATCCCTTCCATGAGTTTTGATGCATTTTGCTTGCTACCAAATTGTTTTATATTTCTTCTCATTTGCTTTTTATTTTTGCTTATTTTGACATTTTGCATATCGCTCCGTTCGTTGTGCTTCAAATTGAATGTATTTTCCGCTCCAAATTGGCGCTAAAATCCCAACTTGATTTCCGTGTGAAACTCATCAAATATTCAATGTTTAGATCTGCAACTATTGGCCAGTATATGTTTTCACATCAGATAAAATTTGGAAGGTCTTTTCAGCTATCATAACTTAGCCTCGTATCTATCCTGTTCCATTATCACACTTTAAAATTGCACACGGATCGGATAATCAACATTTATGAGCTATTTTCACTATCGTTTTTTTACTCAATTATCAATTAATTTATGATGTTTATTCAAAAGACATTGTGAATCGAATTCCCTTATCAATCGGGGGGTTTTTTGCTTGCACTGCATAAATTGAAATGCTAAAAACGAATTGATTTGCAACTGTTCAACGACATAAATAATTCAACTGTTGCAATTGAATAATTTTAATTTAATTTTACACGAGTTAAAAAATAGATCAATTCTCAATTAAATTGGAAGTCAGTTGTATGTATGTAAGACAATATTCTGCATATTTTTATCAGTGTATTTTATTTCTTTTCTCATTTGCTGTATTATAAATAAAGTTGCAAGCATTTCAGACTTCCAGAGTTTTGTGCAACAAAGTTTGCAGTATTTCGTTTTGCGGTGTTGTCGGAAAGGCGAAAATATTTCCGACAAGGATGCGAATAATAAGAATTGTGGCCATTTCTCAGGCGCCAACTACGAGTAAGTAACGAGTCTATCGAATATACTTACAGCAGATACTGTAAGGCCAGAGAGGGGGATAGGGGAGTGAGTTGGGACTTAACGCTCCGCTTGCTGGCCAATAAATAGGCGCTTAGCATTATAACTCAATTAGCAGATAGCACTTTGCGTATACGCCATGTTGCCCACCGGAAGCAAGAGCCACTAGTTGCCACAACAGTTGCAACAACTGCAACAATTGCAACAAAAACAACAGCTATACATTTGCTGGCAACAACTACATATAAATTATGCAAACCTTAATTAATGCGAACACAACGCGGGGATGTGAGTTCTCCACTTGTTGTTGTTGTTTTCCATTGCAATGCCTCACCTCATCATCCTCCTCCTTATCCGATTTGCATTTCATTTGGCAGACAGAAAACACCTCCCAGTCGGTGTGTATCTGTATCTGTATCTGTATCTCATTCAGTTGGCTAATGAATCTGCTGTTGGTGCATTGGGAACACGAGTACCGTCTGTGGCTTGACTGCAATTAGCGCTGACTCCACTTGACTTAACTTGACTTGGCATCATCTCTACTTTAGGCCATCTACATCCCCTCATTACCAACGTGGAGGAATGTGGGCAAGGTGTGAAATAATTTCATTCAGTTCATCGTACGCTTCGACAACGATTTTAGGGTCATTTGAAATCCAAGAGTTAATGAGAGCTGAAAAGTATAAATGAATATTAAAATGAATTAAAGGGGAAGACTGTGGGAATTAAGTTATTTGTAAAAACTGTACACAGCTTTTCAAAAATCTGCAATGAAATTTCCAGTGAATGAGTAAAAATTTCCTATTGATAAAAACATTATTTAAATTAGCTTAGGGAAGTAAATATGTGCATAGAGATATTTAAAAATTTTTATATACTACAACAAAATAAATCACTCCAAGCTAATTTTTAATTTATGGACCAAAACAGAAAATATAATAAAAATGCAATTGGGAAACTTTTTTAAACCTTTTAAAAATATGTATTTAATAAAAAATACTTCATCTAAAACAGTGAAATTAAAAAATTTGAGTTTTTATTCATCTTTTTTGAAAAATTATCAAAAGATTGAAATAATTTGTGAAAATTCACGGCAATATGTGTTTTATCCTATATAAAGAATTTTTAATTTAATTTAATACATAACTCCTAAATTTGACATTGACAATATTTAAAATTTTTGCAAAGAAATGTTGCTAGCTGATAAGTTGTACATTTAAAAGTGTATAATATGTAGCAGCGGTGGGCACGCAGTGGCTCCGAGTTCAGATTTCGTGACCACCGCTGATATAAAGTATACTCTTTATTTAAATGTTCAGCCAAACATCCTTTGAACACATTTTCCCTGTGAACAATATCCATTTTGACATCAGTATCAAAATCGTTTATTTTGCAAATTTAAAAGTCATTCCGTTGCAGCATTAAACTGCAAAATTAAACACAAATAGTAGGAGGGGAAAAGTGCAGTGGGAAATGCAGTGGAAATATCGACATCCGTTATGTTTTAAGAGCGGATGCAAGCTTCCGGTTGTCGCTCTGTTTGCATTTTTTTAATCTTTTAAACTTGAATTCCTTGACATGTACCTAAGTACATATGGGTTTGAAAAAATCTTCAAATTTTAAGCCAGAAAAGAAGAACACAACATATTGAAAACAATGTCAAACAAGTAACAATTTCAAGTAATAGTTTTCGGTTGAATTCAAATAGTTAGTACATTGAGAAATCTTAGCTGTTGGACACAAATTGTACAGAAAATTAATGCGTTATGTAATATACAAATAAGATACCAGACATCCCAGAAGAGGCCTTCATTTCCCGAACTGTTTGATTTGGAAAGATGGTCGTACTGCTGTCGGAACAGCCCACAACATCGTTGCCAGATACATCGTCATCGTCAGATGAGCCCAGCGTCTCCAAGAAACAGGATTTCGAATCGGCGACAGTCAGTCAAGAGATCAGCAAAAGCTGCTTCATTGTCGCCAGCTCCAGCACCAGCTCCAGTTCCAGCACAAGATCCAACGCCGAGTTAACCAGGACACCCAGTTCGAGTTCACAGCTTTGGGCCAATTTGGTTGCCATTATCTTGAGTCGGACCAACGAACTGGGCGAATACGTGAGGCAGCTCATCGCCTTTTTGGCGTCCAAGCTGCGGCCCCTATTCAAGTCTGACGCATTCGTCTACAAGGAGGCGCCTCTATCGACGGAGTCCACACGGCAGTTGCAGCTCGTGCAGCGAAAGATCCTCGTCCTAGATCTAGACGAGACGCTGGTGCACTCGTGTTACCATGATCCAGAGACCAACGAGATCATTGGGTGCAACTTTGTGCCCCCCTCCGCTGTGCCCGACTATGCGATGAGCATCCCGATTATGCACAATCTCGGCCCGATTGACTTTCTGGTCTACAAGCGGCCACACGTGGATCAGTTTCTTGAACATGTTGGCAAGTGGTATGACCTGGTTATCTACACCGCCAGCTTGGAGGCCTATGCCTCGAATGTGGTCGACAAACTGGATGCGGGACGAGGCATCTTCCAGCGTCGTTACTACCGACAGCATTGCACCTCGGCGACCAACTTCGTGACCAAGAATCTCTACATGGTCGAAAGGGACTTGACCCGCGTCTTCATTATCGACAACTCGCCGAGTGCCTATCGCGATTTCCCACAAAATGCCATACCCATCAAGAGCTACATCTATGATCCCGATGACGAGGAACTTTTGAATCTGCTGCCCTTCCTCGACGCTCTGCGATTCACAAAGGATGTTCGCAGCATCCTCGGCCGCCGTGTGAGCATGTGAATGTATTCAACCCTTCCGAGTAATTTGTAAGCCACATTGTAACAGTCCTATCCCAATCAATAAAAGTCTTCCTCCGACCCTCGGGTCGGAAAAAAAAACGTTTTAGCTAGCTTATACTCTAAAGCAGCGGTGGGCACGCATGGGCTCCGGGAGCTAGCGGCTGCTCCCAGCTTAAGTAGACTCTAATAGGGTTGTTGTTGTTGATGTTGTTGGAGTGCTCCCGAATTCAGATTTCGTGCCCTTCACTGCTCTAAAGCGTTAGTGTCCAAACTCACACAGTCAGACATTGCGCTTGTGTACGTAGCAGCGAAGCACGAAGTCAACAAAACGTTTTACTGCTTTCCACTGAAAAAATTGAATGAAAGCATATTCGAACTGTCGCTTTGTTACAGTTGGAGAGAGCAAAGCATTAGTTGCTGTGTATGATTAAACGCAGCTCAGCGACTGACTTCAAAAAGGATCAGCCGATCAGATGCTTCGTGAGAGAATAAAAAACCGAACGAGCTATTTATAGAACACACGTATTCTCTCTCTCTATACGTGTGCCGGCAGAATTATGAGCGCATATCTCAACGAATAAGCATTTGTCATTTTGGACACTACTGCTCTATAGGACTTAATCTTATTATTTCTAGTTCTCGAATATATTCTACTCATTAGCGAATACCTAGTTGTATTAAGGGCAAGTTTTGTAGTCTTTGAAAAATTATTTAAATTCTTGACAAGTCTGTATTCGTTTTTTTGCCTAACTTTCCAGCAAATGCTGGGGTATCTAAGGACTGGGCAATTTCAACCAAAATGTTCTTGTGCGTTTTTATTATTAATTTATGATTATGTCAAATTTTATCAAAAGTGTCACTAGCATTTCGTAGCCAATAATAATTTTATGACACTAATTAATTGCTTTGTGTTTTGACAATTACCATATTGAAATAATACTTGAATTTATTTAGACGACATTTAATTTGTATGCTTTTAATTCCACATTTTTAAATATTTTTGATAATTGACCCATTTTTTTTAAATTGAATTAATTATATTTATGTATTTTGATACGAAAATCGAGGTAACTATCAAAATTGATATTGAGCCAAATTCTCTTTTCAATAGTTATTAATCACCTTAATTAGACATATCGTACATTTTAGCATTTAAATCTAGTTCTAAAATACACGCTCTAATAAAACTTCATAGCTTCCCACTTTCCACTTTGTCAATTTTAGTGCAAAGTCTCATCAAAGTTTTACAATTGAAACAAATCACAATTCACAAGTCGCTTTAAAAATTGACTTAAGCGAAGGAAGACACTGTGTCAATGCTGTAAGGAGAGTTGAAACAAATGAGAATTTGACTTCAACACCGTCATTCCACGCCCACCGCCCACCATTTACCGCCCACAGTTGCACAGTTGCAGAGTCTCGCAATCCAACGATATCAATGAATCGTCGTGAATGTCGAACATTGAAGCGCTATTGACTGCGTTGGATGCAACGATGGAAGCAATGAAAATTTATGGCGACCCAGGTGAAAGTTGTGCCTTTTTCCTCTCTTCCCCATTCCCTTGCCGCCTTACTTTACCCTTAAGCGAGTTGAAAGTAACAATTCAAGGCATTATTTATGGGAAGCTGCAATGCTTGAGCTACTTGTGAATGATTCAGATTTAGGAACGAAACAAATGAATTATTTACTTACTCTTATGCTTTTTTGCTTTCACAGACTTTAACTTGAAATTCAAAATGCAGTGACACTGCTAATTGGCGTCTGTTTTTCCAGAAAAACCACTCGAAATAATCAACAATTTGTCGACTCAGTAGGAGGCAAACATTGTGCTGTGTATTGTGGATTCCAAATGTTCATTTGCAATGCAAAAACTTAATGACTGTCTCCGTTTTTATACCGTAGCATCTCATTTAATTTCCACTTTTATCTCTGATTTTTCTCTTGCATTGCTGAGGATATTTATTTAAGTTTTAACTTTTATAACTTTCCTTTGAGTTCATTTAAAGCCCTTTTCCAGTTGTTACTCACTTCAAAAAAATAATATGGAGAACTAGTTGAAGCATAAATGCAGATATGTAATCGCAGTCACAATGCTAACTGAGTCACTGACTGGTTGACTGATTGCTCACACCGTTGGCTGCAATTGTCGCAATTCAATATCCATATTTTGGATTCCATGGCCAGAGGCAAAGCTCTTTTTAGGCCAACAAAAATTTGATGGCAACACAAATCAAAATCGTATGCCTAGCTCACATAAATCAATGTGGCCGAAACATAAATTTTCCGGCATTGCATTGGAAATAATCGAGCATTTGGCAATTTTCACTAACAAACAAAAAAAAAGGAAAAGAATGAAACAAATTTATCGTCTAACATGCGCAGCATTAAAATTAATATTTACGAATTCAATTTAAAGTTGTGCAGCTTTCAACGGGACATCAGGTGACCGAGCATTACGGCTTAACTGTGGCATAAAGTCGAGAAACCGTGACATCATTGCGTTCCACATGTGGCTGCAACAGGCGCAGAGTTGCCCATCGAATGGGCTTATTACGTATACGACGTGTAGTACAGTAGGCCGAGCTGCAAGAAAGAGAGAGATTAAGATTAAGCTGTGATGATGATGATGCTGCAGGCATGTATTGGTAGATATACTCTATGTATGTGAATGGAAAGTGCATTCAATTGGAATTTAAATAACTACTCGAATATTGACATGGACAGATGATTCCATAGCTTACTCAGCTTATGTGGAACAAATTGATGAAGCACTGTCAGAACAATCTTCAAAGAGATTATCTAAAAAATAAATATAACAAAAAAGCAGAGATAATTTGACATTATTTTTTTAATACTCTTGCGAAACAAATAAATTAAAAATATAATATAAAAATTAATTAAGTAATTTATTTAAAAAGAATATATATTTATTTGCTTTGGTTGATATATTAAAAAAATGAATAAAATGCATGCAAAAATGGGAATACCTAGCAGATAATTTTGGATTTCTAATCATGACACCAGGCTACAAATTTTTTTAATTCAGCTGGAAAATTTCAACAATCAAAATCCTAATAATTTGGACTCGGTACCAGATTAAATGTATTGTACAAATATGTGAAAATAAAAAAAATATTATTTTTAATTCCATAACCTAAAAAAACATATATTTAATGTTTAGGTTACAAGTAATGCATTGTCTATAAGACATTATAATTATTTTCACAAAAAAATTTATTTTTAAATGAAAGAATAAACGGAAGAGAAGGAAAGATTCTTTAAGTAAAGCACCCAATCACGAGTTTATTTAGTTAAACAACATTTCAAGAGCAAATCAAATTCCTGGCTGGGATTCGTCCAGCTTAATGCCGATCCTCGTCAGCTGATCATCAATCCAGCTGCGCAAGTGCGGCACATTCGTGTAGGCAGCTGGAATGTCCTTCTCGGCACACTCAATGCCCCAGGAGACGATGCCCGCCAGCTGGTATCGATTTGGTTGGCCTGCGATGCTGCAGAACAGGGGCGATCCTCCGTCGCCTTGGCACGTGTCCTTGCCCTGGACACCGCCGGCACAAATGAAGCTCGTGTGCAGCTTGAAGCGTCTTCCCAGGATCGTGCGACGCAGGAGTCGCTCGCACTGCTGATGCTCCAGAATGGGCAGATCAATGCGCTTCAGAATGCGATCCACGGACTTGTCGCTGGCGTTGAGTTGCCCCCAACCGATGGCCAGGCATTGAGCCTCTCGAAGAGCTCCCTGCACCATCGAAGTCTCCACGGGCGGCAGACACAACGGCTGGATGTGCGGAGCCAGCTGGAAGGGTTGCTCCAGCACCAACAGCGCGATGTCATTGTGAAAGTTCAGCTTGTTGTAGAGCTCGTGTCGCCACAGATTGCGCAGTCGACGGGTCTGATAGGCATGCGGCTCCCGCTGGCTGTTCAAGTCGAATTCCCCGGCACGGGCCAGCAGCGAGTCCGAGCTGTGGTTGGCCACGTTGTGGGCGCTGGTCAGCACCACCTGGGGGTGAATCAGCGTGCCACCACACACGTAGTTCGCCTGCATGTCTGTCAGGGCCACCATCCAGGGAAACTCGGCATAACTCGCCTCGTGGTTCTCATAGCCCACAAGATCGTAGTAGAGTCCCTTCGGATTGCTGTAACCGCAGCCTTTGTACTTGAAATTCTGCAGATATCGCAGCATGGGACTCTCACTTTCGTTCAGCTGAGAAGGGAACAAGAACAGAGGGGAGAAAGTTAAATAATAAGTACAAGATAATCTAAATTCATTGTACTATCTTAGATCGCTAGGTGGCGCCAGAAATAGTTTTTCCGATTTCTGTATTCGCTTCTTTAATTGATTATTTCATTTGTAAATTTGTAAATTTATGTGAAAGATTAAACTAATTTGTTCTAAATTTATTACTACATTTTTAATATTTGTTTTTATTATCATTTTAAATTGATGGAAAAAATAAAAGATATTCAATCAATTAAAATACACTTTTCTACGTTTTTCAGTATTATTAAATTGTAAAAAGATTACACTTATTCCTAATATTTTCAAAAAATACTATAATACTCATTTAGTTTTATGTTAAAAGTATTTTATAGTTTTTTTTTAATTAATTGTATTTCTAATTCTTACTTGATTAATTTAAAAGTATATATATATATGTATATGTACATATATGTATATAAATATGCTTTAGAAAATTCTCACCTGATCGGCGATGGGACAACAGCTTTCGAATGTCGAGCAGCCAAAATTGCTGGTCGCAACGATGCGCGGTTTAATTATATAGCGACCATCTTCATTGACCTGGCCGGATCGACACAGATGTCGGGGCACACACAGCTTATTCACCTCACACGTATTGTAATCGAACTTAAAGTCAAGAGCTAAAGTTGGCATCGAAGTCGAAGGAGTTTCAATGCGTGTTTCCTGTTCGGCAAGTCGCTTCAATTGCTGCTCCCTTTGGGCCATGGTCGCCTCATAGCTCTCCAGCTGCTCTTTGTCGCAGCAGACGAGTCCAATGCCACAGCTGCGATCCAAGATTCGAGGTCCAAGCAAACCACGTCCCGAGTCATCAGTTTCATTGCAACGCTGCTCCGTAACACACAGCTCATGTTGGGTGCAAGCGCGTCGAGCTGAACAGTCGAGACAGAGAATCAACAAGGGAAGTAGCTTTAAATACTCCCACATAGTCACTGCCAGACACTGAGTGAGAGGGAGAAATTGAGAGAGAAAAATAATTAGTTATTAGTGAGTTAGTCACAACACTTTCAGTCAATTCCCAGATTCAACTTTGTTACACGTGACGTATGCGTAATTTAACAATGCTATATTATATGAGCGTATAATTTAATATAATTAACTATCTTATCAACGCCACTCACGTTTTTTAGCTAATAAGCAACACTAAATACCACACCACGAATTTAAGAAGATATGTTCTCTAACAAGCAGCGCTTTCAACTGAGTTTCTCAAACTGAAATTCTTCGCTTTTATTAGATCAGCAATCTTTAATTAGCCAAGCAAACGCTGCGATCTCTCTCAATTGCAAATTAATATTGTAAATAGAGAACCAACTTACTTAGTAGTTAATAAATGGCTCTCTTAACATCTCTGATCTTTTTCTCTCTCTCTCTCTCTCTCTGTTTGTCTCTGTAAGTAAATAGTTGTAGTTTCAAGCCGGTTCTATCTATAAGACGCGTCAAATCAATACCTAACAATTCAGTTGAGATTCAGTGCGCGAATCGTCGTAAAAACAAATCGAACTTGAGTGCTCGAAATAAAAACTAAGTGTATTCAAATACTCGTTTATATATGTTCTGAAATATACTAAATAAAACTACATAATTACGGGGAAAAAGTGAGAAATCTGTTGTTGTTTGCATTTGCTTAAAATATGTTGGAATCATAGTGCAATATTAAATACCCAACATATTAAATATAAGTTCTAGCAGTTGCATCATCAACTGCCTAATTGATTTATTTATATATTAATTTATTTATACATTTTATAAACTCAAAAGTAATGAATTAAATAAAAAATATGATTTATTATGGGATCAAGTAAAAACATAGTTAAATTAGTTAATGATTTTCATATTGAAACAAAAGACAGTTGTAATAAATCAAGTTTTATATATGTGCATAATTGAAATGAGGGTAAACTGATAACCCGCGTTCTTATCAGCTTATCAGCTGGACCCGCAACTAATTTCTGTTATCACTCTGATGTCTCCCAACAGATGATTCAGCCCCTGCTCTTCACACTTCTAGTGATCATCCAAAGGAGTTTAACAAATGGACAAGCAGAGATCTCCATGTGTGGCAGCAAGGAGATGTGCGTCACGGAGCAGCTGTGCACCGAGGCGGATGACTCGGGACGTGGTTTGATTGGACCGCGCATCGCACGCATCTGTGGTGACGGACTGGTCTGCTGTGAGCGAGAGCAGCTCGAGAGCTGGAATGCCACGCTGGCCAAGTCCAAGTCCAAGTCGGACGACACCTCTCAGCGGAGTTCGCCACCTGTGACCACTGTGATCACTGAGGAGAAGTCCACTGGTTATGAGAGCTGTGGCCTCAACATGGAGTGTGTGCCGCGGAGACTCTGCCAGGACGATGTCATCAATGACGACGGACGCTTCCTGCTCAATCCTCGCATTGGCGATATTCCCTGTCGCCGCGCCTTGGATCGCTGCTGTGCCATCGATATGAAGGTAATCCAGAGTCAGTGAATGTAATTTAAAGTAAATGCACAGAGCGAAAATAGGTTGTACTTCATACTAAAACTGAAGAAACTCGACCTTAACTTATACATAGATGATTTCTTATGTTTACAAATTTAATTAATTGAGTAATTTAGTATTTTCAATCTTAATAAAAGAATCTTTTCTTCTACATATATGAAGATTATTGTTAAGGTTTATTTCTATGCAGTGATTTGTGCAAATATCAATCGAACTTCTCACATTTCAAACTTGCAGCATCTTGATCTTAATTCAAGTACGATTTCTTAAATCGGAAAACTTAAGTTATTAAGTATTATCAATCTTAAAAGTGAGCTGAAATCGTTAAGAAAAACATTTTTTAAATTTACTAGGGCCTAATTCTATTTAAAAAATATTTTCACTTGAATAAATATTATATAAACGTAGTTAAGGATTATTTTTTTCAGTAATTTGAAGTAATTTTCACACCTCAGCAAATATTAAAGTCTTTCTTTTACTACCCCTCTTTTCTCTCTGTGTACATTTGCAGGTGTCAGCCAATGAGAGTTCGTACCTGTCCAAGCTGAGCAGCTTCAAGTACCAGGGCTGCGGCTGGAGCAACTCCAACGGCCTCATTCCCGACCAGGACAACTACGAGTACGCCAAGGATGTCTCCCTCTTTGCCGAGTTCCCCTGGATGGTGGCCCTGATCACGGGGCGGAATCAGTATGTCTGCGGCGGCACCTTGATCCATCCGCAGCTGGTGCTGACGAGTGCCCACAACATACAGAACCACACGGTGGACACGTTGGTGGCCCGTGCCGGGGAATGGGATCTCAACAGCCTGGATGAGCCGCACGAGCATCAGGCGCGTCGCCTTAAGCGGATAATCCTGCACGAGGACTTCGATCCGGAGGCCTACTTCAATGACATCGCCCTGATCGTGCTGGATGAGCCTGTGGAGATTCAGCCGCACATTCAACCCCTTTGCCTGCCCCCGCCGGAGACGTCGACAGTGGCGAGGGATCTGCGGGATGGTCAGTGCTACGCCACGGGCTGGGGCGGACGCTTGCCGGGCAGCGATCGCAACGAGCGACTCCTCAAACGCATCGATCTGCCCGTGGTCAGTCCAGCCGAGTGCCAGGCCCAGCTGAGAGTCACCCGTCTGGGCAGGAGATTCCGTCTCCGGCCCAGCTTCCTTTGTGCCGGCGGCATCGAGGGCAAGGACACGTGCAAAGGCGATGGGGGTTCCCCTCTATTCTGCACTTTGCCCGGACAACAGCATCGCTACCAACTGGCGGGCATCGTCTCCTGGGGCATCGAGTGCGCCAAGGAGGATGTGCCCGCGGTCTACGCCAATGTTCCCTTCCTGCGCCCCTGGATCGACGAGAAGGTCAAATCTCTGGGCCTCAAACTCGATGGGCCGTGAATGAATGAATCTGTGAAAACGAAATCTGTACATCTCGAGATCTGCAATAAAAAATAATAGTCATATTTTAGATTTGTTTGCATGATATTTATTTTGATTATTTTAAAATATTTTATATTTCAAAACTATTAAAAAAGGGTTTAGGAAGAAATATTGTTGGTCATATTATAATTGTTTTAATGACAAATAATATTCTAAATCCTAGGAATAACTTATTAAGTTATCAGCTAGAAATATATAAAATTTCTAAGCAGGAATGAAGATGACATTTATAAATTTGTTTGGACTATGTTTGGAACTTGGTAAAAGTTAAACACAGAAACCACTTTGAACTTTATGCTGAACCAGTTCAACATTTAAGTTAACTATTTGGCAGTCTTTTGCTTGAGTTTATTTATTATGATTTAGCGAAATTTAATAATAATCAAGTCTTATTATATTGCTTAAACTTAAATTTTATTGTTTATTCCGCCAAAGCAATCGCTTGCTAATTTATAAATGCTTATATAAACTGATATTATCCATAAAACTAACTAATTTGGCTTCCATAAACTGCATTTCTTTTCTTTTTTTTTGTAACAAAAAACAAACAGATTTATTGCCACTTTTAAGCAGAGGCAAAGACACAAAGAATGAGTATCTTCTTGCCACTGGAAATAGCCGACTCGTAGCATATTTTGGCCTCATTCGCTTTTGTCCCCCTTGCAGTCGCCCTCTCATCATGGCCATGACTCGAAATTAAGTAGGTCTTGCAGCGCAAAGCATGAGAAAACCGACGAAACAATATAACAACTGCACTGAACTGAACTAAACTGAACTAAACTAAACTGAGTCTGCCAGGGACAGAGAAACTTGCTTGCTACCAAAAATTGAGAAATTACACGCTGTGAAATAGCTGGGGAATTGATTTTGGCCCACCGAAAAAGGATGGGAAAAGGATGTTGGTTAGAGTGTTAGTGTTGCTTCTTTTGCAGTCAGTGTTGCCAATTTATCCAAGTTATCATACAACTTAACTTGGAAGTTTTGTAGTTTTAAAAGCTAGAAATCTGGTTATTAAAAAAAGGATTTGACTTTACTCATTGCCAGTTTATTTCAATATTTTTTAGAATATTAATAAATTTTCTGTTGAATTTCCATTATTCTAATGCACGAAATATTAAGAAAATGAGCTGAAACAAGCGGAAAATGCTATAGTTACATATTTAAATATACATAAAAAAAATTATTGCATACTTAGGAACTTCTATTGCTTGAAATTTAAATCAGCCATTACTACTTCCACACTTGTCTAATAAACTTTGTTATTGTTATTGTTAAAAAAAAAGCCATTACTACCGTTCTGCTTGGCTGATCTTGGTATTAAAATATTACAGATAACGAAAAATTCGGTCTTCATTTTCTTAGCATATTTAAAATTTTTTATCTTTTTTTAGCTACTTTATTTTAAATATATAAGCCATTTTAGCCCTTCAAAACTTGCTCAGCACTGATTTCTGCTGGCGACGTCTTCGCTAAAAATCCATTTCTCAAGTAAACTGTTGGGGAATTTTATTTATTGGCGTTTTTCATGCAACATGCAGCATGCAGCTTGCCCCTTACTTTTATGTTCGTATATGTATATTTTGTATATATTTTATTAAATGTACATATATTCGCCTCTATTTTTGCTTATTTGCATTTGCAACATCTGTATGTATGTTTGTATATCCTTGTAAATCCTTGTAGTTGCTTGTTTTACTTAGAATTCACGGCTGATTAGTTTTCATATCTCGGTTTCGCAAAATCAAATATTTGCTAAATTGATTATCATTTAATTATAATAAGGCCTCATGTCAAATGCAACTGCAATTGCAATGGTATGTGTGAGATTGTGTTTGAGTGTGCATGTGTGTTGAGTGTGTGTGTGTGCTTGCAATTATAATGGCCCTGGCCACATTTGTGTTGCATACTTTGAGGCATATTTCCTAGCCGGCAAACGGCAGCTGTAACTGTAACTGCAACTGCAACAGCAACGGCAGCCAGTGTGTGCACATGGCATCAAATTACAAATGATGTTGTGCACAGTGGAAAGGGAAGGAAGGGGGCGTGGCACTCAGGGGAGTCGCTTGACAGAGTGCCCCATGCTTTGTGGCCTGCCAACGGAAATAGAAACAGCTGCAAATGGCAGTTGGAAGTATGCATTTGAGTATGTGTGTGAGTGTATGAGTATTCGTGTGGCAACCTAAAAAACAAAACATGCCACTAATGTTGCACAATGCCATACGTACTTACATATGAACAATTGACACTGGCTAATTGCAGTGGAAAATCCGCTAAATGCAACCATAACCATTGTTCTCGCATTTGTATACACTGCAACCAATTGGGGCACGCCACGCATATGTTATAAGTTGCAAATGACCAACAATGCGTTCTTATTGAATGCATATTACAGCTGTATATAAAGTTGCATCTGAAATAACTTAATGATAACTAAGAAAATCGGATAAATTTCAAACTTTATGTTCATTTAACAGTGTCCTGCCCACACTAACTTTTCTTAGATACAAGCCGAAAATATATCTGGCTTTTAATGCACACGCATGTTGCATGCTGTGTTGCCATGCTAATTAACAACTCGCGAATAAATTACGAGCATTAGGTTGAAAAATGCAACAGGATGGAGAGACTTAAATGAAGGAAGAGGGGATTAGAGCGGAAAACATACATTTCTTTTGGACACTCTGGCTCTGGTTATGTTTTCAAAAACAATTAAATGCATGCCCAGCATGGCGTATACGCAATGCGCCATACGCAGCTCGCATTAAGCATGCGACCCGTGTACCGTGTACCGTTTGTTCATTGGCGACATGTTGTCAACGTTTTTAGAAAATTTGTTATGCAAATTGCTTATTAACTTTATGACGGGCCCCGCCGTTCAATTGTCGACATTTTCAAAATGTCAATTAGGTGCAGCCCATAAACAACAAAGTCGCATCGAATATCCCATAAAAACGAGCCAACGAACGTCATTTAAACATTTCACCCCAGTCCAGTTCCGCTCCCGAGTTTATATAACTGCCATTAAATGCACATAAAATTGGCTGGCTTCGATTTTAATTTATGTGACACCAGCTACCTGTGCCATCGGTCCTTGGTCCTTGGTCCTGTGGGGATCCTTTGGGGGCTTCGCTGGCCTGCTAATGACATTGCCACTATCAGCAATGGCCTTTAGTTTAATTGAAAAATTTCGTTTTGTGTTAGCTAATGGCAGCTCTGTAATTTATGATGCCAGTTGCCACAGCCTGAATAGTTCTTGTTGCCATTGGCGTTGTTGTTGTTGCTGTTGTTGTTGTTGATGCTGTTTTTGTTGCTGCATTCAACGTCGGTCGTTTAAATTTTACCTAAATTATTTAAAGCGTTGAAGTTTTGTCTATATGAACTTTGCGTTCTTGATACAATTAAAAACTAAATTTTTTTGAAATTAATTATTAAAAAAATTTAAAGAGATTGTATTCAACTAAAGATATATATTTTATTACTAAGAAAAAAGCTTAACAAAATTATAATTATCATACGGTGATAGAAAATATAACAGAAACTATATTATTTTTTTGTTATTATTAAATTGCATAGGAAAAAATAATAATTGCACAGAACAAAGGGATTCAGCTTTTTATCATATTATTAACAACTTGTTTGTCAAAATGATTGTCGTTTCTTTTATGTCTTTCATCACTGAATAATCAAAAAAAAAAAAATACAAATAAATAATTCTTGATTAATTGTGCATAGAGTTTTCTTTTAAAAAAAATGTTAAATTTAATTAATTCTAAATAACTTCTTATATACGTAACAGCATAACACATTTTAACAAAATACGGTGTACTTAAATAACACTAATAGTTACATTAATGGAGTTTGAGCTAAATATGCACATAGACTAATTTTCCAAATATGTGCTCTGCCAATAAAGTATTCTGATGTCTGCTAAAAGCATTTTCGTGCTTTTACACTCACTGTTTTTTATCACAATTAGACTGGTCAGGGTAAAGTTTTACTTATTCAACTGCTTTAACTCGTAACTCGCTTTAACTGAGAACTGAAAACAGAAGGAGCCGTAGATTGCGGTACAAAGTAGTCGTCCAACTGAAGCATAAAAGCTGCAAATGCTAATATAAATGCTGCGTACTGCGTGCTGAGTATAAACTGTGCGTCGAGGCGGCAATTTCAAGTGTGGAGTTATGTTTGTCGGTTGGTCTGCAGCGTTTTACACGCTTGCATAATTCGACTAACCTTTGGTTTTGTTTGACTTTGACGTGGGCGTGGCAGCCACTGCGATTCGACAGTTAGTGAGTGCGTTATTTGATAAGCAAATATTTTAAAGTAGCGGAGGAGCATTTAACAAAGCGTTGCAACACAAGTTGCAACACAAACAGAAGCTGCAATGCCAGCGGGCCAATCACATTGTCAATTTGCATTCGCTGCTACCTTTGAAAAACACACAGCGGCTATATTATTTTAATTCTTTTTGTTGGTGTAAAAAATGATATTCGCGTGTTTTACTTTCATTAAATGTGGAACGTGCAACGTGTCGTATACGCAACGGCCGCTGCTTTAGTTTTGCCTGCTAATCGGCTGCACAGTTCTTGGCTTTAAGTTTGTCAGGACGAGGGGAGGGTGGGGGGGTGGTACGACACGACGTCCTTTTTTGGCCCAAGTTGTACGTTGCACCTGCTGCGAAATGACTTCGAAATTTTTGCTGGCATGTTGTCGACATTTTTATGGCTGCCGTTCTTCGTAACGCTCCGAAATTCGCCGCTCTGCAGACTGCCAGACACTGCCAGCCACTTGGTTGCCCAATTAAAAGTTTTAGCACATTTTCACTTGAAATTAATTGTCGGTAAACGTAATTCATGTCCGAGACACGAATGCGAAAGCGGCAACAACAGCGACAGCGTCAGCGGCAGCGACGACGGCAGCGACGACGGCAGCGAAAGCCGACCAACAACAACAACCAAAGGAAAACAAGGACATGAACCACATTTTTTACTTCGCACACATACACACACATTAACAGGAAATATTGTTGCTGTTGCGTTGCATACTGATGCGTCTCAGTATTAAGAGCTCCATTTGCAGCAAAGTTAAAGCAGACATAAATACCTTTTAAAAAAGGCAACATAATACATAAGTCTTGTCAATTATTTGATTTCTCTTTAGTTTCCCATTCATTCCTATCACTCCAATTGATATAGGAAAGAAAAGCTAAGAGAAGCTGCAGGGCAACTTAAGAGCTTTGTCTTGTCAATCGAATGCACATTACTTTTACGCTGACTGCACAACAAACAAATCAGCATCATACTTACTTAATTGAACGCATACTTGTGACCAATGGTGTCAGAAGTAGTTCGTTAAAAAAAGCCAGATTTGAATAGTCTATTTTAAAGAAATAATAAAATATATGGTACTGCTTTTTCGCAAACTTTTATTTTATTTCTGAATAAGAATGGAAAGAAGGTAGAAATAAAATAACAGAATGCTAAAAAACAGTACCATATTTTTTATTATTTCTTTAAAATTTGACTATTCAAATCTGGCTTTTTTTAACGGACTACTTCTGACACCACTGCTTGTGACTGCTCTCATTCTTACTCTCTCGGCAGCTGAGAGACCACAAGCAACGCGTCTGTTTGATCAGCCGATGTGACTGCTCTCTTTTCGCCTGTTACTTCGGCATGCGTTCGGCTGTCAGTCTGTGTGTGAATTCGGCTCCTGCTGAGAGAATGCTTAACTGCTCTAGATATAAGCTATCTCCTTTTCCATCGCTTCAGTTGATCTAACATAGTAGCTGTCCCGCTTTGCCTCGCAGCGTTACTTACAGAAAGAGAGTTTGCTTTAAGAGCAGACTGCCTTAAAAGTAATAGAATAGATCTTAATTATCGGACAAAGCTTAGTGAAGACCAGGCAAGAAAGTGCAGCCTTAACATAAACCAGGGCATAAAAACTGCAACCTGACTGCAATTAAGACCGAAACAATGCACATTTAGCGGCGCAAATTATGCAACAACATATTCAAAAGTACACACAACTCGACCACGCCCAACCGCCCTCGATGCACATCAGCGGCCACGCCCTCTTTGCACAGTGCATTATTAAAAGTAAAAATGAAATAAAACTAAAATGGAGCACAAAAACAGAGAACGGAAGCAACAAAGCAATAACAGCAGTGGGCAGGAGTGCAAGAAAATCTCCGCTCCACAAATGGTTGACGAGGGTAGGGGGAAGAGAGGGAAAATAAGGGGTGCTCACAAGATTCTATGGCCGACTGACGTCGCTTCGGTTGTTTGTCTTCTACGGCTTTACGCTCCTTTAATCTATATGCAAATTACTCAGCAACTTTCGCAAGTGTGCGTGAGAGGGCGTGTATGTGTGTGTGTGTATAGGCCACACACATGCATATGCATGTAAATGCTGCAGGAGTTCAGCCTGAATCAAGAGTTGATTCGAGTGCAGCCGCTGATAAAGCCAACATTTGTTGTTGCCAATTGCAGTTGCGGGCGACCCATGACCCCGGACAAATTGGCTACCATTTTGAGGAAATGAAAATATATCCTAAATATCCTTAAATACGGTACATCAGTATATTTATCTCATTTATAATAAGTAATTATAATCTAAGCTATAGAACTTGATTTCAGTTTGATTCGAGGACTTGTTCCTGTAACATCTTAACATTTAAATATTACATATACATTCATATTAAATTACTTTTAACTTTAATTTTAATTGTAACTTAATATTTGTATTGAAATGCTTAGTTTAAATTTATATTGTTAGGTCGTCTTATTACAGATTAACAAAAAATACACAAATAAATCAAATGAAAAAGCCCACTAATTGATTATGGCCCGTTTTTTCAATGTACATATAAACTGTATGTAAAATATAGACAGTAATATCTATTCATTTTACGTCAAAATATATATTTAATAGTTATCAAACACCTTATTCGGAACATTGAAAAAACGGGCCTATATATATGTTAATCATACTATTTACTCAACTGTTTTTCTATAATTCCCTTTAAAATGATTCAATAATAAAACTAAATATCATATCATAATATAAAATAAACAAAATTAAATAGAGAGAGATTCTGAGCAGATCTGTTCAGATCTGTATTTTTTTGTCGATGATTCTCGTAATATGTTAAGTCAGATAATATGTCTATGCCTCCATACCTGATAATTGCTCGTTTCCATTTGATAGCATCACATTGCCAATTAGCCGTAAGACATGGGGCAAAACAAAGTACTTGAAATGCTTCACTGAATAACGTACTTACACAGATACTCACACACACACGCACACAGACAAGTCAACTAATTATGTCAATTGCAAAGCTCGGCCTGACACTTGCCTGCAATTGCCACACTTAAAATTTCACACCATGCCACATGCAGAGGCAGGAACGGAGGACTTGTGTGTGCGTATGTGTGTGGAATGCGCACACTTCGCATAGTTCACTGCATGTCAAAGAGCTGCAAAAAAGCAACAAGAGAAACAACAACTACAACGACAACAACAACTCTCAAGTGGTCCAAGGAGAGTGTCGCCTGTTGCCTGTTGCCAGTTAATGATAATGAGAGAAGCTCTACCAACAAATGTTTGACGAGCTGCAACAATGAAAACGGAGACAAGCACAAAGAATGACACATGTCAGTCATATGTGTGTGTGTCAGTATCTGTGTGTGTTTGAAGGCCACACGAGTTGTGCATAAAATGCAAATACATTCAATTAGGATATAACTGTGACGTGCATGTTTGACAATGCCACTGAGAATTGATGCCTACTGATGCATACACATATATACACCACACACACATATACACCTCTCAATAGGCACAGCACTTGGTGTAGTAGGTCAGGGCCAGCCTAAAAGCAGTCTACAAATTTGTTACAACTGTAACTGCAGCTACTCAGGCCTTAAATACCTGACTCTATCTAACCACAGAGCGGCCATTTTAGTGACCTATGGAAACAACACACACACACACACAGAGTCATACGTAATATAAATATGGTCACACACATACACATTTGGAAATCTTTTGGGCAGCCACGTGCAGAAAACAAACAAGTCCAAGACTCGAAAATCAAATCACGTACAGCTCGTTATTTATTCAAGTCAATGGAACTGACATAGCCCACAAAACACACACACACACACACACATAAATACAAGCCACTACAATATTTGGCCTAAATGTGCACTTGGCTAAATGGCCAACGCGGTGGCCACCGCAACAACTTGGAATAGAAGACGAAAAAGAAAAAGCAAACTACGAATAATACAACGACAGATAAAGTCAAATAACAATAACAATTCAATCAAATTGAGCGCGTGTTTCTCTATGGAAATTCACGAATGCCAACAAATAACTACAAAAACAAGGCAGAATATGTAGAAGAAAGAAGAAGGAGGTGCAAACATGGCGAGGGGCAGGAAGGCGGGCAACTTCAAAACATTACGAGACTCAGAGCCAAATGTTTTGATTTAAATGAGCATTTGTCGCAAATGTTACAAAAAGCTTTCAGAGAGAGAGAGAGAGAGAGAGAGAGAGTAAGAGAGAGAAATTCCACATCACTCTCTCTGCTTCTCTTGGCGAGTGCGCAGTAAAAATGTCCCAAATAAACCGTTACATATCTTTATCTGTGAGATAAAATTGCTCCATGTGGAGCGATGTTTTGCGATGTTTTGTGCCAAGAACTACAGAAAGGGAGAGCATCCATTACGCTAGTGATGTGATCCAAACTGTAAAATAAAAACGATATATGAAGCTTTTTCTGTTTTTTTATTTCGAAAAGTTTATTAGATTAACAAATTTTGGGTACAAATAAAGTGTATGAAACAAGTGGACATTTTGGCTAAAAATTAAATTTTCCAAAAGATTTTATATAATAGAATAGACATTCCGCAAGGAAATCGGGTAAGATTTGTCAAAGTTATAACAATTTTAATATATATGAAAAAGTGGAAGTTATTTATAAAAAAATATAATTTTCAAATGATTCATTATTATTTTGACTCAGAATCAAATTAAAAGTCAAATAATGATAAAATTCATATTCCGCAAAGAAGTAGGTTAAGTTAAGATAGTAACATTTAATGAAACATGCAAATTTCTCAAACTTTAAGGACAGTTAATTTAACCAATATGGAAAGTGAATCGATAAATGTATCTTATGACCTAGTTACCTTGACATGTGCTCCTATCTTTATGTAAAGAGGGGAATATATGTACTTGTGAGTATATTTAAATGTAAATGTCATCTAACTAATGCTTCTATGTATCAAAAATGTTGTGTTGTTTATAAAATGCATTAGTTTCGAGTGTCCACTTGCAACACGTGCCGCATGTTGTTGCTGTTGGAAATTTCGATAGTCCTTCTGGTGCTTATCAAATAGTTGTTGCTTTCCAGTCCCTCACCTATTATTTTATTTTTCGGCTCATGTGCATTTTCACAGTCATTTGAACTTTGGCAACAGTTGAAAAAAGGTGCAACATGGCATAAGGAAATCGCGTTAAGTGGCAGCCGACAGAAAAGCTATATATCGATAATATAGATACTATATACATACATGCACTAGAGATTTCAGTTGCATTCATTCAGCTGATGATAATGATGAAAATCTCAAATTTGAGTTCGGTAAGTGCATTATCTGATTGAAATAAATAGACAATTTTATGCAAATTGAAAGCCTTTCAAATTAGTTGTATGCATCAAATAATGATTATTTTTTATAATAAAACCTTACCTCATCCATAACTTATAGTTAATTATACAACTTTAACTTGAAACTTTCCTGAAGCTTGAGTTTATGGTTATGTCAAGTAAAAACGCAGGAGCTGTTTTTAAATACAATATGAATTATTAAATAAATTATTTAATAAAAATTAAAGAAAATTGAATAAAGTCTATTTAAACTTAAAAACTTTTAGTTTTGTAGGAAATGTTCTTGTCTTTTGAGATAAATAACGTTTTTTTTTACTTTTGTACTTGCACTTAAATTTGCCCTGCAGAGAATTGAATTTCAAAATTTTGTGCGACACGTGCCCATTTATGTTTGGCAAATATGTATCTTTAAAAATGCATTTAAAGCAAGACACTTGCATAAAAGTCCAATTTCTTTCTTGTACAGATTTTAAACTTATGCACATTGACTATCAATCAGTTTCAGTCAATCATAAGAATGTAAATTGGCAGAAACATACGATTAAGCAGAAATCTGCATCACAAATGGATCTGTATCTGTATCTGCATCTAGTTGCAGCAATTGTATCTGTATGTATTTTGATGCAATTGACAAGCAAAACGTAGTCAAATGGCAACTTAGCCCGCATTGCTGTTGTTGTTGTTATAATTTCCAGTTTGTTCACGTATTTGCATTTTTAGTGCAAATTCGAAATCGATTTCATGTTCTGTCGGGTTACAAAAACTCCACTACAGTATGAAGAGAAGCATTTGGAGCAGTCAGTCAATGTTAGAACTGAACATGAACTGGGCCAATGAAATGGCTCTGATGCGTTTTATTGGGGCTCAACATTGTTATTGCTACTACACACTATTGACATTCTCGTTCCATTTACGCTGATAGAATTACCCATTACACAACATGGCGTATGCGTAACATTTACCTACTATTTCTATTTAATTCGATATCTACATACATATATCTGTATCTCTATCCGCCAGCATCAGCTTCAATGTCATCCGCATCGTTGTTAATGTCGCATGTTGCAAGCATTTAATTCTGTACGCTGTTGTTGTTGTTGTTGTTTTTGCAATGTTCACTTACGTTTCATTTCCGTCCGGTCTTGTCAAGCATTTCCGCCTGATATGGCGCCTGATTTCCGCTTTGCGCTTCAACGAGCTGCGAATGGCGGCTGAGATTGACAGCTTCTGTCCTGTTCTGTACCCCCCCTCTCTCTCTCTCTCTCTCTGTCTAACTGTCCATCAGACAATCCGTGTTTGTGTGTATATATCTGCTTAGTGCGGCATCTTCGTGACCTTCAAAGTGAAAGTTTCGCTTTCCACTTCGCCAGCAAAGTTGACCCTTTCCTCTTCTCTTCTTTCTTCCCCCTTTTCTTCTGTTTCTCTGGTTGACATTGAAAGCACTTTGTGTGTAGATGTGTATCTTTGACGCTTAGTGTGTGCATTGATATGTATGTGTGTGTGTGTGTTCTGCATTACTTGTAACTGCTATTGGCGTGATAATCCAACAAATTAAATTCGTTTTAGAATTCAATATTTAAGAATAATTTGATTTATTGAATATTTATAATTTATCCAATTGATATGATATTCTAAGATAAAGATTACCTTATAGTAGTGCTGTAAATTCAAACGATGAATAGATTTTAATTTAAATTTAGCTAAACGAAAATCACAACAACTTAAATTTTGTATAACTTTAATTTAAACAGAATGTCATTTTGATCACAATTTGAGCTTTGAATTCATTCTGCATTCAAATATAACTTTTGAGTGAATTTCAGATTTATTAATCTTTCAAATAATTTCATATTTCACAGTAGACCTATGAAATTCTACTCGAATATCATAATTGACTTATTTGGAATCGTTTGTGATAAACAATAAAAAATGGCTGAAGGCAACGAACTGGAAAGGTCCTTTAAGGACCACCCTGACAAGGTAAGTGATCAGCTTTCAACTTTAATGATTGTTGTAAATTAATTGTAAAATTTAAATTGAAATTTAGTTGAGTTGTTCAAATGCCATGAAGGTGCCTTATAAAATGCGCTGCGATTTCGTGAAATCAACGAAAGATTGTCAGCAATATGGTTACGCGAACTATATAATGTTCCTCGAGTGCGGACCTAGGCGAGACTCTCGTTTCGAGGAGGTCATGGCCTGTATCGGATTAGCTGTAATCTTCATATATTATCTGCTCTGCGTAGCGATCGTGGCAGATCAATTGTAAGTCAAAACAAGCGATTTTCTATTCGTATATTTTTTATGTATTTATAAAATTCTTATAGTTCCCATTAACTATTAATTTATTACTCTGCTTAAACTATATCATAAAATTGGAAGCAAAATGTTAATCTGTATTTCATTTTAACTAATTCATTTTAATAGAATTATTTATTTATTTTGAAATCGAATCGATTTATTAGATGGATTTTTTTTTCATTTGTACACATATGTATTAAGTTATTTAATATTTTGAACCAGGGACCGCAAATACCAGTTATAAGAAACTGGATAAACTTTTATTTTCAATTTGTATTTAAAAATTATGGAATAAAAGTTATTTTTGAATTTTTATTCTTAATATTAAAAATAAAATTTATATTCCAATTTCTATTATAGCAATTGAAAATAAAATTTTTTTTTCAATTTTTATTTTAGCAATTGAAAATAAAAATTATTTTTCAATTTTTATAATCAAAATTTAAAATAAGAATTATAATATTACAATATAATTATATATTATAATAAGAATAAGAATAAGAATAATTCTTATTTTCTTAAATAAAACTTAAAAATAATTTTTATTTTAAATTTGTATAATAAAAATTGAAAAATAACTTTTATTTTCAAATGCTAAAATAAATATTGAAATTAAGAGTTAAATTATAATTATTATATTATAATTTTTTTTTAGATCGAAAAATAAGAGATTTCTTCTACTTTTTTTGATGAAAATCAACATATAACTTTTATTTAATAATTTATATTTTAAAAATTATAATCGTTACAGTCCCTGTCTTAAGCTCAATGTTCATTTGTTACAGTTACAGCCCAGCCTTAAAGGCCATGGCCAAGAAAATGCACATGAGCGAGCATCTGGCGGGAGTGACGTTGCTGGCGTTTGGCAACAGCACATCGGACATTTTGGGTCACATTCAGAGCTCGCCAATAGGCATCCTATTTACGTACATGATGTCCAATGCCATCCTCATCACACTCATCTCCGGCGGACTCGTCTGCCTGCTGTGGCCCACTCAATTGCCCAAGTATGAGACTGTGCGCACTCTTCTCTTCTTTCTGCTGGGCGTGATTACTGCCGAGTATTTTTTCTAACCGAAGATTACTTCTCGCTGGGGGAGTGTGCGGGTAACTATCATTAGTAACAATACAAAAGAGTTGGCAGTCATTTAATAGCTATTTAACAGACATTTAAAAGTTATTTAACAGTTATTTTGTTTGTGTTATCTCTCATGTGTTTTGTGTAGTGCAAAAATATAAAATTGTCTGAACTGTAGAAACTTGGGGAAAAAAACACTTTTTTAAAAGCTCACATAATAAAAAGAAATTAGGTAGAATGAGTAGAACATTTTTAGGCTAAATATTTATTTGTCGGAATTTTTTTTTAACACTTAAGTACTCGTAATTAAAAAATTTATTCATTTTTTTATTCATAAAAACAAAGAATTAAATTTCAAGCTTAAAAATTTAAAAAAAGGAAAAAAATGTTCGCCCGAGCAGGGACTTGAACCCTGGACCCTTGGATTAAAAGTCCAATGCTCTACCGACTGAGCTACCCGGGCATATGAATTCCAGGTAGATTTCGGCCTACATATGATACAAATTCATAAAGTAGAATAAATAAATATTAAACTAATTTTCATATATGCATTGGTCAGAGTTACTAATACTGATACTGGGACTTTCAGGCATGATCGCCATATATATGGTCTATTTGACCATTGAAATTATCGAGGGATATTTAGAAAAAAGTGCTGCCCATAAGGCTCTTGTCATTGTGGAAACGAGGACCCGCTCAACCCTCACAAGAGAGACCGTGTTTCGTCGAGTGACCATAACATCGATAGGCTCCAAGGAGCGCGCCGAACGCAACACGGTCAACACGAATGCCACACGACTCGTGGACTACAGGGTTGCCAATCCAAAGAATGAATTTCTCCTTGAGGGCTTCGTGGAGACCATGCAACCCATCGATCCGGAGTATTGGCGCAATTCCGGATTGGCCGTTCGAATTGCACTCATTATGCTTTCCCCGCTGATGTTGATGTTCCTGTTACTCATTCCCATGGTGAACTTGGAGCGCAGACGCCACGGCTGGTCGAAGCTTCTGAACAGCGCCCAGGTCGTGATCACACCCTTTTATGTCACCTGCAGTAAGAATCTCTTCCCGTCATAATCATCATAAACATAATTATCTGAATTATTTGATCTTTCTTTCTATTTGACAGTGTTTCTGGACATTAAAGATCTGAGAATTGTTTACCAGCTATGCATCACAGTGCCTCTTGCCGTGTTTGTCTTCCAAAAATCTCGCACAGATATTCCGCCTCCTTTCCACTTTGTAAGTGAACTTCACTCAACTAAGCTAATACCCTGTACATAGAATATAAGCAACCACATAAGGAAATAAATAAGGCAAATTCGATTTGAAAATCGAATAGTATTTTTAAAGCAATAATAAACATTTCTATGATAGCAAATTTCGTCAGAAGTCGAAATTTCATTGATTTTCAACCGATCGTTTCTATGACAACTAAATAACCCGAAACAAACAAATTTATAAGCTTGAAAATTAACGTAAAATGAAAACAATTGTTTTGAAATTAAATTGTGACTAGTGCATTAATTTACAAGAAAATCCTTGTAGCGCTAGGATAAAAGATAATATAATTAAATAAACCATAGCTGTTAAAAAAAATTACTAATCATAATCATTAGTAATTCGATTATTTTTGTTCAAAAATCGAACTAATGAATTAAAATTACGATTATTTTCGGTTTTACCCAATTATTTAATGATTACGATTACAAAAAATCTAAAATAATCTATAATTATTACAATTATTCAAAAATATAAACAGAAAAAATCAGAAATAATCAAAAATAATTTTTTTGAGTGTACGGATTATTTTGGATTTTTTCTGATTATGTTTTACTTTTTTTATTACTTATGACTATTTAGTAAAAATCAAATTATTTTAAATTTTCACAATCAAAGCAACCAAAATAATCCGAAAAAATTAAAAATAAACCGTTATAAACAGAAAGATAATTTATGATTATTTTTGATTTTTTCTGATTATTTTTGAATAATTGTAATATTTTGAGATTATTTCTGATTTTTTGTAATCGTAATCATTATATAATCACAAATTTTTCAACAGTGAATTATATAGTCACTACGATTATTTCCGAAAATAATCTAATTGATTAGTATTTCTAATCGAAAGTATGTATTAAACAAACTGTAAAAAACTAATAATTGGTGTCAACAGGGATTCGTCATTTTAAGCACTGTTGGCTGCATTACAATGCTCTACGCCTGCACCATGGAAATGGAGGAGATTCTACAGGTGGTTGGCATGATTATGGGTCTGTCCAATGACTTTATTGCCGCGACCATCAGCTGTTGGGGCGCCTCGATCTGCACGATCGTCATCAACGTGATCCTGGCCCAACATGGCTATGCAGCCATGGCCATCGCCGCCAGCTATGCGGGACCCTTTTTCAGTGAGTGCATCCAAATATACTTAATCAGAATAATTCACATTCACCAACTAAATATTTAGGTTTCATTATGTCAATTGGTGCACTACCTTTGTATCGTCATATTATGCATACCTATGCTACTTCGCATTGTAGCTACTATCTGACCGCCTATGTCTTTTTGGTGATTTCGTTATCGAGCTCCCTGATCTGGTCGCTCTTGTTTAACTTTTACGGACGTCGCTCCGTTGGTATCTATAACATTATGATCTACATTCTATATATTATATACTGTGTACTATGCGAAAAGGAGATTATACATTCCTATGCCATTGAGAGGGTGATCCCAGTTGTCTGAATTCTTTAGAAGAAACAGAGCAATTATAAGAAAAAGAAATGAAAATAGTTAAAAATAAAAATAGATCTTCATAAAGAAATAATAGTTAACATTATGTATATATTTTTATTTTGTCAACAATTCAGATTTGCTTTGCCTGCAATAATAACTTAATATGTATATAATAATAAATTGCTGGCATATATTTATTACCATCAAATGCCATTCAATATACACATTACTTTTCCCTTTCCCTTTCTGCAACCACAATGGACTCTATCAAGCGTCTATCATCGAAAATCCATTGAGCGTAACGTATAAGCTAAGAATTCTTAGAATTTCAAATAAAACATTCTCGAGTTTTCGTGTGTGCGTGTGTGTGTGCGTGACTTTCGTAGTCTATTTATTTTATTGGTGGCATTTGCAGTCAGCCGATGTCGCATTAAAGTTATCTATTATGTCTGGCATCAGCCTGAAAATACTCATTTTTATCTTGGCAAATTCTAATTGAGCACTCAACTATGCACTATGCAATGTCCTGCCAGCGACAGCAGCATGAAAGAGATGAGGAAAGGAGCAAAAGAGAAGTTGCTGCTCGTAAAATGCACGGTCCCAGCACCACAAAGTGGAATGCAACAATTGGGAAGCGTTGACCATGGAATGCACTGAAAATATAGTTAACTAATATAATGTAAGCTAAAAATATAAAAAATACATAAATATATTTTGAATTCCTTAATGTTAACTAACAACGCTTAAGAGAATAATGATAACACCATGGTGCAGGCTTTCCAAATTTGAATGCTGTTAAATAACAGCGCTAAGGAGACAATGTCAGGTAACACAGGGCGACATTTTTGTTCTATGTTAATTTAAAGCGCTGGTGATTAAGCAGCAGTTTATGTTAACAGGTGTCTTATTTAATGTTAAATCTGTAAAAATAAGTGATGCTCGCTCAAATAAACATTGTATTCTAAGTGTGAATATCTGTTATGTTAACTAACAGCACTCGAAACATACCAAACCACCCAACCAATGGACTCCGATTCAATTCAGCTGCAGGCATAATAACACCCAAAAATGTATGCTGCCAGAAGATGCCTTTTTTGCCTCGGTGTAAGCAACGTCCAGTCGCACATTTTGTATGATTTATTTGTTGCATTAGCGAGCGTTACTGAACGTCGTGGCCAGTTGCCCGTTTTGCCACTTCAGGTTCAGGTGAGTATGCGAGTGCCCAAAGGTATGCAACGTGTCGTCGCTGCCACTGACAGGCCACAGTAATAAATGGACACCCTGCGCTTGGGGTTCCAAAGTGACCGTTGAGCGAAACATTAACAATTTTTAATGCCACAAAAATAAAAAAAATTAAGTCAGATATCCTCTGAGAGACAGCGTCAACGCAGGAGCAGCGAGTACAGTAAATGCTATGTAAAGAGATTGCAGTCAAGCATGTAAATTAACATTCAAAGAGTCAACATTAAAATAAATTTTGTATACAAAAATATGTTAAGATCCAAAACGGCAATTTTAAAAAAAACAAGAAAACTAATTCGAAAATAAAAGTTAAAAGAAAAATAATTTGTCAGAAGTGGGATTCGAACCCACGCCTACAGAGTAGACTGCGACCTGAACGCAGCGCCTTAGACCACTCGGCCATCCTGACATGTTAATTTCGTTGGGCCAAGAAGCTTACATACGAAAAAATTCGGTTATTTTGATCGACAAAAATACCTGTAACACAATTGGGAAAAATATTCAAAAAATTTAGATATTTATTGGTTTATCTTCATTATTTATACACCCAAATTGTACAATAATGCAATGGATCTTAATATACGTTTTTTGTGATTTAATATAGGCTTTGCTCGCAACTCATTCTCATTCTATAATAATTACGAATAGTTTTATAAAATATGCATCATATATAATAGTGTTTATATAGTACACAAAATGAATTTCGATATTTTAAGAATGTTGCCTCTCATTCACTAGATTTTATATAACATACATATACTATAATTTAATTTTTTGTTTTTATTTTATATGTATATTTAGAAACGCATCGTTTCATAGTAAATTGCTAAACATTCCTAAAAGATAACGTTAACTAAAAATATGACTAAAATTTAATCAAAAATTATTTGCACATTTTTAAAAATGATCGGATCTTTAATGATTAGGCTTCATTTTTGGCCTATTAGATGGTTTTTTATATCATTTTAAATATTATATATATTATTCCTTTAGTACTAAGTCTTTTATTTGCAGCATTTTTGAATTTTGACTTGTAATTGATTTGTAAAGTTAACTAAATTGCCCTAAAATATAAAATATATTTTACATTAAGCTTTTCTCATGCGTTTCATTTATTTATGGAGGGCTCTTATTATTTTGCTTTGACTTAATATTTCCTAATTTTTGTTTGTTAGTTTTGTTGTGTCCCAAGTAAAGATTTTATTTTACTAGCTTTTTGCATTTCGCATTTTAATTCAGAACATTTCGTTTCTTAGTTATTATTATTAATTATTGTTGTTTTTTTGCTACAATTCATTACTTCAATATTTGCCATATAGATTAAACTTAAGTTAAAGAAGTACACTATATATGTGTATGTATATATATGTATGTATGTATGTTACGCGTGTGTGTATAGTATTTACATAATTAATAGGCAACCACTTAAGCTTAGTTCAATCGCCTCAAAAATGTACTAAAAACCGAAAACTGTACATCGATTGTTATCGTTCTTATCAACATCTTCATCATCATCATCCGCATCATTATCAATCATTATCATTGTCAACTAATCATTATCATTATCATCAACAGCATGTTTAGAAAATACAATAACCAAACCACAATTTGTACATATCTAAAAACTTAATACATTTCATTTAATTATAATTGCAAAAAACGACGAGTTTCTCATTTTACAGGCCAAGCTGTTGATGTGTATGTGTTGTCTGTCTATTTGGTTTTTAGATCTTTTAGTACTTAAGCTAGTTTGGTTTTAAATAACGCATCGTTTAGTGTCTGAGCTATACTAAAAACAATTGCCATATTTAGTACATAATTAGCTTCACTGCTGCTGCATCTGCATCTGCATCTTCATCTTTGTCGATTTCTGTTGTTTAGTACATCGGTTTTCATGATGCGTACATGCGATTAATGTCATGCTGATATTTGTCCTGTATATCCTTGCGCTTCAGCTTGAATGCAGCCGTCACCAGACCCATATCCGGCGACCAAACCTCCTTGCATAGCGTTATGGCCGCTGGCACCTCGTGCTTTTGTAATTTGCCTAAAAATAAATCAGGATATTAAAATATATATTAAAATTAAGAGAAAATCTTTTATGAGCTTACATTTCCTTGAATGTTCGGCAATTTCCTTGAGTATAGCCTTCTCCATGATGGGCGATGAGCACAGCTCTTCGAAGGATTTGTTCTTCACACCATGTCGTTCGGCCAGCTCCTCAAGTCCCTTTTGGTTTGGCACGACCAGCGCGACAGTGAATTGCTTTGTCGGATCGCCATAAACGCAAATGTTCTCAATGATGCCACATGTCTTCAGCTCCGATTCGACCTTGCCCAGGGAAACGTATTCACCAGCCTGCAGTTTGACCAGATCCTTCTTACGATCTGTAAAACAATTGAATATTAATAGAGTTCTTTGAGTGTTGATAATATTCTGTACCAATAATCTTAAGTACGCCATCGGTTTGCATTTCGCCAATGTCGCCGGTTTTGAACCAACGGCGTCCGTCTTCATCGAAGAAATCTTCGCTTGTCTTGCCAGGCAGCTTGTAGTATCCCTTGGCAACGGATTCTCCGCCAATGAGAACCTCGCCCTGTGGATAGGGTTTGTTGGTCACGCGATAACGGCCCTCCTCCCAATTCACCAGCCGAATGTCACAAACGGTCAACGGTCCGCCAGTGCGTCCATAGGACATATCCCGACTGTCCATGACAGTTGCTCCAGAGGTGGTCTCGGTCAGTCCATAGCCCTGGATCAGATCCACACACAGGCACGTCTTGATCTGCTCGTGTGTGTCGGCCGAAAGCGGCGCTCCGCCGGACATTATGATGCGCACTTTGCCACCCATCAGTTTGGCCACCTTCTTGAAGACCAGTCTGCCAATTAAAAACGATAATTGAATATAAAATACTCTTCCCTTTTCACACATTTCTTACTTGTCAATCAATGGCGTCTGATAGCCACGTTGTATCCACTTGACCTTGTACTGGTAGAGGAATTTGAAGAGCGCCTTTCTGAACGCCGAGCCCGAGTTGACCTTGTCGTTAATACCCTTGGAGATGCGATCGAGGATCAATGGCACCGATGTCATGCATGTCGGCTTCAACACGGATGCGTCGCCCTTGCAGCCCCGTTTAATCTTGCTACTCGTATCGATCAGAGTCAACGGGGTGGAGTAGCCAATGGACACGCCTGTCATCAGGCAAACACTCTCGGCCACCAGCTCGAAAACATGCGCAAGTGGCAGAAAACCAATGAGCACATCTTCTGGATAAATGGTCACCATGTCGCAGAATCCTTTCATTGTGGCAATGCAGTTCTTATGGGATAGAAGAACACCCTTGGGTGTGCCCGTCGAACCGGATGTGTACATGATAATGGCAATATCTTCACCCTTTGGCGGCACATTCTCTGTAAATACAAAACAGGTTACACGTCCATCTTTAAATCAATCTTAATCTCAATCTTTGACATACCAAATTTACTCTCGTTGCCAATTTTCACAACTTGAGCAAAGGGCAAGACTTTGACGCCTTCCTTGAATCCTGTGGTTTCCGTCTTGTGCAACTGATCCTCCATATAGATAATGGTGTTCACATTGGGGCATTGGGCCAACAGCGTCTTGAACTTGGGCAACAGATCGTGTGAGGTGATCACCGTGGTGACTTCCGTTTCGCTGATACCTTTAATATGATATTCCTTAAAATTAGACATTTGTTTACTTTAGAATTACACCCATTGTACTTACAGTGGGCGACGCCATCATCGCCAAGCGTGGCATAGACGGTGACAATGGGCATGGCCTGCTTGAAGCAACCATGGGCGGCAATCATCCACTCCGCCCGCGTCTCGGCAAAGATGACAATGTTCTCGCGTGGCGCCTGGCCAAGTTCACGTAGACCACGTCCAAAGCTGGCCGCCATGCGCTCCGCCTCGATGAAGTTCTTCCACTTGTAGTCGCCCATGTTGTACTTCTTAAAGACACGTCCATTCGGCTGCGTTTCGTCCTCTTCGCTGAGAATCTGCCGTGTGCCCAGGCAGCGTTTGGTCGAATGCGTCTTGGCCACATAGTTAAAAACCTTCTCAAGCGTGTCAATGTTCTCCTGCAGCATCTTCACGTGCACATCACGCGGCGGTTCCGTGGTTCGAAAAGTCACCTCAGTCTCATCGTTCTTTATGATCTTTGCCTGCAAGAAGGGATCGTATTATAATTAGAAATATAGTAATTAAAATTAAATTAATTTTAATAAGGAAAATGAGTTGAAGAAATTATGTTTCGGTTGGGGATTGGAAGGGATAACCACAGTAGACTTAAAACCAGCGACCGTAATATATTTTGTTGTTTTTTTATCAATAAATTGATGAATAATTATTATCTTTGATATAAAAATAGAAAATAAAAATAAAAAATATGTATAATAAATAAACTGTAATTTTAATTTATAAATCATATTATACAATTAGGAGGAGGCAGATATCCGCAATTTAAAAGATGTGTATTTTAATTTTCATCATTTTTTTATAAAAATGTATAACTAACTTTTAATTCTTAATTTTTAAAAATATTATAAAAATAATAAGAATTCCCGGGAGGAGGTGAAATGTGCAATTGAAATTGCTCAGCTTTGGATTTTTTTGACTGAAAGTCATCACCAGGTGAAGGGTCAGTGAAATGTGCCAGTGTATGTGTTAAATTGTGTATATAAGGAGTGTTTTTCCCCATTATAATATAAAGGTGCTTCAGAGAAAACAAACACCCAAAAAATTAATATTATAAATTAAATCAAATTTTAAATAAATAAAATAAAACACAAATGCAAATTGGAACCTCAATATCATCCGGCGAATATTTGCGAGACTCTTCGACCAACAATTTCTTGCTTATGGGCGTGGCCTGTGGGAGGAGTTGAGGGGCAGGGCAGAAAAACAAAAAAAAGAAAACTAATTATATATCTATGTATATAGAACAAAAAAACGATGGTCGTTTGTCGATATCGTTTGTTATTTACGGACGCATTTAATTTCTCATATAAAATTTATAGCGTGTCGCACTTTTATTCTCTAGTTTATAACAGGTTATTGCGGATCTCTTATCAAATGGCCACAAGTGTCGATAACGGCACAGGGGGGGAAATGAACTCTGCGTATGTGGCAAAAAAAACTTATCAATCAATGAGTTTTTCCGCTTTTAACAAAAAACTCAATGAATCACACTTCAAAAAAGATAAGTACATTGCAATTTAAAGTGAGTTTAAAATAAACAATATACATATATAATTATTAATTACTCTCTAATAACATGTAAGTCACTGAAATATCTAGTACCGCTGAGAATTGTTACTAAAATACAGGGTATATGATTATATCATTCATTTGCTTATTGTTCAAATAATGATTGAATTGCTCTGTATTAGAAGAAAAATAATAAATATGGCATGATCGAATTTTAATACCCTATAAAAATATACATATCTCAAAATGTAAATAATAAAAATATTGTGAAGTTTTATAATTGATTAAGTTTTTTCTGAACAAAACTAACTTTAGCTCTAATAAAATTCAAAATTCAATACCCTGTATGTAGTTTAGGTAGTTTACACTTTAGAAAAATAACAATATTATGGGTACAAAGTTTAAAATAAAACTAACAGATAATGAAACTTAAATTCATTGTAAATGAGAGGGAAATGATAACTGAGACGCATAGAGAGATTAAGATATGGCTAAATATGACGCAAAAAGAAGGTGAAAAGCATTGCGTGACAAGGCAAAGTATCAATTAAACTAATTGCATGCTTTTTATTATATTAATGTATACTCTGCTGATCACATTAAGATTGAGAATGCTTATCTCACTATCAATCTAAGAGATTTGAGAGTTGAACTCACCTTGACTCGCCGCGATTCCTGTCGACGTTTCCATGGCGCCTGCAGCACCAAATAAACCGGCAGCGTGATAATATCATAGACAAATGCAATTGCCTTGATGGCGCCCAGTGCACTCTGCACCCAGAAGCTGTCCATTCTGAATTGAGTGAAAAGAGTGGAAATGGAAATTGTGTAATTAGTTGCAGCTGCGTTAGTTTAAAATTAATTAAAATTAATTGCACAAAAAAGGTTTATGAGCATGAATAAATTACTTGGAATCGTTCCGTTTCTTCTGTTGCCGTTGCAAGCCGAAAGCCAACTGAATTCAGTTGGCAAATCTTTCAAGTCTAATAACTGAAAAAGGTTTGTCCCCCTTCCCCTCCCCCTCACCCTTTGCTTAGCTTTAGTTTAGAGGCTGCTCACAAGGCGATAAGAAACATTGGAAAGCATTTGCAGCCTCTTATCAGCACCGTGACGGCGTCGTGTGTAGATTGCCTGTCTGCCAACTGAGTCGAGAAATATAGTAAGTAAAACTGATTCCGTTACTAATTACTGTACTGCAACTGTAAGTCAGTCAGTAAGTCAGTCAATTTCTCACAAAGTCAATCAGTCGATCCGTAAGTCTGAGCAGCTGACTTCTTACTCGACCTGCAAGTAGTCATAGTCGCATGTCCCTGGCTGTATGTTGATATCAACAGCCATAAGTGTGTCATAAACAGCCCAAGAGCAAACTCATTTGTCGGACGCACTCGTAAAGCGTTAAGCTTAAATTGATTTATGATGCAGATAACTTAATTTCAAGTATTTTTTAATTAATTCAACTGATTTTAAATGCCAAAGTTCACGTTTTCAAACCCTTTCAAGTAACCTTCCTTTTTTTATATATATTGCTGCGAATTTCTAACTAAACAAATATATTTGTTTTAAAATTTACGCTCATTTTCTTTCATTCATTGAAAGATAAACATTGGCAAAACATCGCGCATTAAAAAACCAAAATTGAGAAAACATATGGACACATTTAATTTAAATAAAGTCTTATGACAATTAATTTTAAACAATTCAAAAAAATGTATAAAAACACAGAAAATATATAATATTTTACAGTGGAAAGAGATTATTTTTAAATTCATCAAAAAATCTTATTATAATAACTAATCTGTCTTCAGTTGTGCTGTTTAAGTGTAGATCTTTAAAATTTTAAATTAAATTTAAAGCAACAACAAAATCTAACACTTGCCTGTGAATACTGAGACTCAAGGTCATTTCTATGCTAATTAAATTTAAGTGCAAATCAGTTCAGTTTCAGTGACCGATTTACAGTCCACCTGCAGTTCCATTGATAGCACCTTCATTTCATTTCATTTCATAATGTGTGTGTGACGTCGGTTGCTTTTTAAGGCGTGTGCAAGGAGTGTGTTTGTGTTTGTGTGTGTGTGTGTGTGTGTGCCACATGCTAATCAACGACTGCATGTGAAGTCGTCAATTATCAACCTTTGCACTGACATTCCGAGCATGTTATCAAATCAATAGAATAGAACGAACGTATCAAATAATTAAAGTTTAAAGTCTTATCAATTTCAAATATATTAAAGTTCAGGTGCTTGACATGTTTTCCTCATGGCTTATAGATAGATAGATCAGTTAAAAATATCAATATGATGGGATCGGTGCATTATAGAATCGCTATCAATGCTGAACTGAAACACGTATTTATGTTCGTACTATAAATTGTTGTGATAAGCAGCAAAAAGTGTTGTGATAAGCAAACAAAACTGAAGCGACGTCATGTCCCTGAACTTGAATTTTTGCACATATAGTCATCATTATAGTATGGTTGTATATTTATATTTATATAAATATAAATACAAATGTACATAAACAAAGCTGTACATTGTGTACTTGACTTGTGGGCGTTGGTCTGGCACTGATTGCAGAGATTCTTGGTCATTTCACGCTGACTGATTTGATTTGATTCCACATGGACATCAATATCACATCAAGCGATAACACCTCAATCATTTTACGCAACAAAAGAAAGAAAAAAAATGCAGAGCTAATCGCATTTCATATGCAAAGTGAATTATAATCGCTTTCATTGTATGCATCATTAAACCTGACTTATAAATATTTATAAATGATTGATTTCGTTTATTTAATTTTATGATTTAATTTTAAATGCTATAAAAAAGGGGTTTACAAATTTTTTAAGGTATTTGCTTAGAATTTTTATACTATAAAAAGTTAAAACTTAAAGAATTTGCCAAGTTAATGAAACAAACGATAAATAAACTTGCCAAATAAAAGTTTTGAAAACGAATGTTTTAAATAAACTCAACATTAACCCAAAATAGCCTTGAACTGCGCATTTGCCACCCCAGGGGGTTAAATAATCAAAATCATGCGCATTTATTCAAAATGTGCGTAATTGATTTCATTTATTAAATTTGTGAAATAAGCTAAATTTGCTCCTTTCTTTTGAGATTGTCAAATTTTAAGCTATTCTTAATTTAAAAACACATACTTCCGACACCAAATAAAAAGAGCACACAAATAAAAATGAGTTTAATATATGGATATGGATATGGATACGGCTGATAAAAGATAAAAAAAAATACGTACTTGAATGTAGACAATGTATGTATGTATGTATGTATGTAGTGTACTTACTGCGCATCATCTTCGATGAACATCTTGCCGAGTTTTTACTGTGACAGTTGGACAATTGGATGAGAGTAAGCGACACAGATAAACGGGTAAAACGGTTAAAAGATGCGCTTACAAACGCACAAACGGGTGAATGAGAGAGAGAAAATGGATAGCTAGCACTTTCTCTAATGTCCTTCTTCTTCTTCTTCTGTTTCTATTAATCTCTTGTAGTCACTCCAAACGGTAAATGGTACTGTTGATGATGATAACGCAGCGTATGCGTAATGCGACGTCTACGTTGTTGTTAGCTGTAAACAAGGGAAGACAAACAAAATGGATGCAACATTTAAACGATGATGTCATACTCTTTACACTTCTTCTTCTTCTGCTTGTTTTATTTACCTACACTCAGAAAATATGAAAGAAGGAGAGAAAGAGAAACGAAACAGATACAGATACGCATACATGTTGTGACAATCGTGACAACGACAATTATGATGATCATAAAATGTGTGTGTGATAAATAAAAAAATAAGTGTAAAAACAGCTGTCACCAAAGGAAGAAAGCTTTAAATTAGATAATGTATCTCCAGAGAATATCGTGTCAATTGATGGATAAATAAGATACAAGTATACAAATATTCCATCTAAAAGATATGTATATTCAAATGTTTAGCCAAAAATAAACGAATTATAATAAAACTAAACAAAATTCGTAAATTAAAAATGAAATTAAAAATCGAAAGCAAAGAAATAAAAACAGAAAAGAAAGAATATTCGATTTAAATTCTTGTTTGTTTATTCTAAAACAAGTTCTTTGGTTTCGCCTTGCGGCTTTTGGTGTTTAGCCAAAAGTTGATAATAGGAATAACAAAAACAGCTACAGATACAAAACAGATACATATAAACAGACACAGATACATCTTTAGCTAGAGAGCCACCTCATTTGAATATACTAGGAATATAAATATCTTTAGAATAAAAATTAAAATTAGACAGCCAAATTTGTATTGCATAATTTGCGAGAAAAATGCCAACAATAGAAAGAGAAGGGAGTGTATCTCACAGATGTGTATTTATATGTGGGATATCTGCTTCTTTCAATATGGAACAAAATTGGCCTAGGTCGCGCCTAATCAATGGATATGAAAGACAAAACATTTCATTACAAAACACGTGTGAATCTTGTTTTATTTGTTGGAAATTAATGAATTCATATTCTTATTCTCATTATCTTAGCAAATTTGATACAGAAAACCATATTTAATTCGTAAATTTGTAGAATCTTTTTAACAATTTGCTGAAGTTAAATTTGAAGCTAAATTATCATATTTGATGACCTCATCTATACATGTTTTTATGGTTTAACCTTTAATATCAAGAATTTAGAATTTTCCGAAGAAATATTCGACACTTTATGACAAAATAAAAATTGACTTTTAGGCCATATCATCAAAAATATTCTTCATTTTTACCTGCTATATTTAACTTCCTTCTACTTTTTTGTTTACCGACTGTGGCCATTGAACCTCTCCACACAACAAAAAACCAAAACAATATAAAATAATAATAAAGTCTACATGTTTTGTTTATAAAGTGAAAGAATGTCAAAATAACGACTGTAACTTCAACACTCTGCACTGTGGTGCAAAAGTAAGCAATTAAAATGTAAAAATGTGCTTTAACTTGATGCCGAGAAATGACTTTTGCCATGAAAGTTAATAATTTAATTATAATGAAGTGCATTTTAAAGCAGTATTCATTAAACCGCAACACATAATTTAAAGCTCTCCAATTACAAATTGAATTGCAACCAATGTGCAAAAGCGTGTATGTAAACAACATAATCAAAATAAAAGAAAGAGTTGAGTTGAGCGAAAGTTGTTGCCACTGTCAAGTGGCACAATTTGTCATGCTTCGTAGTCGAAACAACAACTGTATTTGCATAGCCAAATTGCAGGTTAATCAAAGAAAATTGACTACGTTGGAGAGGGGGCAGAGTTCACTTTTGAATCGGGCAAAGCTTGAACTTTGAGCGTTATGAGTTTGTTGCGAGTTACGAGTTACGACGAGGCAACGATCGTGACCCTGATCAAAGTTAAACTGCAATGAAAATGGAATCAAAAGCATAAGAAACTCAAGAGCAAGCAGAAAGCTGGCTAAACAACTACAATACTATATTTGTATATAAACGTACACTTATGTTTGTCTGGTCTGGATTAAGACAATCAGGAAATGTGTGTGATTACTGAGAATATTGCACACTTTGTACTCTCCCCTCTCCCTCTCTCTCTTTACTTTTACTTCTCTCCGACAAGTGAAAAAGTGTTGTTGCCTGATTTAATCAACGGCAAAGTGACCAAAAATTTGAATACATCAGACAACAAACTCAATCTCCTAGAAATGTTGATAATACTGCATTGCACACGTGTCGTATGTGTAATATAACGAGTTCAATCGCATGTCAGACGCAAATTAGATAGTTGTAAGTAATATAATTGTTTTTAAATATTAGTTTTCAATTGTTTTATCGAAATAACAAAGTTCGCTATTTAATTTACTACATGCTTGTTAGGTGAAACTGTTTTAATTGCTTTGATTAAAGCACAATTGCAAACCTCGCCTCAATTACAGACAGTTCACATATGCAACCGTTATAGCCGCGTTTATTGTTTTTATTTTACTGTTTTTTGTTTTGTTTTTCTCGCAAGTTTATTGCTGCCTTTTTTTTTAATTTTATTTTGCATACATTGCACAACAACAAACGGAACACTAACAACAACAACAACGTTTTGTGGAAATCATTGAAATAAACGTGAGCTCCAACGTCATGCCTGACTAACTGGAAATGTATCTGTATCTGAGAGATACTGGATTGACAACCTCGAACTTGAAAGTGCATTTCTGTACACATTGCATTTAATTGCATTTGGATATGGATTTCACTGACATCAGCCAAATTCAATATCATTTGCCAAACTCAACAAACTCGACAAACTTTCAAGAGTTCTTTTTATATCGATCGATTGTCACGCAAGACAATTGTGCGGCTAAACGGCTAAAACAAAGTCCAAGTTGCGGTACAAAGTCCCGCGTAATTGAGCTTGAAATCGTAGAACGATAAACATTCAGTTCCATTGTTGTGTGAACTTTTTAAAGTCCAACAAGAACATATACAAACATATATATTCCCGCATACATATTTATGTCCAACAATAGACAAAGGTGTTCGTAAATCAAAAAGATTTTGAAACTGAACTACTTGACAAGATTTTTAGCTAAAGTGATGAATTTGGTTATTCAGAAAATTAAAAAATAAATAAATAGAAAAATATATAATTTAATTTTAAATGAAAATAATATGAACTCATTTAAAAACAGCTTCTGTTTAGTAAAATTGCAAAGGGCAAAATCAACACAAACCAATTTACTACACGTGTAGAGCTCATTTAAATATTATTGTTTTAATTTTTAAAGCTGATGTGTTTGTTGCAAATTAAAAAGTCTTCTAGATTGTAAGCTGTTTTTTCTACGAATATAGAAACTTACAATGTAACACATGTGTAGGGAAATGAGTATTTAAATTTAAATGTTTGTTTCCCCGAGTATTTAAATATTGATAATGATAAATATTGATGAAAAAATGTATGCATTAATTATCTATGTAGCTGTTGTTTGTACAGTGATAGAAATTCACACGAGTTCAGACTTGTTGAAGCAGCAAACACAATTTAACTGTTACTTGAACTTTGACAACCGAGAGAAGGCTGTAAATAATTAACCAAGGTGTTTAAACGCTGCTTGTTACACACATACATATATGTATCTACAAACATATATACACATTCATCGATGACACGTGAGTCACCTTGACATTGTCAGGAAGGTGCAGTAAGGCGGGAACAGACGATTTCCATATACGCACCTATCTAGACATGCATAAATGTATGTGCAATTAAATTATATATGCGAATTTACTATATTTTCATTTCCATATGACCTGAGACAAAACAAATCGACGCGACGGTTGAGCTAACGAGAGCGAGCGAGCGCCTGTTCTTTGTCCCTGTCCCTGCCTCTGCCTTGTCTCCCTCTCTCTTTCACAAATGGGGTAACAAAAATCATCGTATGACTGTGTCAAAGTCCAAAATAAAAATAATTTTCTGTAGTGTATTTTTTTTTTTCGCTGTGTTTGCAGTCAGTTGAGCGCACATAAAATGAGAAAAAAATACACGGTAAAATTGAAAAAATAAAAATAAAGTAAAACAACAACAAGAAGAAGCGTAAATTTAAAAAAAAAAATGCTGCGTCAATTTGCACGACACGTTGAGCGTTAAATATTTCAATGAATGAAAAGAGAAAGAGTAACAAACATGCGAAACAAACAAACCGAAGATTGTGTGGGTGAATTTAAATAAATTTGATTATTGGCAAGTGCAAGGCAAGAGTCACAAGAGTGTGGGACAGAGAGTGTGATATTGAGAGAGCATACACACACACACACACACACACAGAAGCAGAAAAGTGTTCGCTCTTTTGCACTCGCTCATTTCGCTTTGATGCTGACAGATGATTATCAGTGTGTGTGTGTGTGAAAGTAACACAGCAAGAGAGACAGGCGCCAAGCGCTGCTGACGTCGACATCGACGCTCTGATCAAATAAATGACCTAGACAAGCATGCGTGTATTTATCTTTAGAGTGACCATCACAGTCCCCCCTTTGGAAGCACGTGCCAAGTTGAGTAAAAATTTTCCACAACATCTATTGGCAATGATCATGATCATGGATTGCACGTCGCAAAAGGCCACATTAATGCTTTTAACAACTACACAATACGGATAAGTTGATGCTCCGTTTGCCAAACCGGTTAGAAAATCTTTTACCAGACATTTCAACTTCGTGACTAAGACAAACAATGTTTTGTAGTATTTGTATGTAGGTGTGTTCAATTGTTTATCAGTGTGCGACGACCTAACGAATTAAAAAAGGAAAACATGTTGAATGCCAATGAGAGAACTACTTAAAAATAGTTGTAATGGTTGTAAATCTATGAATCGAATTCATTCTAATTGGATAGACAAACGCCACCTATCGGAAAAGTGAGGCTAAGCTCAATGGCAAATTCAAACGACACACATGCGTGTTTAACCGTTACAAGCCGCTGCACAATTTGATACATTTGCATGTTGAGTTAAATCTTTCAAGGTTAACTTTTCAACAAAAGATTAAGAGAGTAAAATTAAGATTTAAGCAAGACGCACAGCACGACAGAGCGAGAAAGAGAAAGAGTAACGGCGACTGTTGCACTTTTATTTACAAACTGTAGAAACTTCTGGCATACGACTTTACATTGTGTTTGTGTGTATGTATGTATGCCAAAAAAAAAGGGGTTGGGCGCCCATTACATGTACAGATGCACATAGAAATCGCAGCAACAGCAACCGAGCAGCAGCAGCAGCAAAAAAAAGAAAAGCGGCAGACAAAAAGTCACTGGGCAGGCAGCAGGGAAAATCGGATGAGGGTTGGATGAGGCGGCAACACGTTTTTCTTTCTTCTTCGTTGGCATTTGGTTATACCAGCTGAAAATCGAACGAGTTTAAGGGGAAATTGTTGCGCAGCAACAGTAAAACAAAAGTGCGGCGAATTGAAACAGAGGCGAATAACATACATACGAATGCAACGGGTCTGACGCGACGTCAACTGTACAAAAGAGAGCGCAGGGTGAAGGAGAATGAATCGAAGGCAAGGCGAAGTCAAAGAGAGCACGCGCTCTCGCCAGTTGAGGGGAGGCTAAAAGGTCAAAGAGTGTCTTGTTTACTTCGCTCTGCATTTGCCGTTTGGGTTTGGCCATGAATGAAAGCTGCGACCGGCAAAAAAAAAAAACATGTGTATGTTTCTATATTTACTTGAAAGTGCTATATGAAGACAGAGAGATTTCCCATGGAAGACTTGTAGATATCCTGTAATTTACAAGGTAAAATGTGGTTGTTAATCGAATTCGTTTTAAATGTTATCACAAAGCACAACTGTTATAAGCCACAATTTAAATCGGCCAGAATACGGAACTGAATAGTTACAAAATCAAGACATGATAATCTAAATAAAGTTAAGTTACCTTCCAGTTAATCAGCTGTATACAAATTCTGCACAGCTGAACGTGCCCACGACCAAGTTCTACTACTGCCAACAATGATAAACAACCGGGCAACACGCTTCCGGGCCATAACAAAACCGCACCCCAGAAAACGAAAAAACAGAAATCAGCCCACCGCCTCATCATTTCAAATGCAACAACATTTGCCATGGGCTCAGCTGGTCAGTGAGCGCCGTCGCAGTCACAACAAGAACATAAACATATGACACATCACAACACACACACACATACATACATACACATGACCCCGAAGTCGAGTAGCGGTTCCCCCCTTCTAACAGCCCACAACCCAGACATGGCATCCAATAAAGGCAAAGCAATCGCAGCAGAACTCGCATGATTTTCTGTTGGTATAATAAACTGGGCAGACCAGTGAGTGGGAGTAGGAGAGGGACTGCGTCAGCCTGACCGAGAGAGCGTGCGCAAATGTATGCGTGCAAATGTAAATGTACGTAAGTATGTCTGTGTATATTTATTACAAGAAAGTACACGTGCAGCGAATGACTAGCAGGGGAAATGACCAGACAGAAGAGAGAGACACCGAAAGAGAGAGGATGCACCAGAGAGAACACTTCAAGGCAATCAAAAAAAAGATAGTGTGAGCGCTCTTCATTGTTTATAAGTGTTGTATCAAAATGAAATTACACTTTTTATCTAATTAGAATTCCTAGATAACGAGATCTGTAACTTAAAATAGACAATAACGTTATAATGTATACGTCATAGTCTGCTGATGACATTCTCTCTCTCTCTCTGGCTCTCAATGGAGAGGCTGCTGGCGGGATGTGAAGGTCGTTACCATTCCCTGCACAATGCTGAAGTTGGAAGGGGAAGAGCAGACAAATGTTTTCAATTTGCAATTTACAATCAAACAAAAATCAATATACAAATAAACATAAACTGTTATTTTCATATGCTCTGTTGCCATTGGCTACAACATTGCATAATGCAGAGAACCAAAGAATTTGTTGCGTGCTTTTCATTGAAAATAGAAACTGGGTCATGATTATAAAATGTTTATCACAATTCAACATAATCATAATCTAAAATGTGGTAAAGCCAAGGAAGCGACTGCATTTCGTATATCCGACATGGCCACTGATAAGGTGGCGTGACATTTGAGCCATTTACCGGCAAAGGCGAAGTGAGAGAGGCGGATGAGAGCAGAGCAGAGCAGTGCAGAGAAGAGCAACGCAAAAGAGAGAATGCACAAGTGTCTGCGTGTCTGTGTGTGTGTCTATGTACGCATGTAGTTGAGTGTGGGTGTGAGTGTGACCCGTGTCAGCTGAGCGACAATCAGGAGAAAAAAAAACCTAAGTACGTCATACACAATACAAAACGCAATTCAAATTGAAATGCTTACCTGCTTTACTTGCGAAATGCGACAGTAATTTACAGCATTTTTGAGTTCCGTTATTTGCAAAGAACGGGCAGCAACAACAGCAACAATGGCAACGGTTGAACAAACGCGGGCACATGTAATAAACATCAAACATTAATTCATGTTAAGAAACAACATACAAACATAATACAAATTGACGTTTCTCGGTTTTTTTTTGGTTTTTGGCAAATAAAACATTTGATAATGAACAAAACACACGCACACACGCACACCCACAGAAATCAAATGTGGCGTCGTCGTTGGCGCAACGGATTTCAGCACGTTGTTGTTACGCGTTCTTTCCACAAGAATCTCAGCGACTCTCCAAGGGTTTTATGTATTTATATTTATACGCATTTCATTTGTTTTTCTTTTTTTTTCAAATTCAACTTTCACCAATTTACACACTAATGCATTTACTTTTATTTTACTTTTTTTTTTGTAGTTGCGCTTTTGCCAATTTTATGACCCACTCACACATACACACATGCCAGCACACACAAACACATTCAAACACAACCGGGGAACGACAACAACGAAAACCAATTTCTTACTTACACAAAGCTTTCAAGTTAACGTTTTTTGCTTTCAATTGCGTTTTAAGATTTTAATATACGTATTAATTTCGCGCCCGCATATATAATAATTCAAATTGTTTTTTTTTTGTATGTGTATTGTATATATTTACTAGGACCCGAACGCGTCCACAACGTTCTCAAAACACGTTGAGTTTGTTTCTGATACGTGTATAAAATGTCGCTGTCGCTTTTGCCACGATTATTTTCACCGACTGTTTTGGACCACTCACTCACACTCACACACGCAAAAGTACTTTAAGCTCTCTCGCTCTTGCGGTCTCATTCGTCTTATTACGGTTACGTTGTTCTGCTGCACCGCATGCAGTTGCAGTTGCAGTTGGATAAGTCAATGACCAATTTAAAAAGTATTAGAATGCACAGTTTTCGTAGTCACATTTAAAATCTGCAGCGGTTTTTTATGTTATTCTTCTCTCTCACGCGGTGCACTTTCAATTGTTTTTTGTTATTCTTGTTGTTGATATAAACATATCGATAGCTGAAAATTACAATTACGATAGCTTTATCCAGTTATCAATTTCACTTAAATTGGCTATCCTTATAATGTGGGGACATTATGAAGAGGAATTTGAAAGAATATAATTGGCTAGCACCATAAAATAAGTGCAAGCACAGTTATTTAATTCATAAATTATATTTTTATAGAATTTTATACGTATCGATATAAGCACACTCTGTTTGGCGTGCCATTAATGTTTTTACTCCCATCCCCAAATGTGACGCTCACTGGCAGAGCGCAAATCGCATGTTTTTGGCGTTGCCACAGCTCATATTTAACGAAATTACTTCCAGAACAAAATTCCTTACTCAACGAATCGACAAGCCTTATAAAGTATTTTTTGATTAGACATCCACCAAAACTGGAAACACAGTCAAGACACACACCCTCTTTATTAGACCTGCCGCAATTTGTTCGGAGTGAATGTGGGTTCTTGACACAGCTAAGAAAACTCATTTCGGATTTAAATGAATTTATTGAATTTATCAGACAAATTTGGGAAAGCAGATGCAATTAAATGGGCTGAAACATTTCGTCGTTTGTCATCTCATGCACCATATCCCACTCAACAGCAATCGCATAAACAATAAAGAGTACAAATATTATCCAATAAAATATGGCAGACGAGCGTCGCGCAATGAAATTAAATGTCAAGCACCACCAAAATGTGCTAAAAATGGTTATCAACATAAATATATAGCAGTTGTCGCCGTGCTCTCCATTTAACCACAATGATGAGCCCTTCGAACGAACTTTCTTATTGAATAGGAAGGCGATGCCCACGCTAACAACAATATCTGAAAAGAAAAAATATAAAACGGAATTATTTTAGATGTACAGTCGAACTTCCCTAACTCGAACTTCCCTAACTCGAAGTCTCTCTAACTCGAACAAAATCGAGTGGCAATACTAGGCAAATTTCATACAATTCTACTTCCCTAACTCGAAGTCTCCCTAACTCGAACCTTTTTTCGTGGATAATGGTGATTCGAGTTAGGGAAGTTCGACTGTATTTAAATTATTTCAAACTGGCAACGCTTAATCGACAAATGCACTTTTTTTAAGCAGTGTGGCATCACACAAATTAGAAAGGCACTTATTTAATATGGTGGCATCACCCAAACTTGCAGTGCAATATTTAGCCAGATGGCATCACTAAGCTGACAGTTCAAATAATACAAAATTTACAGAGCGGAATTTAAATTCAAAGATAATTGATTACTTACTGAAAAATGGTCCAGCAAAGATGGCCGTAAAGGCCATTTTTTCGTTGCCCTGCATTGTCAGTGCAAAGGAAGCCATTAAATTAATGACCGCGTTGCCCACCGATCCGAACGTGATGCTCAAAAAGTGCTCGCTCAAATTGAAAACGATGCCCACAATGGAGATCAGCACCTCGATTTCGCCAGTGCAAAGTACGATGATGACCAACGAACTAGTTCCGCTCAACACAATGAACAGCTGTAATTGTAATTGTTATTGTAATTTTAGTAATATGGTGATTAAACGGGGGAGACACTTGCGATATGATATGGCGGTGGCACATCAGTGCGAGCATGAATGAACACGAATACGGAGAGAGGAATGGAGAGGCAAAGAGACCACTTGGCATAGTTAACATTAAAGTCAATGTACCACGAACTATAAACAAAGTCAAACTTGGCTGCATGAAGAAAGAGAGAGAGAGAGAGCATTACAAGACATTTGTGTGTGTGGGAAAGAGACATACAGTGAATGGCGGCAATCAGGATAAAGGGATTCGTGATGATCTGCGTGCAATTGAGCAACTTGCTCCAGCCATGTTTGTACCTCTCATAATCAACCACAGGCACTAAAATGGTGACAATCAGCAGCATCGGCGATCGGATGATGATAAACACACGCTGGAAGGGACCCGCCAACTTCCAGTCCATGGCATCAATGGGATTAAGGGCCTCTAAGAAGTCACCCCAGAGGAACAGATTCTTGGAATTCTTCTTGCTGTGCAGAATGGTGCGAGTCGCCTCGTAATCTATGGATTCCGGCTTGGACTTGGCCCAGGTTGCTCCAATCATCTGAGTATTACTCAGAGATCGTCCTGTGCCACGCAAAGATTTAGCGCGTATGTTCATAAATTCGTGTTGAAGGAGATTCTTTAAATTGCCCATCTTTTTAATCAGCTTCTTGTCGCGTTCCGCTGAGCTCGGTTGCTTCTCCAAGGATGCGATTTGTGAGCGCAGCTCTGGAAAAAGAGATTGTTGTCGGATATACGACATAAGATATAAGATATAAGGTATAAGATATTAGATTAAAGATAAAATATATAAGATATAAGATGTAAGATATTAGATATAGAATATAGAATATAAGATATTAGTTATAACAGAAATCTTTGGATGAATCGCTCTTACGTCTTATGGTAAACCGCAGCAGAAGGAGATCGGCTATGATGATGACCAAGTAAATCAGATAAACGGAGAGCAGGACTATGGGAATTGAAGATGACATATCATCCAATTATTACACTATGTCAATTCATACTTAGGCCATCTGTATGGCTGATACTTTCACCATCGAAGATGAGGAAACGCAGCAGCTCCACGGACAACAGAAGGAACAACAGCTCCCGCACAACAATGTATTCATCCATCTTGAAGGGCTTCATATAACAGATGAGGCCGCCACATAACAAAACTATGACCACGGAATCGGAAATGGTTCCATCGAAATACGCTGAGTCGGCACGAATGGGCATCAGATTGGCCACCAAATCGGAAATGGAACTACCAAAGGCCAATAAAGTTGCAGCTGCCACAGACTCATTCATCTGCAACTTCACTGAGAGTATCTTCAAGACGGGCATGAAGCTAGGATTAGTTTTCCAATAAAAGAAGTTAATCCACTTTTCGAAATTCATTCACTCACTATGAATCCACCACAATGGACATGAGAATCAAATAGCTGATGGCAATTAGAACAAACAGTAACATCACACAGATCTCAGCTGTGTGGTCGTGAATGTTGAAGAAACAGTACATCATCTCAAAGTAATTAAAGTAACTAATGATGTCCCGACAATCCTTTGTCCTTTTGCTCATCATGCAACGCGTCTCATACGGCAATCGCAACACACTTTGGCAACTCATCTGTGGAATGTTTTTATATAAATAATGATAATCTGAAATGAGTTCCATTGATAACATACGTTAGTCAGAAAGTGTTTGAACTCATCATCGATGCTTGTCATATTGACTGACCTTCCAAATTTATTGTCTGAATCGAATCAATTTCAAAATATACATTGGCAATCAATTAATGTTGTCAGTGTCTCATTTCTGAAGTTTAGCTCAAAGCTTTTTACTAGTGATGTAACTGTCAACAGTGAATCGAGATTAAAAATAATTGAGAGTCCAAATATTAAATAAATTAAATAATAAATTACCAAAATAAATTTAACCATATTCAAACTTTTCCAACTTTGTCAAAACTGTATTGATTTTTAAGTGTAATATTATTTTGATTATAGTTTAGCCTCAAAATTTATTATGCACTCAAAATGTTGATTTATTAAACTCGATTAATAGTCAAAAAATTATCTAGTTAAGGTATTTGCAAATAGCTTTCGCGAAAAACGAATCAAGCTGTTGAATTTTCGATGTATTTTTACATCACGACTTTCTTTTGTCATTAGTGTATATTTTCGTTGTTATGTTCAGATTAAGGATCCTCATTTAATAATTTAACGATCTGTTTCATTATATCGAAACTATTTTAAACGTTACAATTTCGAGCTGAAAAAAGATAAATAAATAAAACAAATGATGAGAATTCGCTTTACAGTTTGTTTCGTTTTATTTTAAATGCTTTTGCTTTTTTAAGAACTGTATAGTGTATGTTAATTATACATGAACAGGACATACAGTTCTTGTCCTTTGTGCATCGCATTGTCCTTTGATCAATAGTAATTTTGGTTTTAAATGCCTACGGAAGGGATTTTTCATTTCATTTTTGTTATTTAGTAAATTTTTTTTCGTTCGTTGTGTTTTTGTTTATTATTCTTATGTTGATTTTTTATGTTTTTTGTTTTTGTTTTTTTGAGTTTTTTAAGCGATACTATTTTGGTTCAAGTCCTTGTGTTTTATGTACATATTTAAACTAAATTAAATGCTATAAATTACTAGTGTGGATTGGTTTGATATTTGAATCTCGCGTTTGAAATCATACATATGTATAGTATGTATAAGTACATAGCTGTGTTTGTGTGTGTGTGTTTTGTGTGTGTTACAATAAATAACTCTATGTATAAAAATGCCTTAAGTACTAAAATACATACATACAAGGGGAGCTTAGCAGCTGCTATATATAATATATAATATACTAGACACACATACATACATATATATATATACACAGACAGATACGTATGTATATATGTATATGGAAATTAACTAACATGCATACACATATACAGGATTAAGTTTAAGATGCAAATAAAGTTTAACAGATAAATTTTGTTTTGTTTTGTTTGTTGTTTTTTAATTTATAGATAGATATAGATAGTTTAGATGGTAGTTAGTTAGTTAATGGCTACAGGAACTAATCAGGGGCTAACTCGTAAAGTTATAGCTGCGCACCGCCCGTCCCGGTGTGACCAGCTCCACTTTAATGTTGGCCGTGGCCGTCACCTTGGTGGTATTGCTATCCGAATGCGTCGTCTCGACGGTCACCTCCGGCTGCACCACAATGCTCTGCAGCTCCGGCGCCGCATAATTGCCGGATACCTTGTGATACGAGGGCGGCGGTCCGCCCGCATACGAACAATTTGATGACGACGGATGCATTGGATCCCGCTCCCTCTCCCTTTCACGTTCCCGCTCACGATGCTGGTAGTTGATATTGTTCATGTAATGATTGTTCAGATGATTATGTTGATGATGCGTCGGCATCGGCGTTGGCACACTCCAATCGTTGTGCATTTGTATCGATGAATTGCTGGACTTCCAGGACTGCGGCTCCTCCGTAATCGTTGTCAGCGATGGATCGTTAATGTTCATGTCCTTGTGATAATGATGTGCCTTGTGACAATTGTTCGAACCGGAGTTACGCGATGATCCCCGTGAGCCGTTCACAATGAACGACTTGTTGGAACGCTTGCTGCTGCGCATGGGCACGGGCGAAGGCGTCGAGATGCGATCGGGATGCTCCAGTGGCACCAGCTCCGCCTCCGGTCCCAGCATGCTCAGTATGATGGGAAACACCACCAAACTATTGCAGGCGCCCACACAGAGCACGACGAGCAGCAGCCAGCAAAAGTGACGAATGACAAACTCAAAGGGGGATGTTGAGAGCATGAACACTGCCATGCCGGAGGTGAGCATGCCGTGCACCAAAGGACCCAAGGACAGCTGCATCGCCAGGTGAATCCGTCGCTGTCGATTGCCCACGGATGTCATGAAACCCTGCAGAAAAAAAGATAGATTATGGAATTAGTTTAAATTTAAATATGATTTATAATTGAATATTACAATTGAATTTAAATAGCGAATTTTGTTTTAAGAAAATAATATAAATACAACATATAAAGTAGGTCAATTAATTATTTTGATTCAGATAAAAATACACATATTATTTTTTTTATTTTTAAAATTTGTTAAAGACAAAGGAACTCTATAGTTAATTTCAACGTGCTTTTAGAGTTATAAAAATCTATTTAAAAATCAAGAAGCTATTTATATTTTGTGATCTCTTTATATCGATCAAAAAGTGTTTTTATAAGAAAATAATATATGTTCAATATTTAAAGTTGTTCATTTATTTTGATATAAACAATATATATATTTATCTATTTTTATTTCAAAAATTAGTTAAAAACAATGGGTCTCTATATTTCTTTTTTCAACTTCTTAATGTTAAGCATAAATAAGATTTTGACATCAAAAATTCAAATATTTGATTTTTAATTTTAAAAAATATTGAAAAAGGAACTCAATATTTATTTTTACAACTGGTTCTAAGACCCAAAAAATTCAAAATCAAAAAGTTGTTTAGTTTTTTGCAAATTAAAATAAGTGAATATTAATTTTGTTAAAATTACTTGATCTATTTATAACAAATGTTTTACTTTGCTAACTCTATTCTCTATTCTGTTGGCTTACCAGTGAGATGTGCACATTAAAGCAGAGCATCATGCCCACGCCCAGGATGAGTATAACAGCCGGAATGGCTGATAACTTGATGCCCAAGAGTGTCATCGCTCCAAAGATTTGCACCAGCGAGGCCAACACCGTGATAATGACCAGAACAGCAGCCCAGACCGAGAGCAGTAAAAGGGAGACCAAAACCAAGGCAGCCAGCAAAGCACAGACCAGAATCAAAGCCAACGAGGAGCGCAAAGTCATGTACTGTTCCCAGAAGATGAAGGGAATGCCTGAGAAGAAGAGAGAATGCAATGAGTAAGGATATCAAAGAGTGTCCAAGGTGTTAACACCTACCTGATGGATAGTTGGGCAATCCAAAGCCCTCGTATTTGACACTCAGATCACGAATGTGGCCAATCAGTGTCTTGATCTCCGAGGTGTCCGTCAATCCGTGCAGATAGAAGGGCATCTGGGCATAGACCAGGGGCAGACTCTTGGGTATCTTTAGATCGTACTCGGTGGGCGCATGATAATACTGACGCGGTTCCGGATACAGTTTGCCCTGCAATTCAAATAAGAAGATAATGATTAACTCAGAGTTTTTAATATTTTTTTAAGAATTGCAAACAAAAGTCAATTTAAGAACACAACTTTAGGGATAAATTGGGAAACTGAGCTAAAATAAATATTCGCAGTACAAAATATAAGTAATATAAATAAAAAAAAATTTTTATATTACTTTTTCTTTGGTAATTATCGTTAATTACTATTATTAGCTATCAACCTAATGAATCGCAACAAGATCGGACAATTTGAATGGTGGTAATGCACAGTGGTTCCTCCCATAGGCCAAAAATAAAAAGACCAAGTAAAAATTTGTACTTTAAATGTGTCAACACTGTTTTAGAATTGGTCTAGCTATTAAACTGTATTCTTGTTTTTGTTTTGTTCTAGCTGTTCTCTTCAAGAATAGCATCAAAAGACACAACATAATATTATTTTGGTATTGCAGCGTGAGCAACTTGCAAGTAGAGCAGTTAATAAAAAAATTCAAAACCCATTTAAAACAAAGTTATTGTGCAATGGAAGGGTTTAATTTTATAAATAAAGGTATTATCTATATTTATACAACAAAAAGTATATGTACTTCCTGCTGTGTTTTGTGTAAGTCGGTATTGTGTTAAGTACGTTATTTTAGACGTTCTATGTTTGTCTTTGATGTGTTTCGTTAGAGTTTTCGTTATGAAGGTAAAGTCAGGAATCAAAAAATCTTTTTGTATATTATGAATTAACATTTGAAGATTATGTGATGTTAATTTCAAGTGCCGATAGGCGCCAGGGCTCTTGCTATATACAAAAATGTAACCTAACCTCAACTTTCAAAAACACATGTATTTTCTATGGCAGCTATATGATATAGTGGTCTGACTTCGACCAAATTTGGTTAGAATGCATAAGGCCATCTCTTATGCATTTTGTGTCAGTTTGGTTGAGATATCTCAAACAACAAAAAAGTTGTTCATACTAAGACTTGATTTTCGACTGATCGTTCATAATGATATGCTATAGTGGTCTGATTTCAACCAAATTTGGTCAGGATGTATGGGACCATCCCATATACATGTTCTGTCAGTTTGGTTTAGATATCTCAAACAACAAAAATGTTTTTCAAAAAAACTCGATTTTCGACTGATCGTTCCTATGGCAGCTATAAGATATAAACGTCCGAATTTAACCAAATTTAGTCAGGCTGTATGGGACCATCTCATATGCAATTTCTGTAAGTTTGGTTCAGATGTGTCAAACAGCAAAAAAGTTTTTCATACAAACACCTAATTTCAGACCGATAGCTCATATGACAGCTATAGGATATGGTGGTCTGAACCGGCTGATTTTTATACATAATCTTACTGTAAATTTATAAAAATTTTGTCTTAAGTTTTAAGCCTCTACCTCTACTAGAAGTATTTTTGGCCGCCTTCCCCATACAACAGGAACCAGTGTGTAATGGCTGATTTAAGTTTTTAGGCAATGTAAATGCCTAAAAGTATGCAATAAATTTGTTCATATGTATTTCTTAATAAGTAACGGGTATCCTATAGTCGGGAACTCGAAATATTATCAAAATTGTATATTTTTAGTTATACTTTTGGAATATTCTTATGAAAGGAAACCTACCTGGGAGGCACCATAGGCGAACACATCGTTTGTGGCCCAGGCGGAGAGATAGTTGTAGAAGGCCTTTGGATTGATAATGCCATCGCTGGACACCAGACGATTGGTGACCACCAGATTCTTGTCCACTGGATTGTCGACATGTCCCGTCTGGACAATCAGCTTGTAGGCGAGAATAGCATCGCTGCTGGCATTCGGATGCCAACCCTCCGTGGTCAGACTCTTTTCGGCAACGGCATCGTCAAAGATTCTCTGCAGATTCGTCAACCAGTCGCGGAAGAGAATCAACCAAAAGTCCGGCAGTCCGCCATTATCGTTCTTGATCACGTGCGGGACACGCACGAAGGCTTCGTGGTAATCGCAGAGCAACTGCTGCTGCGTCGGATACTCAAAGTTGCCCTGGGTCACCGCATACATGCTGTAGAAACCAAAGAGTCGCGACTGCGCGTCCAGAAACTTGTGCTCATTGCTGTGTTTCGGCACCAGGTCAATAATGTCCAGTCCATCCTGCAGCGCCGTCGCCTCATACAGGCTAAAGATGAGCGCACACAGGAATCCCATCACGGCCAGAAACTTGACCCAGCTGCGCATGAGGAAGGGCGTGTAATACTTGAACGCAAAGCTGGCCAGGGAGAAGGAGGGCACGAGGGAGCTTGTGACGCTGCTAACGGCAAGTGGTTCCAGCAGCGGATTCTGGGCAGGTGCGGGATTCTGCGACTGCTGCTGCAGTTGACCCGCCATCCGCATGTTGTTGCAGTTCTTAACATGTCTCGATCCTCGTATATTGTTGTTGTTCATGGTCAAACCCGGCGACTTTGGCTGCTCCTTCCACACGGGAAAGCAGCAGCAAAAGATGTCCGCACGTCCCGCGGTGCGACGACGCAAGTCCAGCGAGATCATGGCGGGAAAGACCAGGAGAGCTGCCGCCAGATTGAAGCACATGACAATGGCCGCCTGCAGGCAAAAGACTTTCAACGCCGGCACCGGGATGAAGACGGCGGCAAAGAAGGAGCCCGCCGTGCTGCAGGCACTAAACAGAATGCTGGGTCCAACCTTCTTGAGTATGAGCTTCGTTTGCTCCTTGCGATTGCTCTCCGCATACGCCGCCGTCAGCATAAAGATGTGATCCACGCCGAGACCCAGGGCCAGGAAGGGCACCACCTGAGTGCTGGCCGCATTGAAGACAATGCCCAGCAGGGCACACAGACCCAATCCCGCCGCTGTGCTGAAGCACATGAGCAACACGCCGGCGACTCCGACGCTGCTCTGGCCACGCACCGGATCCCGCCAACGGAGGAGCGTACAGAAGGCATAGAGAACTGTGGCCGCGACACCAATGACAATGCTCACCGCACTGGGATGCGAGTACTTGGCCAGGATGTCGTCCAAGCTGGCCGAGCTGAACACATAGATGTCGTAGTTGGCGGCTATACGGGATTGCTTGCGCAGCAGTTGCTCCACCTCGCGGGAGAAGTTGCGCTGCCAGGCGTTCAGCACCTCCGCCGCCTTCTGCTGTGTCCAGCCAATGTGATGGACCTTGTAGTTGTCCTGCCACTGATCGTACATCTCCTTCTCGGTCATCAGCTGCACCACCGTCTGCAGGGCCTTGGCCTTCTTCAGATGACCGCTGCGATTCCTCTGCGCTCCGCCCACAATCAGCTGTTCCGGCCAGTGCATGTACTTGGCCGCATAGCCATAGCAGCCCCCGGAGAGGATCGCACCCACATCCGGCGGCTGGGAGCTGTTTTTGTTGGGCGCCGTGTCCGGGCACATGGGATGCCGGGGATTGAGGCAGGGCTTCTCCATGTAGCCACTGCTGATCGCCGCCCGCTTCATGTACTGCTCCACGGTGTCAAAGTCAAAGCTAATTTTCTGGTCGGACATTTGTTGCTTCATGAACTGCATCACCTCCGAGGGATTCAGAGTGCTCCACATCAGACGTTGGTTCAGGCCACTGTGGAAGGGGACAGAAAGGTGTTAAAGAGACATTTCTGGAGAGGATTAGTTCCCAACTTACGGTATATAGACAGGAGTTTCGGGTCCCAGCAGCTGGCTGCCCTCCCAGAAGCAATCCAGGGGCGTGATTATGGAGCATGGTATCAAATGCTTGAGGATCTGCTCAATGTAATAGTGTCCCTCGAAGCTGGGCGATGTCGGTGAGTTGCACATGTCCCGCAATCCCCATTCCGTGTCGTACATGTGCACCTTCACCGCCGTCGCCTTCATCAGCACCTCCAGATGGGATTGCAGTGCCTGCGGATGCAGCACAGATGCATTCGGATCGTGGGCCGTCTGGATGAGCAGCTGATGTGTCGAGGACTCATCCTCACCAATCGTCTTTTGTGTGTAGGCCAATTCAGATTCTAAACGACCGCCCTCCTGTATCCACAGCTGGTGCACCTTTGAGTGGATCTGGGCGCTCTTGAGGCCCACACAGAAGGTGCTCAGCACCAGGATGGCCACAAAGAGCACCTTGCCCGCGTGCTTCTGCACCGAGCTGCCCAATGTTTCGAGGTGGGATTGGAATACTGAACGCAGATAGATTGCCGTGCGGTTGCCACGCGCCTTACCCTGCAGAGAGAGAGCGGGAGAGAGAACGGGAGAAAGAGAGAGAGAGAGAGTTAGTTTCTTGCTCATCTGCCATAAATAACGCATTAAAATTATAACGAAACAGCGTGTGGCCCAAAAACCGCAGCCATATAATTTATTATATGTTTTCTTTCGTAGCATCTGCGACCAAGTCATCATCATCATCATCATCACCATCATCATCATCATCATCCCATTCCACGCCAACCCATTCCATACAAAAACAAAACAACACAAGACGCCGACGTTGACGTCGATGCTGACGCCGACGCTGACTGAGAGCCTCAACCTATAATCGTCTGTTTGGCAATTGGAGAGACCCACCAAGCTGCCTTTATCCCCTCTCCACCTTGCCACCTCTGCCTCCTCCTCCTCCTCCTTGCCTGATCTGTTTCTTTCCCCCGCTGATCGGCGTGGCACGGAAATTGAGCCCCAAATAATGAGGAGCGCGCTAACGTCTCAATCGAATGGAACCTTTAATCGAACAGTCCCAGTCACTGCACACTGGGTCGCAATTGCATAAAATGTGCGTAAAAATAAAATAATAATTCAGTTATTATATTAAAAATTTTTTTTTTTAAATAAAATAGTACTTCAAAAGGGAAAGCAAAACTCTAAAACTAACTTTTCGACAATCACAAATTATAATCCACTTTAATCTTCTAGAAAATATTTTTTTTGGAATAAAGGATTAAAGATTTCTTTAAATATAAACTTACAAATAGAAAAGATTTTCGTTTATGAGCATATGAACCTAAAATATCATTAAACGTGTTTTTCAGATTTTTAATTTCTGTAAATAATAGTTGGAAATTAATTAAAAGTTCTACACATTTTTAATTATTTCTATATTATTATTCATAAATATAAGATTATTTTTACTTTGTAGCAAGACAAGCTCAGTAAACAAAAAAAAAATGTTGAATACAGTTTAAATGAAAAAATATGTATAGTTAAACTGTTAGACAATAATTAAATGCAAGATTTTTTGCCAATTTAAGTATTTTTTTTTTAGCAGAATATTTAATTTTTTAAAATAAAAACAGCTGATAACTTAATTTGGAATCGTTGGCTTTTAGTGTTTTATTGCTTTTGTTTAACTAAACTTATATTTAATTATTCTGTTATTTTTTAATAATTATGCTTAAGCTTATTATGTTGCAGCGTTTTTTGAGTTTCTTTTTACATTTAGTACATTCTCTTCCGTTTATTAAATTTCTCTTCAACTGCATTCCACTGTGCAACGTGCAACTATCGCCGCACCCAGCCTCAGTTTCAGTCTCAGCCTCAGTTTCAGCCACACAAAACACAACACATTCCAAGCTCGAGCTCGAAGCGTCTCAATCTTGGTCTCTACTTTGTTCTTGTTGCTGTTGTAGTTTTCTACAAAGTTCCTTTTGCTTTTATCGCTTTTCACAGATTTTCCGGTACAGTGAAATTGCCCAGCCATTAGAGGTGCAAGTCAAGTTTTAGGTTTTTAGTTTCGTGCTCACGCAGCAATTGTTGTTGTTGTTGATTTTTGTTGATTTTGTAAGAAGCGCAAAGCTGAAAAATGACTTAAGTGGCATTGACTGCAAGGAAGACGGCTTTATTGTTGTTGTTGTTGTTGCTGTTGCTGGGCAGGCATTTTATGACTACCGTTAAAGCGTAGAGCGCACACAAGCTGTGGCAAGCTGAGTTTAGAGTTTTGTGGCAAGCATTGCGGGAGTCGGCCATAAATAAGGCATGCCAAAAGGTTACCTGCGCTTAATGTCTGTGTTTGCTTTTTCAAGTTATGCCTGGCATTTCTAGGTGTGCCCAGAGAAGCAGAGGGAGAGAGAAAGAGAGGGAGTTGGGGAGGGAGTAGAGTGTGTGAGAGAGAAAGAGAGAGTGCCACACTTCCTGCTGCCGCTGCTTATTTATGCAGTCGACGTCGCGACTTTGTGTCATTTCCGCACAAATTCAAACTCTAAAAGCGGCTTTGACTTTGTCGCTATTAATTAAGTCATTGACGGCAACACCGACACCGACACCGACAACAGCAGCAGCAGCAGCAACTTCAAATTCAACTCCGACGGCGGCGGCGGCGTCTCTTTCAAGCTGCTGCTGCTGCCGCGCCGCATGTGGCGACTGCGACTGCGACGATTGCAATGTTCGTGGAATTTTTCCATAATTTGTGTAGCCTAAAAGAATGTTTTTCCCTGAGCAAGGCACAAACACAAAACCTAAACAAAACACAAAAAAATAAGAGAAGAAGATGCACAAAATTCTTGGAATCACTGTGCGGGGCGCAACAATGTAGTAATGCCGCAGGTCGCAGCAGCAGCAGCAGCAGCAAAAACAGCAACAACTAACTAAAAATAAACTTAATCTAGATTCGGCAGTCACACAGTGCAGTGCAGCTCAAACTGTGTGGGCAACGCTTCTTGATTGAGCCATCACAGCGGCTGTGGCTGCTGCTGTTAACGCTTGTCAGCCAGCCTACCCCCCACTCCCACTCCTCCTTCATCCCTGCCTCTTTTATCTTTCATCCTGCTCTCTCTCACGCAGCCAGCAAAACAAGCTGCGCCAAATGTTGCCTGCCCATGTGACATATCATCAATCTTTTGTCTGCTGCTGTTGTTGTTGCTGTTGTTGTTCCTTTTTTGCTGCTTGCTCGCACACCCGCAGCTGCTGTCACTGTCGCTGCCAGCGGCAACGTCAGCGTCAACGTCAACGTCGCTGCCAACGTCGTGAGGAAATGTCACAAATTGATTTATGGCCCCTGTTGAGTTTGCTTTCATGTTGCTGTTGTTGTTTCTGCCGTAGTTGTTGTTGCTTTTACTAAAGCATTAAATTGTATGTGCTGCATTTTCTTTGTAAGGTCTGCACAACTGGGAACAACTTCATTAGAAATGCGCATTTTGGTCCTAATCCGCTGCGCATGTCTAATCCCACGGCAACAGCAGCGCACAGTTTGACATGCACTGCGTGTCGAATGCGCGCAAACGAGACGGCAACACTGCTGCTTGACAGTGTGACAGGTGCATTGTGTAGCAAGCCAAAAGCAAAGAAATTAAATTAAATACAAAAGAAATACTTTCGGAATGAGATGCTCAATTAGTTTCAACTTAATTTGAAGACAATGGATCTGTAAAGTTGCATATACACTTTTATTATGTTTATGTATCTATACTCTTAGAGAACTTGAAGCTAGACTTTGTTTCATGACGCACTAATCAATCAAACAGTTCGTGGCCAGTCTGACATATGAATAATTTACCGAAGAGCCAGACACCCCCCACGGGCTTTGACTACTTAATTACACGGCACATTATAAGTTGAGGTATCTAAAAATGAAAACATTTCCATGGAGGAAAGAACAACAATAACAACAAAAATAACAGAATAAAATTTAGCCTACGATTAAGGCGCGATCCATAATTTGAATATGAGAGGCCAGTTATAGTTATGCCGCCATAAAAAACGAATGCAAAAGCATTTTTAGCATAAAACGAAACTCAATCTATGTCTCGACATGCGGGACCACCCAGTTCTCAATTCGTAGTTATCATATTACTCTTTTGAATCGAAGATTTGCTTCTTTGGTCTGTATAATCCGTAAAAGCGATGTTTTGTTCCACTTATTGAATGGGAATGTCAGAAAGGCCTTGTTTATTTGCAAATAAATTTATCTATTATGTTTTCAAAATTTAATCATAAATTTATCACCAATATTTTCATATTTTTTTGAGATTACAATCTTAAATAATTTAAGTAGTGCTTTTTTTCTTCCAATACAAATTTTAAATGAGTTACACATAGATCATACGCATGGAATTGCTTAAGCCGCTCCCGGATTGCAAGCTTGTGACAATAACAACTGGATCATTGTCCTTGATAATACCAGCATCCTTGGCCACCTTAATGCCAAGTGCCAGACGTTCTTCAACTGTTTTGGTTTTAGAAGTGCCATCTTTATTGGTTTCGTATTCGTAGCTTATCGTGAAAATGCCGCGATAAAGATTCGACTGACGCGCAATTACATCATTTCCCGCATTGAGACTTATTATGGGACATGGCGGACGATATCGGCTTAACACAAATGTCGTATATCCCGAGGAGGTTAGCACTATTATGGCTCGGACTTCTCCATTGATGGCTGCACTGACGGCAGACAATATCAAGGCTTTCTCTAGGTCGAAATCGTCATTATTGGCATTCACCAGATCAGTAAAGAGATTATCGCTCCAGATGGCAGCTTCTGCCTCACGACATACCCGGACCATGGTGTCGACACATTCCAGCGGATAATCACCCTTTGCTGTTTCCCCAGACAACATGACACAATCGGCACCATCCAGCACCGCATTTGCAACATCGGAAAGTTCGGCACGTGTTGCACGAGGCTTTTTAATCATGGACTCCAACATTTGCGTAGCACAGATTCCCGGTTTTCCGGCCCTATTACATTGAGCAAAAATTGACTTTTGGGCAAGGAAAACTTTCTCAGCGGGTATTTCAATGCCCAAATCTCCGCGGGCAACCATTATTCCATCGGAGGCCTCGATAATATTCGCAATGTTCTTCATACCCTGATGGTTCTCGATTTTGGCTATGATCTTAATATATTTACCATCCTCGCCAAGCACGCATCGTATCTCCTCAATGGCAGCCGCATCCCTAATAAATGAGGCAAATATAATGTCCAGTTTGTAGTCAACAGCAAACCGTATATCAGCCTTGTCTTTTTCCGAAATAGAAGGAAGATCCACATCAATGCCGGGTAAATTGATACCTTTTCGTGAACCCAACATTCCGCCGTTTTCCACTTCGCAAACCAAGTCATCCCCACTGACATCCTTTACCAGCAACGAGATCAAACCGTCGTCCAAGAAGACGCGATCATTAGGCTTCAGCACCTTCGTTATATTCTTATAGTCGACATACACCCTTTCCACTGTTCCTTTTTCTAGCAACTCCTGGTTGGTGCTCAATTTAAATGTTGCACCCTTCTTCAGTTCAATATCAGCGGTGTCGCTCCCTGCAATGAGCCCAGTTCGTATTTCGGGTCCCTTGGTATCCAGGGCAATTGCCGTATGGTGTTTGTAGCCCAAATTTTTTGAATAAGTCTCAATGGCTTCACGTATAATGCAAACCGTTTCCCCGTGCTGCTCATGACTGCCGTGGGAGAAATTTAAACGTGCAATGTTCATGCCAGCCCCGAGCAGTTTCACAATCATTTCCACACTTCGTGTGGCAGGTCCAATTGTACAGATAATACCTGTGAGGCGCTTGAAAGTTAACTTCTGGTCATAATCTATGAGGCATGCATGTTCCAGGTGACTGTGAGCCTGGACATCCGTTTTCTTCCTATTGAGGGAACACAGTTTAGAGATAAATCAATCTCTCCTAAAGTAAAACATAATCTTGAATTGATAAAAGCACATCCATCAACATATTCTTTTTGCAACACTTTTCGCAAAACACTTTGTGCAAAGATTATTTGCATTAACCAAAAAACTCACGGTTGTTTCCCCATTGTGTTCACGTAACGCTGGGACATAAAATGTGTAGATCCCATAAAAGTTATATCCCGTGCAAACGCATTGTTGAATACACAATTGAGAGCATGTCGCTGGCATTTATGCATGAGATTTTTCGTTAAATTTCGGAATTTCATTAATGAAAAAGCGCCACACAGCTATAAAAGCCAATTTAATTTCCCAAAAATATAAAAAAATTTAGAGACAATTTAATGTCAAGGCATAGTAAGAATTTTGATTTTTGAAATGTTCGAATTGCTTAATTTGTATACATAATTAATTAAGCCTTTGGTGAACTTTGACTGCATTACTGATCAGCCTAGTTCCACTGTGCACACAAACATAACCTCTTACTCACTCTCTCGCAATGTTGCGTATGGCCCGCATTAAAAGCAAGAAGAGAGCAATTCTATGCATGTATATGTATTGTTCTGTGTGTTGTGTATGTGTGTGTGTGATACAGATCTGGGACCACACACAACGGTTACATTTAGTTACGCACGCTGTTTAAACGCGACACGTTTGGCTGCTAGGCAAGCAATTAAAATAAAGTAAATGGGACGACGACGACGCATGCAAATCGACATTTGCCGGCAATTTATGGCGCCTCTTAAACGTGACCAGCAAGCGTTCATGCATGTATCTTTTTATTTTTATTTTATTTTTGGCAATGCGTCGCTCTCCATTCAACGGAATCGGCAAAAAAAAAAAGAAGCGATGAAGAAAAAGGTTTGAAGGTCATTGGAGCAGCTGAAACTGTTCGACAACTCGTGAGATCGCCAGACGGCTTTCGTTCAGTGGATACCGTTAGGCAGCACTGCAACCCTCTCCATTTCACAGGTGACAGAGCGAAACACAAACATTGCTGACAGCCGCCAGCATGAGAGCGAGTGAGGCGGACAAGAGAGAGGGGATGCCTGCGACTGAGAGAGCGTAGCAGAGAGCCATCTGTTCCATTTCGAACTTCACTTTGTTGCTAAGCTGCGCTTCTCTTTTCCTTTTGACTAATTTCTGTCGCTGCTGCTGTGGCGTAGGCGTTGCAGCCGAAAAAAATACAAAAATAAAGTAAACTTCAACTGGCTGGCGGCTGTCATAAAAATGCAGCAATAACTTTAAATTCAACTTCACCTGCCCCGCAAGCAACAACAGCAAAAAAGAAAAACAAAAATAACAAGAGGAACGCTGTTTGTTGCTGTTGTTGCTTTGCTTTTAAGCAATTTAATTTCTTTATTATTTTCATACGAAACAGTCCGACACACATATACATGCATACATACATACGTATGTAGACTGTCGGTCGGTCAGGTAGCCAAGGCGGCCACGTCGCTCAGTCTCAGTCTCATTGAGACACAGGTACACACGCATCGAAATCGAAACGCAGAGAGAGAGCGACAGGGCAAGAGAGTGAGAGAGAGAGAGCGGGCAAGGGCGTCTCAGCTCGAAGTCAAACTTGGGCCTCTGAGCCCTACGAGAGTTATATGTGTGTGTGTTATTGTGTTCGTGTCCGTTGCTTGTCCAGACTGTCCGTTAACTGCTTTTTCAGTGAATTCCGTGATTATTGCTTGAATGTTTCTTTCCGGTACTCGCTTCGCTCTCTGCCTCTGTCTCTGCCTCAGTCTCAGTCGCAGTCTCAAGCCTCTGTTTCAGTTTCTGTTGCTGTCTCAATTTCTGCCCAATGTCACTGCGTCGTCTTCTTTTCCTTTGGTACCTTTTTCGTTACTGCGACGGCTGTTGCTGCTGCTCTTGCTGTTGTTGTTGTTCTTGTTCTTCTTATTGTTGTTGCTCTTCTTTTTCTTCTTCTTCTTGTTGCTGCTTTTATCTGCTTCTCTCAGTTTGTCGGCCGGCCGGGCCCGTCGTCCGCTTGCTTGCTGTGTGGTCAAGTTAATGTCTTCATAATTCTTTTGATTTTTTTTTACGTCTTACGTTCGTTCGTTGTTGTTGTTGTTGTTGTGCCCCGTTGCTGGGGCACGCTGATGAAGACAATAACAGTTTTATGTGCGGCCAGAAACAGAGGTAGGGCCCAAGTCCCGACTCTCGCGTCTTGAGTCAACTCAACTCAACTCGTACCCGGGCCTAATGAAGCTGAGTAAAATAAAAATACAAAAAAAAAAGAAATACATGTCGACTTCCAGTTCCCCCAATAAAGTTGTCTCTCTCTGTTGTGTGTGAGTGTGCGTGTGTTTGGTGTGAGGTCTCAAAATTGAGCTGTCAATTGTTGGGGCAACGTGTGGGTGTTGTATTTGGGGCACTAACTCCAAAGCATTTTTCGGTGTGGGTATTTTTAGTTTAATTGGAGGGAAACATACACTCAGAAATGATCTCTCAACTGCTAAGAAGATTATAGGCCAAAGGATCAAAGAGATCTAGGCGCTAATTTATGATCTGAGATGGGTTGGGTGAAGCTATAGATACTTCCAAATAATAAGATACTTTTACAATTGAGGAATTCAAGTTCCCGGTTTACTGATCTTAACTTGATTTACAAGATCTTTTTAGACTTTGTAAGATCATTTTAGGCTAGTGGAAGTTATGGATACATAAAAAGATAAAAAGTTCTTCCGATTCGAGAATTTTAAGTTCACGATCAACTAATTTAAAATGTGTATAAAATAAAGAATTTTAGCTTGAAACGAAAGAAGACTGAAAAGCAGCTAAAAAAAATACAAATTAGAGTTGCCCTCACAAAAACAAATATTATAATAAGATAAAAAGATAAGATCTGATAAGATCTCACGTGGAGCAGGTGTAACCAACATACATCATTGTCACACTTTGGGTCAATCTTTGTTATTTTCCAGATAACAACGTAGCAAAGGAGAATCAAAAATTTGGAGAGAGAGAGAAGAATCATAATCTAAATAATAATTTTATGAGTGACAAGAGGAAAGCAGAGCAAGGGAAGAAGCGAAAGATCAAAGGAAACCGAGAGAGCGAGTCTCAAGTGGAGATAGAGCGAGAGACAGAAGATTGAGGAGAGGAGACACTTGTGTGCGAACTAATCCTTAAGCAAACACACGTCCCATTCCAGGAGTAGAACCGGAGATATGTACCTGCATAAATTGATCCATCTCCAAGGGCTGAAGTCGAACCGAATGTGGCTTCCGAGAAGGCTAAAGAAAATTTGTTGTTGCTCAACAATCGTGGACCGATGAAGATATCTCACGCCTACAAGCATTTCCGGCTTACAGTTGACAGAGGGTCGAATGCTGAGAGTTGTGGCGAACTGTGAGTTTCGAGGGTGGCAACGAAAGGAAGTGCTCGGCATCTTAACAAGTTAACTGTAATTTAGCATGCTGGCCGTGTTGTAGGTAAGAATACTCGTAGTGACGGTTCTGCACTTCTAAGAAGGGGAGTAAAACCTTAAGATACCATTTGCCTTGACTCTCTGTCAAGTGTTCCTAAAGGGTGAATATAATACTGGAGGTATGCCTAGAAAGTGAACGCCTACAAATTTTTAAAACCATATGTGGAATGACGGTTTTAAAGGTAGTACCTTTAAGAATCTTGAGTTAGTTTTTAAATTTTAACTAACTTATTCCTATCCCAATTTTTACCATAACTGTGCTGAAAACTAGTAATTTTTATCATCATATTAAAGATAGTTTTCTAAAAAAAGAATTCCTTTGAATTTGAATAACGCAAATTGAATATCGTGTATCTTCACTGGGTAAACATTTTCATTTATTTACTATGCAAAACATTTTTCGCTTGCTATGTTTACCAGAGTGATTACGATGCAGCTGCTTATTTATGATTTAAGGGTTTATGCTACTGGTTTTCGATTTTGGCCATGTCAACAGACACAGCGGCCAAGAGAAAGAGGGAGAGAGAGATAAATATTTGTTTTTCATATGCTGTTGTGAAAAGATCGGGGCGGCATGACTAAACAAATTTGTTACCCACTGCCACATGAACAACAACAACAACAACCACAGCAACATCAACAACAATCCAAACAACAACAACGAAAACTTCTTCAAAATGCCGCCAATGTTTCTCAACTTCCTGTGTTGAGTGGTTTTGTGTGCTTTACAATTGGCACAGAGTCAGGAGGGGAGACAGAGGAGGGGGAGACGTGGCCCCGACGATTTCATTCATGAATTTATATGTATGTGCATACATATACATATATATAGAAATGTATCTTATAGATACAAATACAATGATCCGCCGCACAAGCGTACATGGTCTGCATCCATAGTGTGGCATTGCCATAAATAAATGTGCGCCACCAGCAGAATAAGATTCATCACAAAATTAAAGTAATTCGACTGCTAGATACCCTGTAACTTGCAATTAACTGAAATTGATAAATGTTAATCTTTTGACATACCCTTTCTGAGCAATTGTGGCAGGGTAAAAGAATTGACGAAGTGCAAATTATGATTAATTTAATACAACAACAACAACAACATCAGCACATATTGAATGCTCAATTTGGCATTCGCCTCATTCATGAAAACGTCACCCTCAGACCTCCCAGTAGCTCCCAATGAATTGTTGTTTTTGTTCTCTCTTGTTTTTTTCGTTTTTTATGGCACACAAAATATAATAAACATTTGCATAGCCTGACGAAACAAGCCAAAAAGGTAACAAATGCATTTTTTTTTTACTTTTCTCGCTTTTTGCTCTTTGCTTCGTTAGACGATATTAATGTCTTAATATATTTCGTTAAATTGAGTCATTAAAATAAATCGCCCATCGTCGATGACGACGGCGCCGTCACGAGCAACAACAGGCCAAAGCACAAGCAACCACAAACACAACAAAAATAAAAGAAAAAGACAACAAAAGCCACAAAAAGGAAAACAACAAAAACAATGCACGACCACACCTCAGCTGCAATCGCAGTCGCAGTCTCTGCCTCAGTCGCCGCCAGCTGCGCTGCGCTGCTGAGATGCTGCTGCGATCGATCGATCGACGATCGCTTGCCACAAACTTTCGAGAAGTTCAATGCAAGGAAACTTTGTAACGTTACAACAGCAACATCAACAGCGCAAAGACGTTACCAGAAATAATTGAGATGCACACACACAGAAAGAGAGCGAGACGAAAGAGAAGGCAGCACAGCACACAGCAAGAGACGCAGCGCAATAATGAAGACATCAAGTTGTAAAAAGCACCGCAAAAGGCAATGGACGAGGATGAGGAGAGAACCAGCGAGAAAAGTTCAGGCTACAGTTTGACGGCTACTGAGCCGCGCAGTTAAAAGCGCGTGCGTCAGTGAAATGCTTCATTTTTATTTCTATTCTTTTTTTTTTGTGTCTGTTCCGTCGTGGGCCACCCGCACTCGCAGAATATACAAACACATATACATAATGATATGTATGTGTGTGTGTTCGTGTTTCTTCTAGCTGACGTGACGCGCTGTGTGCGGTGGCGGCCTCTACAACAACAACAGCAACAACAACAGCAGCAGCAACAAAAACAAAACAAACAGAACGCTTTTGGCAACGACGACGATGGAGAAAAAAAATGAACAGTACACAAAACAACGGCAGCACATGAAAACGAACGATAAAAACTAAAGAATAATGTACGACGAAAGCTGCATGCTCTACTATTCTGATAAATCTATTATGTTCAACTGATTTTAGGATTAAAAGAGCAAATAAAACTAATTGATATAAGCTTCGTCAAGTTGAAGTTACTCTTGTCACTTCGTCAAGTTTTTAATTAACAGTTACATCTATTTGCCAATTGTCAAAGTGAACTCTTTGCCTCGGAGCATCACAAAGCTGCAAATCTCAATTTATCAAAGAGCAAATCAAAAATGTTGCTGTCTGTTGTTGTTGCTGCTGCTGCCTGCTCCACACATTTACATTGAGAGAGCTGCTGCAGCCGCCGCAGTCAAAGCTTCACTGTTTTTGGCACTCGTAGTCGTCAATGTTGTTGTTTTTGTTGTTGCTCTTTTGTGCAGTTGATTGTTATTTTTGTTGCTGCTGCTGTTGCTTTTTGCTGCTGTTGTTGATTTTTTGCGGCCAGCCAGCAACATCGTCGCTTGCACAGTAGCACACACAATAATGAAGTTGTTTTTGTCTGTGGGTCTGGAAACAGAGATCAAGTTTAGAGTCCGAGGTCTTGGGGGCCTGGGCCCTGCTGTGTTGTGTTGTGCGCCAAGTGAAAATAGCTTAAGCTTTGATTTGTGCAACAGTTGACGTGCATTGTTGGTTTTGTTGTTGTTGTTGCTGTTGTTGGTTGCTGTCGCTTGAAAAGTCTGTGAAAAACCCTACAAACTATGTTACACAGTGCATACCATATGTATGCCTCTTAATGTATGTGCATGTGTTGTTGATCTATTTTTGTCTTCGAAGTTCGAACTATGCTGAGCATACAAAGTGGGCACATGCTACGTAACATTTGGATGTTAATTAACAGCGACAAAGTTAGCAAAGAGGAAAAAGAAATTATGATCATCTTTAAAGTTTAATTTATCTATTTTAAAATGTAACTCTGCATTAAAAATCTGTGACTTTTCAACTTAATTTGCTGGGATTGCGCTTAAGCACAGTAATTAATAATAAACCAAAAATAACCACGAAGAAATCGAATGTGCTTAAAAAGCTAACGATCGAAGCCGTTGTCAACCGTTTCCCCCTCCCTCTGTCAAGCCCCAAACAGCTCTATTAAAATAAATTGAGCAAAACCGAAAACGAAATGAAAACGAAACGAAAAGAAACGACAAAAAACGCAAGAGAGAGATATCAGCAATAAATTGTATTGAAAACTGTCTGGACGGCTTAATGACTTCATTAAACAAAGCTAGGCCTGTCTAGTTCGAAAAAGAGAGACAGGGAGAGCGAAAAAGAGAGGTCGGGACCATTAGTGAATCTTTTTGTCACTTACCTTATCAATTTGATCGAGCGCCACTTGAGCGTCCACCCAGCTGGTGCGTATGTAAAGATCCGAGAATAATTTCTCATCGACAACATCGCCGTGTGTGTCCGGTACGCGCGGAAGGCTATCCCTATCCATGTTTATATGTGTTTGTATGTGTATTGAATATCAATATCAGCTCTTCTTGCTGTGTTACGAAGGGAGTGTGGGCGACAGGGCGACACACAACGCGAGTTGCGAGCTGCGTTCTCTCGCAGCTGTTAAAGTATCTGCTTCGGTGGCTCGATCAAGCAATTCTGTTAACTAACAGCGACAGAAAAGTGCTACCAATCTGCTTGAAGTTCACGTTTGCTCTTTTCAAATGTCTGTGTGAGTGTGTGTGTATGTTTGTTTATTGTTTATTTTTGTTACTGATGTTCAACATATAAAAAAAACAATTGATTTTTTTTCAAATTAATTTTTGTATTTAATTGTTGCTGCATTTTTGTTGCAAAGCAAACCACATTTCCGCACTATGCTCTCGTCGTTATCGCTCTCTTTGCCTCTTGCATTCGCTCTGTTTCGTTTTGTTGTGATTGCTGACTTCGCTTCAGCTTCAACTCGATGTAGACTTGTGTTTAAGATTGATTCACTTAGGCCCAGCATCGGTGCACATTTTCCACAATAATTTTTGACAATTTTCACACATAATTCACATATTTTCCGTTTTGGACGCGACGCGAACGTCTCAGATACAATTTTCAACACAATGCTGCATCACGTTTTTTCTTGTGCGCTCTCTTTACACTCGCTTGCTTTTTTATTTTCTTTACACACTGCGCACGTAGACGTTTCGTTTTGGATTGATATTTAATTCATTACTTGTTAATTTTGTTTGGATTTTGTTTAAAATATATACATACAGAATGTATATATTTAAACTCCGTTTTACTGTATATACAAGATACAAAAACACTTTAAGCGCAGCTCGGCTTATACAAAAATTTACATTCAACGCGTTTTCGTTAGTGCCGCTCACGCAGTGAGCTAAACCGTTTCGTTCGAGGATCGCACGCAGTCTGAGAGATACAGAAACGTCTTGTGTTGTTGCTGCACATTGTTAACTCAAAATGGCACTGTTAAGCTCAAAATGAGCATGTTATATGCAGTCAGGGAGAGACAGACAGATTGAGAGAGAACGAGAGATACATCTCGCAGACGCAGCTCCGCCAGGCCGCGTACAACTTCATTAACGTGCCGCCGTATCTGTGTGTGACGCTAAGACTCTCTTATTCTCATTCCTATGCTCTCGCTCTGGCCCTCTATCCGCTCTGCTGCGGCCATTTTGATTTGAGCGCAGCGCGCTGCTCGCAACTAGGGCTACATCGTACTCGCAGTTAACAGTTTGACATCTTTGTGGTAGTTTTATACCCTGTACTCATATGTATTACATTTTCTAACATTTAAATTTATAAATTGTAATAATAATAATAAATCAAGAAACTCCGTTTTGTAAATAAATATTTTTTAATATTATAACTTAATATTACAGCTTAACTATGAGATCATCCAGAAATTTTTATAAAATAAGAGTAGTAGTTAGAAAAATATTTTAATAATTTTTTGACGTATTATAAAATATTGATTCTATTAAATATTTAGAGGGAATGCTAAAGTTCAGCTCTTATAAAACTTAGCATTTTTAATATAACATAGATACTGTTATTCAATAGCCGTTACTGTTACGCTTTCAAGACTCATGTTAAACTTGACAGCCGTAACAGCAAATTGTTTAAACAAGATATGGGCAGCGTTGGCTAATAATTTTTTCTTGTTGTTGTTGCTGTTGTTTTAGCTTTGGCCACACACGATGTGCAAGACGTGCGCCCGCTGGCATTATTCTTATTATTGTTATTGCTGCGGTTGTTGTTGTTGTTGTTGCTGTTATTTTTATTGCAGCGACCACCCAAATAAAATTTGTTGTTGTTGTTGCTTCATTAAAAGCGGCTGCCGGCATTGTGGGTGGTCCTCTCTCTCTCTCTCTCTCTCTGGCCCCGAGGCTCCCTCGCCGCTGCTTCTCTTATGGCCGCTCTTCTGCCTGACGCCGGCCTTCAACTGTGCGATCATCGACGAGACGTCGACGCCAGTGGAGCTTTTATTCTTGCTGTTGTTGTTATTATTGTGCTTATTTTTGTGTATGTATTTGTGCATGTGGAGCGCGTGCGTGGCAGGCTCTATATGCATGTGTGTGTGTTTGTGTTTTGCGCAGGCTGTGAATTGTTGGCAAATTTGTTAGCTCCATGTGGTTGTTCTTGTTGCCCTTGTTGTTGTTGTTGTCTGCCACATGTGCTTGATGTCTGTTTTTGCATGTTTTTAAAACTAAATTATGAGCAGGATGTTTTTTGCCCCTTTACCTTATCGCCCATCCTTATAAACACATAAATATGTCTGCATGCGTCTGTATGTATGAGTGTGTGTGCGAGTGTGCGAGTGTTGGTGGACCACACAAGTTGTTGTTTTCGCGAGCAAATTTTATGTGTACAGTATGTCAAGTAATTGTTTTGACAAGGCACAAAATTGCCATATTTGTTTTTTATTTAAAAAAAAAATTAAAATGGTTCTTATTATTTTTTTTTAAGAATGATAAGCAGCTTTAATGAAAACAAAATAATTAATTGTTTTGACAAAGAAAAAATTCCCCAATTTTGTTTTTTGTTAAAAAAAACCTAATGGATCTCATTATTTCTATTATTTATGGAGCGATAAGAAATTATAATTAAAACATTTAATAAGGTGAAAAGGTTATTTTGTGAATTTTATTCCTTTTCAAAATAATTGTTTAAGACACTGTGTGCATGGGCTGCTAAGAAGTTAATTGTTTGAAATTGGCCAGGATGCAGGCCAATACAAAATATTAAGACAGCTAATAAATGAATCGTCTAACTATGTTAATTTTAAAAATTTTATGAATGGGCACAAAAAATTACAAAAATGAATTAAAGATGATATGCTCATACGTACAAGTGTGTGTGTAAATATGTCTGTATAAGCAAAAGAGAAGATAAATAAGGGGAGATCACAAAATTAGCGTTCGAATTGCAGTCGAACTCGAAGTCACATTCAAATGCAACGTCATTGCCCGACCCACCGCAAGTCGCTATTATAATCAAACTGACAACAACAACAGCAACAGCACAGCAGCACAAAAACAACAACAACAAACAACTCTTGATGAAGAGAGGCATACGTAAGTATGTAGCTAGCTGCCTTATACCCCCAACAGCGTACCACAATATCGCTCTCTCTCACCTGGCTAACGTTACATCAATGTAAATGGCTGCGCTTTTGCTTTTGCCAAAGCTAAATGCGCCTGCACTCTTTATCTCTCTCTTGCTCCTCTCTCTGTTATTCTCTCTCAGTTGGCAATGCGGCAACGAGTCAAAGGGGAGACAAGTCCCCAAGTTGTTGTTGTTTCTGCACGTTTCTGTTTGTGGATTGCGTGTGGCGCATTTTGGCGACATGGGCGGCATTTTTGCCGCCGTCTCGCGGGTCGCATATTTTAGCTTTATCCATTTACGTTGCGCTCGCTCTCTACACATTGCGCCATTTTTTGCCCAGCACATTGGAAATTAGAGATGAGCAAGATTCGTGACTTAAGTTTTTGGCTTTTTTAGCGATACACAGCCAGTAAATAAGTGTTAAAAACTTAGAGCAAGATGCATAAAAATGTCTTTTAAAATTTATAGATACAGATATAGATTTTTTAATATTAAATATATCTTTTTTGTCTATAATGTTATTCTAGATTATTTATAAAAATGAACTCAAATGCCAATGTAATTAGTAAGATAATCACACATTTGTACAATACTTTCTTTGAGCTTTCAACCCAAAATACATTTTGGTGCACGATTTCAGCGTGTTGTTGTGTGCACCACTAACAGCGCACCGCATGACTCTCATGTTTTTGCTCTCAATGACTTGCACTTTGTTTTGCTCAATTCGCCTGCAGCGTAGCGCAGCTCCAATGCTCCCCAAACCGAGCCAACACATACAGACTCAGGCAGCCAGAGAGAGAGAGAGAGAGAGAGACACTCATGTATGTTCATACATATGTATGTATGTATAGGGCATTCAAATGCTGCGCCTGTGTGGCGGCAGCGGCGCAGCTGCCATTGGACCACCAACGTTGCGGTTGAGAGCTTCATTTGCCGTTTCAGTTGCGGCAGCATCGGGTTGTTGTTGCTGTAGTTGTTGCTGCTGTTGTTTTGCTGTTGTTGCCTGCCTGCCTCTGCCTAGAGCGCGGCAACTTTTTCAACGTCGCCTTGTTTTCAGATATCATTGACATGCTGGCAACTGCTCTAGTTTTCGTTGGGGATGGCAGCGCAGCTGTCGTTCAAATCTGTGAAGGATCACAATGAATTCTGGCAGCACTGTAGCTGGGGTTGCCACGAAGGGGAGATCAAGATAGATGGTGAAATTATGCAGCATGGAACAACTTCCTTGCATACTTTTTTAAGTTCATGGGGGAACTGTAAGGAGAAAAGGCTGTTATCTGTTTTACTCTCTGTTTTTTCGTGTAAATGATCTAAACAACGGAGGCTGCCCACATTCAGCTAGCCAAAATTTTTCACTCACACTCCCCTTGCTCCCACTCATCTCTCTCTCTGCCGCTCACTCCTTCTCTTTAACGACAGTCTGTTTGTTTTTAATCGTATAATGTCTTAATTTATAGTGCAGCGAAGCCGAGGCCCATTCCACGTTCCACTTCCAGTCTCTGCATTGCAATCCACATCGCTAGGCAATTGCATTTGTCATTGGCCTATAACGCCATTAACATTGCCGAGACATGAGAGAGAGAGGAGAGCGAAGAGAGAGAGAGGCATGGAGAGGATGGCGTCGCGACGTCCAGTGAGTAGTGAACCACTCGCTACACCACTTAAAGTTTAACTGCATTCGCTTAGAAGAAGCGGGAGTCGGGGTTGGGGTTGGGGTTGGGGTCGTGCATCGTTGCAATTTTTATGGCTAGTCGTTGGCGATGCTGCTGTTTTGTTGTTGCCGTATTATTGCGGTGCATTTAATGTAATAATTACTATTTGCCACCGGTAATACGTGTGGCTCTGGCTCGCCCAAGTCGCTGATGTTGCCTCGCCCCACCGCGTGCTCTTTGCCCACAGTCTTACCCTTACCTGGCGATGGCGTGTGTGGTAAATTTGTTTGTGGTTGGCTCTTATATTTTTTCTTTTTTTTTTCACTCGTTATCTTGGCGTCGGCTTTTGCGGTTACGCGAAGCGACTGCGTCCAACAATCGCCTGATTCCAGTTGCCATCGCAGTCGAAGTCGCCGTCGCAGTCGAAGTCAAAGTCGAATTCGAAGTCCCAGTCGTTCGTCGTTTCATCGTTCGTCGGCTGCTTCGCTTCGTTTGTTCATGTAATCAACCGTCCAGTCGCCGCTCAGTGGTTGTCTCTTTTGCCTGTGTGTGGCTTTTCCAGCGTCTTCGTCTTGTGTGGTCCTGTCATGCGCTCTCTTCTCTTCTCTTCTGCTTGTTGTTGTTATTGTTTTGGCTGCTGGTGCTCTTGCTTGTTGTTGTTGTTGTTGCGGTTGTTGAGCCAATCCGACGGGTCGACGGATCGATGGCTTTTTGGTTATCATTTGGCAACCTACGCGTGGCGACAACACCAACAACTAACCAACTAACCAACCAACCAACCAACCACTAGGCTTATGTTTGCTCAAATGGAAAGTGCTTTGTGGGTGGCCTTCGTTCGGCTAATTGAGGCTTTTGACTGAATCTCGTGGGTGGCCCGTGGTCCGTCTGTTGTCGACCAAGAGTCGCAATCTTGCTGTGGGTGGGCATTTGTACATAGATATGCTTGGTCAGGTTTCTGGGGCAATAGCAGATCTTGAATTGGTGGAACGCTGGCCGAAAGCAGCAGCTGAAAACCAGCAGCAGTCTATGGAATAAAAGTTGTCTATACCAAATAGATATCTATAGTCTATGGGGATATTCAGTCTGTGCTATCTGAAAGATAGATGGATAGATAGATAGATAGATAGATAAATAGATAAATAGATAAATAGATAGATACATAGATAGTTTTCTTATACTGGAAACTAATGTACGTTTCTTTAAATTTAAAATATGGTTAGGAACATAAGAAATTTATTTCAAAAATAAAGTCTATGCCCATTTACACTAGTCGGCATATTTATTTTGACATCATTTAAAGTTAATTCTACTCATAATTTGAACCAACTTCATGTACACTTTGGCATCAATGGAAAGGTCATTTCAATTCCGTTTGAATGACACAAAACTTTCCTTAACCTATTAAGTAGCCATTGAAAATTT